>OU015769.1:23596960-23796960 GCA_907173295.1 Fagus sylvatica | reverse complement strand
ATTTTAAAGTCCTTTGGGCAAAGGCAATCACCAAGCCTGTTAGCCTTTTAGATCAAAGTTAGATTGTAGTTCTAAGTTTGCTTTAAGGCACTAAATCCTCATTTAGTATAATTATTTGTTTCCTTAAAACAAATTGGCGGCTATTCCTTATAAATTCTAGTTTGGCAACAAACAACCACCGAAAAGGAAAGGAAAAGAAAGACAAAAAACAGAATGGGAAAAGTCACCGGCACAACGTTAACAGTAGCCAAGGAGATTTCAACTGAACATGTATCTACGATCACTAGTTTCTTTCGAAGAAAGGGAGCCTATGATTCCCTCCCAGATTATTGCAATTCCAAGGACTTGTACTCCCATCTCATTCGCACCTTAATCAAACCCGACCTTGTCCTACGTGGTCGACTCACCTACCTTCTCACCGTCAAACCCACTTTCGCTGTATCTAGCTCTCCTCTCTGCTTCTTTTACCAAGACAGTTCTATTTTTGGTTGCTTAATTGCTCAGAATATGTTTTTTTGATGGGGTTTGCAGAATATCTTTGGTGCGTTACATGGAGGAGCTATTGCAGCTGTTGCTGAGATGGTGTCAATTGCTTGTGCTAGAACTGTGGTGGCAGAGGATAAGGATATTTTTCTTGGGGAACTCGGTATTACATATCTCTCCAGTGCTCCAATAAATGTCAGTTTTTTTTTGGTTGGTTCCTCAGCTTGTGCTTTCATTTCATGTGTTGTGTTATCTACTTTGACAAATTAGCATTTGGATTCGCAAAAGTTTAGATTTTTAATATTTATAAACGAGATGGTACCTCAAATTTATATTGTGGATTGGGAATGCGCCTGTCATTTGATGCTGTCTTCATACTTCTGTGTGCAATCAATTTTCAGCTAGATAGGCACTGTTAGGACTTTTAGCTTTTCTTAGAATGCCGGAATGTTTCTATGAGATACCAAACTCAGATTGCCTTGGAATAGAATGTGATAACCATAATGGAAATGGAGTGCAAATTTGAGCATTAAGACTAAAAGGCTGAAGTTATTGGAAAGATATATCTGCAACCTCAATACCTCATTCTTCTTGGGTGAATTAGACTAAGAGTGATGTTGATACTCAAATCTCTTGTCTTATTTAATTAGATTTGCCTGAAGGCCCTGCATCCCAAACATGAGGCCAAAAGGATGATAATAGTTTACAAATTGTGCTGTGGAGTCTGAGTTGTGGGGCTTTGTTTTCCGTTCCTTTGGGATATAGTGGGTGATTCCGAGGAGGGTTGTGGATCTTTTGTTTGGGTGGAGAAAACATTCTTCTGAGGTTTGGAATTTAGCCCCTTTGTGTTTAATGCAGACAGTCTGGTGGGAGTGAAGTAGGCGTACTTTTTAGGATGCGGCAAGCTCTGTGAGTCAGCTTCTTGAATCATTTACTAGATCGTTGTTGGATTGGTCTAGGGTTTATGGTTTTACTTTCGTTACGTCAATTGCTGATTTTGTAGACTCTTTATGCTATGTTCACTCTCCTATTTCTATGTAACCCTTGACTCATTTGTGTGCATTATGTCAATTGCTGATTTCGTAGACTCTTTATGTTATGTTCACTCTCCTATTTCTATGTAACCCTTGACTCCTTTGTGTGCATGCTTTATGCACACAGGGAGGTTCTGTTTTATTAATACATTCATTTTACCTATATAAAAAATAAAAAATAAAAGTTTACAGATTGAGTCATGAGTTGTACTTGTCATCGACTATTGGTTGGGCTTGCGGCATGCATTTTCATGTTTCAATTATATAATAATGTGATCTCATCTCACTGGTATAAGCCATTGAACCAGGTCAGAGTCTCAGTGACTGTGAGTCACAGATGAAGAAAATTCTAGTCTAAAGCCAAGTTCTGCCAACTTGTTACCATGATATATTGCTTTGGAATGGTTTGTATTAGCGTATGCATACACGTGCTTGATGATTGTGATTTATTATACTGCTTTCACATTACTATGCTTTTCGTCTTTTTCTTTTTTCAAATCATCAACTGTTTCTACATACAGGCAGAGGTGATTGTCAATTGCTCTGTAGTGAGGAGTGGAAGAAATTTGACTGTGGTTGCAATGGAGTTCAAGCTCAAGAAAACTGGGCAGTTAGCCTATACTGCTCGCACTACATTCTATAACACGCCTGTTGCCAAGTTATGAAGTTCAACAAATTTGAATTTGGGTATCTCAGTTGGAATCTCTACACCCTCTGATGAGTTCTGTAAAAACCCATTAAAATTTTACATTGGTTCAGCAATTGAAAAATAGATACTTATGCTATCTGGTTAAATATGCTCATTGCTGAAATAGCATTGACAGATGCATGTGATATTTGCATTTAACCAATCTGTGCTGAGACATGGAAGAAACGACTGTAAAGCTGCTTTAATTTCATATTTAAGGAGACTAAGAAATTGTTGTACTCTACTAAAGCTTGGGGTGGAAACATGAGGTTTAGTAGAAGAGGAGGAATAAAGTGATGATGTTATCTTAATATTAAGCGATTGTATAAATTTGTTGTTTTAGTCTACCAGGTGTCATTCATTGTATTGTATTGTATTGATGCCATACATTTTGAACACTGCTCTTATAAACATCTGGATTTTTTTTGTTTTTGATACATTTAGCACATGCCAACAGATGTTCCAATTCAAGGCCATTGAGTAAAAGCCAACAGATGATGGAAACACAAAAGGCTGAAAAAGAAGCAAGACCAAAAGACAAATCAAATACAAGTCCAAAAGATATTCAAGAAGGACTGAGAGGCCAATTGTGCCTAGTTTCTGGGTTCCTCAGTTAGTTTTTTGTATCAATTTGATATAAATCATTCATGATCACCTGTATTCTCCAAGGTACCTGTCTCTTTCCACTGCACAGATCCTTCTAGTTCCTTATTTTCCATAAATATTTGTACCTGAGAGAATCCTAGTTGTAATTGTAAAGCCTTCTCCAATGCCATTCTTATAGCAAAGCACTTGACACTTTGTTTTCCCATGATATTCAAACTATGACAGCCTGCAAAAACCCGTACATTATTGTCTTGATTTGCCAAAATCCTCCAGCTAGCAATATAATTACCAATCTGTATTGACATTTCTAAGTCTCTATTTTGCCAAAAGTCTGGTTTTGGTCTTGTCCCTGGAGTCTGATCTGCAAAAGCTTTAGAGTACATACAATAGAGTTTTATGAAGGGTAAGCACTGAGAATGAATTGGGTTGCCGTCTTTCAAAAGGTACTCTATTTCTGTGGCACCAGATTGACCACAAAATTGTGGAGCTTCTCCAATCCACACTGCTCTTGGTAAGTTACAAGTAAGGAACAAATGATTCTACTACACAAGCAACAAAACTCATCGCAGCTAATGTTTCTTTTTAATAATTTGGTCTTCATTGGGATCTCATTATAAGAGACTCTGTTTCTTCAAGATAAGGAAAGGAAAAGACACAGGGTAGATCTCGGATGTACAACATTCATGGTAATAGGTTATGTTATAGCCACATAGATGATCATGCAGAATGGATGTATGCCAAGATTCTAGCCACATGGTACTATTACTAAGATACTATTTCTACGGTCTAGTATTGCCACTATACATTTTGTTCCAGACTTGGTCGAGTAGCTGGACACCCTAGTCTGGAGATTGAAATGCTTGCAACTCAAGATTGACATGCAAGCCAACCCACAAACACCGCATGTTGATGAACTCAGAAGTCAGAACCCCTCCACCATGTTATATACCATGATTTTAATCTTTCATCATGTGCCTCATTATAAATTATTAAATACTCTATAAATTTAAAATTCTTTAGCTAATTTGTTCTAGGTAAAATGTTGAACTCTTGTTCGCACTGACTCCCTTAGTCCCTTATTGAAGTGAGCTTGATATCCCCCAAAAAAACATGAATTATTGGACAGAAGGTAATTTGGCGAAAGTAATTGTATTTTCTTTAAAAAAAGGAAAATATACTGTCTAAGTGGATGAAAATTATTGGGATTAATTAAAAAATAAAGATTATTCTAATTATATGACCTATTTAATGAGTAATCTGATTTCTTTAAATAATACATGTAGATGATCTTATAAACTACTATACAGTGGGTTGTAATAAACTAATTACTAACTGATAGTGAGTTGTAATAAACTAATTAGTAATTAATTTTTAACCCAAAGCTTGTCCACCAATCATCTCTCAAGTTATACTTATATGGTCTGTGCTCCACATAAGTGGATGCAATAATTTCACCGAGACATACGTTACAATTTATCTCATCGTGTAGACAAGAAGCACCGAAAAAGAGAGCAAGACGAAAAGAAATGGCAAAAGGCAGAGCTACTCCTTCTCTCCCAGATGCAGAATCAACGTCTTCGTCGTCGGTAATAGAAACCAAGGGGCTTTCTGCTAAACATGTATCTATGGTTACTAATTTCCTTCGAAGTGTGGGAGTGGGAGTCTCCGATTCTATTCCAGATAATTGCAATACCAAGGAGTTCTACTCCGACATCATTCGCGACACAATCAAGCCCGACCTTCTCCTACGTGGCCGAGTCAACTGCCTCCTCACCGTCAAACCCACTGTCGCTGTAACTCTCCTCTCTTTTCTCTCTTTCTTCTTTTTGTTTACTTGCTCGCAATATATAAGTTTTTTTTTTTTTCTCTCTTTTTTTTTTTCTCTCAAAATTAGACTTTTTCATTAAAAAAAAGGGGAAATTTTATGTCCCCCTCCCCAGAAAAAAAAAAGGTTTAAACTTTATTAACTTAATAGTTATTACCGACTTATTGACTTAAATGCGATTCAGTTGTTTTTTTTGATGAATGAGAATCTTTATTTCTACTTTGAAGAAAATCATCAAAACAATGCAATACAGTTTAACAAGACTGGAACACCAGCAAACACACTTAGCCACACTCATTTACAGAATAAAGGATTTTCTTTTTTTGGATAATTTGATTTGGGATTCGAATCCTGATTCTTCTCATAAGAAAGAGCCCTCAATGCTACTGAGCTATAAGAAAGTTACGATGAGGAAATTTTTAGAACATTGGTGAAATGCCCCCACACAGCACAAAACTCTGTTCTGAACAGAGTTAATGTAGCTTCCTTTGCCTTCTATTTTTCCTCTAACTTCCCACTTGATCATTTGAAGTATGCTTTCTTCTGAATTAATTTTTACTTGAACACGCCATTCCTTTATTGTCATATATGGTAGATAGCAGACCATAAGGCTAATTTGAACACATTATATGCATTTCATACCATGCCATGATCTCATCCCAGCAGAAGCTAGGGTGTCTCACTAAGCACCAATTCATGACATTCCTCCATATCCCTATGTTCAATCCTGCTTCTACATGTAACACACTTGGTGTCCCCACTAAATCCCCAATGTAGCATCCTTTCCTTGGTTGACTTCAATATGACTAACCATCCAATGAAGGCATGCTTTGCGATGGCCTTGGAAACCACCAACTATCCTCAGGGTTCCTTCTTCGGATGACATCCCAGGTTTTAGCACATGAAAAGAGACCAGATTTGGAAGGAATCCAAATTGGCCTATCTTCATCAATCAGTTCAATAAGGCAAAGCTTACTTTGAATGGATACCAGATTCTCAAATCTGGCTGGGGCCCAATGCCAGTTACCCTCCCTCAACACACTGGACAGCAAAGCATCTGAAGAGCTGGTTGCATCATAGATTATTCTGTGGACATGTTTCAGGAATAGTACAATCATGCCAAAGATGGATGCACCTACCTGAGCTCACTTTAAATCTAATTAAAGGTTGAGCAATCTCCCTAAGCCTTAAGATTTTCTTCCAACCCCAAGTGCAATCTTGGGAAAGTTTAGCAATCTAGAAGCTTTTGCCCTTAAGAGATTAGCTCTAACCCATGTTACCCATAAGGATCCAGCTTGAACAAAGAGAGACCGGATGATTACCATGATAGCAGCTTTGTTCCAATCTTCTAGTCTCCTCAGGCCCAAGTCACCTTCACACTTTGGTTTGCATACCATGTACCATTTAAATTTTGCACCGGATGCAGTTTCATCAATACCTTTCCATAGAAAACTGTCTTAGCTTCTGTTCCACAGCTTTAATGACTTTTTTGGGAAGGAAAAACATCCTACACCAATAAGTTCGAAGACTAAATGGGACAGACCTTATTAACTGAAGCCTGCTTGCATAGGAAAGATATTTCACAGACCAGGATTTAATTCTTGCTGTGATTTTGTCTATTAGAGGCTTACAAGGTCTCCTTGCCTAAGCCCTCTTCTACCTTTGAAGTATCCCACCAGTCCACCATTGAAGGCAATAGAGAATTCGGGGTAGTAATGCACCTCCCTTACCCAAGAAACAAATCTAAGGGGTACCCCCAACAGAAATGAGGCATTGAAGCAGAAAATCCCATTCAACCATAAGACTTCATAAGATCTACTTTCAAAGTGCTTGCTTGACCCTTTTCCTTGTGATAATTCCTGACAATTTCCTGCATTAGTAGAATGTTCTCAATGTTTCTCCCGTGAACAAACACAGCTTGGGACTGCCAAACTATGACATTTAAGGTTGGCTTCAATCTATTAGCTAAAGATAGTTGTAATGTACTTGTAGATTATATTGCTGCATGAATTGAGTTTAAAGTCACCCATCTTTGACGGATTAGGACATTTAGGGATCAAAGAAAGTATTGTGGCATTTACATCTTCTAGTAATCTGCCTGAGTGAAAGAAGAACTGGACTGCAGCAACCACATCCTTGCAGGATTTTTTGATATGGCTAAGTATATAATTCCTTTTGTCAGACCAAAACTATAGAGATCATGACATTCATAAATGAATTTCTTTTGTTTTCCTCCAATTCCTCAAATGAATGGTAATTGTTTTTCATGGGGTTTGCAGAATTTTTACGGTTCACTTCATGGAGGGGCTGTTGCAGCTGTTGCTGAGATGGTGTCAATTGCTTGTGTTAGAACCGTGGTGGCTGAGGATAAGGAAATTTTTCTTGGGGATTTGAGCATTTCATATCTCTCTGCTGCTCCAATGAATGTGAGTTTTATGGGTTCACTTTTGGTTCGTCAGGTTGTGCTTTCATGTACTTTGACTCGTGAGATGTGTATTCTACTATTCTGGACCTATTATCTGTGGGAATTTAGTGTTTTGGAATTGTTTTCTTTCTTTTGTGTTTTTTGTAGGATTCAAATTGCATTCTGCCCAGAGTTGCAAAAGTTTTAGATTTAAAAATTTACAAATTAGATGGTTCCTTTGTATTGTGGATTGGGATGTGCCCGTCATTTTTTATGCTGGCTTCATACTTCTGTGTGCCGTCATTTTTAGCTTTTTCTCGCTACTTGTTTGGGAGGGCTTATTGTCATTGATTGATTGGCCTTAAAAAATAAGCTGGGTAAAAAATACAGCTATACCTAGAGAAAGTAAACTTTTAAAAAGTTGTACGTAAGCCAAATAAATTGGAAATAAGCTCTGGCAAACTGGAATGTTTCCTTGAGATGCCAAACTCAGGTTGCCTTATAACAGAATGTGATAACCATAATGGCATATGAAGTGCAAAGCTGAGCATGCAGACCAAAGGCTGGAGTTATGGGAAAGATATATCTTCAACCTCATTCTTCTTGGGTGAATCAGACTAAGAGTGATGTTGATACTATCTATTATTTAATATATAATTTCTATCAAATAGATTTTCCTGAAGACCCTGCATCTCAAACATGAGGTCAAAAGGATGACAATAGTGTTCAGAATGATTCATGTGTTGTATTTGTCATCAAGTATTGGTTGGGCTTTTAACATGCATTTCTCATTTATCATGTGTTGTATTGTTATATGCATACACATGCTTGATGATAGTGATTTATTTTACTGCTTTCACATTACTATGCTTGTTCTCTTTTCCTTTTTTCAAATCTCCTGTTTGATAAAATTGTTTTCTACATACAGGCAGAGGTGATAGTCGATGGCTCTGTACTGAAGAGTGGAAGGAATTTGACTGTAGTTGGAATGGAGTTCAAGCTAAAGAAAACTGGGCAGTTAGCCTATACCGCTCGTGCTGTATTCTATAACATGCCCATTGCCAAGTTATGAAGTTGTGGTTCAACAAATTTAAATTTGGATATCTCAGTTTGAATCTCTACCATTTGATGAGTTTTGTGAAAACCCAATAAAATTTTACATTGGTTCAGCATAGTAAAAAATATATACTTATGCTACCTGGTTAAGTATGCTCTCATTGCTGAAATAGCATTGACAAATGCATAGGTGATATTGGTAGTTAACCACTTAACCAATATGTGGTGAGACATGGAAGAAATGACTGTATAGCTGCTTTAATTTCATATTTAAGGAGGCTGAAATTGCTGTACTCTAAGTATGAGAGGAATAAAGAGATGATGATGTTATCTTGATATTAGCGATTGTATTAATTGTCGTTGAAACTTGGAAGTAGAGAAGAAAAAGAAAAGAGGGGGTGGGGGGAATACATTTTACAAGTATCATTTGTATCGTATTTATGCTTTTTGAACACTGCTCTTATACAAGTCTGGATTGTTTGTGTGTGGGGATTTTTTTGTTCTTTGGTTTTTTGTTGTTTGTGTTGAAAACCTGCTATGTTGTGTGGGGATTTGTTATGACATGAAATCTATAGAGTTTATATATCTTTTCTTGCAAGAATTTAATATCCCATGATCGATGAAGTTTGTTGACATCTATAGAGTTTATATATCTTTTCTCCTAGGAATTCAATTTCCCGTGATCCATTTTTATTGCAAATAATTTATACCAAGAAAACAATACAAATTACCAATGCATATAGTAATTGCAAGATTAGAAATTAAATGCATATAATTTATTTAGGTAAGGAATCCGATATATGAAAAGGCTTTGGAAATATACTTGGTAACATAATTGGAAACCTTTCATTTATGTCAAGTAGTATATTTTACTTGGAAACAATATAAATGTGCCTTACATTTATGTTAAGAAATCAAATTTGTGATTATTTATTCTTTATTTGGATGCGAACATTTGCACGAGGCATGCTGTTTTGGTTTACACATTTATAGATCTTGGATGCCAGGAGCAATGACTCCTAACTCCTAAGCAATTTTGATTATATAAATAGACCCTCTTTGACCATTCCTTTCAGTAAGAAATTTTCATAGATGTAGCATCATGAGAGTGTGTCTTCGATGATATTGATCCATCAGATCAGTGATTTACCAGAAGTTAAACATTATGTCTAGGTTGAAGACTCTCAGTAATGCATGAATATAACCCGGTTAGTTTTCAATCAGGTTAGTTTATCTTAATTTCTTCTTTTTCTTTATAACAATAAATATTAAGCTGTCTTTCTTACTCTCTCTCTCTCTCTCTCTCTCTCTCTCTCTCTCTGTGGATTTTTGGTTGCAGATTGTGTTAGTTAATTTAAATTATTCATTCAGGAGCTCTAGGATCTCCATCTTGTGCTACCAATTACAATCACATATGGAGTGTACTAGCCTTGCAAGACATAAGACCATTCGTGAAGTTAAAATTTTACTTTGAAGTGACTAGTGCGTCTTTTGCAACACAAACAAACAAAAACCAAAAACCAAAGGAAATAAATAATAATAATAATAATAATAATAATAATGAAATGCAATTTTGTAAGTTTGGAAGATTAAAAACTTTGTAAATGAAATGCTACAATATAGAATTATAATAAAAATCTTTGAGATTTTACATTACTTTCATGTGGTTGTAATTCACTAATTCCACCACCTTTTTTGCAATGAGTGATAAAATTCAGGTTCCTCTCCTATAGACTCCCGTATCTTCTACCACAAAACCCGATTTTCCATCCCAAAACCTGATTTTCGACCGAACCCTTGTTGTGCTACGTCGCCTCTTCCCCTCCTAGGCTTCGAGCTTGTTGATCTCCGCCCATATATGGTGAGATCTCTACCAGATCTAATGAGATCTTGTTGGATTTAGCTAGATCTCCACAAATACAACATAGGTCTCTTGATCTCCTCCATGGCGCCACTATTGACGTCTAGACCCGTCCATCCGACCACTAATCTGATGACCTGATCTCGACCGATTAGGCGGGAGCTTTGGGTTGATCGTAGGTCCTAACCCCATTTATCTGACATTCATAGGTCAAGTGACGGTTTACCCCTAAACTCGATTTGATTCAACCCGTGGACAACCCTAGAATAATAGTGGCAAAAAAATTTGAATGACTTATTTAATATTTGATGTATTACTATTCTGTTGATATCTCAAATCAGACATTTCAAGTTTGATTAGGCGAATTAATAGTAGCGAAATTGATTGAATGAATTTAATTGAGGGAGGAGGAAAAAGGTTAATTAAAAAAAAAAAGAGAAAAAAAAAAAGTGGAAAAAAAAAAAAAAAAAAAAAACTAGGTTGATGATGGTGGTTTTGTTCGAGAAGGGGTGACCTGCATGGAGTAAGGGTTAAAGTTATTGCTAAGGAATAGCATAAGTAACAAAAGAAATCTCAAATAATGGGATGATGTGGCTTAGTTGGAGATGGGGTGACGATGGCGTGCTCACATGGATTGAATGTTGAAATTATTGCTAAGAAATGGTATAAGTAATTGCTGAAATCTCAAATTATGGGGTTGAAGATTAGAATTTACTAGACTATAACCCGCACAATCCGCGGCTTTTTTTATTGTTTTTCTATAAATATATTCCTAACAAAGCAACTTAACCAAGAAGAGGGAAGAAATAATAACAATAATGAAAAGGAAAAAAAATAAGAAAGAAAAGAAAAGCGTATAATAGAAAATGAAATAATTTTTTTTTTTTTGCGCTTAAATAGAAATGATTTTTCTTATATTTCTCAAATTATTAAACTAAGGCTATAAAGATAAATAACTTTTTAGCCTAGTGCATCAATTCCTTTCAATGGGGGTTTATATCTCGGGGTTACATTCACTTAGAAAAAGAAAAAAAAAAAACTCACTTCACATCTTTTATGAATTTTAATCACTTTGGTGAACCTTAATTGTTACATACAGGGATTCCAAATATTCAGAGGTATTTCAATTTGTCAATATTTATCCCATCTAATTTTTTGAAATTTCTTGCTTATTAATAATCACAGATCTAGAAACAATATTTGTGACCTTAGAAGTCTATCCTATAACAAATTGGTCGACGAAGATAAAAATGACAATGTCACTTAAGTCAATACGTATCTTAGGAAAATTTAACACAGAGAACAAAAATGTTAAATGTTATTCTCTGCCCCTAAAACAAATTTACAATTGTCTTTTTTGGTTATCTCTAAATAATTCATTGATGTCCTAAATCTAAGATAATTTGAATGTTGCCTCATAATTCCAATATGAGTGATGAAATATAATTTATGCTTAACACTTCCCCCCAAAATATATATTAAACATATACTTACCACGCAATTTAGCATATCAATTGTATAAAAATAAAAAGATCAAGTCAAACTAAATTTTATATGCAATTAGATAGTATCAGAAATTGTAAAAAAAAAAAAGGCATTTTTGGTTGCATAAAATAAAGGATTACAACTTAACCAAGCAAAAATATTTTGAATGTAAAATATACATACGTCGTAAAATTATATTCTAAACGATTTGTGGATCTCGGGAATTGAACTCACACCCTCACAGAAGGGTGAGACTTTTTGGGGAGAAAAATGACCACTGGGCCAAATGTCCAAGTTGTAATTTAAATGCATATTTGAAACAACATATTATAACTATTGTGTTTAAGGATTAAAATAAATGGGTTAAAAAATATATATAAGGTCATTTGACATTTTTGGCAATTTCAAAGTCATGGAATATGAATGATTTGGAAAACTGATTTGCAAATAAAATTCAAAATTAATATATATATATATATATATATATATATATATATATATATATATATGAAGAAGAAATTTGAAGGGACATTTTTTATGTTTCAAATAATTAATTGCCATATATATTATATAGATAGATATTGACACATATTAACTCGTGACAATTAAGGAGCAATAATATACACTATTAAAGCTTCATTATTTATAAGTTATTTTATTTTATTTTTTCCCTTGGTGAAACCACATAATTTTTGAAGTATGAATATAGGAAATTAGTGGAATTAATAGTTCACATTTAATATTGCACATTTAAGGGCATTACTTTTTTTTTTTTTTCATTTATTATAGATAAATGGCAAATACGTGGCAGCATTTATCCAACTAAGCTACCACGTGTCATGCAGAAGACGTTGCCAAATGCCAAATGGCAGATAGATGGCAACGTCTTCTGCTTTAATATATATATAGATTAGCTGTTATAGTGATGTTTGAAGATCAAATTAATACTTTTGTGAAATTGTTGTGAAAATGTTGTGTCTGTAGTTTTATTGAAAAAAATAAATAAATAATAATAATAAAAATTAAAACTATGGACACAACACTACAACAATATTGATGTTAAACTGTAAATAGCAAATAATAACGTGATATAAGTTTTGTCCAAATGAGAATTAATAAAAACATGACAACTCAACATTATTGTAAAATTATTGTAAAAATATTGTGTTTGTAACATTGCTAAAAAAATTATTCAATAATCTCAGACTACAAATAAATGGTAGTCCCCCCTCACAGAGTGGTGGGTCCTACCATGAATTTAATTGACATGACCCATCATTCATGTGAAAAGGAGACTATACATTTATTTGTAGTCTTGTACTATTAGATAAAATTGTTATTTTTATTTTTTTTACAAGGACAAAAACTAGACCTGGAAAACGGGTCGGGTTAATTGGGTTTGGGTTCGACCCATGCGGGTTTGGGTAAAAAAAAACGGGTCGTCCTAAATGGGTTGCACAACCTATGACCCTTACCCCGTCTTTTAAGGGTCAGGTCAAAACCGGGTTGACCCGTATTTTTACACATGAAAATATATATATATAAAAAATGAAAATAAACTTGATCCTATAGTTCAAAATTATCATTTAGTTTTCTTTGTCTTCCTTTCAATACAAATAAGAGAACACATAAACAAAAACACTCACAAATAAAAGAATATGGGAAAAAAAATAGTAGATGTCATAGACCATATCAAATTATCAACCTCCTTAGATATATATATATATATACATGCTAATTGAACCTCCTTAGATGTATTAGTTGAATGAAAATTATGAAATTAAATTAAATTACCTATCAAGATGACAATATATATAAAGTTTCAAGAATAAAACATAATATGTTTGGTAAAAAAAAAAAACTAAATAAATTAATATGAATTGGACCTCAATCTACTCGAAGTTGGTAGTAGTTTTAGCAGTGAAAATATTTATACTTGAAAATTGCACCTCAAGCTGGTGAGTAATTTCATTAATATTTTCATTTACAATACAAAATTTTAATATAACTTTAGTATACAATGTAAATGGGTCAATAAATATTTAAAAGTTAATAAATATGGCTATTCTATTAATGGATTAGATATTATCTTCAAATCCATTTAATTAACTTTAAGTGCAAATCAAAGTTTCTACACTTTTTGGCAAAAGACAAGATTGATACTAAGAATTTTACCTCAAATGCTAAAAGTTGATTTAGAAGTAAACGCAGTTATAATAATACTCAAAAGAGCGTGTGCCATTAAAATATTAAATAAAACTAAGAAAATAGATTGCAATTCTCTTTCTACCAAGAAAGAACATCCAATTTTGTGTGTTGATTTGGTTAAGTTTAGCCTATTTCAAATACAAATTTAATTTAAGAATTTTTTTTTTTAATTGGCATTATGTGAACTTTTATAATAGTCAAATTCCAAATCATTCAAAAAAAAAAAAAAAAAAAAAACTTTTTTTTTTTTTTTTTTTATAAGTAGTAGAAATTTTATTGATAGAGAAATAGCTTAGTACATAAGAAGTGTACTAAGAACAAGAAAATTACAAACAACCATCAATAAAGTGTAACATAGAAAGAGCAGGCTGACTACTCATAGCCGCCATCCACTCCACCATAGTATGCAGAAAAGTCAATTTTAATTCCATAGAGTGTCGTTCTGAATCTTCAAATGCCCTCATGTTCCTCTCCCGCCATATCAGCCACATTAAGCATGAAGGAATCGCGTTCCATATCACGTTTTTACTGGAAACATCTCTCCTCCTCCAGCAGGCTAATAACTCAGAAACCTTACACGGCATAACCCATTGCAGCCCCACAATGCAAAAAATAAAGGACCACAACTCACTAGCATAGTCGCAGTGGAGCAAAAGGTGATCCATTGATTCTCCTGCCCTTTTACACATAAAGCACCAGTCCAGCACCTAAATCTTCCTTCGATGTAAGTTATCTATTGTGAGGTTCTTTCCATGCGCTGCCAGCCAAATAAAAAACACCACCTTGGGGGGAACTTTAACCCGCCAAACACTCTTCCAAGGGAATGTGCGATTACCCCCGGCACAAATGATGTGATAAAAAGATCGGACTTCGAAAAGTCCACTCCCAGTATGGTCCCACCGCATCTGATCTGCAACATTCCACTCAATCTTAATATTATAAAGGGTCTCCATGAATGTTGTGAAATCTGCCAACTCCCAATCCTAGAGAGCTCTTATCAGAGTCACTGACCACACCATCTCTTCATTGTGCCAATTTAGATAATCGGACACCAATGCCTGTTTATCTTGAGCAATGTGATAGAGAGTAGGGAAAAGATCCTTCATAACCCCCTCCCCACACCACCTATCGTGCCAAAAGCTTACTCTCTCCCCCGAACCAATGGAAAAGGATACATACCTGCTGAAGTGCTGGCACCCAATCTGATATGTTTCCATAGACAAACTCCATGCCCCCCTCGATCTTCCTTGGTGTACCAATCTCCCTTCCCCACACCATATTTGCTAGCTATCACTTGCCGCCAAAATGCCATATTTTCTGTTGCAAATCGCCACAGTCATTTACCCATTAAAGCTTGGTTAAACGGGATCGTTTGCCTAACCCCCAAACCCCCCATCGGAAGAGGGGTACATATGGTTCGCCAGTTAACTAAGTGATATTTGAAGTCCTCCCCGATTCCTCCCTCATAGGAAGTCTCTTTGAATCTTTTCAATACGCTTAGCTACACTCGAAGGTATGGGGAATAGCGAAAAGAAATAGGTTGGCAAGCTTGAGAGGGTGCTCTTTATCAAAGTGAGCCTACCTCCCTTGGATAAATACAACCTTTTCCATCCAGCCAAATGCCTCTCCATCTTCTCCAAAATAGGATTCCAAATCTCTTTGGATTTATATTGGGCTCCTAATGGAAGCCCCAAGTACCTCATGGGAAGCGTAGTAATCTGACCTCCAATCACTTGAGCCAAATCATGAATCCCGTGGACCATCCCTACTGGAACAATCTCAGATTTCCCCAAATTAATATGTAGACTAGACACCGCTTCAAAGCACGTTAATACCCCTTTCAAGTGTAACAGCTAATCCCGATCAGCTCCATAAAAAATCAGTGTCGTCAGCGAAAAGAAGATGTGATATCTTCAAGTCTGGTCTGTTGTAATTATTTACAGCAAACCTCTCCAACAAATTCTCAGAAACCGCCTTATCCATCAAACGACTCAAGGCCTCCATGACTAAAACAAAAAGAGGAGGGGAAAGCGAATCACCTTGTCTAATGCCTCGAGTACTGTTAAAAAAACCACAAGGGGTTCCGCTAATCAATATCGAGAAACGGACTGTGGACATGCAGAAATACATCCAATTACGCCATTTAGCTCCAAAACTGCACCATTCCAGCATATACATAAGGAAGTTCCAGTTCACATGATCGTATGCCTTTTCCACATCCAATTTACAAAGTAATCCAGGGATTCCGGATTTCAATTTGCTGTCCAAGCATTCGTTGGCGATCAGCACTAATTCTGTAATTTGTTGCCCTTGGATGAAAGTGTTCTAAGTAAGGGATAAAATCGCCCCTAACACTACCTTGAGACGATTAGCAAGAATCTTGGATCGAATCTTGTATACACTCCCGATCAGACAAATAGGGCAGAAATCCTTCACATCTGAAACTCCTGGCTTCTTAGGAATAAGAGCCACAAAAGTCGCATTAAGATTTCTTTTGATGGACTCATGTTCATGGAATTCTTGAAGTGAGTTTAGGACCTCTAGCTTCACTATATCCCAGCAGTGCTTGTAGAAAGCAATAGTGTAACCATCTGGGCCTGGAGCTTTCTCTCCATTCATCTGATTCAAAGCTGTCACCACTTCCTCCTCAGAAAACGGACCTTCTAACTGCGTAGCTTCTGCTGAATCGATGGTATTGAACTCCACTCCCCCCAACACAGGTCTCCAAGCTTCTTTCTCAGAATAGAGGCCTTGATAGAAGTCCACTATTCCGTCCCTTATCTCTGATTCAGACTTCCACTGCTGTTCCCTGTGCTGCAAGCTTTCAATGTAATTATTCCGGCGGTGAGCATTCGCAGTTCGCTGGAAGAACTTGGTGTTCTTATCACCTTCTTTTAACCATTGCACCCTCGATTTCTGTCACCAAGAGACTTCATCCAGTAGCAGTGTCTTTTCCAACTCAACTTGCGTACTCAATCTATACGATTTCTCTTCTGCTGTGAGCAGCCCCTGATTTTCTTTCCCTTCAAGCATCTGTAATTCATGCATTAGATCTAGCTTCTTTATTCGAACATCCCCAAAACACTCCTTATTCCATTTCTTGATGTCTTCTTTCAAAACTTTAAGTTTGCTGGCCAAAATGTCACTGGGACTTCCCTGAAAATCATACCCTCCTCACCAATTCCTCACATTACCCACAAAATCCTGATGATGCAGCCACATATTTTCAAACTTGAAGTATGATTTACCTCGCTTGAAGTTTCCGCATTCCAGTATTATCGGGCAGTGATCTGACACAAAACGCAGTAAAGCTTTTTGCATCAATTGCGAGAACTGCTATTCCCAATCAGTGGACACCAGAAAAAGATCGATGCGAGATTTTGCTGGTAGGTCTTGATTATTCGACCAAGTGAATTGCCCTTCCAACAGAGGAAGATCCACCAGGCCAAGCTCAAAAATAAACTCAGAAAAATTTTGCATAGCCCCCCATATGCCGACCCACCCCCAACTTCTCACTCGGAAATCTGACCACATTAAAATCCCCTCCAATACACCACGGCACGCCCTACCAACTGTTAACCCCAGCCAACTCCTCCCATAAGAGACCCTTATCTGCATCTACATTAGGCCCATAACCCTTGAAAATGCCCATTCTACCTGATCTTGGATATTCTTGAATCTGCAAGAAATGGAGTACTAACCTTTGACACAATTCAGAACTTCAACTACACGTCTATCCCACATAATAAGAATACCCCTAGAGGCACCTTCAGACTCCTGATATGCCCAATCTGCAAAACGATTAGCCTAGAGGCTCAGAATCACTACTCGCCCAATATGTTCCATCTTTGTTTCCTGGAAACAAATAATCTCCCCATTCCATAGCTTGAGAGCATTTTTTATCTGGGCTCTCTTCTCCTTGCTATTCAGACCTCGCACATTCCAGGATATGATTTTCATATTCATTAGGACAAAGTTGATCCCCGAAGCTGCCGACCTCCTCCCAGTTTGTGAGAGGACTCATAGTTTACTGAACTCACTAAATTGCGTAATTCTTGAAGTCCCTTCCAAGATTTTTGTGTTGATTCCTGACCATCAGCTTCTGTTCCTCCATTCTGTCTCTATCTTCTTTCAATCGCTTCAAATAATCGCATAGCCTCACTTTCAAATCCTTCGATGGCCACCCCCATCAATTTACTAAATGCTGTCATGTGTTGTTGAACCCACTCTGATTGCTCATGAACTAAACGTTCTCCCTATGTGATTTCTCCATAACACGTTCGAATAGGAGAAATGTCAAGGACGTCGGAATCCTCCCTCGGCTCTCGTGCGAGGGTCTGGCTCGAGCTGGGTACAAGTGCAAGAGGATCATGAACCGTGACCAATATCTCCTCCGCCTCCCTGGCGTAATCCCCAAAAGCTGCGCCTCACGGCGAAGTAGACTTCTCGGCACCCCTCACTAACCTTGCCAACTGAAGTGAGATAGTCTCTCTGGCTATGAGTCTAAGAGATCGCTGGGATAGCAAATCAAAAGCGAATTTGCACTTTACTGGAACCTCCGAGATCATCCCTCGGTTTGTGTAGATCAACGCCTCCACTAAGTGCCAGTCAACTCTTATTTGATATGCTCCCCTTCTTGTGAGAAATGCTCTGCTCTCCTTTAAGTGTAAGTTGGGTAACCCATGTGAAGAATAAGCCAATGTGCTTGGCCCATTATCCACCAAGTTGGACCCATTTCTATTACGAGATCCCTCCGAGCCCATCGAATCTCTTATCTCATCGTTTGGCCCATTTTGTTGTTTTTTGGATCCTGAGGATTCCCCCACCTCATATGTGGACCGTGGGCCAAATCCTTTGGTAACCCGAGACTCACTCGGTCCATTAATGAAAACCGGGCCCACCTGCTGAGTGTTGGTTGTATCTTCATGTCTGTCACGTGGCACCCACTGCTTCCCCAACTTTGGATTGCCCTTTGCTGTCCAAGTCACCTGGCGTTGACCCGACTCATTTATGTGGATAGTAATTCCTTTGCCCAAGTTACGTGGAATCACAGGCGCTGCTTCAGGAAAAAATCGCCTTGGCATGATTCGCTCCATGCTTTTCGTCGTAACGGTAGCCCCTAAGTTTGAGTCAACCTTTCCCTCTACCTCCGGTATGGCGTTTACCAGCACTGCCTTCGTGCTGTCCTTCACCGTCTCGGTCTCCCTGTATTTTGTTTCGCATTTTCACATATTCTCGCTCTTCGCTGCCTCGCGCTGCCCACCAGAGACCGCTTCTCTATATGATTTCAAGGGCCCCTCATCCCAACGTGGGTGTTTCCCTATTTCCATACCACCAACTCTGCCAGCTCCCCCCTGTAATTGGTGTTTGTTGGTCCTTGGCTCAAGGTTCAAAAGGATCCTTAATTCCCTTCTAAATCCTTTCCAACCATTGTGTTGTTGCCCTTTCGGGATTACTATCCGTTCCCTACTTCCGCCCATGCCGCATTCCAGTACTTCTATATATCTCCAGAACTTGTTATTGTATCGCCGAATGATGAAAGTTTTTCCGTGTTCTCACAAGGTTCTGATGAAGGCTTTCTCACCTTCCCTAACGATGTTTTCTTCCATGCATCGCCCCAACCATCGTACACCCTCCTTGCCCATGTAAACGATGCTCCGATGATAGGAGCCCTTTTCGGAAATTCTAACTTGTTTTATGCCATCATTCACCCACACCAAATCAAACCGTTTCGATTCTATACGGAAGCTACATCTGTCTCCCATCCCCTCATCGACCACCAATGGTGGTGATGTCTCGAGAAACCTCACTCCCTTACGCTCGTGTTTTGCCCACACAACTAGTAACATGCCTTGCACAACATTGTTAAACAGGCAATTCATGAAGGCCTTTCCCAATAACTCTATGCTAAAAAGTTCTTTTCTTTTTTCTTTTTCTTTTTTTGATATGTAATGTATAATTTCATTAAAAAGAAAAACCATTCAAGTACACAGGGAGTATACAAAGAATAGGAAAAGGAAGAAGAAAAAAAATACAAGAGAGAAAAAGCAAAAAATAAGGAAGTCAGCAACCAAAGAGCTAGCGCAGAAATAAGAACTCAGCTAGAAAATCCAAAAAAGGGAAGGTGGAGAACGTAGAAGACTTAGAATTCCACTCACATGGGGGCATTTGATCCTTCCTATGTAACAAAATCTACTCCTCTATATGGTTTCTAATTTATGAAAGGGGGAAAAGCTTTAGTCCCAAACATTACAAGGATCCCAGAAAACTCACCTTCTTCCGTGAAGACCAAGCATGTGCCAATTGTTTATTCATATTCCCCGATCTGTAGAAAGATAAATATCAGTATAAGGGAACCATGAGGCTAGCCTCACAACTTTAACATGAGACCAATGAGAAAAAAAAAAGGATTTAATGGAATCAAAGTGCTAATTTCTACTCAAGCCATCCTAGCAATACATCAAGCTCCCTGATCTTTATTCTGAGAAACATGCTTACTAGCAATAAAATGAATAGATCAAAGCTAAAGTTTTCATTAGGAATATCAAGGATGAAGTAAAGAGAATGGTAGATGAAAGTAATTTCTTTCTAGCTGAAAGATTAAATTAGAGAATGGTAGTGCAACTTCTAGGATCACTACCCCCATAAAAAATACTAGCTAACAATGTTTGTTGCCTATGGATTGTTTCACATTACCCATTTTCTCAAAATAAACTGAATTGTGGAGGAAATTCCTTGAGTGAGACATGAAACACTTATGAAGCCAAGGTATTTGTACATCTTCATATATACTGGTGGTCGCTTGCCATGCTATGCAATCTTCCATGCCATGAAAAACTTGTGCATTTGAGACAAAGAAAAAACACAAAATATTGACTTAGGAACTTGATAAATAGCAACTACATAACCCTATAACATTAAGACTAGATGATTAGCAAGTATAGGATCAAGCTTATTAATTTCTTTACAATTTTCACCCTATTAATTTCTTTAGTGGTAATTTTTGAGAGATAATTGATTGATATTTCAGCCTATTGACAAAAGAAATGATGCAGAAGAAGAAAAAGAAGAAGTTACCCATGACTGGCTCAGACTTGCTAAGCCGAATCAAGCCGAGGATGATCTTTGTCCACACTCACCAAGTATTCCTGGTTTCATCCAAATGCCCAAAAGAAAACCATATGAGTTATTTGAGATTAGTCTTATTCAGAGCCTAAATCAAAGAAAATGCACAGTTTTTCTTATGTTATATGGATTTTCTATATCACTTGTAAAAGCATAATAAAATGAGATGTAGGATGGTATTAAGTTTCGACACAAGAAAAATCCTACTAAAAAAAATAAAAAGAGAATTATTAAAGAACAAGTCCATATGCAAATAATAAAAATCTACTAGTAAAATTTCAGTAACATTCATTTTGGTATATTTTTCTTTTCAAATAGATAATCTGCCATACATTCAAATATCCCTGTATTGTTGCAAATAGTGGGTAAGGCAGATTGAACCATTGGTGTTAGTGTCTTTGTGATTGTGGCGAAAATCTGATAAATTTTGGTATTAATTTCTATGGTAGGAGTTTTTGAGAGACAATTAATTGAAATTTGAGCCAAATGATAGAAGAAATAATATAGCCGTGAACTTTGTCGACAGACTTGAGACACACACAATAATATTCATATTCTTTGTTGAAGTTCAAATCAATGTAGACAGTACCTCAATCAATTTATAGAGTCACTCAAAAAATAAAATGGAGATTTAAGAAACTAAAATAACCTATTAACAAACACTGAAAATTACTCAAAAGGACCTATTTAAAAATGAGAAGAGAACATTTGGCATGATGTTCTGATTGAATGAGACCAAAACATTCCTAGGCCCTAAAGGGTTGGAAATAAAAGTTATTGACCATGGATTAAAAAGCAAATGTAGAATATAAAGTTACCTCCTTGTCAAACTCTTCTTCGTTGTCCTCCTCTCTATCATACTCTTCTTCATCAGCTTTTCTTCATTAGACTTCGATGAATCAAACTGAGCAAGACCCATATAAATATTAAAGATTTATATTAAAGACCCATACAAATCAAACTGAGAAACACTCCGACAAATCTAACAAAAATCCCAACATTTTTTATTTATTTATTATTTATGGATATTTATTGAACCCATCAAACATTTTAATATACATCACAAGATAACCGAATCTAAGCAACCACAATATAAATTGCTTAATTTAAATACAATTTGATAAATTCATCTAACCTACGTTTAATTTAAATACAATTTGATAAATTCATCTAACCTACGTTGTTAGTAATTTTTTTCCAGTGGAAATTTCTGGTTGATATTGAGAATTTTTCATTGATATTTTGTGCAAAATAAAAGAAGCCCAAGGATAAGAAGAAGTTACCTCTCAGTAATTGACAAGATAATCGAATCTAAGCAACCAGATGCTACGATAAATTCATCCTCTTATGTTGCTATTAATTTATGTGTATAAAATAATATATAAATCGCCTAATTCAAATTACCAGAACCTGATAAATTCATCCACCCACATGATTATTAAAAAAAATTTCCCGTGGGAATTTTTGGCAAAAAAAGAGAAAATGTAATTAATATTTTTTGCAAAATAAAAGTAGTCCAAAGAGGAGAAGTAGAAGAAGTTACCTTTGACTTAACTTCTTAACCGTCTCTTTTCACATATTTCCCATTAATCTGGATTTTGGGATATGGGAAATCTTGCGCCACTCCTCGCCTGTCCCTCTTTGCCAACGTTCGTGGAGAATTGAATAGCAATTGATGATCTCCAATTCCTTTAATGGAATTGTACGAAGGAAGTCCGGCAGCGAATTTAACTCTGGGCAATCGAGAATCACCAAGCGTTGAAGACGTGGCATAATAGTAATATTAGAGTCTTCCTCTTCTTCTCTCTTTCCTCCGATCCCAATCCATTCTTCCCACTGATTCAAATAATTAAATTCCAGAGATTTCAAATTTGGGAATATTTGCATGTTGTCTTCTTTCTTGTTTTCGGATTCTATTCCCAAAAATTCAACACCCACCTTTCTCAAACTATTAAACCTTCTTATTATTAATGATTCGAGGACCGGTAGCTTCCCCAGAGGAGGCAAATGCTCTAAGTTTTTGAAGCGATCGAGACGAAGAGTTTTCAATTTGGTCAAAGACATCGTCCAATTAGGAGACATTGTGGTGCCCTGGTACAACGAAATGGATAAATATTTCAAGTTTGGAGGTGACTCTAAGGCATTCAGAACTGATACATCATTCTCTATTCTTCTATCATTCCCTCCGGTAAATCGTAGTTTCAAAGTATGGAGGTGTGTCTTCTTCTTGAGTTGTGCATTCTCTGCCTCACATACATCGACCACATTCCCCAACCCTCTTATATCAAGACTCCCTTCAAGCTGGTTCAAATCTTTTAATTCTTCGAGTTTGCATCCATCTTTAGTACCACTTACATAGAAATGACTTAATCTTCTAAGAGAAGTCAATCTCCCAAACCCACTAGGATACTCTAATAAAGACTCCCAAAACCCATTGTACTTTAAAATAAGATGTCTTAAATTAATTAGTTTACCTATCCCATGCGGAATTACCTTGAACTTTGCAAAAAAATCAATCTTCAAAATTTGTAAATTGCATAGATTATAGATGGTTTTAGGCAATTCGTCTGCATTGTAATAACATAAATTGAGATACCTTAAATGTATGAAATTTTCGAAGGTATCCGGAATATTCTTGTTTAGACAATCCAACGTTAATGATCGTAAACATCTAAAATGTTGGAATAAATTATCATCCCATAAATCCTTAATAACAAGGGTGCGTAAATTTTTAGCATTGTATATGGACATCCCATAAATCCTTAATAACAAGGGTGCGTAAATTTTTAGCATTGTATATGGACACAGGAAATTGGCCTTTCTTTAATCTTTCCAAACATAAATGGCAAGCATTTTTATAATCCAATCCCAACTTCGTGTCACTATTGATTGTGAAACATTCATTTTTTGACATTAACTGTGCAAAGTCGTGTACTATTTCATGCATTTTGCACCCTCGTATCTTACCATCATCCTCATCTTTCTCAAAATCTTGGAAGAAAGAGCGTATGGCTAAATTTTCAAAGTATTCTCTTGCTATGATCTCCATATTTTCTTTTGAGTCAATATATCCTTGTGCCATCCACATATCGACCAACTCATCACTAGAAAAGACATAATCTTTCGGATAGACAGCACAATATGAGAAACATCGTTTCAATGGTGAGGACAAATCATAATAACTCAATAACAATGGTGAAAAAAGACCTTTTTCGACGTCTTCTAATTCCCACAAATTGCTATCCAAAACATTCTTCCATTGTTCTCTACTTCTTTTGAAGCGCATAAGACTCCCTAGAGTCTTTGCAGCAAGCGGCAAGCCTTTGCACTTCTTTGTTATTTGCATGCCAAGGTCTTCTAGTTGCTTACATTGCTCAGGATCCTTATCAAAAAACGCTATTTTACTAAACACCAACCAACAGTCTTTGTCAGACAACACCTCCAAATTGATCATGCATGCACTAGTATTATCCATCATCTCCGCAACCCTACTTTTACGTGTGGTGACTAGAATTCTACTACCTTGGGCACCATATCTGAGTGCAAGTCTGAATGGCTCCCACAATGTGGAGTCTTCAGTCCAGACATCATCGAAGACAAGAAAGAACTTTTTTCCATCAATAGATTCATAAATTTTTACTAATAGACTTTGCAATTCAATAACGTTGGGGTGACCACCTCCTAAAGCTTCAAGGATTGCTTTGGCAACCCTACACTGATCAAAAGGTTCAGAAACACAAACCCATATTCTCTTCTCAAAATGGGCCTTCACCTTAGGATCATTGTAGGCTAGTTGGGCAAGAGTGGTTTTTCCAATACCGCCCATGCCCACTAAGGAGACCACATTGGGGTTTCTTTCTTCTTCGCTACCCTTATTCCCCAAAAAGTTGCTTAGTAGATCATTCCTAACCTTATCAAGACCACATATTTTAGAAACATCAACAAAGCAAGTAGTTTTTGGTCGCTCAACTACTTCAGAGGCATTACCTCTAGTAGTCAACTCAAACCCATACCTCTCCCTCTCTCTTACAATCTCATCTAATTTCCCACTCAGTTCTTTTATCTTATGAGCAATGTCGTGACACAAAAAAAGTTTATCAACTTGACGGAAACAACATGAAGGAGAGGGGATGAAGGAGCATACCTTCTTCTTCATAACGTGAGCATTTTCAGTATTTTCTTCTTCATCTTTCTCAATTTTTAATTTGATCATTGCAGTGTTCCACTCGTCCAGCACTTCATCCATCTCATAGGATACGTCCTCGAGCTTTTTTAGCCAAAGCTTCACGGATTTGTCTGTAAATTGTCTCTTCTCGGCATCATTGAGCACTGCATGCACGGTTCGTAGATTGCCTTCCAGCTTTCAGACTTCTTCATCAACGCCAACCACCAACCTTATCTCTTGTTCCACCTCCCGAGCAGAGATTGAACCAAATTGCTCCAAGAGAATAGAGATAAGAACATCAGCCATAGTTTGAGAGTGAAATTGGTATTGGCAATACAAGAAAAAAGAAGTGGAGATAGAAAGTGGTTCACAAATGAGAAACTAAAATAGCATATGTGCTTTGTTACTGAGGGGTTCAAAATAATTGAAGCTTGAGGCTGAGGGTCAATGAAGTCCACGCACGCGGTACATGTTGATCAATCAGTTCACACTGACCACTTATTACAAAGTCATGAACTTTTTTATTATGTATTGCAGTTCTTTTTCTTGTTGATCAATCAGTTCACACTGACCATGCATGGGACCCTGACAAAAGGCAAATTGAACCCAACTCTCTTGTATGTAAGGAAAACTAGGGAGATGCCAATAGGCATTTGCTCCCCAAAAGTCCCACCCTTTTAAAAGGGTTTGGGTTGATCCGGGATCCTCAAATATATTCTCTGTTTAGAATAGAATTTCTACCTTAACTAAAAAAAAAAAGGGAGATCTTTTTATTTTTCACATTTTTGGGATGTTACAAATTTCCTCCAATTGTTCCATTATTAATTGGAACTCGACTCTCTATTTTTTCCCTAAATCTGTATATAAATGAGTAATGGAGATTGAATTTAAATCTATTATATCCTCATTTGAAAAAACCATCACCTTTGGGTAAAGTTGATGGAGATCATTAGCATAAATCCACGTATAGGATAACAGATAAAGATGTGAATTGTAAATCAAAGATCTAATTAGTTACTTGTAGCTTATAAATTATAACACAGAATATATTTTAGATCCGTTACTTGTTCCAAACATCTCATGGACAAAAATCATAATTATCATAACTATAATCAAATTGTTAAATTGTTCAGTCGCATGAATTTTTAGTTATATATACAGATTTTTGTGGTTGCTACCATTTAAGTGAAAAATACAATGATTAAACCAAGCTGCTCCATTATAGTAAAAACTAGAGCCCGAGGCATACCTGGAAATGGAAATTTTGATTAATAACACACTAAAAGAGTAGATGATAGTTGATTGATGAAAGGTGAAACCAAAGAGTAGAAACTACTTCACATGTACCTTTTATATTGACGTTAGATTGACGTCACCTTTTTCACAAATGATTTAATAAGCAAATGAGGTGTCAAGTTGTGGGTGATAAATCATTTTGACATAATCTATTGTGATTTATTGACATAATCTATTGTGATTAATGAATAATAAAAATGGTGTTAGTGATAAAGCTTATGAAAATGAGATAAGTGCTCTTATTACAATTGAAATAAGTTATGAAAAAATTTATATCTCTAACATAGGTACATTGTTCAAGCAAAATCCACCAAACCAATTTCTGAAAAAAAAAAAAAAAAAAAAAAAAAAAAAAAAAAAAAAAAAAAAAAAAAAAAGCACCATGATTGTAGTCCAATAAACATTTGAAATTTCAAAGGCAGCCCCACATACATCCACTAGAATCCACTATCTCAAAAAGCTTGAGGGACAACTCTGGTCAATGAAGTCCATGCCTTCCATCATTAGTTCCCACTCATCTCTTTTCTTTAACCCACCAACAAGAAAAATAATTTCCCCATTTTTTGTTGAGAAAAACAAACATTCTAAACTTAATTATACAATTTCTGCAATGTGGCTTAATTAGACCAATAAAAATCTGCCACGTCAATAAAAAAGCCAATTCATTTCCAAGTTAGCTGAGTCAAAAGTTGGTTTGTACAACTTACTTCCTTGACAGTTCATAATCCTTGCTTGCATCCACAAGTGCTTGCTGAAAATCCTTTATCCGTCCTCAGAGGTCCCTTGGAAAGTGGGGATTGTTTCATTTGGTTGGGATTTAGGGTTATTCAAGGTATAACAAGCATCATTAGAAAGTAAGAAGTTTGCTAAGAAAGCATACTTTTTTAAATGATTAGAATTATATACTGTTAATCACATTAATGGACAACAATGATAACGATCCAAAATAAATATCAAGTCTAGCTAGTAGCCTAAAATAAAGATTTTTGTGGTATAGGAAAATGCAATATGGATGAAAATTGTAAATAGAAGATTTGATCAATTACTTGTAACTTATAAGTTGTAACAGAGAATATTTTTTAGATTAGTTTTCATAACCATAACGAAATTGTTAAATCACATGAATTTTTAGTTATATATAACGAGTTATCTGGTTGCTGCTGGCCATTTAAAAAATACTTGGAAATATGATTGATAAACAAAATTTTTGTGCTTGCTACCATTTTATTATTTGTTAAAAAAAAGTATTATTGAGAAGAATTGCAGTTATATTTTAATAAACTGTGTATAAACAACTAAGTTAATAAGCTCGGACAAAAAGTTAATCCACTACGTGAAACAGCTAAAGAAAACAATAGTCAATAAAACCAAAACAATAAGTGTAGAGGCACATAATTTTCCATATCTATTGATGTAACCTAACATGATTAATTAATAATAAAAATGGTATTATGAAAAAAATGATATCCATATCATTATTATTATTTTTTAATATAGTTGGGAGAGAGTAGATTTAAACCCTGATCCTCCTCATAAAAAATATCAATTATTGTCAATCGAGTTACAAGACTCTTGACATTCGTATCATTACTCAAAAGATCATCTACCAAAGCCAAATGGTGGAAAAAGCAAAAGCACCATAATTGTAGCCCAATAAAAATTTTCCAAGATAACCCCACATACATCCATTGGAATCCACTGTCTCAAAAGCTTGAGGGCCAACTCTCTAGATAATGACATAGGCGGTACATGATCAGTTCACACGGATTTCCCCACTTTTACAAAGTAATGAACTTTTTGATTTTGTACTATACTTCTTTTTCTTTTTCTTTGTCCTCAATGCAAAAATGTTATATAGGAACTGATGCATCCATATTCACATATATTTTTCACAATTACAAATTAAATTTCACGTAATTATATGATTGGCTAAAAATATCACTAATACTATGCATTTGGGTGTGTCAAATTTCCAATATGAAATAGCAGGTAAATGTGCTTCTATTTTCTTCGAGTAAATCTAAAGGTATATATAATTTCACCCAAAAAAAAAAATCACCATTATTAATGAGTCATGTGATAAATGATAGATAATAAAATGATATCAATAATTAAAAGAGTATCACAAATGAAAAACTGTAAACTCTTTAGAAAAATGTGGTGAAAAATATGTATGTAGCTTTTTTTATAAGATACTGAAATGGGTTCAACTTCAAAATAATTGAAGGTTGTGGGTCAATGAAGTCGACACAGTACATGATTAGTTCACATGCATGCAGTGGCCTCTTCTTTTCAGCCCACCGACAATACTTTTTGAATTTCTATCTCCTAATAATGCAAGTGCATGTGAAGATGTTCAGGCAGAGAAAATGAAATGACATCTTTTGATAACAAAATGAAATGACGTCTTATGGACAACCATAATCATTTATAAGTCGAAATTCACACTATAAGCTGCCACAGGTTTCCATTGAAGACATGATATATTTCTTTTCATTTATGAGTTGATTGTATCAGAATCATACAAAATTGTTAAGTCCTTAAATAGCATGGAACTTTCTGTTATACATAAAAAATTTGGACAAAATATGAAAATACTCATAAACTTAATAATTTAATTTAATCCTTAAAATTCAATGGGATTGCTTTTAGTCCCTTAGATAATGTGGCCAAACTAAAAACTGAACATTTTAAATTTTTTTGGGATTAAAAATAATCACTTTAAGTTGTTATAAGGACTAAAAACATCATTTTGAACTTCATAGTAAAATCTCTCATGGACATGGTGTGAGAATTGCAACCTAAGGGTACAGAGATTAATTTTTTGTTATCCCTTGCTAGCAAATTTGAATGTGAAAAATCAACTATAGATACATCTCCCCTAAGGGACTTACATTGGGAGTCGTCACTAGATTTAATTTACAGTGGAATTTTTTTTTTTTTTAAATCTCAAATTTTTATTAACAAATGGGGATATTACAAAGACTTTTGAAAGAAAACAGAAATTACATGGCTTTATGTTCCAAGTACAAGCTAAAAGTGTTAAGGATAAGTCACAGCACCTAGAAGTTAAGGATAAGTCACACCACCCAGAAGATCAACACACTTAGAGTCAAGATAATCTTATACTTGTAAATAGATAAGCTGATTAGAATAGCTAAGTTGATTAGAACTCTGTACATTGTAGAACAAGAGTTTCACTCCAACACTATATGTGTTCAAACCATCAATATAAATACAACACAGCACACATGAATTCTGTGTGGCTGATTACTCAAAATCTATATTTCTATAGCACTTTACATGGTATCAGAGCTATAAGACTCACGTCACAAATTTTTTTTACCTTCCTTTCTCAGCGACATTTTCACAAACACCATGCCTTCATCAACTGCCCAATCTGCTCTCACCTCCAACCCCGCCTCCACTTCCACTCGCCTCACAGCAGTTCACCATCTCATCACTATCAAACTTACCCGTGAAAATTACCTGCTATGGAAAGCTCAGGTTGTCCCCTATCTCCGTGGGCAACACTTGTTTCAGTTTGTGGATGGATCTTCAACCATACCGCAACCCATCATCACCGCATCTTCAGACGGTGCCTCCACGACCATTATCAATCCGGAGTTTACTCAATGGCAACTTCAGGATCAGATCGTGCTTAGTGCGTTGATCTCGTCACTTTCGGAAAAAGTGATCGCACATGTGGTCCGGTGTACCACTTCCCGAGATCTCTGGGCCACTCTTGAACGAATGTTCACTGCCCAATCTCAAGCTCGGCTTATGCAGATCCATTACCAGCTCTCCACTCTCCGCAAAGGCAGCACCTCCATCTCGGATTACTTCCAGACCTTCACCGGTTTGGCTGACACCTTGGCTGCTATTGACCAACCTTTGCCTGACTTTCAGTTGGTCTCCTTTCTCTTGGCTGGCCTTGGACCCGAATATGACTCTTTTGTCACGTCTGTTCAACAACGGACCGAGCCTATTACCCTTGATTATCTCTATGGGCATCTCCTTACTCATGAAACTCGGCTTGAACACAGTCAAGCCCCTGTTTCCCTCGAGACTGCTAGTGCCAATTTCGTTTCTAGAGGCACTTTTTCCCGAAGTGGTCGAGGAGGACGAAATCAATCCTCCTCATCTAATGGTCGTGGTCAATCCACCTCTCCATCATTCAGATCAAATCGTAGCAGAGGCCGAGGCAGAAATTCTCCCAATAATGTTCGCCCAGTTTGCCAAGTGTGCAATCGTACCGGTCATGTGGCTCTTCATTGTTATCACCGCTTCGACAACAGTTACTACAGTGAGAAATCTGCAGACATGCAAGCCTATTTCAGTACTCAACAGGCTCCCACTGATCCAAATTGGTATACAGACACAGGTGCAACCAATCATCTCACATCAGATCTTGCGAACCTCAATGTTCACTCTGAGGAATATTTAGGCTCAGATCAAATACGAGTTGGCAATGGTAAGGGGCTCTCTGTTGCACACACTGGTACCACTAACCTTTCCACTCCATGCTCTTCCTTTCTTCTTAAAAATGTCCTACATGTTCCTAAAATCACAAAAAATCTTATATCTGTTCAAAAATTTACTCGTGACACTAACACATTCATGGAATTTCATCCTTTTTATTTTCTTGTCAAGGATCGGCCCACAAAGAAACTCCTTCACAAAGGTCCGAGTAAACATGGTCTTTATGCGTTCACCACATCCTCAAACTCCACTAGTCCACTTGCTCTCATTGGTGAACGTGCCTCCATTGATCGTTGGCATTCCAGATTGGGACATCCAGCCTTCAAAGTCGTGTCTAGAGTTCTCTCCAAATTTCGTCTTCCAGTTATTAGGAACAATAATGGACATATGTCTTGTCCTGCCTGTCTCTCTTCCAAAAGCAAACAATTAGCTTTTTCCCCATCCCCTACTCGTGTAAACAATCCTCTAGAATTAATTTACACTGATGTATGGGGTTCATCCCCTGTTATTTCAACAAATGGTTTTAAATATTATGTCTCATTTTTAGATGCTTATAGTCGTTATCTCTGGCTCTTCCCTATGACATGCAAAAGTGATGTTTTTTCTATTTTTGTCACATTTCAAAAAAGAGTTGAACGACTTTTTGATTGCAAAATCAAATATGTCCAATCCGATTGGGGAGGCGAATTTCGCACTCTCCCCAAATTTTTTAATTCTCTTGGCATTACCCATCGCCTATCCTGTCCTCATACTCATCAACAAAATGGTGCCATTGAACGTAAACACCGTCACGTCGTTGAAACTGGTCTCGCACTCCTCTCCCATGCCCATATTCCCCTCCAATACTGGGATGATGCTTTCTCCACTGCCTGTTATCTCATTAACCGTCTTCCTACTCCACTTCTAAAATACAACACTCCCTATGAAACCCTTTTCCATACCAAACCCAACTACCCTTTCCTTAAAGTCTTTGGGTGCGCTTGTTGGCCAAATTTACGTCCCTACAACAAACACAAATTACAACCTCGCTCTATCCGCTGTGTTTTTCTTGGATATAGTCTCCTTCATAAAGGATATAAATGTCTTCACCATCCTTCTGGCCGAATCTACATATCCCGTGATGTCATTTTTGAGGAAAATATCTTCCCCTTTCAAAATGGGCTTCCAACAGCCACTAAACCGGCCCAATCCACTCCCACCCCACCAGGCCTCCCTCTTCTCATAACACCCACTACACCATACCAAGCCCGGCCCACTAACCCATCAGCTCCTCTAAATCCCTCTTCTTCTTCTCCCTTCGTTCCAGCCGTCCCTGATCTCTCCCCAACAGCACCGTCCCTCCCAGCATCCGATTGCATCATCCCAGCATCTACTCCGCCCCTCACGTCTCAATCACCTGCTCCGATTGCATCATCCCATCCCATGGTAACCCGATCCAAGGCCAACATCTCCAAACCCAAACAGTTTAATGATGGTACCGTGCGTTACCCCCTTCCCAATGCCCTTCTCGCCGAGACTACTCTCTCTCCATCTGAGCCTACATGTTATTCCTCAGCTGTGAAGGACCCACAATGGCGTGAAGCCATGAACTCCGAATTTGATGCTCTCCTAAAAAATCAGACATGGACTCTGGTTCCAAGTACTCAAGCCCGTAATCTAGTCGGCTGCAAATGGGTGTTTCGTGTTAAACACCGAGCTGATGGTACAATTGAACGCTACAAAGCTCGTTTAGTTGCAAAAGGCTTTCACCAGCAACCCGGGATCGACTACACTGAAACCTTCAGTCCAGTTGTCAAACCCACCACGGTACGCACTGTTTTATCTCTTGCACTCTCTAAAAATTGGTCTCTGAGACAAATTGATGTGCAAAATGCGTTTCTCCATGGGTGTTTATCAGAGGAGGTCTACATGACCCAACCTCCAGGATTTAATCATCCCCAATTTCCCAACCATGTCTGCAAGCTTCACAAGGCACTGTATGGCCTTAAACAGGCTCCGAGAGCCTGGTTTTCACGTCTGACCACCTGGTTGCTTAGTTTTGGTTTCACTGCCTCACTATCTGACTCTTCTTTGTTGATATATCATCACACGAATTACACAATGTATTTTCTTATTTATGTTGATGATATTATTATCACAAGTTCACAAGCCTCTGCTATTGATTATCTCCTTCATCAACTTGGGTTTGAATTTGCCATAAAGGATTTGGGTGGCTTGAATTATTTTTTAGGCATTGAAGTTATTCCCTGCACTCCTGGTGTCTTACTGAGTCAGAAAAAATATATTCTAGATATATTAACACGTACCAAGATGTCTGAAGCTAAACCTGTGAACTCACCCATGGCTTCCTCTACTCACCTCTCTATTCTTGATGGTGATCCCTGTGATGACCCCACACTCTATCGTAGCACTGTTGGTGCACTCCAATACCTCTCCATCACCAGACCCGACATTGCGTTCTCTGTCAACAAGCTGTCTCAGTTCATGCACAATCCCACTACACTACACTGGCAATCCGTCAAACGTCTGCTTCGCTACTTGAAACAAACCATTCATTTTGGTCTTCACATTCAACCTTCTTCCACCACTGATCTTCAAGGCTTTACAGATGCAGACTGGGCTGGTGATCGTGATGATCGCCGGTCCACTGGTGGTTACTGTGTTTTTCTGGGGTCTAACTTAGTTTCTTGGAGCTGCAAGAAACAAGCTACAGTTGCCCGATCAAGCACGGAAGCTGAGTACAAAGCACTTGCCAATGTAGCCGCTGAGATAAAATGGTTTACAACTCTTCTACAAGAACTTGGCATCTCACTCAAATCTCCACCTATCATATGGTGTGACAATATTGGTGCCACCTACTTGTCCTCTAATCCAGTCTTTCATGCTCGGACTAAGCATGTCGAGATTGATTTTCATTTCGTCCGAGACATGGTTGCTTCTCGCACTATTGATATTCGCTTCCTCTCCAGTAAAGACCAGCTAGCTGACATCTTCACAAAGCCCCTGTCCACAGCCCGCTTTGCTCTTTTACGGACCAAGCTCAATGTTGTTCCTTTACCATTGGGCTTGAGGGGGGGTGTTAAGGATAAGTCACAGCACCTAGAAGTTAAGGATAAGTCACACCACCCAGAAGATCAACACACTTAGAGTCAAGATAATCTTATACTTGTAAATAGATAAGCTGATTAGAATAGCTAAGTTGATTAGAACTCTGTACATTGTAGAACAAGAGTTTCACTCCAACACTATATGTGTTCAAACCATCAATATAAATACAACACAGCACACATGAATTCTGTGTGGCTGATTACTCAAAATCTATATTTCTATAGCACTTTACAAAAAGAAAGAAAAAAATATATATATTCCTAGTTACAATTTAATGAAAAGATTACAAAAAGAAAAATTGCATATATGTATAAAACCTAATCTAGGTCTCTAGACTAAGTTTAGAGGTTAAGTTACGGAGTGGGAAAGTGAGGTAAGAAAGTAACTTAACAAGTCTAGCTCTATTCAATATAAACCCTATTTCATGCCAATAAAATGTTTGTTCACTCTATCTCTCTCTAGAATCATAAATGAGTATATCTGCCAAAGCAATGCAATGCATTAATCCAAATCAAGACTGTATTGATTGTGGTTAAGACAGTTTATAGCCTATAACTTATTTGCATTACATTGGTTATTGGTCCAACACGTTTTTCACTTCAAGAATGCTCACAATTGGCATTGTTGACAACTAGGAATAAATAACTCAAATAAAAAGTAAGCATGTACATCGCTAATTTATTGGACCCTGAGGCAAAGATATTTCTTATGGTGTTTATACAAAGCCCCTTAATTTAAACCTTACATCATTATGCTTGGTTACATACACCTATATTCTACTATTGTAGAAGGATGTTAGTTGAAAAGGCAAGTCAAATTGTTGGAATTGGCTCTCTCTAGACCATAATATTCAGAAGGTTAAATAACTAATTTAGTCTTTCAACTATTAAATGTCTTAATTTTGTCCCTCAACTTCAAGATCAAGTCAAAGGCTTTCGTTACTTTGTGTGTGTGTACAATATTTTATGTCTGACCATAAGAGTGACTCATCCTTCATCAATATATATATATATATACATCTTTCTGCCCCATTTTCTTGCAGGTTCAGCTCTCCAAAATCAACAAAAACGGCTCAGATTGTTGGTACGGACGGGAAAGTGTCACTGAGAATTGAATTAGCAGAGACAGGAAACATTAGATCATCTTTATTTGATACGGATGACGATGCTGGTGACATTAATAATAAAGGAAAAATGGTGATTGATGTTACCAAGCTTGAAACTCTAGAACGGCATATGTTCATAGAGAAGCTCATTAAACACATTGAGCATGACAACCTTCGCTTGTTGCAAAAAATTAGAAACCGAATAGACAAGTAAGCCTTTTGCTTCTTCTTTTTTTCACTTTCTACAAATCATGCATAGCTATGTAGAAGCAACATATGTATGTAGAATCAATTTGAATAAATTGATGCCATAGTTATGCATAGAGAATCAAAAACATGCATGCATGTAATATGTGAACATTCATACTAAACAATATATGCTAAACAATCACTTTAACACCACTGGAACTTCAACTCTTTAGTATAAAACATGGCTATTAATTGTAGTCGAGTCCCACATCGCTGGGGTGCCCCTAGGTTGAACACTTTTAAGTCATGGGCAATCATCCACTTTCAAGAGCATTTTTTAGTGTAGCTAGGCCCATTTGTCTTTCTTGGTAGAGTTGTTGGGTAGGCCCCATTTAGTTTCGGGGAGTTTCTGGCATTGGGGGGAGTGTTGTTGAATCCCACATTGCCTGGGTGCCCCTCTTTTGAGTTGAGTTAGGTCCATATGTATTTCTTCTTTAATTGCTCTTCTTTTCTTTTCCATTGCTCAAGGTTTTGATGCCTTTTCCTTAGAATGGTCCATTTGATTGAACATGATTTAAATTTTTTTTTTTTTTTTTTTTTTATAGAGTTGATGTAAAATTGCCAACTGTGGAGGTGAGATACAAAAATCTTTGTGTAGAAGCAGAGTGTGAGGTAGTTCATGGAAAGCCCCTTCCAACACTATGGAATTCTCTTAAAAGCACACTCTCTGTAAGAATTTTCATTTTCGCAGAGTAATTTAGAGCTTGATCATTAACTATGTCAATGTATTTATGGACTTATTGGACTTTGACATAGATGAAAAGAAGAAGAAAAAAAATAAGGTACCAGCCATGGGGTATAACTGTTCATAATCATATGCATGCATGTTTCTATGTATCAGTATGACCACTTTAAAGCAAAGAAAAATGGAAGGCTAATTTCTCACATAATCATTTCATTTGGAACAAACATAGGTTATGCCAAGAGTCTTGTAATTCAGTGGTATTATCCGATTCTCCACTTATTGTAAGCAAAAAGAAGAAAGAACAAACATAGCTTACACGTGTGCCCACGCATCCACAGCTCATGACGTGTGTGGCCTTACCAACGAGTAGCACATTGTTTTGATACTATTTGTAACATCCTAGGTTCCATCAAGATACAAGTAGAACAACTTGATGATAGATACTTCCAAAGAGAAGTGACGCCAAACCCTAATCAAGCCTAAGTACACTAACCATCCTATCATTCTATTTGGAAATATCCACACATAACACAATCTTGTTGAATTGTATAAACTACAATTTATGAGATAAGGTGTTTTACTTATTTTCTAGTATATTACAGTGAGAATATATCTACCATGAAAGTATATTAGAGTTATTACATAACATGTATAATACATAACATGATCATATTTCTTTCTTTCTTCAGGAATTCACTAGGCTGCCAGGTTTGAAGTCAAGTCGAGCCAAGATAAGCATCATTAGTGATGTCAGTGGTATCATAAAGCCTGGAAGGTAACTGAAGGGCTATAAGTCAATTTTGCTTAATTTAACTCTAGGAAGCCGTTTTTATGGCCAATTGTATGATTTAGGTTCCAAATCTAATATATGGACTTATGTTGCATTAGAGGACTACATGCCTTATCTAATAGCTTTAACCCTTTTTTAATTAATTGAAATTAATGTACTTGTCCCTGAAAACCACATTTTTTTTGTAGGAAAATAGAAAGCAATAATAGTAGAGAGTAAAGAGAGTGGAAATAAAGAGATACCGTGAATGAAGACCTACATTCACATACGAAAGCCCTTGACGGTTACATTTTTACTATATAATATTGTTATTACAATGAGCTCCTTAACAACGTATATATAGGAATCTAACCCTAGTCTAACCCTAAATTAACACCAAATATTGGACTTGGGCCTAGACTAGGAATGGGCCTTTATATACTTCAACAGGTTCCAAATCTAATATATGGAAATCTTATGTTGCATTAGAGGACTCCATAATAGCTTTAACCCTTTTTTAAGAGTAGATTGAAATTAAATAAACTTGAGATACCGTGGATGAACCACACCTTTTGAGCTTTCACACATCTTGCTACTGAAAATAGAAAGCAATATAATCGTGTGTATGACAGGATGAATACTTAAAATTGCGATACCGTTGGTGAAGTCCTTACATCCACACACAATTAAGCCCTTGACATTTTTTTTACTATATAATATTGTTATTACAATGAACTCCTTAACAACGTATATATAGAAGTCTAACCCTAGTCTAACCCTAAATTAACACCAAGTATTGGACTTAGGCCTAATTTGAATATTTTCTAGGATCTATGGTTCATTTCCATATAACTTTAATTAACTCTAAAGTAAATTTTTTTATAGACAGAAGTCAAAAGATATGTGTTAATGAGATTAGAAGTGTATTTACATAGCCTTACCTTTCTTGCAGGATAACTCTACTGCTTGGTCCCCGGGTTGTGGGAAGACCTCCCTTTTAAAGGCTCTGTCAGGGAACCTAAACCAATCTCTCAAGGTTTCACACTTTCACAATACTTACAAATTACAATGCCAACCAGCAGAATGACTATGAAAATATCAAGAAAATCTCAAAGCAATACCCCCTATATGGTCGTGTCGTCTTATCCCATCCCTTGCTGTCATTCCTTCTCTACTTGCTCATCCATGCCTACATGGTTCAGTCATTAAGCAGTCCGGTGGAATGAGAAAAGTTCTCGGTCTATCTATCGCCACAAAGCGTATATAAAATTATTTAGATCCTGAATCTTTAAATATATAAAATTGAAATATGCCTATCTCCTTTTAAATACCTAGCATAATGTATAAAATCTTTTGGGCTTTTAAAATAGATTTGATTTCTTAGGACTTAGTCACTAAAAATCATCAAGATTGTGATCATATAGATAGAGATTAGTATTTTTGTCATTGGGACCGGGGACTCAAGTTGTAGGGGGTACAAAATGCGATGTCTACAAGTGCAACATGAGTACCTCCTATTAAGTGTTTATTTAATAAGTGTCATTCTTACAGTCATAAATCTTTTCTATGGTTAACATGAACTACTTTGTAAGATATGCTTGTCTCTAATATACAAGACTTAAGTAATTTTGACATTAGGAGTCATTTTGCAAATATCTAACATTTTTTATCCATTAGAAATAACCAGCAGAACATATTCAATATATTTGTTCGATGTTCTCTGCCGTGATCTTTTTGGTAATAAATAACTGCTCAACAGTTCTACCATATATCGCAACAGAGCAAACAGTAATGTATCGAGAAAGATTTGCAGGGATGTACTCTTCATGAGCATATTCACTTGCACAGGTATAATTTTCTTTGGAACTGATTGAATTCAGTGTAGACATGATTTTTGGACATCATGAGTCATCTCAAATGAAGTCAATTTTATGTACTTTGGATTCTTGCTAGATCTTGATAGGGGCATCTTATTTTGCCAGTTTCTTCAGCTTATATAGTTGTGGATACTAATTTTGCAGGTGATCATGGAAGTTCCATATCTCTTCATCGAAAATGCTATATTTGTGATGATCACATATCCAATGAATTGGATATTATGTGTCAGCTTATAAGGTTTTCTGGTACTTCTATGTCACATTTTGTTCCTTGTTGTACTTCAATTATCTGGGAATGCTACTTGTGTCAATGACACCAAACTTCATTGTAACTGCATCTTTGTCCTCAGCCTTCTATGCAATATTCAACCTCTTTGCTGGTTTTTTGATTCCTGGACCAGTAAGCTAAGGCTACAAAACTTGTCTCTATTGTGGACATAGAGTGTGTAAAGTGTGAAAACTTATGAATATATAGTTGAGCTGATCATGTTGTACTACACTTGCAGCAAATTCCGAAGTGGTGGATATGGTTGTATCATCAGACTCCTACTTCTTGGTCACTGAATGGTTTGCTTACTTCACAATATGGAGATATAAACATGGAGATTTTGGTATTTGGAGACACCAAAACAATTGTTGCCTTCTTAATAGATTACTTTGGGTTTCACCATGATTGCTTAGCTCTTGTTGCTGTTATTCTCCTTGCCTTCCCCCTTGTTTTCGCTTCCTTGTTTGCATATTTTATTGGACGGTTAAACTTCCAGCATAGGTAAACTTTCAGCAAGCATTATGCAAATAATATATTGATCAGTGTAGTAATCAATGATGATATGCAAATTTTTTGTGTTTAGTAAGATCTGTTGTAATTGATCAAGTTAAACAAATTTTATGTCTGTACAATATTTTATATATTAGAAGATAACAAGCATTGTTATCACAAGAAATTACAACATGCATTGTATGTGAACCCCTTGTCAAGATGCTGTCCTTAAGTTAAACAAATGTTATGTCTAGTACAACATTTATATATTGAAGATAACATGCATTATCAAAACAAGAAACAACAACATGGATTGTCTATGAACAGCTTGTCAAGATGCTTCCCTTTTCACATATACACTGCCTTTCCATCATTTTGCATTTCTCCCATGTTTCTTACCATAAGATTTAAATTCTTCCTTCAAAACCCATTATAGGTCCCTAATCCCATGACTAAATTTAGTTACTTTTTAGGTTTACCCTAGATCGTGTGGATTTGATTGTATATTGTGTGAGCCTATGCCAAATCTCATATCGGGCATGTAATTGGTTGATCTGAGCATAGGTACTATGACTAACACTATATGTGATAATGTCATATGAGTTAAAGGTCACTTCATGACCCGAGGAAAGTGCTAGCCACATCTACACTTATATCCCAAAAGGATTAAAAAGTTGCAACTGGGGCTTCTCGTAATCACTTATAAACCCAAGATCTACCTTGTAAAAACCTGATGTGGGACTCAACACATGTCTGCACAACACATACTCATACAATTCATTTCAATCAAATCTATACAATTTGGAGTATCACAATCTTCCCCACTTGTAAGTCTTAGGTACAAAATTAAGGGAAATAAGCAAAATGGCGCATTATAATATATTCTTGGAGGATAAAGTTTTCCTCCAAATCAAGTTTGAAGGTGGTAATTTATAAGACGATTCACATATATTAAATCGCATAATTCATTAAATCATTTAACAAGTCACATGACTAATAATTAAGTCATGTGACTTAAAGTATACATGGATAGTATTTTGAGTTGGAACGTATTGGGCTAGCTAGAGGAACTTTCCGAGTAATTATTTTCCAAACTTTCCTCCAAACTAGTTTGAAGGAAATTTCTATCTATTTTTGGAGAAAATTGTCAAACTTGTATATAATATTGACTGTCGACATAGCCTATCATGATTGGTGCATAATAAAAATGACGTCAGGTGTGCTTATATACCCCTAATACTATTGAAAAATATTGTATCTCTAACATTACTCTTTCTTTTAACCCTCATAGTCATACCACCAATACTACCAGTGGAGGTGTCTTCTATAAGGGAATGCTTGGGGTACACCTACTAAGATTCATATAGGTAATATGGAAGGGTAAAATATAAATGCCACCTTGAAATTTGAGCTAACGACAAAAAGTACAAGAATTTTTCAAAAATATCTAGTTTGCTCCTTAAGTGCAAAGTACATAATATCGTTTGTGCATTTTCTCTAAAAATTACAAATTTCACAATTGCTTGAAGTCGTAAATTCTTATTGGTGTATAATAAAATGATGTCAATGTGAAAGTGATGTTGTACTAATCTCAATATGTTATCTCAACAGTTGTGAAATTTGTTATCGGACTTTGTAGCATTGTTGTAGAAATAAAAGTCTTCATCCACATTTTGGTTTATTTAATAAGACCACATATTAAGTTTTGAGGAAAAGAACGTAAACGGTGTTAAATGCTATTTGTATCTAGGGAGTAAACTGAATATTATAAAAAAATCTTAAGGGCACGTTTGGTACACTGTAATAGGTCATGTAATGTAATAGATATTCCTAAGGAATAATAATTTGGTTGTTTAGCTACGCTTTCATTACAGAGAATAGTTATTCCTTAGATCACGTAATAGCTAAAAAAAATTAAAAAATTCGAAAAACCATAATTGACTACAACTTTTTTTAAACCTCTCTCTCTCTCTCTCTCTCTCTCTCTCTCTCTCTCTCTCTCTCTATATATATATATATATATATATAACATTCAAAATCCAAGTCTCTAATTATTAATACTCGTATAATCCCGTATATTAATCATGTTGTAGTAAAATATAGAATACAGATTCAAGGTTCTATTCATGTGTTGTCACCAAACAGATGAATGGTAATAGTTATTACATTACAACTTATTTTATTCCTTGTAATATTGATTATTATTACAGTGTAATAACCATTACAGTGTACCAAACATATCCTAATAGTTTTTGTCATTAGCTCAAATCTTAGGGCTATGCTTTGTATTTTCTTTTTCGAGGCAGTGAAATTTAACACCATTAAATACTTCCCAAAACTCACTAATAATAATGAGTAATGAGCATTAATTAATTTACAGTTGTAAATTGTATTAATATGAAAACTGTGAGTTGTCTTGATATCCTTAACTACCCTGTCACTACAGATATTAAGGGTAATACTTCAGAGTACATTAATGTGATATTCTCTTCTTTCAAATGAATGGTGGGTCCAATTTATTAAATGCATAATAGGACCCATTATTCATGTGAAAAAAAGGAAAAGTAAATTAATGTACTCCGAAAATATTTTATAATTTTCTTATTTTCAAAAAAAGAAAAAAGAAAAAAGGCTTTCTTGAAGATTTAAAGCTACCATTATTTTTGAGAAAGTCTAGAGAGGTGTGCATGTGTACAAACCAAATTGAAAACACCCCCTAAATACAGGAACAAGTGTATTTCTATATTAAATATTAACTCACTAATAATAATGAGTAATGAGCTTAATTAATTTACTTTAAGAGGGTCCTGTTACCAGGGCAATTAAGGAAGCATTTAATGCATAGATTTAAAAAAAAAAAAGGGTATTTTAGTCATTTATTATTTTAATATTAAAAGTTCCATTTTCACACCAAAAAAATTATAGAAACAAAAAACAAAGTTTGAAATAACATCTATGTACATCACTTTATTTTTTTTTTATTTTTTTTTTTCAATTTACATAAATATGGAATTCCAATACATTTATTTCACATAAATATAGAATTTATAAATATGGATCCCATATGTGTAGACAGGGTTATAGACACTTTTTTTTTTTTTAATTATTACGGGAAGTTAAACTCACTCTCGTAGGAGGAGCTAGCGGGTCAAACACGAGCGGAAGGATGGGGGCAGGCGGGGGCCATGTGGAATTCCAATACATTTATTTCACATAAATATAGAATTTATAAATATGGATCCCATATGTGTAGACAAGGGTTATAGACACTTTTTTTTTTTTTTAATTATTACGGGAAGTTAAACTCACTCTCGTAGGAGGAGCTAGCGGGTCAAACACAAGCGGAAGGATGGGGGCAGGCGGGGGCCATGGCCTTAGTTGGGATGGTGGTGTCTTATTCAGGGCCAGGTTAGGTTACAGCTTATGCTACCCATACCCATGTGACCTGCGGGTTGACCCGACCCATCATTTTACGGGTTGATACCATCTTTATTTCCGAGTCGAAAAACTCCTACCCATACCCATATTTTTCCTTCGGGTTTGGGTTGGGAAATGGTTCCGGGTCAGATTTTGTCAAGTTTAACAAAAACAGTCACAACCAATACATTCTGACATTAAAATAAATAAATTGAATTGTTAGCCGTATAGAAACAATGACGCATAATTCTCACATTATCACTTATCAGTAGTACTAATTTTACTCTTTTTACATGGGAAAAAATGATTAAGCTTGCAATCAAATAGAGGTTCTCGCTCTCTCTCTCTCTTTCTCTCTCTCTCAGACCAAATTGTCATCACTGTCAGCCACAATAAGCAGGAATGATTTGTGTACAGAGTCTCAACAAAGCTATTTCTCTGCAGCCCGATATCACTTCTTCACACTTTGTATAACAATGTATTTTTGCAAAACTGGCCTCAAGGTTAAGCTCTTTACTTCTAGCGCTCTTTTATTGCTCTGCTTGCTTTCATTGTAGTGTCTTGCTATTATGCTGAGAACTTCTGCTAAACTGTAAAGACAAAAACCCTATGAAAGAGAAGGCAGAGAAAACAAAGACACCAATTTAGAGTGTTAAGAAGAAAATTCAATTGATTTGTAACTGTCTTAGTAGAGATGTGCAGTATACAATGGTATCAGATGGGTAGTGATTCAATTTGAAACAAATAAAATTCCAAAACAACATGGGGCAATTATGACATCGGTCAGGGTAGCATCATGTGTGTGGGATGGTGGTGTCTTATTCAGGGCCAGGTTAGGTTACAGCTTATGCTATAAATTATGATATGGAGAAAAGAAGTTCTATTTAATGGAAGCTAATGCCATGGCCACCTACTTTTCATCAATAAAATGTAAATATACGAGTCAACTAAAAAAAAAAAAACTAAAGGATCTAAAATGTCACTATTATCAGAGATCATGAAAACTAACAGTTTTTTTGCTGACCACTTCTTTGGCTTTATGAAAATATGGCATTAACAAAGGCCTCTGCATCAAAGGGTTGAAGGTCTTCAACACCTTCTCCAACACCCACAAACTTTACTGGGATGCCAAGCTCATCAACCACACTGACCTGCAAAATGAAATCACAGTTACACCGATTACCAACATCACCTTTGAATATGAATATATAAAAGAAAAGAGAAAAAAATGGGGAAGCCAGAAAGTACACCAAAGTCTGAAACCATACAAAATTATGGTTCAGATGAAAATTAAAACATACCACACAGCCACCTCTGGCAGAACCATCAAGTTTCGTCAAAATCAAACCAGTAATTCCAACGACCTGTGTCAAAAGTTCCAAGTCAAAAATTTCCAGGAAAACTTAGGATAATAGTGGGCAAGGGACCCCTTTTTTCTAAGCTTTAGTTGTATTGCGTAATAAAAAGCAATCCAGCAACCATTATATCAAAATCTTTTTGTTTGATTCACAATAATAATAAGTGCCCAAATATGCTAATGCAAAAGCCAAAGATGGGAGATAATACTTCATTGAACTCTCTTGCTTGTGGTAGCATATTCAAACCAGTTGTCCCATCCAAAACTAGCAGGATCTCCTGCACATATAATGGAATCATCTTAGACAAGTCTTACCTATCAAAAATCATCTTAGAGAAGTCTTAAAACATTATATTACACAAAATAGACAAACAATTTTGTTAGACAAGGAGTCTCCATTCATGTGATCCAGATATGAATGCTAAAATTTATGTAAGCCATTCTCCATACCAAGAGCCGTCAAAAAGACCAGAAGAGATGGCTACTGCAAATGGAATAACTGCAGTCACTAAATTATAAAGCGTCCACCTGACATCTAATATTTTTCAGTTGAGAACCTGTACATAAATGACCACAAAAGCTGGCTACTTGAGATGGAACCCAACATACAGAAGCAGCACATAAGAAATAACTCTCTTCTTTCTTTTTTTGAATAAGTATAAATTGTTTTCAAAAAGAGGATACCAAAACGGAATAAAACCACAGCAAATAATTTATTACCTTTCATAGAAAGTAATATATATATATATATATATATATATTATATATATATATATATATATATATATATATTATGTTATGTTACCACTTTTTTATTGGCATTGAGGGACAAAGCAACATACCGACATGACACCACCCCCCAATTTTCTATGGCATGCCTCCAGATTCATAAACAATCAAACATATAATGCTTCAATTGTAAAAAGAAGACACTTTCAGCTTACATTTGGTGCACTTGAAACAACTTTCCCCACAGCTTTTTTACATGCAATCAACTCTTCCATCAAGCTGTAATTAGTGTGGAGACCTGACAACATAAAATAACAATTGTGCTGAAACTTAATCCACAAAGAGGAACATTAAAGTATACTAAAAGCTAACCATGAAAGTTCTGGGTACTTACGTCCAGATGTGTCACATAAAACTACATCGAAACCTTGTTCTTTCCCTCTTTTCACAGCCTGTGAAAGAACTATTAAGAACGAACTTTAATATCATGAAATAGTAAATATAACATAACATATAAAACTTACAGGCAAAAAAAAAAAAACACATTTGAAACAAGATGCAAAATGAGTACATTATACTATTTTACTTTTGTTTGTCTACCTGCTGATGCTTTGGCCTTATCTTTTTCAGCCACAACAATCTCGCACCCAGTCCTCTCAGCCCATATCTCCAGCTGATCACTAGCAGCTGCTCTAAAAGTATCGCCTGCTGCCATCAATATCTGGAATATTTTTAAGAATAGAATGAGGACCAACTTGTGAATAAGTCATGCTCCACTCAGCAGCTTTTAAAAGTGTGAAGGAGAGGAAGCAAAAACAAGTCAAATTAATTAAAGTTAGGAAACATTAGCTTCATATAGTACAATGAATCTTATTAAGTTCAGTTCAGATTCTCAAATGAACAAAAGAATGCTGGGTTTCTTTTATCTTCTTTTGTAAGGCATTCAACTCATTATATTCCATTGCAGAAAAAGCAATACTCAAGTAATAATCTCACCTTAGCCCCTTCGTTTTTCAGTCGATAGGCCAGTTTTCCTGCAAACAGCAATTTATTAGAATATCATTTTATTGCTTGTTATAAATTAGAATTTCTTTTAAAAAAGAAAAATGAAATCATAGATCTATTAGTTTCAACAAAAATTTTACATGAAGAATTCCTTTCTTCTAATAAAATAGTCCATAAGTTAATTTTACTCTAGTAATAAACTTGACAAAATCTCCAATCTGTAATTGATATAAGATCAATCAAATTATAAACGACCCCAACAAATTCAGTTCAGCCGAAAAAGAATTTGGAACTTTTCAAGGAAACAGAGAATCTACAAGGGGCTACATATATTTTACTAAAATATATAACTGTGAAGCCCCAGCCAGAGGCCGGACAATTTAGACTGGTTGGACAGTTGGACATATGACTGAAGAGCTCTGAGAGCGAGACATTGTATTGGGTCTAAAGTATATAAACCGATTCTCTCCTCCAGCTTCAATGAGCTAATCCCTTTTATTAAAAACCTTCTTGAGAAATACTTTTCATCAGAAGAAATGAAGTTGAAGCTCAGCAACTCGTAACCACCATATTCTCTTGTCTTACCAAGTGATGTTGTCTTGCCACCTCCATTGACACCAACAATCATAACCACAGCTGGTTTCCTAATGGCATAACAAAAGTTAAACCAACATAGAACTCCAACTTGAGCACAACACCAAATCAAGTAAAACATTATAATGGCAAAAAAACCAATGCTTTAAAACACCCAAACCTGAATCCGAGTTGAAGCTCGGTTTTACTACCCCTCGTAGTTATCAATTCCAACACACTATTCTTCAATGCTTCCTAAAACCATTACAATCCACACCAAAGCCTTTGGTTATTGACAAAACATAAGAGAAGAAAACTAAAATAAATTGAACACAGCTCAATTCAAGACCAAGTTTATCTCCAAATCAATTTGAAGGAATTTCCTTCAAACCATTATGTGGCTATTCATTAAACCATCCACGTATATTATTTAAACAAGTCTCATGATTCATTAAATAGCTCATGTGACTAAAAGTATAAATGGATAATCATTTTAAAACTACAGCTAATTAGTTTATATATAAAATTAAGCTACAGCAATAAATATCATACTATATAAATATATACAGAAGCTCAGTATTAAAACCTTAATCTCACTCCCTGACTTAAGCTTCCCTGCCAATATATCTTCTCGCAACCTATCCACAATCTTAATGGTGATCCTTGGTCCAAAATCAGACACCAGTAGAGCCTGAATTTAATGCATATTAAGGAATTTATCAAATCTAGGAAAATGACAAAGGAAATAAACAAAACATAAAGCATTTTAGTTAACCTCTTCGAGTTCGTCGAGGACTTTATCGGTATCAGCGAGGTTCCAGTAGAGGAGTAGCTCGTCGATGACGGCGAGATTGTCGCGGGTTTTTGAGAAGCCCGAGAAGATCTTCTCCACGTCACTCTTCGCCTTCTCTTTGATCAAGCGCCCGAGCCGAGTGAAGAACCCGGTCTGCCCGGCCGAGCATTTGAACCGGGAGTTGGCGGGTCGGGTATGATGGAAAGGAGTGGTGGAGCGGGTGTTAGGGAGGTTTAAGAGGAGGTGTGGTGAGGAAGTTGTTGGTGAAGGTTTGGAGAGGAGCGAGAGGTGAGCAGGAGAAGCAGCCATTCTCAATTTTTTACTTCTCTGCTCAAACCTGTGAGAAAGAGCCTTTTCATTGGGCACAATACCATTTCAGATAAACTATCTAAGACGACGCCGTCGCGATGCTACAACGCACAGTTTCTAATTTTAGATTTTTTATTTTTTTGAGTTAAATTTTAGATATTAAATCAAGAGTCTTCTAATTTGACATTGTTTTGGTAGAGAATCATAGTTAAAATATCTTTTCAACAACATAGGATATTAGGTGGTGGACTCATTGGTCTGGGACGTGGTGTAAACCCGGAAGTCCAATTCTATTGACTCAATGGACCGGGAGTAGATTTAGTTTGGTTAAACATTGGGATACCACTTCTTTAAAAAAGAAAATAGAGTTAAACTTATTTGTTCATCCTATGAAATGGAATGATTCATCAAATGTGTGCATTTGGCTGCTTATTTGTTATTAGTTTATTTGCTTAAAATTTACCCAAAAAAAATTTTATTTGCTTAAAGATGAGACAAAAAATTTACTTTAAACCTTCATTAAATTCCCCCAAAACGATGTCGTTTTGAGCATTTCAGTCTTGCCCAAAACGACGTTTTAATTGTTACACATTGTACGACATAAAAAATGCACTGGTATTATTCAAAAACCACATGAGTCACGACATAAAAAAATGCACTGGTATTATTCAGAAACCACATGAGTCATCCCCTAACAGAAAAATATTTTATGTAATTTGGAATTGACGAGTATTGACAAATGTTAGGGAATTGAATTCAATTGAATTGTTTGATGGGGGGTTTCTTTTGTGTGTTATGTTTGGTTGCTGAGAAAGTTTGTTGATTGAGGATGAAAATTGAGTCTATGCATGTGATTGGGAGTTGACGAATATGGAGTTAATAATCTGGATATAAATTCCAATAGTTTTGTTTTTTCTTTCTGAATTTTTGTTTAGGCGTTTCACAATGCTGAATTGTTGCTTCATTTTTATTTGTAATGCAATTTTCTAATTACCTTTTGTTTAGGTGGTTTCATCACGCCGCACCACATATTTGATGTATTGTATCTAGAATAACTGAAAACCTCTTATCTAATGGTAAAGTTAGGTTCTCTTAACTTTGCAATTTATTTTCCCACTTCTCCTTCTATTTTATTCTCAGTATTGGAAAAATAGGTTGGCATATCCAAAATTTTGATAATGAAGAGCGAGATGTCTCTAGGGTTAATTCCTTAGTCAAATTCATATTTCTGTTAAGGGTAAAACTTAGGTACAGTTCCTTAGGTCAAGTACATTAGGTTCCTAGTTAAATTCAAATACATTGAATTTAAATATTCTTGGGAAAGATAATATTGTTTTGTGTTTCATTGGTTAATGCAACCATATGTTTGAATTCAATTAAGGGAACCTAATGTACCTAACCTAAGTAACTGTACCTAAGCTTTATTTTTCAGTGCTTATTTGCAGTGGGTTAGGACTCAATTGTTAGTTTCTTTTTTAGTGCTATTTGTAGTGGGTTTTATTTGCCTTTTGCTTTGATGATGGGTGAGATGATAAAGGCATTGTGAAATGGGTTTTTCAATTGTTCATTTGGTGTGTTGGGTTTGTTTGTCATGAGTATTTTAAGTTCCTTTCACACATTACATTTCCAGTTCTAATAAATTAATTTGCTTACTTGTTTAGTTTTGACCCTCATCAAGCCACCAAATTTTGGGTATGTCTGATTCTCTTTATTCTCCTTTAGTCCTTTCTATGAGACCCAGATCTTTGATTTTCTGGGGTGGGTAATTTGGGGTTTGATTGAGATAATTGTATGCTCTGATTGTTGAGAAGTTATTAGGAAAAGATAATTGTTGTTTCTGAGATTATATTTAATTCTCTTCATTTCCATTTATTTTCTATTTTAATGTGGTATTGGTAATTAAACATCTTTTGTTAGTGACCTATTGATATTGGATAAAGTCTTGATTCAAGTTCTCTCTCTCTCTCTCTCTCTCTCTCTCTCTCTCTCTCTCTCTCTCTCTCTCTGTTCCCCAACCATCATTAAAATTTTCAGTGGGGAATCATAACAGTTTAAAATGTATTTCTTTAGCTGTATTTCATTTGGTGGATTATAAAAGATGAATTAAGGACGAAGGTGTGCAATGCATTGAGTTATCTAATATGATGTTATTTCTTTTAGTGGACAAATTCTTTATTCAAGTTTTAAGGTTTTTCTTTAGCTACATTTCAGTTGGCGAATTCTAAAAGATGAATTTATGATGAAGGTGTTGCCTTTAAAGGTAAGTATATTGTGTTTCATTGTATCAGGAATTATTTGTTATGACCTCTTACAAATGTTTTAACAATCTTGAAAGTTTATTCTCATTATGTCTTAATTGTAATTCTATCTTACAAAGTTCACCTAGCTACCTGCTCATTTTATTTATTGTCACGTTATTTACGCTAAGTAGTGTTTTAATTATGCTGATAGGGGATTTGTTGTAGGATTCATTCATTAAACCAGAATAGAGGAAATTAACCAGATGCACCATCGGCAACCAAGTAAAATAAAGGAGTTGGATAGATGGTATTCAATGTGATTTCAAATTGTATCAAGGTCTATTTTCTTGAGCATGTTTGTTAAAGAAAATTAACTTTGCGTTGTAGTTTGGATCATGAATTCTTATTTGAATAATACTTTGAGATTCTAAAACAAAATGAGAGTAATGTCATTGTCAAGTGCTATAGAAGTCTATTCTCTTCCCTCCCTTTGTCTCTCTCTTAATGGGGAATCTGTTACTTTTCGCTCAAAATTGGTCAAATTTGGCCAAGTAAACCTTTGTGTGTGTTTGTGACTGTGAATTATTTTGGTCTTATCTGGAATGTTACTTGAAATTTGTTAATTCTTTGAGTTGCTAAACGCCTAAACCCTTTTGGTTTCTTTACGTGTCTTTGTGTGTGTTTTTGTGTGTGTTTCGCTTTCATGATGAATGAGTGCTAATATTTTACATGTCTCATCTGAAAATGCAAATTATAGACCTAGAACTTGCTTTTGGCATATGCTTGACAAAATACTCTTTAAAGTAGTTTTGTAGCTAATTAATTTTTGTTTTTCATTCTAACTGATAAAGAGAAAGTTAGCTTTTAATTAAAGCAAGCCGTAATAAATTACAGTGTAGTTTACTATCAATATTCTTTAATACTGTTTTTTACGTGACATGGAAATCATCATGGGGTTCTTTTCATCTCTTTCTACTTTTGATATTATTGGAATTTTGTGGTGTGTTGAAGATGTTTCTAATGAATTGTGATAGAGTTTGTAAATAGGCTTTGATTTGAAACTATATTAAAGAAACTAGGCTCATAAAAGAAGGCAAACAAATACATTATTAATATATTACGTATCACTTTGTCTTCCTATATTGCCAAAGGAAGAACAAAAATATGCACTATTTTGTTAATCCATTATGTGCCTACATGTTTTTGAGTTTTGTTTGGATACCATATCTACTCAACTTTTTGTGAACTTATCCTTTCTAGGCACAAGTATATATTTGACATATAATATAATATTAGCTTGTGATATAATATATTTTCTATTATAATCTACAAAATTAATGGTGAAATTTTTGCTATGCATATCAAATAGAAACTATGCATAACAACCAAAAAAAAAAAATACTATTTATGATTTTATATCTCTATTCAATATATGTGCAGGCACATGCTTTGCACATATCTCCAAACTAGTTTTTTGAAAAATAAGAAGCGGGTCAAGTCTTAGCTGACCTGATCCTTGTTTAATTTTACCTTCCTTTTCTTTTAAAGAAAAACCTAATATTATCTCAAAAAACAAAAAACCTAGTCTGACTTTTTTCTCTTTAAGCCAAACCCAAGCCCAATATCAGATCGAAATGCCAAAAAAATAAAATAAAAAATAAAAATTCTAAATTAATTTATAACAAAACACAATAAATTCGGCATAATTACTTTTCAATGAGAAGTTTTTTATAATACCAAACACAATTTTTTAAAACAATACATTTATTAGAATACATTCGATCAATCCAAAGGTACTCTAGTAGAACTATTAAATGCTACCAATGTAGGTAAGACATGTAACTTTTCTTTCCATTTTGTTAACTTTGGCATGAAAGGATGTTGTGCAAATTAAACTGTTTGTGCAACATTAATAAAGACTAGAATAGAAAATAAATGTACACGAAGAACACAAAGAGTTTACATGGTTCGGTAATATACCTACGTCCACAGGAAGCAGTAGGGAGAACGTTTCACTGTAAAATTGGGAGATTACAATAGTGGCATGTAAGCACTCTCACATAACCCAAACCCCAAATACACCCAAAAGAGCACTCTCACTCACTAAGAATGAAACTAGAGAAAACTCTCTCTTCCTTCTCTAATGTTTGTGTATTGTGTGTCTTGGCTCCTCTATGAGGTAGTTTATATAGATGTACACAACTATGGCTAATTACACAACTTAACCCTTACCTAACATAGTGCTAACATAGTGCTTGTTACACTAACCTAGTGCTTGTTACACTAACATAGTGCTTTCCAACAATATCACATGCACACTTCTAGCATATCACATGCACACTTTGTCATAAAGAGTACAAAACATTGCCAACCAACTTTGACAATAATTCCAAGCCAATTCTAACAAATCTCCACCTTGGCTTGAATTGTATCAAGCCTCACAAATCGAAACTTCTCGTGCGCTTCCACCTTAGCCCTGTAGGGCTATCACAAGCTGCAAACATTGGTCAAGTCCAAGCAGTGCTTGAACTTGGCTGTAGTAACCGGCTTTGTCAACATATCAGCTGCGTTCTCTGAAGTGTGCACCTTCTTAAGAACAATATCTCCTGTAACAATTAGCTCTCTTATCTTGTGGAACTTGACATCGATGTGTTTGGTCCTGGCATGATAAACTTGATTCTTTGCCAAGTAAATGGCACTCTGACTGTCACAATGCATTTGAACTCCACTTTGGTTCAAACCAAGCTTTTTGACTAGCCCCTTTAATCACAATGCTTTCTTTACAGCTTCTGCTATAGCCATGTATTCAGCTTCTGTAGTGGACATGGCTACTATGGATTGTAATGTGGATTTCCAACAAATAGGCCCTCCTGATAGTGTAAACAGATAACCTGTAGTAGACCTCCTGTCATCCACATCACCTGCATAGTCTGCATCCACATATCCTATAACTGAATTAGTCCCTGGCTGTCTTGAAAATAAGATCCCATGTTCCGCAGTGCCTTTCAAGTATCTGAAAATCCACTTCACTGCATTCCAGTGCTCTCTTCCTGGGTTCGCCATGTACCTGCTAATAGTACTCACTGCATGAGCCAAATCCGGCCTGGTGCAGACCATTGCATACATTAAGCACCCCACTGCACTAGCGTATGGAACTCTTGTCATATCTTCAATTTCTTCAGCATTCTTCGGACATTGATTACTAGATAATCTGAAGTGATTCGCCAATGGTGTGCTCACAGGCTTAGCATCCAACATGCTAAAATTTTCAAGCACCTTCCTGATGTAGTTTTTCTGAGACAACCACAGCTTTCTTGCCTCTCTATCCCTGCGAATCTCCATACCCAAAATTTTCTTAGCAGCACCCAGGTCTTTCATTTCAAACTCTTTATGTAACAAAGATTTTAACCTGTCAACCTCACACATGCTCCTAGCAGCAATTAACATATCATCCACATACAGTAGCAGAAAAATATAAGAACTATCTTCAAGTATACGAACATATACGCAACAATCATATTCACAACGGGTATAACTAATTTGGATCATACAGGAATCAAACCTTTTGTACCATTGTCTAGGAGACTGCTTAAGTCCATAGAGTGACTTCTTCAATCTGCAAACAAGATTTTCTTTACCAGGTTTCTTGAACCCTTCTGGTTGTACCATGAAAATTTCTTCCTCTAAATTTCCATGAAGGAACACTGTCTTCACATTCAGTTGTTCCAATTCTAGATCCTGATCTGCAACCAAAGCCAATACTATCCTGATAGATGTATGCCTGAATACTGGTGAAAATACCTCATCGTAGTCAATTCCATGCCTCTGTGAATATCCCTTTGCTACTAATCGTGCCTTGAATCTTTCCCCTTCCTTTTCCGATACTGTTTCTTTCCTTTTGAATACCCACTTGCAACCTATAGGTTTCTTCCCTTTTGGAAGTTCTGTTAACTCCCAAGTCTTGTTCTTGCTCAAAGACTCCATTTCTTCTACCATAGTTTCCATCCACTTGTCCTTTTCAGTGTTATCAATTGCTTCTTGAAATGTGGAAGGATCCTCGCTACTGGTAATTAAGGCATAAGAGACAAGATCGTCGAAACCATACCTGACTGGTGGTCTTTTGTTGCGTTTAGGCCTTTCTATTCTGGTGCTGTCTAGTTCTTCATCACTGCCATGAGATTCCTCTTCTGGTTGAGACTCTAATTCATCAAGCTCCATCTGCACCGCTGATCTGTTATTGCTATTATTGTTTTCCACTGCTTGATACTTATCTTCCCTGAATGCTTTTGTCATTGACTTTTCATCAAATACTACATCCCTGCTGATCACCACCTTTTGTGCAACTGGATCCCAAAGCTTGTATCCCTTTACCCCTTTCTCATAACCAAGAAAGATACACTTCTTGGATTTTGGATCGAGCTTTGACCTGTCTTCACTTGAGATATGGAACATATGCGGGACACCCGAATATTCTCATTAAAGAATAATCAACTTCTTGTCCTGTCCATACTTCCTCAGCAACTTTTCCATCAAATGCAACTCTAGGTGATTGGTTGATAATATAATAAGCCATATTCACTGCTTCCGCCCAAAAGACTTTAGGAAGCCCAGCATTCAATCTGAGACATCCGATTGTCTCTATAATGGTTCTGTTGAGTCTCTCAGCCACCCCATTTTGTTGAGGAGTTTTTCGTATAGTGAAATACCTCTTGATGCCATGCTCTTCGCAAAATTTCAAGAATTCACCATCCTTGTACTCAGTGCCATTATCAATTCTAAGGCACTTTAACTTCCTTCCAGTTTGGTTTTCTTCTTCAGCTTTCCACTTCTTAAATGTAGCAAAAGCATCGGACTTGTTCTTCAAGAAGTAAACCCAAACCTTTCTGGAATAGTCATCAATGAAACTCATAAAATATTGAGCTTCTCCTTTGGAAGCAACTCTTACAGGCCCCCAAATATCAGAGTGCACATAGTTTAATTTACCCTTTGTGTTGTGTGTGGCAGTTTTAAATTGCACCCTGCACTGTTTTCCCACGACACAGTATTTGCAAAAATCTAATTTACATGACCTAATCCAAGCCAATAGATTTCTTTTGTGCAATTCCCTCATACCACACTCACTCATATGCCCTAGACGCATATGCCACAAGAGTGTATCATCATCCTCAGACTTAGATACTGCAACAACTCCACCTAGAATGGTACTGCCTAGCAATTTATAAATATTGTCACTTATCTTCTGACCCCTCATCACAACCATAGCACCCTTTGATACATTCATTATCCCATGGTCAGACTTATAACTATAGCCTTTTGAGTCCAGGGTTCCTAATAAAATTAAATTTTTTTTCATTTCTAGAACATGTCTAACCTCCCCTAATGTTCTTACCACATTATCAAACATCTTAATTTTAATTGTTCCTATCCCAATGACTTTGCATGAAGCATCATTACCCATTCGAACAGAACTACAATTAACTAACCTGTAAGTGTCGAACCAACTCCTATGGGGAGTCACATGGAAAGAACATGCGAAATCCAGAAGCCAAGAATTGTTCAAATCAACTGTGCTTGATGAAACAGAAAGTATATCACTATCTGATTCTGAGTCAACTGCTACTACGTTGACGGATTTGGAGGACTCTTCCTTCTCCTTCTTCCATTCTGGACAATCCCACTTGAAATGCCCTTTTTTTTGGCATTTATAGCACTTGACTGTCTTGCTCTTAGATTTAGATCTTCCTCTAGTAGATTTGTCATTTCTGTCTCTCTTCCTTCCATGATCTTGATAACCCTTTACTACTAGCCCATCACCAGAACTTTCAGCTAAATTCTTCCGTTTCCGTTGGTAGTGATCCAACAGGGCATTTGAAACTTCTTCTACTTCCAAAGTTTCCTTTTCGTAGAGGAGGGTTGTCACCAAGTGTTCGTAGGAAGCCGGGGGAGAGGTCAGGAGCATCATCGCCTTATCTTCGTCCTCGAATTTTACATCAATTCGTAGCAAATCACTAATGATCTATTTGAAGATATTTATATACTGCCTCAAATCTGTGCCTTCTGACATCTTAAGCCTGAACAACTTTTGCTTTAAATGTAGTTTACTTGTGAGGGATTTGGACATATATCTTTTCTCAAGATTCAACCAAATCCCCGCAGTTGTTTTCTTTCCATGACATCATACATGACTTCATCTACTAGTAATAGACGGATTGAACTTACCGCCTTCATGTCGAGTTCATCCCACTCGTCATCCGTCATCTTTTCCGGTTTCTTTGCCTTTCCATACAAAGCCTTTACCAAGCCTTGTTGCACCAACAGATCCTGCACCCTTCTTTGCCACAACCCGAAGTTACCAGTTCCGTCGAACTTAACTAAGTCTACCGTAGCAAAAGAAGCATTAACTGCCATTGTTTCAACCAATAGCTCTAATACCAATTATTGTGCAAATTAAACTGTTTGTGCAACGTTAATAAAGACTATAATAGAAAATAAATATACACAAAGAACACAAAGAGTTTACGTGGTTCAGCAATATGCCTACGTCCACAGGAAGCAGCAGGGAGAACGTTTCACTATAAAATTGGGAGATTACAATAGTGGCATGTAAGCACTCTCACATAACCCAAACCCCAAATACACCTAAAAGAGCACTCTCACTCACTAAGAATGAAACTAGAGAAAACTCTCTCTTCCTTCTCTAATGTTTGTGTATTGTGTGTCTTGGCTCCTCTATGAGGTAGTTTATATAGATGTACACAACTATGGCTAATTACACAACTTAACCCTTACCTAACATAGTGCTAACATAGTGCTTGTTACACTAACATAGTGCTTTCCAACAATATCACATGCACACTTCTAGCATATCACATGCACACTTTGTCATAAAGAGTACAAAACATTGCCAACTAACTTTGACAATAATTCCAAGCCAATTCTAACAAAGGACCAAGTATTGGGAACTGATCAATGAAATCAAGCATTTTATGTCTAGAACAGGTTAACGATATAATTGAGCTGGTATTATTTGTTAACACCCCGCTTAAAATCTAAATTTGTGCTCAATAAAAAAAGAAAGTATAATCTATTTTTTTTAATCACCCCTAATGCATGGATAAAACTTTCATGATCTCCCTCTAGTACTTCTACCTTATTTTTCTTTTGCCTTATTTTTTATTATTAAATTTTCGTTTTTCTAAATCTTTGAAGTCAGTAATTCATTGGACCTTTAATTCCCATTCCACTGCAAATGATTCAGTTAGACCAAGATGGTGTGCCATGTTCAACGTGGCAAAACGACAAAGGAATTATGGTCATCTTTATCGATCCCTTGCCTGTTTTGTTCCAGCAATTCCATAAAATTAAATTCCATGCATTTGTTTACACAATCAGATATATTTTTCTCAAAAAAAAAAAAAAATTCGGAACCAAGCCACTAAACAAATGAACCCAATGATCAAAACCAGAAAATGCCAAATTGCCAGTCAAATCTATCCATAAATCAATGGGATGCTTGAATATGAGTTTCAAGATGCATGGTATAATATTCTTTTTATACGTACAATGCTCACCAATCATGTAGAAAGCATCATAGGAGCTTTCCTTTTTCAGTTTTGTGACATGACAGGAGCTTGTTCGATTATTATTGTTGTTAGCTTCACCATAGAGGCGCTGAGTAAAATCATATTTTGATTCTTGTTTTTTAGGTCAACTTTTCTTCTAAAAAAGGAACATGATACTAATTACCTAATAAACAATCATGGGTTTAATTCTCATCTTCTCAAATTTGGAGGTCCTATTTTAATTTTATAATGGGTGAGTTTTTAGAATTAGATGTTATTTTATGTCAAGGACGAAAAACTCTAAAATAAAACATGACACGTAATTAGCTATCACATGGGCACCAATTCTTTGGGGTGAGGGGAAAATGTTGTAAAGCATGGAGAGAGAGAGAGAGAGAAGAGAGAGAGAGAGAGAGAGAGAGAGAGAGAGAGAACAAGAAATGAAATATTTTGTTTTGAAATAAGAAGAAAAAGACTAATAAACATTTATTAGTACATTAATTATTATATTTGGATTTTTTCTACATGAAGCAGGCTCTCGGTGATATAACAAGAACAACAACCGTTTGTTATCCTTGTAAGCAGAATTCCTTGTAATAGTAGATCTTCCACAGCAGCGGCCCACGCATCATTGCAACAATGTTTTTCAGAAAACAATTGAAAACCATCTCTTCTTCTTTTCTTTTCTTTTCTTTTTTTCTTCTTAATACACTTTCAATCAATCTAGCTATGAAAAACAGGATGTAACTTGTTGAGTTTAAATAGGCTTGAGGGAGGGTGAAAAAGTTGGAAGCTTAATTAATTTCTTCAAATTACAAATGATTTCTACCATAATTTGACAAGGCTCAAAATTAATATTCTATGACGCCTCTCGTACGCTAGGCAAATAAAAGCTTAAGTTGCCTAAATAATATTGGCACTCATGCATGATTAGGATGAATCAAGTATAACATTAACTTCCATTTTAAGCCAATTGAAATTGAACGTTGGAACTTCTATATTTGGTGGTGGTCACTATTCATTGGGTAATCAGATTATCTTGAGTCTTACCATTTTGAGTAGACGCGCTGCCCAAGTAAGACATTAGTTGAAGCATTGCATGCATGGCTACGCCAAATCTTTGATATTAAAAAATCTTCCATATATTCCTGGATATTTAATAATGAAGGGCAAGACAAGGATTACATTTCAAGTTTTAAGGAAAAGAATGGAAGGCAAAAAACGTGTATGGGGCGGTAGGTAGAAAGGGTATGATGATCTTCTTTGTGACTAACAATGAAGACTCAGTCAATTAAAGACTAATTGTATTAAAAATAATGAGTCTATATTTAAGTTTTGGATTATATATATATATATATATATATATATATGTGTGTGTGTTTTGGACATTGCCAAAGGATTTTTTTTATTTTTTTTAAATAGAAGTGTGTGTGTGTGTTGGACATTGCCACGTGATGTCCAAGAAAGGATTTTTTTTTTTTAAATAGAAGTTTTGTGTTTAGTTTTGAAAATCACAAGTTTTAAAAATTTAGGAATTGTCTTTTATTTTAACATTTTTTTAAAGGGAAAAACAAAATAAGACCATAGAATTCGTGATATAGAATGGCTCTATCTTTCTTTTTCTTTTCCTATAACAAGGAGTAGTCCTGAACTAAAAGCATTTAATTAATCCTTAAATATGTATAGTTCCTTTCTTGCATAATTTAGGCAATTATTAGGATAATCCCTATATATAAAAGTACATGTGGATAGTCTATTTACTTGTCACGTAATGGGTTGGAAGAAGATCCTTCCAAACCGGATAGAAGGAAAACTATATCCTATATATATATATATATATATATATATATATATATATATATATATAACTAAGTGCTGTAGTTCTAATATCACTTGGTTTGATTGATTGTGTCTCCAATCTTATCCCTTGGTCAATCTTTTTTATCCTTGTTAATTGGAATACTTTTTAAATGGCAATTTTCCTGGGCTTGGTTGGTTGCATCATCATTTTACGTCATCCCAATTGCGTCAGGCTCCCTGCAGGTGAAACATTTTTCCATGAATTTTTGTTTGTGTTGATATTTTCTTTTCCATGAAATGAATTTGTAGGACAATGCATGTCACGTGTTATTATTTTCTTTTGGTTTCCATGAAATGAATTTGTCGAATCCGGTTCAATTGCCCAATCGTTGATTGGCCACCTTTTGGTTTGGAGTGATCTTTTAAGTGTAAGAATCTTTCCAGGGGCCTATTGACAATTCTAATGCAGGCAGTTGGATTCTATTTGGTTTCACGTGGATATTGGTTTTGTTGATCATATTGACAATTCTAATGCAGGCAGTTGGATTCTATTTGGTTTCATCACTTTCATGTGGATATTGATTTTGGTGATCATATTGACAATTCTAATGCAGGCATTTAGATTCTATTTGGCTTCATGTGGATATTGATTTTGGTGATCATATTGACAATTCTAATGCAGGCATTTGGATTCTATTTGGTTTCATGTGGATATTGGTTTTGTTGATCATATTGACAATTCTAATGCAGGCAGTTGGATTCTATTTGGTTTCATGTGGATATTGATTTTGGTGATCATATTGACAATTCTAATGCAGGCAGTTGGATTCTATTTGGCTTCACGTGGATAATGATTTTGGTGATCATATTGACAATTCTAATGCAGGCAGTTGGATTCTATTTGGTTTCATGTGGATATTGGTTTTGTTGATCATATTGACAATTCTAATGCAGGCAGTTGGATTCTATTTGGTTTCATGTGGATATTGATTTTGGTGATCATATTGACAATTCTAATGCAGGCATTTGGATTCTATTTTGGAGAATTTGGATTCCTTTGTGGCCTTTGGGTATCCACAATGGAATTCATGCACCCCATCTACATTACCATGTCTTAGGAATATTAAATTTTCTTTAAAATATGATTATATCCTCAATTTAATAACATTTGACTAACTAAAATATATATTTTTTCCAATAAAATGTTTATGCTATGTATTTAACCTTTTTGCTTTCTCTAAATATTATGGTTATACTTTTTTTTTTTACTTATTTTATCTCCTATTTGGAATTTTTTATCTTTTAATAAAATAAATAATTTTGATTGATTAGGCATGATGTTCTGATAAACCATAAAAATTTGAAATAGTTATTTCGGTTTTATAGGTATTATTGCTAATATTATTTTTGAAAATCTGATTGGAATCTCGGCTCATATTGATTTTTTTTATTATTTATTTGTTACATAAAAATGATGGATAATACACTTGACATTGTATTTTAGACTTAAGGATATTTTGAGAATAATAATAATTTCTTATAAAATTCCTAAGAACACTTATGCCTCCATATAATGATATGGAGGCATATATATATATTTTATATATATATATATAAATATATATATATTTTATTATTTAAAAAAGTCACATGCCTCATTAAAAAAGTCATGTGACTAAAAGTACATGTGGATGATCTATTTACTTGCCACGTAGTGGGTTGGAGGAAAATCTCTCCAAACCGGATTTGAGGAAAACTATTTATATATATATAAGGTAAATTATTGTTGGAAATAGTTTACCTCCAACCCAGTTTGGAAGAATTTTTTTTCAACCCGCTACATGGCAAGTAAATAGACCATCCACATGTACTTTTAGTCATATGACATTTTTAATGAGTAATATGACTTTTTAAAATACACATGTAGATGATTTATTTGCTTGCCACGTAGTGGGTTGAAAGAAGATTCCTCCAAACTGGATTGAAGAAAAACTATGTCCATTATTGCTTTCGTCCTTTAATTTTATATGGAATTTGGTTTTTGTTCCTATAGAACTGTTGGAAAAGAAGAATTTTTCTTGATTTTACCTTGAGCTTTTCTATTGTTCTCTATTGGGATTTTTTTTTCCCTGGCTTATAGTTTGCTAATCAGTCCATGCACGTAACTTATCAAATGGAAGCACTACACACCAATTAAAGGATTTTATTATTATTATTTTTTTAAAGGATTTATTGAAAAAAAAAAAAAAGAAGGGTGTTGCAAGCATAAGCGGAGAAATTGTGGAATTGGAGCGCTGACATTGCCAAATTTAGTCTTCCAACGTCTCCTCCACTTTGGCTGAGCTCACGTGTATCGTAATCCCGTATATGTAAAGTAAACGTCACTACTCACTACTACAACTTTACTCTTTTTTTTTGTTGAATATAGTCATCGTGTCTCACACAAATTCAGTGGAGTTGAAATTTTTTTTTTTTTTAAATACCGGTGGAAACTGGAAACACTCTGTGTACAGCAGAAAAATGTTAACACCAATCCACATTGGGAATATATTTATGTCGTGGTTTGGATGTTTGTAACTTATTTTGTACAAACCAACAAAAAAAAAAAAAAAAATTGTTGTGAGGCCCACCAAATTAAGCTTAAAAATTGGTATTTTTGGGCTTAAAAAACACATTATGAAATGCTGAATTAACGGAATAGTTACAAAATGTAGAACAGTCTATCGAGAGAACATACCTAAAGTGTTAAAAGAAAACTTTGAATCCACAATATACCTGAGACCTGATCACCTGAGTACTAAAGAAATCTTGAATTCACATATAGAAAAGAAAAGAAAAGAAAACTCTCTAAACTTTTTTAATCAAAATAACTTGATGTCATGTGGCCATGTGGGCTATAACATTAACAGTCCAACTAATAACTTATATAAGAAAACATTAGAGTAATCCTAGCTAGGGGGATTAGGAAATCCTGAAAAAAAGAATAATAATAAATAAATAAATCATAATTTGTGCAAATACGGCACAAAAAAATAAAAAAATAAAAGGAAAAATCATAAAATAAATAAAATAAAATTTAGAACACTACAAAATTAAATACTTCGAGCTCTAGGAAACTTCCATGAAACTTCCATTATTGAGATTAAACTCAGAATAAGCAAATAGTTATTATTGAGTTGAGTCTTAATTTGTTTACAAATCATCCCTACTAAACTCCCAAATAAGAGAATAAATTGATTATATTTAAAAATCTTTATTATTCCATTCATTTCCCTTCTACTGAATGAATTATAAACATAGTATTTGGTTTGAGAAATCTAATATTCCCTCCTCTAGCATCCATATTATCAGGAATGTAAGTATGTTCAAGTTTGATTGTTAAATCCTTAAATATGCTTGGTTTATTCCTATAAATTTTATTAGAAATATTTATTATTCTCAAAATATCCTTAAGTTTATTAAAAAAAAATGTTAAGTTTATAAAAAAAATGTTAAGTGTATTACGCATCATTTTTATGTAGCAAATAAATAACAAGAAAATTAATATGAGCCGAGAATCCAATCAAATTTCAAAAAATAATAGTACCATAATACCTACAAAACCGAAATAACTATTTCAATTTTTTTTTATGGTTTATATTATAACATCATGCATTATAAATCAAAATTATTTAATTTATTAAAATATAAACAATTCCACTTAGGAGACAAAAATAAAGTAAAAAAATAGTATAACCATAAAATTAAGAGAGAAAAAAAGGTTGAATACATAGCATAGACATTTTATTGGATAAAAATGTATTTTAATTAGTCAAATGGTATTAAATTAAGGATATAATTTTTATTTTAAAGAAATTATAATTCTCCTAAGACATGATTCTCCAAAATTCTCCAAAGGAATCCAAATTCTCCAAAATAGAATCCAAATGCCTGCATTAGAATTGTCTATAGGATCACCAACACCAATATTCACATATGACATGCCCCTGGAAGATTCTTACAAAAGATCACTCCGAACCAAACGGTGGCCAATTAACGATTTGGCAATTGAACCGGATTCTACTCTACAAATTTATTTCATGGAAAAAGAAAATAATAACATGGTCCTACAAATTCATTTCACGGAAAAGAAAATATTAACACAAACAAAAAAATCATGGAAAAATGTTTCACATGCAAGGAGGCTCACGTAATTAATGACGTAAAATGATGATGCAACCAACTAAATTCAAGGAATATGATTCTCTCCATTTACGGTGTACAGAGTGTTTTGTCATTTAAAATTTTAAATGACATGACAGTCTGTATATTATTAGATCTGAGATATTTAATCTAGACCATGAAATGAAGATTCTCTATTTCATTTCAAATAGAGAGGATCATTGTCCAAGTTCAAGAGTTTACATTTAAAAAGTATTCCAAACAACAAGGATAAGAAAAATTGACCACGGGATAAGATTGGAGAAACAACCAATCAAACATTTGGAGAAGGAAGATTTTTTCTTGGTTTTACAGTGTTCTTTATTGGGATTTTTTTTAATATAATTCATTAACAGGAAAAAGGATAAAATAACATGCCATGCTTATAGTTTTCTAATCAGTCGATGCACGTAACTTATCAAATGGAAGCATGACAAACCAATTCAAGGATTTTTTTTTTGGAGTAAATAAATATTATTGATACTGGGTTACAACTTACATCAATATTTATATGAACTTAATATATATATATATATATATTGTTACGTTCGCTTGTATATAATTAGATTGATCATATTAAGAAAAAAATATTTTAAATAACAATTACATACACGTAACATGTGAATAGAAACTATTCCATATACGATTGCAACTGGCAGGCATAAGAAGGGAAATTGTCCAATTCGACCGCTGACATTGTCAAATTTTGTCTACCAACGTCTCCTTCACTTCGTCGGAGCTCATGTGTATCTTATATGTAAACGTAAAGTAAACGTCACTGGTAAAACTCTCTTTTGTAGATAAAGTCAACAAGATCGTGCGTCACATAGATTCAGTGGAGGTGGAAACTTTCTTTCTTCTTTCTTTCTTTCTTACTTTTCTTTTATTTATTTATTTATTTGTTTTAAATACAGGTAAAAACTCTCTGTACAGCAGAAAAATATTAAGACCAATCTTACATTTGTAATATGAGAAGCATCCTAAAGTATCTGTATCAGATATGTTAATACGAGTACGTCTACTAATTTAATATTTCTCTGCATTCTAGATTTCTACCCTTAAAAAAATTATTAAAAAAAAAAACAATTAAGCAGAACTTTATTGAAAACAATCTAATATGGCAAGCAATCAGCAGAACTTTATTGAAATTTGGCTTCGTAGTAGAGTGTGTTTGACAGTGTGAGACTTTTAAAATTTGCAGGGTCCCACCAAGACCCTACATTTATATGCATATCCAAATCAAGATACACGGGCGCCGCCAATGACTGGAAAATAGCAATGCACTAGAACAACTAGAACAACGTGCGCCCACAAACATGTTACAAGAGAATTTCATAAAAAAAATATATTAAAAAAAAAAACCATGTTACAAGAGAAATGAGCAGGAATAACTTGAGTTTTGAGGTTTTTCGATTTGATAATGGTAAGAGTTTGGCATGTTTTTTTAAATGGATTTGAGGATGGTTTGATTTCAAATTTCTAAATCCGTTAAGGTTTTGGAAGGATTTGGATTTTATATACACGTATACCCAAACCTAATTCAATTATGTATTTAAATGATTAAAATACCCTTAAGTGGTGGTGTTTTGTTTTTAGTTTTAAATATTTTTTGATGGCTAGTAAAATGTTATGTAAACATTTAAGATGTTATATTGCATAAATTTTTAGTATTGTTTTTAGTGCATGGTTTCAACATAATAAATTACTATGACAATCGAGTAGTTATAGTACTTACTAAGAGCATTCACAGGCTCATAGGTAAACAATCCTATTAGCAAAAATAACTACTACTGTAGCTAAAATTTGAACAAAACATCCTCCCATCTGGTGCTCTATTTTTGCTCAAAAAATTACATGATGCTACAGTACTCGGTATCAATACCGAGTACTGTTTAACATGTAAATCAAATTTTGTGTGTTTTTTTATTCGTTCTCTCCCTCATCTCCCTCGCACTCTCTCGCTCTTGCTCTCACCGTTTCACACAAAAACTCTCTCTCTCCTTTCCCTCGCACTCACTAGCTCACTGCCACCGGTGTGATAGGTGGCTCACTGCGGTTGTTGGTAATGGGTTGAAGTTTTGAGTTGTGGGTTTGGCGGTGGCTATGAGTTTGTGGTCAACCGGTGGTGGCTCTGTGTAGTGTGTGTGGTTGAAGGAGTTAAGCTCCATGGGTTTGTAGGTATGGGTTTCCGGCGTGGGTTTATGGTGGCTCCGTGACTGTGGGTTTGTGGGTATGGTTTTCTGGCTATGATTTGTGGTTGTGGTGGCTGTAATTTTTTGTGGTGGAAGTGATTTTTGGTTGTGGGTTTGTGGTGGTGGGTTTGTGGGTATGTGGTTTTTGTGATGGGATTGTGGTGGGTTTGTGGTGGCTGTAATTTTTGGTTGTGGGTTGCCGGTGGCTCTGTGAAAATATGAAGTTTTTTGTTCACCGGAGCCGTGGAAGTGGGAAGTTTTTTGTTTACCGGAGTCGTGGAGCCGTGGTAGTAGGATGTGAGAGGTGAGAGGTGAGAGAAAGAGGGATATGAGAGATTATTTTCTTAAAAAAAAAAAAAAATAAAAGATTATTTTAATAGAATGTCTTGTAAAAAAGAAAGTGGGATGTGAAGTATTTGTAAAAGTGGATAGGTAAAATAAAAAAGTTGGCATTTTGAATAGGTAAAATAGATTTTTTTTGCATTTCCAGTTGGGAATGCTCTAATGAATTTAGTGTAAAAGTTCTTACTAATTATTATAATTAATTAAAAAATATTTTAGTTATTCAAATTGAAGTTAATTCAATCTAACTTAACCATTCGACTTGACGTATGGTAAGATTAGCATATAAACATGCGGGTTTGGATTTTTCAAATATAAATGGGCATGGTTTGGAATGAAATTCTAAAAATTAAATAGAGTTTGGTATAGGTTTGATATTTTAATATTTTGAGTGTTTGAGTTTGGAAAAGTTTCTTTCACCTCAAACCCGACCAGTTTCCATATTCCTAGAAACTAGGGATGAATTCGCAAATTGCAAAAACTAATAAACTATAGAATACTTACACATATCATGCTATTTCTGAATATATCATGTTTACATTTATTCTTTTACATATTATAGAAGAATATATTAAGACCATTCCATAATGATCATTTTTTACCATCATATCAGGACATCAATTTATTTCTTTTTGATGTTTGGAACTAACTTGCTTTTCGCTATTAGGACATATTTGGCTGTTTGATTCAGTTTATTTTCATCCTAAAAGGGAATTTATTTATTTTAAAAAAAAAAATCAGTTTTTTTCAAAGTACTACTACAATGAACAAAATAAACTCATTAAAACGTCCACTTAGTTGCACTGTTAATTTCATATAAGAAATGCACACAAAAGTGTTGTAATTAATATTTTAGCAGGTATATATGTCATTCTTGACAAACTTCCTTCAACCTATTTAAATGATTATCCCTGTGTGTATTTTGCCTTGCTCATTCATCTAGTCAAGGGAATAAGTTACATGAGTTTTAAATGAGTTATGATTAAAACTAAAGTATATGTAGATGTGGTCTACATCCACGGAATAAGAGCGCAAAGCACTATATTTCCTCATATACTATTCTTTAGTACATTACAATGAAATCTATATTTATAAATTTATAATGGAAATTACACACAAAAATTAATGATAATTTGATTTGCATATTGATTGCCTCAATCCCCAAATTTTCCCTAGCAATCAATCCTCAATCTTAATCGTTTGATCTAGATAATTTTTTTTTTTTTTTTATTTTTCATATTTGATCAGACGACTGAAATGAAAAGTTTAAATGCTAACTTTTCATGTCAATTGTCCAAATCTTCTGTATGGAGTGCAATACCCTTGCACCCTGGATCAATTCTTAACCAATCCCATGATTTCACTGGCAATCAATGTCTTAATTTGACCTTAATAACATAGAAAGTGAATTATATTTTTCAACCGGAAGAACTTTCCCAAAACTAATTTGAAGGAAATTTCTATCTTTCAATTGAAAATTTGATTGGCATTAGGTGGAAGTTTGTTGTGGTGCAGGAAATTAAAGACTAAAAAATTGTTACAACTAACAAGAAGAAATAATTTACCAATATTTGGAATTATCATAACAAGAAGAATCAAGGAATTGGAATTCCTTTTACTCCGAACATGACTAGAAAATTCCACAAAACACTCCACACGCCAAAATTGACTTTCTATGCAGTTTCCACGCGCCCTCTAGTCATTCTGAAGCAGCAGTCAATAATTCCCCATATAAGACACCGCACAAGCCGTTACCGAGTACCAACGTTTTAAAAGCCTCTTCTTCCAAGTTGCTTCAAAATTTTGAAACAGAAGCCACCTATATGTTTCTCTCTTCTTTCTCTCAAGCTTCCCCCATCAAACTCCTTATAAAACAGAATCTTCACCTCCCAAAATCTCCAAATCCTTTCAAGTTCCAAAACCCAGGAATAATATAGACTTATTGTTTTGTGTACATACACTCACTCACTCACAGACACACGCTTTTTTTTTTTTTTTTGTTAGCAGCATATACACACGCATTCGTGCTACTTTTTTGGCATGGAAAGCATGTCACGCACTGTTGAAATCACAGTGATATCCGGGGAAGACTTACGTAACAATCGAAAACCCATCAAGAAGAATGCTTTCGTTGTAATACGAACCGATTCCCAAAACTCTTGTAAGACAGACATGGATACTGAAGGCGGGAGCTATCCTGCGTGGAAACAAAAACTCGTGGTGGACATACCAATGCATGCACAGTTTATCACGCTAGAGGTCCAATGCAAAACTTCTATGGGGGATAAAACTGTTGGGACGGCAAGGATTCCTGTCTCAGATTTTGTTGGGGGTTATATACCTGATAATTATTTGCACTTTTTGAGTTATAGGTTGAGGGATTATAGTGGCGAGCGGAATGGGATTGTTAATATTTCTGCAAGAGTTAAGGTCCCAGAATACGCATCTTGTTCGAGGACAGAGGTGGGAGTTCCTTTTGGGGTTGGAGTGCCTTTGGGGGTAGGAGTGCCTTTGGGGGGGAGGAATTTTGGTGGGATTGTGACTGGGATTCCAGTTTTGAGTAACTATCCTCGAAATTATTGAAGGATTAGTTGACAAAAAGGGAAAACGGCCATCAGTTTATCGTCCCATTTGTATTTCTTTTTTCTTTTCATTTTTAATAGTTAGGATGTAGGATAGTATTTAAATCTATGATCAGTTGAATTAACTGGAATAGTAGGCCCGTTTGACATTTATTGTTTGTGGAAAGGTGAATATTTACACAAGTATCAAAGAAAAATTTGTTTGGAAGAAATAACTTTATTGAAGTTATTATTATTATTATTTTGTTTATTTTACGAATTAAATATTTTCAACAAAGTGAGTATAATAAAACCATACATCATTCAAAAGCAAGCGGCTAATGGGGCAAATTAAGCCTTAAAGTACTACTATACTAGAGCCACGTACAACACCACAATTCCACCAATAAAAATTCTAGTCTATGAGATTTATGTATCTTCACTCTCACAAGTGTGGTTCGTAAAAATATAAAATAAATAATAAATAGAAATTTAAAGATGTAGAGACAAGGAACAAAGGGTGACGTGGTTCGGCTATAAAAACTTACATCTATAAGGAAAAGCCTTACACAACTAGCTACATATTTATCATGTCAATACTTGCAAAAAATTTTGTGGTTTTACAATGTGTTATGAGAAATTTTATTTATATAAGAAGACCAAACACCAATTCCCACATCTAACTAATGCAGATTCCTTAATATTTCTCTTCAAACACAAGTAGCTTGACAAAAATTTGAGTTTGGCTACAAGAAGGAAGGCAGCTATAAAGGCCAAAAAGCTCGGATCTCAGCTTTAGGCTCGGCTCAGATCTCGGCTTAGTGGCTTAACAACTTTTTTTTGGAATTTACTATGCAAGCAAATCGGGTGGCAGATCGGATCAGAACGGGCACATCCAGGTCATGTCAAAGTTCGAGTGTGATTACATCAGTGTGACGTAAGCTTGCTGACATGGCAAAGGATGATGCAACTAGCACATGTGACAATTGGTGGTCTAGAGATTGGAGCGCGTGGATCGAGATGCCAAAACTTTGGTCTGCGTATGGAGCCTTCAATGGATTTCACCATTGTTCGATTGATCGACCATCGATATATCAATCTGTGGTGTCCTTTGCATGAATCAATGCCCGGAGGCTGTAGTTTCAAAACTTTGGTGGTTTGGGCTGCGTGTGGGATGTGTGGATCGAGATACAGATCATTATGGCAGAGCATGGCAGCGCATGTATGGTTGGAATTTGCTCAGGAATGCTGTGTTTTACCAATCTCAATTCTTAGGACTAGAGACTAATATATGCAGGTTAGTTTGGCGAAAAACTGAGCTAGTTGATGTCGAGTAGATCATTTTAATGCGAAAGTAATGATCAATTTGAACATTGATTATGTGGAAATATAAAAATATAAGATATAGAAAGAAGAGATAGAGGGTTACGTGGGTCAGCTGTGAAAGACTACATTCATGGAGTAAAACCTTAAACAGCTACATTTTTATTATATGATTGCTTACAATTTTATTTTATTTTTTGTAATTTTACAATATATTATGAGAGGCCCTATTTATATAAGTAAACCAAACACCAATTCCCCATCTAAGTAATGTGGGATTCCTTAACATGGGTCTCATGTGATTTGGATTCATGTATGGTGTGAAAGGGAGGATGCATGTATATGATAAATGAGTTCATTATTGTAATCAACTATCAATTATAAAACTCATGGCAAAAGTAACAATGGCAAGTACAAATATGTTTCAACAATGGAATCAGCTGTGATTCTCCGAAAGTTGAATAAAACTCTATTTTGAATAGAGTTCACAACTCCTTTACATGTAAACAATCGACTGCTTACATCAAACATCACTTCCTGACTTCCCTTAACAGCTTCACTTCTAATTTTTCCATTATGAATCCTTGCATTTTCATCAAGCCAAATGTGAATTATTAATGTTGCAGCCTGGGCTAGTTTACAGACTTGCTTTCTAAACCCTCTGCCCCTAAGCTTGTTCACAGTTCAATTAAATTAATCACTCTAGCTACCAATTTCTCTACTATATGGGCACCTTTGCAGGTCTTCCTTCAAAAAAAATAAATGATCTCAATATTTATTTTCTTCTATAAACATGCACAAGACATCTCCATTGTAGCCCTATTTCACAAGCCTCTCCCTTTTTGTAAGTCGGTCTTTAACGGTCAACCAACATATGAAAGCATATTTAGGAATACAATAAGTTTAAAGGTACAACAATTTTCACAACGATTGAGGTAATAGGTTGTGATTGATATATAATAAAAATGATGTTGTACTAGTCACAATTTTTCACCTTAACAAATTATGAAATTTTTTTGTGGGTGTAGCATTGTTGTTAAGAAAATGTTTCTTATACCAATAAGCTCCACTAGCAAACAGTTGGCAGTTTCTTCTTATTTCTTCCCATGTATCGGTACAAATATACTTCCCATTAGCAGCAAGCAACCAAATAGGTTCGATCATTTTACCTTAATTGAACTTCAAGCAATCTGCTCTAAAATCAGTTATTCAGATCTTGCAGGAGGCTAATGTCATTGACCATCTCTTTAAACATAGCTAGTCAAGCTGACATAGTACTAACCTTATGCCCAAATTTTTTATACAAAGGCCCTTTTGGATGCTATCAGTCATGAGTCATGACACAAATAGATCGATCCTCCTTTCCCAGTCCTACGCTTTAGAAAAGGTTTAACAGTAGCTTTCAACTGTAGGATTTTCCTCCAACCCCAAAAACGTCTTTTTTTCATAGTTGCGAATACCATTCCGTTCCGGCCGGAACGGCCGGAAAATCTCATACCGATGTGCAAACCAGAACGAGAAACCCCCTTATTCCACCTCGGGAAAAATTTTGGCTTGTTTCGGCGAGTTTAGGTCATTCCGGCCAATTTCGGCCGGTATACAATTTCGGCCGGCATGAATAAATAACTAAAAAAAAAAAAAAAAATCAGTCACCAACCATGTACAAGTGAGCTTTCTCTCCGCTCCTTCTTGTTCTTCTTGTTCTTCTTCCTTTCTTCTTTCTTCTTCTTCTCGGTTTTTTCCGCCCAGCTCTCTCTCTATACCTTTTCTTTACTTTTTTTTCTTTTTGGTTCAAGTGCTGCAGACACATGTGACCTGCCCCTTCACATGGTGTTAGCCTGTTAGATATTTGTTTGAAATTTTCATTCCATTTGCACTTTGGCGTGTCATATACCCTTTTTTTTTTTAGTGATATTTCTTTAGGTTTTATTTTTATATTTCTATTATATTATTCAAATACAAGTGCATAATATTATTATTAGTATTAAGATTGATATGGGCTTATAATTTGAAAGATTCTTAACAAATTATAGATTTTGATGAATAAACATATAAATAAGTAAATATATATATCATAATACAAGACGTTGGTATTGACCGTTACCAAAACGGTATCCTCAACATTTTCTTTTCTCTCTCTCTCTCTCTCTCTCTCTCTCTCTCTCTCTCTCTCTCTCTCTCTCTCTCTCTCTCTCTCTCTCTCTCTCTCTCTCTCTCTCTCTCTCTCTCTCTCTCTCTCTCTCTCTCTCTCTCTCTCTCTCCTCTCTCTCTCTTTCTCTCTCTCTTCTACCAAAGAGTCTTATAACTCAGTGACCAGTGACAAAACTAGAGCTAAGAGTTTAAGTGGGGGCATATATATATTTTGATACTTGAAGTTAATTTTAAGGGTGAAAATTGTAAGTTCAGAGATTTAGGGAGCTATGTCCATGTAGTTTTGCCCCGGTCAACGGCATTGCTTGTTATTTTTTATGAGGAGAACCAAAGTTCAAATCCTCATTTGAACCCTAAATGTCTCTATTAAAAAAAAAAAAAAAAAAAAGGTGAAGAGAGAGAGAGAGGAAAAAAAAAAAGAGTGAAATCTGAAAAAAAAAAAAAAAAAAAAAAAAAAGGGTGAAGAGAGAGAGAGAAAAAAAAAAGAGTGAAATCTGAATGTTCAACATCTGAACATCCAAATTTACACTAGGATGAGAAAAAAATTAATTAATTTGAATATGGATTTTGAATTCATATTCCACTTGGCATTACTTTTACACGCATGCACCTAAATTTCGATGTCGAATAATCAGATTTTATGCAATCGGGCACTTCAACATTCACATCCCTGATATTCATAATTTTTCATTTACAAATCTCAAAAACTTAATGTTATTTTGCAATGACAAATTGTCCCTAATAAACAGTTTTACCAGGCATAGCACTAGAGGAAATAGTAAATAATCAAATAAAGGAAAAGCTGATAAAGCCCAACAAGCACCAGTGGTCTAGTGGTAGAATAGTACCCTGCCACGGTACAGACCCGGGTTCGATTCCCGGCTGGTGCATTTACTTTATATCTTGATGGGGCGTTTCCTCTCATTTAATTTTGGGTGAGAGAAAGCCTAGTTTTTTATTTGTGATGGGTGTTCCCTAGAATCCCAACCAGACCTAACTTGATAATGGAAGGTTTTTTTTTTTTTTTTTTAATGATGGGCTAGGCCTTATCATCTTTCTTCTTCCCGAGAACCAAACTTCAATAATGGAAGGTGGGGTTTATAATTTGTCAAGACATTCTATTTTTTCTTTTCTTTTTTGTGTCGAGGACATTCAATGATCAGTTTTTTTTTTTTTTTTTTTTCTTCTTTTTTATGAGTAATTCAATGATCAGTGTTCCTAATAACTGTTTGTTTTAAGTTAATTATTTGAGACTTCAATAACGTTGCTAACATGTTTTTTTTTTTTTTTTTTTTTTTTTTTATATGAGAGGAGGTGGATTGGACCTAGACCTGGCAAACAATCGGGTTGTTCGGGTTTGACCCATTTGGTTTTGAGTCACATCAAGTTCAAGTCAAATACTATTAGGTAATTTTGTTTTGACTCCTGACACCTCCCTGGCTTAGTAGAACCTAGACTTGTCAAATAGGTCATATCATAAGTGTTTGTGTCAGATATTGCTTCAAAATGATGTCATCTTCTAGTGTTGAACTAGTACGTATGTAATTATAACTTCGTAAAACAAAAGGTTCATACAACTTAAAAAAAAAAAAAAAAAAAGTAGTATTTTCCGATCTTAACTTTTAAGCCAAAAGTCTTTAAGTCTTGTAATTAAGTAGATTGACCGATCTCCTTTACCTAGAGAACATGTAAACAAATCTCTCCTCCTCTGTTGTTATTGTAACTACCAAATTTTCTTTATTAAAAAATAAAATTGTTTTTCAAAATTGTAACACTGTTATTGCCAAAGAATCAAAATGGAAAGTTATATGCTTTAATCTTGAAACAATATCCAAGCATAGTCCTAGTGTGTAAGTTTTCAATCAGCAGAAGTGTCAGCTGATTGTAATAAAGAACTTAAAAGTAATATCAAAATCAAATTATTAGATAGTTGCTTAAGAATTCTAGGATTACTACATACAAAAGTACAATGATTGGTGGTTTCACCACATTCTCTTCATGATTTATGTATCGGGCAAAACTTATATACAGTAACATAGGTCCTGTTTGTCCTGTTCCCAAGCTAAAAATTAGCCACGTGTCTACTTTAACATCTTCAACAAACGGCGTTAGTTGGGAAAAAAAAATCTCAGCTCTCTCTTTCACCTCAACTCTCTTTCACCTCAGCTTTTCTCTCTTACCAGGCAACCATGGCAAAGTTGGTCCAAGCCACGAGAGATGGAAAGAAGGAAACAATCACCATCAACACACCAAAAACCCAAACCCCATACACAGCCAGAGACCCAAACCCAAATTTAACCCATTGGTCTTGAGGCCTCCTTGGCCAAAAGCTCCAAACCTGCAAACCCACGAAGCAACCACCACCACAAAAAATCCAGAGACCCACGAAGCTTAGCTCCTTCAACCACACACACGGAGCCACCACAAACCCAAAACCACAAAATCCAAGCCGTGTTTAAAACCCAAAAAATGGGTTTTGGCCATTGAAGTTTTCTTTAGAGAAAACCAAAAGGAAAAGAGAGCTTGAGGTTGAAGAGATGTTGTGTTTAAAATCGGAGAGAGAGTGCTCACTTTAGGAGAAATAAAAAGAGAAAGAGGAGCCACCATCGGAGGCGACGGCGAGCTTGAGCGAGCCACGACAATGGTGGTTTTGGTTTGGTCTGGTGAACGAAGCAAGAGAGAGAGAGAGGGGCAAGAAAAATCTGATATGGGATGGGTTTCATTTTTAATAAAAGAAAAATGGGGTTTTGGGTTTGTGGTGGCTCCGTGTGTGTGGTTGAAGGAGCTTTTGGCCATGGAGGCCTCAAGACCAATGGGTTAAATTTGGGTTTGGGTCTCTGGCTGTGTATGGGGTTTGGGTTTTTGGTGTGTTGATGGTGATTGTTTCCTTCTCTCCGTCTCTCATGGCTTGGACCAGCTCTGCCATGGTTGCCTGGTAAGAGAGAAAAGCTGAGGTGAGAGAGAGCTGAGGTGAAAGAGAGAGCTGAGATTTTTTTTTCCCAACTAACGCCGTTTGTTGAAAATGTTAAAATAGACACGTGGCTAATTTTTAACCTAGGAACAGGACAAACAGGACCTATGTTACTGTATGTAAGTTTTGCCCTTATGTATCTACTAATTTATCTCTTTTTCATTTCTTCATTCCCATTTAATGCCTCGTTTTCCTTTATGAAATGTCCCAAAATACATGCCATCTTTTTTAAAATGAAAGTTCTTTCGTTTTCAATTTCTTTTATTCATTAACATATCACCTCTACTACAAGGTTAAAATATATATATATATATATATATAAAATTTGTCTTTTTATTAGATATCATATCAAGACAAATTGAGATGAAGAAAGTATCTAATTAGTCAAGCTTGAGTTTCTTTTGACTAGCAAGAAGCAACAATCTTTGACAAATGCCAACATATCTATTCGCAGCGATTCTCATATGGTCAAAGTTATACAGATGCAGCTCAATCATCAGCAGAATAGGAATTGAAACAAACACATGCCGCGGTAGGAAAGGTTCTGTGCCTATTTCTATTACTAAAAGATTTTTCCTCTTCTTTTCTTTTTTTCCCAGCATTATAAGATTAAGTTCCAAAATATTAAAACATTGCAAATCAAAAGAACTGTCATCTTTACAATTATCGTGAAGACATACTAGACTGTTTATACATAACTTATAAGCCATTTACATTAATACTTCGAAGACACACTAGCTAACAGAACTCACCGTAAAGTCACTTACAGCAAGAAAGGTCCAGGATGCCTGACAGCATGCCAAGTGTGCAAGAGATACAAGAACATGCAAGAAAAGATGCTCTAATCAGCACTTGGTTGAGAAACTTTTTTTCTATACGTCTTCACTGCCACTTTGGTTGACAGGCTTCAAAATGTTGAATTTGCAGAGAGGGCAGGTGGAATTGATGTGTAACCATTTGTCTATGCAAATGCAGTGGAAATGGTGATTGCAAGGAAGTTCACGCAGTTCAGTTCCGTCATCGTAGGAAGAAAGGCAAATGCAACATTCCTATGATGTACAACAAAAATTAGCATCCAAAGTGAAATTTCAAGATAGAATTCTCCTATGTAATTAGACAATTTGAAACACCTAATTTTAGTAAGTCACTTTTAGGTTTTTTTTTTTTTTTTTTTCACAATAGGGGCAATGGTTTTGACATTAGAATTAATGCTTCGGTGGTGCTCATTTTGCACTTGGACTTTGGACTTGCACCACCAAGATGTGCCACAAGTCCAGCTATGGTTGCTTGAACAACCAAGTTTTGGGTCCAACTCCAAGGCATGGATGATATCAGTTTTGTGTCCAACCCTTTTTGACAGCTGTGAAGCTATTAAGGATGACATCCAAGACATATTCAAAATATTAGTCATACATAAACTATAAATTGTAACTTACAGCATCCTCTCGGGAAAGAACACGTTCAATGGGAGTATCTGTGTCACATTCAGTCATCATTCCTCCAAAAGATTCTTGAATCTCACCATTAACTTTCTCAAAATCACTTATCTTTCGGAATTTGTACTTAGGCAATTGATCAATCTCCTCCCTAGTTGCTCCTTCCTGTTCACATATAAAGACAAAGTGAGGTCACGTATGAAATACCCAATGCCTAGTGTAGAAGGGAAGAATACATATTCATGCATAAACTTGCGAGTGCCTACTAAGCAAATTAAATTATAGATCCCTTATAGTCAAACTTTGTAATTAGAACATAGTCACAAGTAACCACACAAAATGAAATCCCCTGCATCAAATACCAATATGTTCACAATGTTCATTCTGCATCCCATCCATCATGTCTTTCCGGGGCATCATTTAACCTTTGATTCAGAATAATACTTTCAATTTGACATAATCTTTGTTTAAAGATCCCACTGCATTGGAATGCAGTGAGCAGAGTGAATCTGGCAATAAAATCTAAATACATAACCAAAAACAGCCTCCCAAAAGAAAAACTGAGAGAATTAAGTTCACTTTGCAACTTATGAATTTGAAGATACTTGAGCAAAATATTTTTGTTTTAACCAAAAAACCACTTGGATTTTGAATTAGTTGGAGTGCTTATCGGACTCATCATGACAGCCAAAAAAACAAAACAAACAACATAAACATATGGAAAAGGTGTAACTCTTTCTATAGTTAATATGATGTGAATCACACAATAGAAAGAGAGTGGGAGGGAATGAAATCTAACGAGTTTGTAGAGGGTTTGTTTAAGTTCTAACAGAAAGATGTCCAGTCCTATCCAAAAATAAAAAATAACAAAAGGGAAAAAAATTTAAAATAAGACCCCAAAAAATGTTACTAGAAAATTTCAACAAATATATTTCTCACAGAGGAAGTTAGGAAAAGCTCTAGCTATACGAAAAGTTTCTATTATGAAACAAGAAACTATACATATGCATAGACATCATGTCAGGTCACTGCTCTAATTTAAGCTCATAAAACATGGACTGAATATAGTCAAAATAAGTTTCCGCACTTCACAGAATGAATTGAAAAGACCCTCAGATCTAATTTTCAAGTTATAGAACAAATAGTTTACAACATGACCATCGTGCTAAAACAAAAAACTCAACCTGACAACATTTGACAATTAGTCTCATCCTGCTTCATGTACATGAGAATTTGCATTGTCCCACTTAAAACAATCATATTAACCATTTGAACTCTAGCCAACATCTTTATTTATAAAAAATAATTTCATTCAACAAAGAAAAAAAAGATGTTAATACATTCTACACTTTACAGTTTCAAGTTTAAGCTCTATGAATTCTAAAACAGAACATGACAGAAAATTTTCTAATACAATCATTCAATCATACAAGCATCGTAACAATTAGTATTGATCAAGTGGATTGGCTGTTCATTCCCATTAAAAGTTCTACCGTTTCACTACCATAATAGCTACAAATTAGACTAAATTGCCAAACCAAAAATTCATGAGTATCTACCTGATCTGTCACAACATACAAGATTGTGATTATGCATGGTAGACAGCAGCAAACAGCAATACCAACGAGACACGCAACGGCAATGCATATCACAACAAAGACAACATCGAAAGCAAGAAATGTAATACAAAGCCTGCAAAATAGACCCATCCATAAGCAATAAAAATAGAGATAAGCAGAAAGATAGTAAAAGAATCAAAGAAAATTTGATTTAACCACACACACCAGTAAAGCAGAGGCGAATCAATTGTCAAAGTTTGACCTCCAGCAGTTACCCAGTAGAATCCAACGATCCACCAAATAAACGAAAACATTGTATTTGCTGACTCTATATGCTTCACAACACTGTCACAGTATTCAATTTGTACCCACATACATTTCTATTAGATATAACCAAACAAAGTCTAATTATATAAGAACAAAACAAAAAACAACAACTTTGGCAAATCGAACCTGGTTTCATCCTCAGTCTGACGCTGCTCTATACCATAATCTTCACCGTCACTTCCAGACCCGGAATTGGAATTGGAATTGGAATCCACGCCACTTTCCCAAACACCGCTTTCTTCCGACCCAAGCAAACGCGCCTCGCGTCGCTTCCTAAACTCAACGATCACGCACCCCATATGAAACAAACATTGCGCCACGTAGCCAATGACCCAGAGCCTCAAGGGGACCACGGGACTCTCCTTCAGACTCAGCACCAACACGGCCAATCCGACACCAACGAACGCCAAGTTCCAAAGCATGTCCAAAACCAACACCGGCTTCGAGTACGCCCAGTCGCTCTGCCGCTCCTCCAGCTGCTCCGCCGCGTTCTCGCGGACGCGAACCGACTGCTCGCGTAGCATCATCCGCCGCCCGCTCGCTCGACGGAGGAGTCGTGCCGCGCCGCGGAGTGGCGGAGGCGTGCGGCGGATGAATCGGCGGCCACGGATGAGGTTGTCGGCGAGGGAGTGGCCGAGGAGTGGTGACGTGTCGAGCACGGCATCGGACATAGGAGAAGAAGTAGGAGGAGGAGGAGGAGGCGGCGGTTGTGGGTTCGGGTTTTGCATTTTGAGGAGGTGAATTTTTTGTGTTTCGGATTTGAGGTTGAATGAGTTGTGCTGGAAAAGTTTTGTTTAGGATTTGAATTGCAGATGTTTTTTGGGGCATGTGAGTTTATTTATTGGAGAGTGGAATTTGAAACGTTGGGATTGGTGGAATCTTAGGGTGGGACTGAGATTTCTGTTGCGTCGCTTTGTTTGGTTCTGGGAAATTGAGAATTTGAAATTCGTAATATTTCAATAGTCATCCCTCAAAAAGGGGTTTGAATTGGAAGAAGTGTTTGGTAACTTTTTTCCGAAGCTGAAAAGACAAAACAATCTTCTCCGAAAGAAAAGAAGGATAATTTAAAGCTAAACAAAGCATCAAAGAGAGCGGGTGGTTTCGGCGTTATTTGTTCGCAGCGGAACACTGCCTATTCTGACTCGCGACTGTAGAGGAGATTGCCACTCGCTCCATAAAAACTACCACCTGCTAACTTCTGTTTATTGGCCACAGCTCCTCATAATTAAGGTGTTCTATGAATTTTGTTTTGCATTTATGACCTTTCCAAATTCTTTTTTATCCACTAGGATTAGGTCATTTTAGCTTAATAATACCTTTTTGAAAAATAGATTTTTTTTTTTTTTTTAACTCCTCTAAGAGGAGATAAGTTTCAAGTAAAAATCAAAAGATAATTATGATGCCGATAAAGCTGATATGGAATATCTAACATGAATATTATCTATCCAAAAATTGTATCTTCAAGAGATGAATTCCACTTAAAATTTTAAAAAATGTGTCATTTAGACTTAAAACACAGAACTTGTCTCTTGAATAAACGAGTTCTATATTTAAAAGGAAAGAGATGAGGTTCGTGTTCTAATAAAAATTGTCTCTTGGAAGAAACAAGTTTCAAAAAATGCTATTTCTTCAAATATTTTTCAAACAGTGTTATTTTGTAAAATATATATTTTTTAAAATATTATTTAACTTATTATGAAACTTGAATGAAAAAGTTTGGGACTAAAAGAATTATTATATATGTCAGGTTATCTTTTTTATTAATTTCAAATTTAATAGCATACTTATATTAGCTTAATATAATTTTATAAAATATTAAAAAATCAACTATTAAGCATTTAATATGTTTAGAATATATGTAAAATAAAAATAAAAAATTCTTGGGTGTGTTTTCAAGCAAAGTATCAAATAAATAAAGTAGGTGGTGTCCGTCATTCACTTAGCCAAAAGAAAGAAAGAAAAATAACAAAAAAAAAATTATATTTTGTTTATTTATAATATAATATGCATAATACATACAATATATAATAGAAATGAAATTAATAATAAAAGATAAAAATAAAGATTATAATAAAAATGAAAATGTTGATGTTTAATATAAATAGTAAAACATAGAACTAAAAATATTGATTTTGATAATTTTATTGTTGTATATAATGACAAACCTTAAACAAAATAAAAATATAAAAATATTATATAATAAAGTATTAAAATTGAATTCAAGTTGAAGTATTTTGTGCAAGTATAACACAAGAAACATTTAATACGTATTTTATACTTTTAATTATAATTTATATATTTTTATAGTATTTTTTTATATATGATACATGAGAGTTTTTTTAAAAAATATATATATACGATGCGTAATTTACTATATGTACAAAAAAAATTCAACTTAGACTATATATGGACACTTTTCATATTTGCTTTGATCATTTAATTTACACATACATGTTTAAATGAAAAATTAAGTAAATGATAATAAGATGGTTTAAATATCATTTTGGTCCTCAACCTTTGCCCTTTGTGTCAAATTGGTCCCTAACTTTTCAACTGTGTCAAATTGATCCTCAACCTTTCAACTTTGTGTCAAAATGATCCTTACCGTTAAGTATTGGATGGAAAATGCTGATGTGGCTAACTGTTTATTTTTAATTTTAAAAATGTCTGACATGGCATGTCAACTTAAATTAAAAAAAAAAAAAAAAAAAAAATTGTGAATATAATTTTTTTCTTTCTTCCATCTTAATTTCTAAGGGAACCTTACTCCAATTCAAAATTTTAAATCCCTTACCCCCTTGCGCGTTACAAAGCATAGAACCCACTTATTTTGTGTTTGATAATAACAGTATATTTTGTTTCTAATTTGTATTAATTTGGTATGAACTTTTTCCGAATTACAGCACATTTCTGTCAAATGCATCAATTAAGTTTTGCCAGCAGAATCATATTTGCGTGGTGGTGTTTTTTGACTGTTCAATTTTACTTCTGTATGATTAAAGGGTGCTGGGAGATGATGTGTGAAGTCTACACCCTGCATATTTGGTTAATGAAAAAACAAAGATGGTAAGAAATGCATTTTCAAAACAACATTCACCATATCTGTTAAAAAGTCTTGTAGAGGACAATTGTGTGGAGCTTAATTAGTAATTAACGAGGGACAGGAGGGAAAGGCAGGATGATTTTCTGCTTAGGAGGTGATTTGGAAAGATGTGCGTTTTGCGTGTTTGTAGTGAGCAAAACGAACCAATACTGGATTGCTTATTATATTGGTTTTTTAAGTGAAATTGAGATGACGAGCACCAATGGGAAGTACAATTCTGATGTTTTGTGATCTTCGAAGAAAAGAGAGGAAAATACTTTGCAAAAACTGTCTTATAAACCTGCTGGAGGGTTACATCTTTGTGATACGGACCTAATTCTATAATTGTGTCTACTTTATTAATTGGCTTTGACTTTGTCTTTTTTATTGTTGGAGGAGGTGGTGGTGCTGTATCTGCATTGCTGAAACTTAAGGGGAATGGAGATTGTGTTTTGGTTTCTGACTTGAGGGTATTTTGGAAGGGGGTTAGGGATTTGAAATTTTGAATTGGAGTATCGAGTTTTCTTAGAAATTTAGAATTTTTTATTTTTATTTTTAATTTGAGTTGGCATTTATTTATTTATTAAAATTTAAGTTGGCATGCCACGTCAGACATTTTTAAAATTAAAAATAAACCGTTAACTACATCAGAATTTTTCATCCAACACTTAACGGCAAGGACCATTTTGACACAAGGTTGAAAGGTTGATGACCAATTTGACACAGTTGAAAGGTTAGGGACTGATTTGACATAAAGGCCAAAGATTGAGGACCAAAACGGTATTTAAACCTAATAAGATATACCTCATGGAGTCATGGGTAAAGTATTACTTACAAAACTAATGCAAGTTAAATTATATATGGATAATTAAAGTAGAATTCCCATTATTTTAAATAATAATCCTTTCTTTACATCAATGGAATAAAATAATCATTAGGTCAAAATCAAGTCATTGTAATAAATTTAAGATCTCAGATTAAAGACAAAGTACATTTCACGTTTCATTCTCTGTATCTTATTGCATAATGGTCAAAGTCATATTTGTGCTTGAAACTTTAATAATGGAGACTCTATTATTTGGAATATTAAAGGCCTATCTTCATGCATCTATGTGTCCGTATCATGGAACTATAACACACGACTTACCCCATGAATTTTTCATGGCAAATTTATCAACATTGGGCTGCTCTTATTAAGTGATTAATATATAAATCCCAAGGTGTTAGCCTAACGATCCTTAAGACCTGAGATATATGAGGTTCTGATTCAAAACCTCTAGTCAATATCTAAAGATCATCTCTAAGAGATTCTTCCTTGTAATTACATGAAGTATATAAGATGAGTATACACACCTAAGAAAATAGTCATATGCTCAAAAAACTCTAGACACCCTCGTTAGTAACAAAAAAGAAAAAGCGATTTTTTTTTTTTTTAATAATGTCTCATTTGGAAAATACCAATATATAAGTGCCAACCAGTTAAACTACAAAACTCCTGACAATATATTATCTTTATAATAACTGTATTGATAAACAATTTTTTTACACTATGAAAAGCATGGAGCCAAAGCATTGAACATATTTTATTTCCACTTAAATGTATGTATGAGACAATTCTTTTCGCGGTTTTTTTTTTTTTTTTTTTTTTAAATAAAACTATTTGTAAAAAGTATACATATAAGAAAAAAAAATTCAACTTAGACTATATATGGACACTTTTCATATTTGCTTTGATCATTTAATTTACACATACATGTTTAAATGAAAAATTAAGTAAATGATAATAAGATGGTTTAAATATCATTTTGGTCCTCAACCTTTGCCCTTTGTGTCAAATTGGTCCCTAACTTTTCAACTGTGTCAAATTGATCCTCAACCTTTCAACTTTGTGTCAAAATGATTATTGCCGTTAAGTATTGGATGGAAAATGCTGATGTGGTTAACTATTTTATTTTTAATTTTAAAAATGTCTGACATGGCATGTCAACTTAAATTAAAAAAAAAAAAAAAAAAATTTGAATATAATTTTTTTCTTTCTTCCATCTTAATTTCTAAGGGAACCTTACTCCAATTCAAAATTTTAAATCCCTTACCCCCTTGCGTTACAAAGCATAGAACCCACTTATTTTGTGTTTGATAATAACAGTATGTTTTGTTTCTAATTTGTATTAATTTGGTATGAACTTTTTCCGAATTACAGCACATTTCTGTCAAATGCATCAATTAAGTTTTGCCAGCAGAATCATATTTGCGTGGTGGTGTTTTTTGACTGTTCAATTTTACTTCTGTATGATTAAAGGGTGCTGGGAGATGATGTGTGAAGTCTACACCCTGCATATTTGGTTAATGAAAAAACAAAGATGGTAAGAAATGCATTTTCAAAACAACGTTCACCATATCTGTTAAAAAGTCTTGTAGAGGACAATTGTGTGGAGCTTAATTAGTAATTAACGAGGGACAGGAGGGAAAGGCAGGATGATTTTCTGCTTAGGAGGTGATTTGGAAAGATGTGCGTTTTGCGTGTTTGTAGTGAGCAAAACGAACCAATACTGGATTGCTTATTATATTGGTTTTTCAAGTGAAATTGAGATGACGAGCACCAATGGGAAGTACAATTCTGATGTTTTGTGATCTTCGAAGAAAAGAGAGGAAAATACTTTGCAAAAACTGTCTTATAAACCTGCCGGAGGGTTACATCTTTGTGATACGGACCTAATTCTATAATTGTGTCTACTTTATTAATTGGCTTTGACTTTGTCTTTTTTATTGTTGTAGGAGGTGGTGGTGCTGTATCTGCATTGCTGAAACTTAAGGGGAATGGAGATTGTGTTTTGGTTTCTGACTTGAGGGTATTTTGGAAGGGGGTTAGGGATTTGAAATTTTGAATTGGAGTATCGAGTTTTCTTAGAAATTTAGAATTTTTTATTTTTATTTTTAATTTGAGTTGGCATTTATTTATTTATTAAAATTTAAGTTGGCATGCCACGTCAGACATTTTTAAAATTAAAAATAAACCGTTAACTACATCAGAATTTTTCATCCAACACTTAACGGCAAGGACCATTTTGACACAAGGTTGAAAGGTTGAGGACCAATTTGACAAGTTGAAAGGTTAGGGACTGATTTGACATAAAGGCCAAAGATTGAGGACCAAAACGGTATTTAAACCTAATAAGATATACCTCATGGAGTCATGGGTAAAGTATTACTTACAAAACTAATGCAAGTTAAATTATATATGGATAATTAAAGTAGAATTCCCATTATTTTAAATAATAGTCCTTTCTTTACATCAATGGAATAAAATAATCATTAGGTCAAAATCAAGTCATTGTAATAAATTTAAGATCTCAGATTAAAGACAAAGTACATTTCACGTTTCATTCTCTGTATCTTATTGCATAATGGTCAAAGTCATATTTGTGCTTGAAACTTTAATAATGGAGACTCTATTATTTGGAATATTAAAGGCCTATCTTCATGCATCTATGTGTCCGTATCATGGAACTATAACACACGACTTACCCCATGAATTTTTCATGGCAAATTTATCAACATTGGGCTGCTCTTATTAAGTGATTAATATATAAATCCCAAGGTGTTAGCCTAACGATCCTTAAGACCTGAGATATATGAGGTTCTGATTCAAAACCTCTAGTCAATATCTAAAGATCATCTCTAAGAGATTCTTCCTTGTAATTACATGAAGTATATAAGATGAGTATACACACCTAAGAAAATAGTCATATGCTCAAAAAACTCTAGACACCCTCGTTAGTAACAAAAAAGAAAAAGCGATTTTTTTTTTTTTTAATAATGTCTCATTTGGAAAATACCAATATATAAGTGCCAACCAGTTAAACTACAAAACTCCTGACAATATATTATCTTTATAATAACTGTATTGATAAACAATTTTTTTACACTATGAAAAGCATGGAGCCAAAGCATTGAACATATTTTTTTTCCACTTAAATGTATGTATGAGAAATTCTTTTCGCGGTTTTTTTTTTTTTTTTTTTTTTAAAAAACTATTTGTAAAAAGTATACATATAAGAAAAAAAAATTAAAAATTATATTTAAACTTTGTCATTTAGAATGTGACAAATTTGACTAAAAGTTTAAGTAATAAATTAAATCCTCAACTCATATTAAACCCTAAACATATCATTATTCCATTTAAATAAATTGAAGTTTACTCTGTTATTTTAAAGTATAGGATTTAAAATATAATTTTTCTTTATAAAAGAATATTTAAAAAATATATATATACTTTGAAAACTTAGGGTTAAAGACACTAGATTCGGATCACACACAGCTGGACGATAATTGCATAAAATGATGACATTTCGGCTTCTTTCTGTGTGAACATTTATTGGGTCAAAACGTGTGCAGCCTGTGTATCACTTTCCTTGAAGCGTCGAGTACTAAGGAACGCGTGAGTTTGATTTGTGAAGGGATAATGAGAGAATTTGTGAAATGTGAAGTCTTAAGACGTAAGCAAATGCGAAAGGATAAAACGTACCTTTGCCATCTCATCATGCTTACTTCCCGCCAACTGTGCCCCCAATACTTGCTTCAAAAATTTATTTAGGTGGTCCTCAGCCTCATGCGGTAATTCTGTAAATGGACTAGAGTGGAATCTAGAATAAAGGGACCCCATATTTTTGTTCTTCATCTCTATTTCTCGGATGCATTTGTTGGAACTTGAATGCAGTGACCCCATGACTCTTAGCCATTTGTGACCATTCCTGTATATTGGGATAGCTCAACAATAAAAGTATGAATCATCATTGTCATTATATATATCATTGTTTTTCTCTTTTGGCCAAGCGTCATGTCATTATCTAATGATCACACAAACTGTGTTTTAGTCATAATATATCGGGGAACAAATCTCAAGATTTTTTTTTTTTTTCAATAAGTTGGTTTAAATAATTATTATATCTATATAAAAATAAATAAAAATAAAAAGAGTTGTGTTAAATAATATTTTCTCCTTTTTTAGATAGGTTTGTAAATGAGTCAAGGGTTCATGAACAATTCATACTCAATTCGGGAATAACCTTGTTTATTTATGTACACATAACAATTATTTAACAAACAAATCTAGTTCAAACAATCTACACATAACAATTTTATTTTAGCCCTTTAACTTTAGTTTCTTTTCAATTCAATCTACACATCCATTAAATATGTTGTTGTTAAGTGTCAAAAATGATATCGTTTTGATATATAAAACTAATAAAATTAGAGGGTGTAATTTGAAAAAAAAAATGAAAGGTAGAGGACTAAAATGAAAATAATTAAAGTTACAAGACTAAATTGAATTTTGACCAAAGTTAGAGGAATAAGATGAAACAAATCAAAGTAAGAGCACTAAAATAAATTTTAAACAAAGTTAGATTTTGTTTAACCTAAAATATATCTATATACATTTGAGTCTTGATATGGAGTTTTATAAGTTTATTAATAAGTTTATAATATTAAAACTGTTTTTGAATTTAATTAATATAAATAATTGATTTTGTACTAGAAATTGTAAGTCTTGCGCATAGAGACAAGGTTTTTGTAACTCGTTTGCTACAACTCACTACATGACAATTTATAAGACCATCTATATATATTATTTAATAAGTCACATAACTCATTAAATATGTGACGTGACTAAAATACATGTGGATGATCTTACTAGTTGTAAGTGGATTGTAGCAAGCTGGCTGCAAACTACTTTATAGCCAAACTCTATCGTGCACGTATTTAAAACATGACGATCTACCAGACTTGGATAAACTGGTTTTGAGAATTCAAATTTTAATGTCTTGATTTTTTCTTTGGCATACAGTTATATAGTAGTAGGACATTTAAATTTTGAATACCAAGTACCCCCGCCACCTCACCCACCCTCACATTTTCTCCTTCTTTGCACTAAAGTAGAATCCAGCCAGAACAAGGCTGGTTATGTTTAAATTAAATTTACGGCTTTTATGTCCCTCGTGTAAAGCACTACGTCAATTCAATCACATAGGATTAGTTCATTTTATTTTTAATCATAGCGTTGTGAATTCCACTCATCCTAATAAGTTTGATTTGAACCGGCTTATAAATGAGTTGTCTATATCCGGTCGAATCGATGAAGCCCGTAACACGTTCGATAAAATGTCCCAGAGGGATGAGTTTAGTTGGAACACAATGATAGCTGCTTATGCTAATTCAGGGAGACTATCTGAGGCTAGAAAACTTTTCGATGAGGCTCCAAAGAAAAGTTCTATCACTTGGTCTTCTCTTATATCTGGGTATTGTCGATATGGTTGTGAAATGGAAGCTTTTGATTTGTTCTGTAAAATGCAGTTTGAGGGACAAAAACCCAGCCAGTATACATTGGGAAGTGTTCTTAGGGGGTGTTCAATATTGGGTATGCGCCAGAAAGGTGAAAACATTCATGGTTATGTGATAAAGACTGGATTTGACTCGAATGTTATTGTCATCACTGGTCTTGTTGACATGTATGCAAAGTGCAAGTGCATTTTGGAAGCCGAGTATCTCTTTGAAACATTGACTGATAGGAAAAATAATGTGTCGTGGACTGCTATGATTACCGGGTATTCTCTGAATGGTGATGGCTATAAGGCAATTGAGTGTTTTCAAGACATGAGAGCCGAAGGAGTTGAGTCCAATCAGTTCACGTTTCCTAGCATATTGACGGCTTGTGCAACAGTTTCAGCGTGCAATTTTGGGGCTCAGGTACATGGGTGCATAGTTAGGACTGGTTTTGGTGCTAATGTGTTTGTTCAAAGTGCATTGGTTTATATGTATGCAAAATGTGGAGACTTGAGTAGTGCAAGGAGGGGATTAGAGACTATGGAAACTGATGATGTAATCTCTTATAACTCCATGATAGTTGGGTGTGTAAGGCATGGGTTTGAAGAGGAAGCTCTGTCCTTATTTAAGAAAATGCATTCAAAAGATATGAAGATTGATGTCTTTACATATCCATCAGTACTAAACTCTTTTGCTTCCATGATGGATATGAAAATCTCGAAATCTGTGCACTGTTTGATTATCAAGACTGGATTTGAGGCTTACAAGCTTGTGAGCAATGCTCTTGTTGACATGTATGCTAAGCAGGGAAGCTTAGCTTGCGCTTGTGAGGTTTTCAATCAGATGGTGGACAAGGATGTGATCTCATGGACCTCCCTAGTCACAGGATATGCTCACAATGGCTCCCATGAAGAAGCTATTAAGTTGTTTCGTGACATGATTACTACAGGAACCTGTCCGGATGAATTTGTGATTGCCAGCATTCTGAGTGCCTGTGCAGAATTGACAGTCTTAGAATTTGGGAAACAAGTTCATGCAAACTTTCTTAAATATGGCCTTGAATCTTTGTCAATAGATAATTCCCTAGTCACAATGTATGCAAAATGTGGGTGTATAGAAGATGCCAATAGAGTCTTCAACTCAATGCGAGTAAGGAATGTGATTACTTGGACAGCTATGATAGTTGGTTATGCACAGAATGGCAAAGGAAAGGACTCCCTACAATTTTATGATCAGATGATAGAAAGTGGTGCAAAGCCGGATTTCATTACTTTTATTGGCTTACTATTTGCTTGTAGCCATGCTGGTCTTGTGGAAAATGGTCGCCGGTACTTTGAATCAATGGAAAAGGTCTACGGAATAAAACCAGGTCCTGAACACTATGCCTGTATGATTGACCTTTGGGGGCGCTCAGGACACTTTAATGAGGCCAAGGAATTACTGAATAGAATGGATGTTAAACCAGATGCAACAGTATGGAAGGCACTACTTGGAGCATGTAGAGTACATGGGGATTTAGAGCTGGGGGAGAGTGCAGCAAACAACCTTTTTGAAATGGAACCCTCAAATGCTGTGCCTTACATTCTGTTAGCTAACATGTATTCTGCAGCTGGTAGATGGGAAGATGTTGCAAGAATTCGACAATTGATGAAATCAATGGGAATCAGTAAGGAGCCTGGTCGCAGTTGGATTGAGACAAACAGCCACATGCATAAATTTATGTCTGAAGATAGAGGCCATCCAAGGACTTCTGAGATTTATTCTAAGCTTGATGAGATTATGATATTGATCAAGGAAGCTGGGTATGTGCCAGATAAGAAGTTTGCACTTCATGACATGGATGAGGAGGGTAAGGAGCTTGGTCTAGCTTATCACAGTGAGAAGTTGGCCATTGCTTTTGGGCTTCTCACTCTGCCAGCAGGAGTGCCAATTCGAATTTTCAAGAATCTTCGGGTTTGTGGGGATTGCCATACTGCTATGAAATATATATCAAGAGTTTTTCTTCGGCATATTATTTTGAGGGATTCAAACTGTTTTCATCATTTTAGAGAAGGAAAGTGTTCTTGTGGGGATTACTGGTAGAAAATTTATCTCAAACCTTGGCTCCTATCATGAAATGACTAGTTATTGGTGCTGTCACTACATAATTTGCTTCAACTTCACTTTCAAGGTCAAATCCATCGAACCTCATTCTTCTTTTGCTCTGATGTTAATAATTTATAATAGAAATGTTATTTTTTAATGCCTAAGATGGATGGATTTTTTTACACAGTCAAGAATCTGTAAGTGCTCTAACCCAGAAAAGCATGGACCTCTGTCCTATAAACTGATTTAGCAGGTAATATGAACCTCCCATCCTTAACACTCATATGACATGAATTATGTTGAATCGTGTGAATTTTCCTCCATGATGTTTGTTCCGTTACATTTTTCTCTCAAGTTAATTGGAATATGCAGTTTGACATCCCCCTAACTTAACAGCATAAACAGAATGAAAGAAACCTCAGGGGACAGAACTAAGACTTTCCTACAGTAGAGTAGAAAAACGAAAATAGGCCATACATCAGGGTGTGAACTATTACTTTCCCCCAAGAAAATTTCCTCATTGGATCTTTTAAAACTTTCCAATAATTATGATTGAAGGCATTAACAATATTTCAACTTGACCCTTAATGCAATCAGTATCCTACATCACCGAACTTTTGGTGGACAAATGATTCTTTGAATGAAAAATACATCATCAAAGCTTAATTATAATTCCCTTTTTTTTTGTGGAAATATTTACTTGACACCAGTTATTGTCATGCAGAAGGCCAAGCCCCAATGCTTGCAGATCAAGTTGAGAAATTTTTCTTTCATGATGTCAAGTTTCAGTTTCTGCACATAGAAATATGCATTGGAAATACAATATCCTTTCGGGTGGATGAATGTTCATATTTATTAGGGCATCTTAGGCCCTGTGGCTTCATATTTAGGCAATGCCAACAAGCATCTTGCAATTTTCCATGGAATGCTAGTAGCTGGATATAACAAGGCAGAAAATGTTCTACAGTCAGCTGCTGCTTCAGTTGCTTTCCATGGGGTTTTATTTGGAAATTCTCATCCATTGCCTTCCAGGTTACATCTGTATGCTTGAATTAATTCTGTATTTAATCAAAGGCTTGCAGAATTTGAGTATTATGAAAATTCTTGTGAGTACGCTGATGGCATGTTATTATTCGCTGGCCAAATCTCTGGCACGTTGAGCAATCATCACTGTGCAATAAGGTAGGCTTTAAATTGGCTCTTTCTCTTTTTTATTCTGTTTTCTTTCAAATTTTATAATCTCTTTTCTAATGCTGGTTGTTGCTGATTCTATGCAAATGAGAAAACACTCAAGTACAAACCCTGAAAAACAAGGCAGTGCAGAGTAAATGAGCTTTTCCAAGAGTAATAATCTTTAGAGATGATTGGGGTAGGACTTTATACAACTCAAAGAAGAGTGACTTCTAGTTGTTACTAGGAATAGGAATTTTGGTCCATGATCCAACTTCAAGGATGAAATAATTCTTATTGTAGTTATAATATTTTGCATGTTTTGGTTAAATGCTCCATGGACCCCTCGCCAGGAACTGTATCCTTAAGAACTTAGTATCTATAAAAGCCAATCATCCCCCAAGTTGATCCAACAAAAAAAAAAAACTTAGGCTTCACCACCTAAGGGTGCTTGGAAGTTGGAATTACAACCAAGCTAAAAAGAATCATCAAAATTTTTATTCAAAATGCACTCCTTCAAACTATTGTTGGAGCCTCTTTTTAATAGGCTTCATGGATTGCATCAATAAATTCTCAATCACAATAAATCCCAAATTCAAAAATGAAATTTGGTATCTCAAACCAAATAAAATCTATAAACATTAATTCTGATTGCACTCTCTGCGTCAGTTGGGGTTTGGCTTTGCTGATTTTAAATTGGTTTGCTATCAAAATCAGATGTTATTACATCAAGACTCTTTAAAATTTTCCTATTGAAATACAAATTTACTTTTGTCCATACTCTGATACAATATATTGCTATGTGACTGCAGTAACTGCATCTAGAGGTACTTGTTCAGAGCCCTAATTTCATGGAATTAAATTTAATGAATTATTTTTTAGGTGAATAATATAGTCCTTTGTGGTATGATTGTTGAGAATTTACTCATCTCCAAAAGAAAGAATTTTTAAACAATTTGTTAATTGTTGTGATGATTGCAGAATGAGATGGTTAAACATAGAGTCATTGGTCACAGTGGGCCAACTACCAAGTTTATCTGATCTGTTGGGCTGTACTACACACCTAAGTTCAAAGGCTTGGGCCATAACTGTAGAGGTCTTGAAACTCATCAGGTGTTGATGCCATACAATAAGATAGAAGACAACTTTGATAAGATGAGTTTGGAAGACCAAGAAAGTGAGATTACTGATGATTAAATACAAGACTGGTAAGAGATTGTGCATGCATGAGAAGCAAGCTGGCTGAGTCTGGATTGGGTCTTCTGTATAAAGTCGCTGTAAAATAAGTGTCCATTTTTTAATGAAATGAAGCAATACGCCAAAACCAATTGAGTAATAAGGCTTTTGACTCGATATTATGGATTTGAAATAACATTTTACACCTAATTATTTCAAATTCACATATTTATAAAGTTTAAATCCATCCATAAATTTCATAATAGAATTTTTTTTTTTCCATTTTCATATTTTATTTAAGTCATTTAAATTAAAAATTAAAATCCAAACCATTCTTTTTAAACACCTTTATCCAAAGGAACAATATAGATTTGATATCGTAGATTGCCAAACTGTCTTTGAAACATTCAATGGTCTAGAATTAGTAGTGTAATTGCCACCCACTCTAGGTTGGACCTAGTAACTCACCCAAGTCTAGTCAAAATTATCTCTAAATTCAGCCATCCATAATCAGCATTCTCTCTCTTGGTTGAAAGTATGATAGTAGATGTCGTAATCAGCCACATCCGATCATATTTTATCACTAAAAATAGTTGGAACTTTTTTTTTCTTTCAAATATTAAGATTTTCAGTAAAAGAAGAATAGTGGTTTATTATATATATACTGCACAATATTACAAATGACTCAATCTTAGGAGATAAAATTAGTTTTTCAATTTTTTTTTTTTTTTTTGATGAAAAAAATTAGTTTTCCAATTGAAACTTGAAAGTTAGTTAAGTAGTGAGAGGGCACAAAAATTAAAAAAATAAACAAATAGCCAAACAGATTTTTAGGTTTTCAAAATAGTTCTAGCTATCCAACCAAACGCATTTTTTGTATCTAGTAATTTATATTTTTCAGTCAGATTTCTAAACGTTTACCAATAAAAACAAAATGAAAATGATTATTTATTGAGTGATCAAAAAAAAAAAAAAATGATTATTTATTGACTTTGGAACAACTAAAGATAGTTTTGGCATTAAGTTTAATGGAATTTGTCAAATTTTGTCAATTTTATATTGTTTAATCTTAGTATTGTGGATTTGAAAAATTGGATTCATTAAGAAAGTTCTTTGGCCTCTTGTTTGTGAAAGGAGAGGACCGCCGGCGCCGAGGGAGGGGGTGTTGTCCTTGTCCACACTAAATATAGATTATCTGGCTAGGTAGTTACTAGTTTGGTACATAATTGGGATCACATAAGGGAGAATTGACTGCCTAGAGCCCTAGGCTACGTGAATCCCAATTATTTTTTTATTTTTTTCTAAGTTTTATGAATAAAAAGAACTCAAGTAAAATTCAAAACAATAAAAACTTCCACTAAACCAAAATGAAAGAAAACCAAAGTGATTACACAACAAAACCCTGGACCTTGCACAATTACACCGAAGGTGGCAAAAATGACACACGTCATGGTTTCTTAATGGAATCCCATTCCAATTAGCTTGAGACTTTGAATAAGGACGGCTGACTCATGTAGCTGACTTTAGTCGAGTTTGATATGAAACTATTAAGGAATGATACGTTTCATGTCTATACCCACCAGCATTTTTAAGCATATACTTGCACCTTCAGACATGATAGGACCATGGATGGAAAAGGCTTCGGATTGGGTGGGAAGAATCACCCCTCTTTTTTTACTTTCTTTCATTTTAGTTTTCGGCCTGAGTAGAGGAGAAGAGTTTGATTACTTGATAAGTAATACTTCCTTTGGCTCTGCACATAAATAATCTTCCCACTGTGGAATGTGGTACAATACAATGCAACTCATAGTGGCTATTACTTTGACTTTCTCACAAGAATGTACACTTCTTGACAAATTGCCTCCTATACTTGTTAGGAAAATCTTTTGTCTCATTTTTTATATTCCACTTTATACTCCACTAATCATAACTCGTCATGTATCAAATTGTGTTTTATTTATTTTTAATTTAAATCTCAATTATTTTATAAGGAAATGATAAAAAAACACATGACAAGTTATGATTTATGGAAGTATAAAGTGAAATAAAAAAGTGGGATACACAATTTGTATTAGGAGGAAATGCTACAAAACAATAAAAATGGTCTAGCTATGCCTGCATATCATACCACTTGCTAAAATTTCTTACCTTTATTTTATTTTTATTTTTTTTGTCTTTGTTGGTAAATTTTGAGATTAGGATCTTTTAGTTTTATAGATTTTCTTACAAATTGAAAGAGCAAAAAATAAAGTTTTTGCTAGAGGTATTCTCCCAAGGTTCTAGATCATCTATGTATTGAGCACCAAAAGCTAGAGATATTCTCCCAAAGTTTTTTTTTTTTTTTTTTTTTTCCCTGGTACTGAAGAGTGCAGCCATATTGCAGCAACATGGGTCAATGAGTTGAATTTCAGTTAAGATTTTTAATTTTTAATTGGCCTGGCACAATGCCCTAATCAATTGCCTATAGTTTAGGTAGTATTTGCAGTTGCTGAACCTATAAAGGGCATTTGCCTTATGGCTGATACCAGCAAGCTAATAGAGACCAATATGAGAGCTAATACACAATTAGATGACCATTTTTGTCAACGTTCCTTGAATAATGGTTGAGGACATGAAATGAGTACCAAAAAAAAAAAAAAAACCACGAGAAATAGCTTTTATTATGATTGAATTGTGCTGTTCTAGTGTTCCAATTTCGGCCACTTGGAAGAGGCAACACTACATGCCACGGTTTATTTCAAGGTGATACCCAAGATATATCACGGGGGAAAATGGAGAATTGGACACGAATTTCTTGGATATTTGAATTTCTCTGTAACACCAAAAATGAGTAGGTATACACGAAAAAACATCCTAATCCATCTAACAGATCCCATTCAGTTAGTCTCCAATCAAATGCCCATTAACTATATATGACAACAACATTTGCAACAACTCATTTCACCATCAATGCATTCGTCACATCGTAAAAATGCAAAATTTCAAACCTCATTCAAGCACACCCATTCCATCCACCTCTATATCTACCATGCCATATGAACAACCTGACAGCCCCAAGACACTCCTACCCCTTGTTTCTATCATGGATTATTCGTGAAGACCACAGGTGGTGGTTCCTGAGATATTGGGGCAGGGCAGCAAGGCTCATCGGACAACTAAGAATCCAAAAACCCATTTATATTGCCTGCAGATGTGACCACCACGTCTAATAAAATTCAACTCCTTGCATGCTCAGGAATGAGACGATGACGCAGTTCAATAGGTGCGCCAGCCAGTTCTGCAGGGGGTTTCGGAATCAGCAACAAGAAGGATCCTCAAGCAATACATAAAGGGAAAGCACTCAATAACAACTTACCTTGAGCTGTGAAATTGAACAAAGGAGGAAGTGCTCGCTCATTAAGCAAGCATGCATTTGGGTCTCTCAGGTCATCAAAGAAGGGGTGCGCACATGCCTCCAACTGAAAGCCAGGATATAAATTATAACATCAACTAACAATAATCCATATTTGTCAAGAATTAAATAATCAAAGACAATGAGTAGAAGAATAGCATATCTTGACATATTACATAATATAAATAAAACATGCCAAAATACCAATTAAATGCATGTATGTGCTGCAAAAGCTGTAGCCACATCAAGTTTCACCCAAAAAAAATGCAGATCTTCCACATTGTTATTGGAAGACAATTTCAAACCATCCAGTATCTACTGAACCATCATTAACAAAGAGAAAACATTTAACAAGATTCAGGAGGAAAAAAAATGTCTTACAGCAGTGCAACGTAGATTTGGTGAATATTGCAGCAACCTTGAGACAAGATCCACTGCTTCAGGGGGCATTCGCTTGTGAAATATCTAGAAATTTTAACTTCATAAGATTCACTATCACAAAAGGTACCTGTACAAAGAAATGGTGATAAAATTTCTAGCAAACCTTGTGCCATGGGTGAGCTTTGATCTGAGGGAACTTAAACTCATTGTAATTTGGATTCATGCACTTGATTTCCTCTCTAGTCGGTGTTCCCAGTATCTAATATAATACAGCCAAATATGAAGAAGAAAATCACTGAGAAGGTGCAAAACAGCAAAAATAATAGTAATCAAAGGAAACAAAAAATTACTAGATAGTACACCTTAATGATCTCGACCAACTGATCAACACCACTTTCACCAGGAAACAGTGGCTGCATATGATGTGAAACCCAGTAAACATCAGAACTAGACAAGTGTCTTATTTATAAAGAAACTAAATCTCTGAAAACTTCATTACAAAACAATATGTGCATACTTCATTTCAGGATTGTTAGACAGAGGGAAGCCAAAAGCAGGAAGATAATTAACAAACAGAATTACACTTATATAGGACTCAGATGCTTTTAAAATAGAACATAGTGCTGTAAACCTCTAAAGATAACTTCCAAATCTCCAAAGAATGAAGGCATGAGTGACAGGGTACACAACCAAATCGAGAGGTAAAACACAGAACTATACCAGGAAAACATTTTATAATACACATGATAGGAGTAGATCTATCCGCCCTTCACTCACTAAAAGAAATTTGAAATTATACAACTGGTAACCACTTCTCGAAATTGAACAGAAAGATATTAATTCTATTGTAAGTCCCAATGTACACAACCTGGGTTCTTGGGTTCTCCTTTCAGATTTTAATGACATCTTAATTCATTTATCAAAAAAAAATTAATTCTATTGTAAGTGCTGCAAAAAACATGCTCCATCTCTGCTGAAGTACAGCAGAAGTTCAAATTAACTAATATAATAATGATATTTTGAAGATTAAACTTTGACATCAAAATTCAGGAAATTAAAGTGCCAGATATATATACACCCACCTGTCCTAGAAGAAGCTCAGCAAGGACACAACCAACCGACCACATATCAATTGCGGTTGTGTATTCTGTGGCCCCAAATATAAGTTCTGGAGCCCTGTAATATCGTGAGCAAATATACGATATGTTGGGTTCACCCGGCACCTAAAATTGTCAAAATAAATTTTATAGGTTGCCAAATATATTTAGAGTATTTCTGAAATCCTTTAATATAAGGAAGAATATTGAAGGAAAATCATACCAGCATCTTTGCGCTGCCAAAATCACATATCTTTAACTGATGGGTATGGGGATTGACCTGCAGTAAGCATCACACAACTCAACCCTAGTATGCCTTGACATTATATAGTAACAAATATGAGTTCAAACAAGATGACATCTTAATGTCAAACAGATAACACCATAAAATATTTTACCAATGTGCACTGTATAGCATCATAATTGTATTTCATGTATCCTAGAACAAGCAGTACTACCACAACTATTATTCTTGAGATATTCATCATACAACGTGGATGATAAAATCATCATAATTTGTCAAGGTGAAGCGCTAACAAGTAAATTTCAAATACATTTCTTCTTGCCTCAGAATTATTTTCAGAGCTAGCCACTTATCTTCACTATATATTTCTTTTCTGATGACAGAAATCTTCTTTAGATCAATTGAATCCAAGATTCAAAAGCAACAATATCAACTCGCTAAGTTTCACGATTCATTTAGAGTGGTGATAGCTATTAAATGTATGGTTCAAATTGACACACAAATATGTACAAAAGCAAAGACTGATAAAAAAAGTGCAAGAAAATCTTACCAGTAGATTCTGTGGTTTAATGTCCCGATGACACACTCCAACAACGTGATGCAGGTAATTTAATGCACGGCAAATCTACAAAGATAATATAACACAATTTAGTGTATAACAAGACCCAAAGCAGCTACGTAATTATATGATATATACGTCAAAAGAATCTTACTGCACAGTTAAATGCAAAGTTTCATTGTTCACCTGGTATGCATAAAGTTGTACATGGATAATGGGCACATGTTGGTTCACCCTGATATACTGCTTTGAAACTCGGTAGACAGTGTCAGATATGTACTCCAGGACAAGGTTAAGATACACCTCATCTTTCTCAGTGGTTGAAAAGAAACAGTGCCTCAGTTGAACAACATTAGGATGGTCAAGTAAGCGCATAATCTGAAGCTCTCTATTCTTGTATCTCTTATCCTGCAGCACCTTCTTTATTGCAACTGATTCACCTGTTTCCAGGCACTTTGCCTACAACATATACACATAAGGTGGAAATGCAAGAGACATTAAAATCTCTATGAACAAAAATACCAACACAGAGACACACAATTTAAACAAAACATCAATATGGGCATATGAACACCGGCAGATGAAGTCCAAGTACCTGAAAGACAACGCCAAACGAACCAGTGCCAACCACGCGCTCTGCCATATATGAGATTGTCTGAAACCAGGTAAGAAATAATTATTAACAGCTTTGTGCATAGCCGAACCTCAAACCATTGATGTTCTAAATAAAGCCCAAGTGCAGGAATATACAGAGGTCCTAAAGCCAAATATCATGCAGAGAAACTTTAATCACTAGAGGTCAAGCTTTCAGAGTTATGTATCATCAAAAAAATTTGTCTAGCATGGAAAATTGGTATACCCAAGTATTCATCTTTGCATATACATAGAAGCACAGAATCCAACTAGTGCTAATGTTGTTAATCATATTCAATAACCAAAACATAAAAGGTATCCAAAAAGAAAGAAAACCCATAAAAACATACCCATGAGTCCATACTTCAATCTAGATAGACAAGCAGGAAAACAGTAAAAGGCAGACAAAAAATGCAACAAAAAAAGAAATCAAGTCACCTGTTTTGGTTGTCCATTTCGACCAGCTACTGTAGTTGCAATTATCTGACCTGCTTCTGTACCATTACCATTTACAACGGTGGCTTCCATATCCTGCATGATGCAAAAATTTAGACCAGCAATTTAACTATTTCTGTTTTGGTTGTTTCAAAGATTTTGCAAGATCTAAGTGATTTAATAGTATTAAATCCTGTACAAGGACGATACAGGATATTGAATACGTACATAAATATAAAAAAAATTGCTCATACATGTATATAATAGCATAATATTGACTAAAGAAATTGGGAAATTGTTTATGGAGAAGGAAGAAACAGATTAATTCAAACAAAAAATTAACCTTTTCATCATGGTTGTTGACTTTCTCATCTCTAATTTTCATTTCATGCATTTCTTTAGGAAGCTGATCATAACCAGACTTCTCTTTTCTAGCCATTGTAGAGATATCAGATGTGCTTGGAGCAGTTTCCAGTGATGTAGAAGCCATATGCTGTTCCAGACCTGTGGCACATCTCTCTACTCTATTTAGTTCCTCATTATCCTTCCGTTGAGTCTCTTGATCAACCTTTGCTCTCTTTGTGCCAGAATCCCCACCCTAAAGAAAAACAATTACATTGACCAAAAAAAACAAGAAGTTATGACCGACCCAAAGTATCTTAAATTATGAAAAATAAAACCCATACAACCTCTACTCTCTGTCTGATCTAACTAATCTCACTACACATGACTGATTCCTTTCACCATAATGACATTTGGGAAAAGAAAGAAAGAAAGGAAGCAACATAAATTAAAGGTAACCATAAACACAACATAAAGAGACTTAGCAGCTAGCCAATTAGTAAGTTATACAAGTTTCAGGCAAAAATGCAATTAAGCTGCTCTTTTGAGCTACATTTGTTGTTTTACCAAAGCCATATGCCTTAGAAAATCCCTTGAGGCTTGACTAAAACAGTATCATGATTCTAATAATTCAAAAGGCATCAGAGGCCAAAAAGCAGAAAACTCTCCTGGGCAAGCAAAACGGTTATGTGATTTAGATATTAGACCCATCACCAAGCAAATAGAGATGTTCTTCTCAGAAGCTAGCTACTAAACTACAGGTTACTATTAACTACCGCCCTATAAACTAATAATTCAAAGCCAGTAAAATTGCTGAATTACAATCATAAAACGAAATCCCATCCTCACGCAAAAGCACCACTCCACGATGCATAATCAAAATCTCACACGAATTTCCATTCTCAGCAAAGTTAATGAGGACCTTGTGCACATAAAAGGTCGTACCCAATGCACAAGGCTTACCCCCAGTTCTTCAAGAATCTGATTTTTGGACTCGAATTCGTGAGGCTTGGGCAAAGGGCACTTCCCATTACACCTTGTGCATATACAGACATTTAACAGCAATGACCACCTAAATCTTATATTCTTTTTTATAATCTTGGGTATCTGGCCAGCGTTCCGTAGATACGCGCATCTCGATTAATCCCAGAGGACAAGTACCTAAATCTTATATTCTATAACAACGAATCCCACAACCCCACATTAACTTCAAACGCATTTTAGAGAAAAACAAATTTGGTAACCACAACACCGCAATCCCACAATTTGGAATATAAGGAAAAAAAAATTATATAAATATATATATATATATATATATTTACGGCCCTTTGTCAACTTTTAAAATCATTTGAGAGCAAACAAATCATCCGGTATAAATTAGAAACAAAACAAAATCAATCAAATTGATAATAAATAATAAAAATTTAACCCTAGCGAAAGGATAAATATTAGAATAAAAATAAAAATTCACTAAGATTCCTAAAGCGAACTTCTCATATTTTTTAGTTCCATTTAAAATAATAATAAAAGAGCTTCCATGTTTGAACATTGTATTTCCTTTTTTGCCCATTTCCGAGCAACCAAACAAAGACTAATCCAACAAAAACATAATTTCAAAAATTAAAGAAAAAAGAGGAGGGAAAAAGAACATACAGGATCGGATGAAATAGAAGTGCGACCCGAAGCAATGCTCTTTAGCCTGCGCATCACATTCATGGTTGGAAACCCTAATTCCTTCAATCCCCCGAAACAATTTCAAAATCTACAAATTAAATTTGTAAAAAAAAAAATCAAGAAGAGAGAGAACTTCAAATCAATCTCTCTCTCTCTCTCTCTCCCCCCAGAAACGAAACACATTAAGAGAGAAAAAAAAATTAAAAAAATAAAATAAAAGGACAAAAAAAAATCTCAACCTCTCTCTCTATAGGGCTCCAGGTGGCCTTATGTTTTTTTCGATATTTGTCTACGGTCAAACTTGGATCAAAGCCAATCATTCCAGCCTTCGATCTTTTTTGTACTTCAGTCAAACGGGGATTTCTGGCCCTTCATTGGTCATTATTGGGAAATTTGGACGGTGGATATTTGTTGGAGGGTTTTTGAAATAATAAAAAAAATTGAAAAAGATTGAGAGGCTTGTGAATGGTGACCTGGCGTTACGTAAATGACCTTCTTTTGGTGGCGTTTTTACGGAGGAAGGGATTTTTGGACAGAGAGGCGGAATATTCGGGAGGGAGGTTTGACTGGTCTTTTGACATTTTAACAATTTTTTTTTTTTAAAAAAAATTGTAAAGATAAGGCTTTCATTTTGCATTTTTTGGGGTTTAGGAACTAGGGAGCGTATGAATCGGTCTTTTTAAGAAAATAATGATGATTTGCCAACAATAAACAGCCAATTACAATAGGAAACTTATTTTGTTGTATTGAATTTGAAACTAAAAGGTTTTTGATATGCAACATTATTGTTGTGTTATAATGGATGAGTTGGTATTAATTAGTATTTAGTTGGAACAATAATCTCAGTTAAAACTATGACATTGACATAAGTGGATTAAGATTTTTTAGAATTCTTTTGATTTTGACCTCTCTTTTATGATACTTGGTCCAAATTATGTCATGTCATTAATTCACTAACAAACCATAATTGTGTGGTCTTCTTGGCTTTTCCCCCATCCCAAGCAATCACAGGGATTCTAGATTTCCAATGAGAAGAACCAATCTCAATCACCTTCTCCCACTCCAAGCCACAAACATATTAGAAGTTCTTGAATGTAGAAATATCATTAGTTTCACATCTTTCTTATTATTATATATTTTGCTATTGTTTTGGGATCTTGCTGCCTACGGCCTTGAAACTTGTTTTAATGCTTCTAGTTGGATAAATGGATTTTGATCGTTTGATTTTTGGTTAGCTTTTTTCGATTTTTCATTGGCAAGAGCACAAAACTTTGGAGTTTGGAGGGATTTGATGGGGTTAGCTTATGGAATTTTTTGGTCCATTGATTTTTGAGTGTAGTGGAAACTAGGAATTGATGACGTGTTGATCCATTTGGAGATGGTTTTGCTTGCTGACCAGACTTTAGAGCATTCAAAACCACATAGGTAAACCATCTTAGAGCATTCACATCCGGTACTTTAAAACACCCTATTAGTTATAATAAATATCACTATTCACAAAATTCATCCAAAAAACACTCCCATCCGGTCTTTTATAATAGATAAAATTTTTACACAATTGAATAGTACTCGGTATCAATACCAAGTACTGTTCAAGAGCAAAACAAATAAAATACGCTTCTTTTATTCAAGACACTCTCTCTCCTCTTATTAAAAAAACTTTATCAAAATTTTCTCTCTCTCTCTCTCTCTCGGCAGACCTCACACCGCTCTGTGCTCTCTCCCCCCTCTCTCAGCCGAAAGCTCTCGCATCACTCTCGCACTTCCCTTGGGCTTCTCTCTCACATCATGATTTATTCGTTCTCTCTCCCTCACAACTCCTCTTCTCAGTCTCATTTCTCTCTCCCTCACAACTCCGGCAAGGCGGCAACTTGTGCTCCCGCAGTCAGCTTCGTCGACGTTTCTTCTTGTTCAAGTCTTGGTCGTCGCTCCCCTCCACCGTCTTCTCCAAGAAGTCCATGGGTTTGGGTTTGGGTTTTGTGGCGGCTGTCTTGGTTTTGAAGATGGGTTTGGGTTTGGGTTTTGTGGCGGCTGGAGCGGCGAAGGAGCTAGTGGTGGTGGTTTTGTGGCGGCTGGGTTTTGGTGATGGTTTGTGGGTTTGTTCTGTGGGTTTGGCCGTGGGTTTGTTCTGTGGGTTTGGCCGTGGGTTTGTGGGTTTGTTCTGTGGGTTTGGCCGTGGGTTTGTGGGTTGTGGCCGTGGGTGATGGGTGGTTTGGGTCTGCAGTGGGTTTCGGGTTTGATGTTGGGTTTGGATTGTGGTGGTTTCAGTGGCGGTAGCTTTGATTTTGTGGTGTTTTTAGTGGAGGGTTTGATTTTGTCTGCGGTGGTTCAATTCACTGTATGTTGGGATGTTGGGTTTTGTTTTGCCACGTGAAATATGGTGGGAAAGTGGAAAAAAAAAACTAATTGTTTTATAATATTTTAATAGGGTATAATGTAAAATAAAGAGTGGGATGTGAGGAATGTTATAAATGTTGAGAGGTAAAATAAATAAAGTGAGTTTTGAAGAGGTAAAGTAGCTAAAAAATAAAAAACCAGATGTGAATGCTCTTATTAGCAAAAATAGCTATTACTGTAACTAAAAATCACACAAAATATGTTTGCAACTAGTGCTCTATTGTTGCTCAAAAAATTACTTGATGCTACTCTGCTCAGTAATTCATTTTGTTTTCTAATCTCTCTCTCTCTCTCTCTCTCAGCAGTCCATGCCGATAAGATTAAGTTCCTGGAGCAGATCTACCTCCATGGCTCACTCTCTCACAATCGAGGAGCACCATATCGTGGACAAACTCTGCATTGGACTCCAGGACGAGGTCTTGAAGATCAACTCTATTCAGAAATAGACCTGTACCAGTTAACGCACGTACCCACTTCAAGGCCTTTGTCGTCATCGAAGACAATAACGGCCATGGGTGATGGGTTAAAGATTTGACAGTGGCTATGGGTTAGCCAACATGGGTTTGTGAGGGACCGGTAGTGGCTCTGTGCAGTGTGTGATTGAAGGAGCTAAGCTCCGTAGGTTTATGGATATGGTTTTTCAGTGTGGAGTTTAGGGAGGCTCCGTGGCTCTGGGTTTGTGGGTATGGGTTTCTGAGTGTGATTTGTGGTTGTGGTGGCTTTGTGGTTGTGGGTTTAGGTAGGGGTCGCCAGAGTGGGTTGTGATGGTTTTGTGTGGGTTGCCGGCTTGGGTTGTGGTGGTTTGATGTGGGTTGCTAGCGTGGTGTGGGAAAAGGATAATAAAAATAAATTATTTTATAATATTTTAACTGTAAAATAAAGAGTGAGATAAGAGGTATTTTGTAAAAGTTGTTAAAAAAAAAAAAAAAGGTTTTTGAAGAGATAGAATAACAAATGTTTTGCTACCTAGTCGGGAATGCTCTTAGCTAGTTAGAGGAGATTGTTTGAGATTTTTTTTTTTGTAAAACTATTATTTTTGAAAAGTTTGTTAGTGGATCGATGATATGACATAATTTGAATAATTTATTGTAAAAAAATAGATTAAGATTAAAAAAACTCTGCGTAGTAAAGTACTATAGGAACTTTAGATGATATTGATTCTACATTCACATATGGTATAGCTAAAAAAAAAAAAAAAGATTTTGGAATGATAGTCAAGAGCAATAATTATTGGCATGTGAAATTGGTATTTTTTGTTGCGTATTCACATGTGAGTGAAAATCTCACATAGAGGCAAAGTGAAGAAATTGAACAATTTTTGTAGTAAAAAAGAAATTGAGGAATTGATATAATATATAACTAGATCCAAACTCATATGCTTAAACTTTTGGATTAAGTGATATTCATATATATTATATTAATTCTTCAATTAGAGTCTCCCCAAGTTTTATCTCTCCAACAATTGGTATCAAACATGTGTCGCAAGATGACAAGCAAGGTCTCTTTCGTAGATGCATGGAGCTTATCTAGCTTATCATGGTAGCGTACGGAGTTGCCATGAATGAGAGTGTGGGATGACAAGCGTTTATGGATGGCGAATATGAAGGATTATCCCCTTCTGACATCAACCTTAACTAGAATCTTCCCAAGATGTTATCTCACCCACCTTTTTTTTTTTTAAGTAGTTTAAGTAGTACAACATATGGAGGAACTATTCTACTATTTCATCAAAAAAAAAAAAAAAAACATATGGAGGAACTGGATCTTTGTGCGGTGTCTCTTTTGCATCTTCATTGGCTTGGCAATTTTTAAGTAGTTCTTGAAGGTAGCAGAGTTTTATCACAACATTGAATGATGAAGGACCTAACTTATCCCCTTCTGGACATGTAATTGATGAGGTGTTAGCTGTTAGCATGATTTTGGTGGTGGGATGCATGTCAATGTCACAGAGCTCAGAACAAACTAGCATGATGTTAGGTATCTTGGTTTGCTGATGTTATGGTCTGGTTAGAAGAAGCTTTGAGCTTCCCAACACAGCTTATTCAAAACTAATATACATTCCTTACAATAATAAATAAATAATCCAACTTCTTTATAATATAATAAATAAAGTTATCTTATATTGATATTGATAATACTCATTTTAACGTAGGCTTGGAACCAATACTTTACGCCTCTCTCTCTCTCTCTCTTTTCTCTCTCTCTCTCTCTCTCTCTCAACAAGAAGAAAATGATTCAATATATATTAAAAAAAATTAATTGCATTTTAAAATTTTTCAATAAACAATGAAAAATATTATTTTTCCTTGCTTCTCAAGTGAAAAAAAAAATTCACTCAATTTAATTTGTTCGATCATTTGGGAAAATAATAACCACTCTCACAATGAAAATTGTAGTTGAAACAAGATCCAATGATGATATGAATTTTGAACTACGATAATTGTTAAGTTTTGAAAGTCAAAATTTGATCAAATGACAGGTTAATTACATATAATAAAAGCCAAGTCTCTATTATAAAAAATAAAAAATAATAATAATAAAAAAAAAAAACAAACAAACACTTGTTGGAGTTTCATAATAACCTTCTATTATAGTGATTACGTAGGGTATGTAATGATTTTTCATTTAAAACCACCCAAATTGCAATGTGATTATGTGACAAAATTGGTGATGCGTTGAGTTTTGTGGTGCTGAAAAATTGGATGGCATAAGCGTTTTCTCATAAGCAAGGCTGTGAATCTGGGAGCCATTACTAAGAATAACCACCAGCCCATTTGCTAGCTGGGGCTTGAAAGTAGGACGTGGACAGAACACAGAACAATGATACATCCAATCCATTCTATTGCAAACTGGGCTGAAAGGTTTTCACGGCGAGACCACATGTCTGCATCAAACTTCAAAGCAACATATGAATTTGGGTCAGCCCAGAATCATCTTTACGGGCCACAGTTGAGCCAGACCACTAGAAATTACAACTTCATAAGTTCATACAGGAGTGACATGTCAACCCAATGAATTTGGGTTTGATTTAGTTTAATTCTGAGTTAAAAAATTTGGACTTACACAAATTTGGTTCGGTTCTCGAGTAAGGGATAAGGTTATCGACCAAACCGAAACCAAATTATATTAATGTAAGTGGCATATTTTATAGTGCCACTGCCACTTATCCTTTTTTTTTTTTTTTTTTTTTCTAAATAAAATGTTTTCATAATCAAAAGGCAGCACGTAAATCTAGCTTTCAAGCATTTCACGCTGCTTTGGGAAGGGAGGAGACATTAAAACTAAAAAAAGATGATTTTGGAGTGGGAACAAACTTGGCTAATGAGTGAGCAACCTCATTAGCCTTCCTCCTAACCCAAACAAAAGAGCAAGAAGCAGAAGAACAACTAGACATAAGGATGTTACTGATAGCACCTTAGATGGACCAATTGGTATTGCAAGGATCACTATTCAAAGTGTAGAAGCAAACTTTCGCATCCCCCTTAACAATGATCCTATGGAAGTTCTCAGAATCAAGTAGCTCCAAGGCCCAAAGTATAGCAATAGTTTCGGCTTGGAGAGGATCACATAAAATATGTTCTCTTTTGGTCATCATGGGCAACCATTGCCACTTATCTTAAAATTAAAGATATAGGGATGATCACACTTTTTTTTTATTCAAAAAAAAAAAAGGGATGATCACACTTTAATCTGAGTCATTAATAACTTCTATAAGGACATGGTGTAAAAAAAAACATGAACTAATAGAAATTAAAATTTATATTCAACCAATTTAATGAGAATATTAAATTTCAAACAAAACAAAACAAAGCTGTTGTAATATGGAAGAAGCCGTTGGAGAGATGGACCTATCGATAGACTAAGGGAGTAAGGAGGGCTATGGCTCCCTGGAATTTGATTTTTTATTAGTATGTAATATTAGATAAGATGATAAAATTTTTGTTCCAAAAATTCATACTCCCCTAATCGAAAGTTGGTTAAAAAAAAACCAAAAATTAAAGTGGCCAATGATTCGCTTAAAAAGAAAAGAAGTCCATTTTTATTAACAAAACATAAACCGGTTGTTCTGTTTATGTTTTAATAACGCATGTAATCCACATATGGCTGCATTCGGTCGTATTCCACATTTAAGAAAAAAAATGTATTATTTCTTGTTTGATTAAGCAAACAAAGGAAACACATTTTGTTTAGATCTTTCAGAAGCAACAACAAATGAGTTGCGATAATGGCTTGATAGCTCAAGGGGACGGAATATATACACACCGATACACACCTTTCTTCTCTAGCAAGAAAACGCCGAATTGATTTATTACTCACTAGGATGGATCTAAAGCAGATTACAATTTATCTTTGTCTACTACCACTTAAACTAGGACCTGTACTTATCTCAACCCATATTTTTCTTTCTTGAACCAAGATTGACGCCAAGAAACTGTAATACTGTATTTAGTTTGGTAAGAGGCCAAGGATGGTCACAAAATGGTTACATTAAATAAGATAAATACATCAAATAAAACTTTTCTTTTTACCGATTTACATTTACCATAACATCAATTAAAATAATATGCATACTACCCATGCACACTGTTTTTCCCTTTTAGAAACCATATTAATAAATATATATATATATATATATATATATTATATATAAATATGGACATTTGTGAACATTGATTTCCATAATAGATGAATGTATATTTACATTAAATGGCATGTAGTATATATGATACATCACGGTTATGTTTACCCTAATATTAATGATTTTACTACTAAATCAACTATAAGTTTACCAAATAAAAATGTTTACAATGAAATGTCCTTAAAATGATAGATTTTTACATATATAACGTGTTCCTTCTTCCTTGCTTTTCTTCTAACCACGGGATTGGCCGTATTGAGACTTTGACAATTGAAAACGAGTTCTTTGTCTCGTAAGCTCTTGAACCCTTAAGGCCTTAACTTGAGAATTGGCTTTTACTATCAAAAACTTAGCAAACGAGTCAAGAGAGAGCCAATCAAATTACTTAAAACGTCGTATCGTTTTTGTTTTATGTAGGTCATTTGTGAATTAATTGTGAATATAAACAACTTCTTTTTCTTTTCTTGTTATGTAATCAGCCTCCAGTGTCGTGCCAAGTTTTTGGCAACGGTCTCTGTCAATCCTGTGTATATACTGGATTTATAGGGTGAGAGTGGATATATGATTAAATCAATCAATCTTATGGACAGCATGCACGTGAATTCTAGTACATTTAACAAAGAAAAGGTACACTTTCTGCGCCAATCCATTGGATTTGTGGAGAAATTAGAGCCCCAGTCCCACACTCACATGTTGTCTCATATAACTTTTCTCTTTTCAATGCAGGTTTAAAGGAGATAGAACGGTCACGGTCCTCAAATTCGGCAAAGTAGTTGCACAAAGTCGGTGGATTAAGATTTGGTGACGGTGATTGAAAGTTGAAACCAACTGAGGAATGAAAAAAAAATAAAAAATGTTTAAGGATAATTTTTCACAGAAAGTATAGTATTAATTGTTAGCTCGATTCTTTTTTTTTTTAAGACCAATACTACATACACAATATTTTCATAACAAAACTGAATTGACATAGGTTTTTATTAGTTCTCATATGAACCCATTACTTACAGCACTTTATTATTTACCATTCATAACTTAACAACTCATCATTGTTATGAAAATATTATGTCTGTAGCTTTATTTTATTTTTTTTCAATCATAAAAAGTATAAACAAGTAAAGAGAAAGATTTAAACCTTAATTCTTATAAAAAAGATAAATTAATCATGTCCAAAGACAAGAACTCTTGATATTTTAAATTCGATTAAAGGGAAAAACCAAAACATTTAACAAAAATGTATTAGCTCAATAATTGAACTTGAAATTGACAAGTTTAGATCAATTTTTAGAACCGGACGAAATAAGAGTTTGAATAAACTTTTATTTGACATTATTTTCTGGACAAAATATTTCAACGTCCTCCAGGCTGTGATCTGATTACTATCAATGTAGGGACATATCAGTTCATGCCAAAGCCTCACCCAAGATGGTTGCTTTCATCAGAGGAAAAATGAAAAAGGTTAACGTGAGACCTTATTCCTCCCATTTTAGACGTTTTCAATCCTCTATCAGTGAATGGAGCATGTGAACTATGGGACATTCAGGCTGTTACATCAAACCAGCTATTACAGGCTTAACGCCAAAAATTAATGAAAGGCAGTAAGTTGGGTTTTTCTTTTAGCATTTAGACTTTAAAAAAAAAAAAATTATAGCAATTTTAATGTTTAAGTTGGGTAAGATAATTGAATCTTGTTCTGGTCTATTGGAGGTTTATAATTTTTTGAATTTATAAGCTACACAATAAGATGTAAGTATTTTATTTTACTAGCTAAATTAGTTGATGCCCACGGTCTATTTGACAATTTGAGACTAAACACATGTTTTGGATCAAATATTTACATTGGGCCTCCTTCGACCACAGAGGTAGAACAAAGATGCAATGGGCCTGGCTGATGAATACAGTACTAAACAATAATTGTTGGGCTAGACAAAAATGCGAGTCCACCTCACAAAAGTGAATAGACCCTTAATCTGATCATAACCCACTTTTCAATGGAATGAGATCCCAGGTGATGACAATTGTTTTGATTTTGACCATTTATTAAAAAGTTATTTTTGATCTCGACCATCCAGTGAAAAAATAACTTTTTAATTTTTTAAATATTTTTAGATATATTTGAACCATCAACCGAAATAAAAAATTACTTTATAATTTTTCATCTCAACTAATAAAAATTATTATCATTCAATTGATTCTCATTAATTGTGTTGGATATTTATTATTCCACATTAAAAATAGTTACTCAAGCTTACACCTTCTTGTTTGAGTTTGAGGGGGGGTGTTGGATATTATTATCCCACATTGGAAATAGTTGGAGTGGATAATGGGTTTATAAGACAATAGGCAATCCTCATCTCATAAGGCGTCTTTTGAGATTGAGTTAGGCCCATTGGACTTTAACATGGTATCAGAGCTAGGTTACCCACTTCAACTAGTCTCCCAATTGTGTAGTATATAAAAACCTATAATTTGGTATACAATCATCCGGTATCTCTTCTCTGATGTCGGTTCTCTATATTTCCAAACTCAAGTTTCCACCTCCTTGCTTGAGTTTGAGGGGGGGTGTTGGATATTATTATCCCACATTGGAAATAGTTGGAGTGAGTAATGCCTTTATAAGGCAATGGGCAATCCTCATCTTATAAGGCGTCTTTTGAGATTGAGTTAGGTTCATTGAACTTTAACATAGTATCAGAGCTTACACCTTCTTGCTTGAGTTTGAGGGGGGGTGTTGGATATTATTATCCCACATTGGAAATAGTTGGAGTGGATAATGGATTTATAAGACAATAGGCAATCCTCATCTCAAAGCGTCTTTTGAGATTAAGTTAGGCCCATTGGACTTTAACAAATTGCATGGAATCTAAATCCTTTTCAATGACTCAGCAAGGCATGTTGGTGAGGGATCATACGTATTTGATTGGAGAGGTGCTAGAGACACCAATTTTTCATCAGCTTCTTCTGTACTCTACCTGGGCCCATCACAAAAAAGAAAGAAAGTGAAAGGATGTTAAAAAATTGGTACTATAGACTTTCTCTGTTGATAACTCTCACCTCGAGGTATGCTTTTTATGTGTTGAATTATTGATAAACCCTAGCGACATAATCCAGGGCCTGGGCCCTTGATTATACAATTAAACAATTGAGTTTATGAGTGAGAGAAAAAGCTAACCGAAGCCATTAACAAAATTTTTAAAATAATATTATAATTGTGTTTTCAAAATTCTACTAAATTGGCATGAGTTGATTGAAATTGTGTTTAAAAAAAAAAAAAACAATTTCACGATTTCAAGTACATATTTTGTATTTGTTTCACCAAAATACAAATTTAAGAAAAAGACCAATTTTCTAATAACTTCAAAGCGTTACCAATTTAAATAAAAATTATTAAAATAATATTATTTTGCAAATTTCCCCCAGTAATATTCATTTTACATTAACAATAAAAGGTTATAATGTAGTTATAGGATTTATTGAATTGAATTGAGTTCTTAATTCTTGCATTCAACTTCTATGATAACCAGTGATCAAAATCCAAATTGACAGCCTTATCATAATTATTTACTCAAAACATATACCCTAAAAAATGTAGTGATCAACCTCCATGGTTCACGTCGACAAATAAAGTGTAGCCCTTGTAACAAGCCATTTTCGAAATGCTCGTTGAAGGTTAGACCTCCTGGCATATGAACCCAAATAGGGAAGGAATCTCATTCAGCAACCAAAAAAGAAAAGGAATGTCTCAAAAAAATTCCGAAAACGTAACTACCACTTGCTCCCACGCAATCTGATTTGATGGATTCGTAGTTTTTTTTTTTTTAATTGTTAGAGAAAAGATGGGACAATTGGATGGTTCAAAACAAGAGAACTCCTAGTACTATGTTCACTTTCATTGGTCACAAGTACTAAAACTTTGCATAAGAAAAGGCTAGCCTTCTGTTACCAAAATGCTTTGCTTAGCAAGGTCCTACTCATTTATTGTAACGAGAGCGTTGTAATCTCGAATCTTTTATCTTCATATTAATGTTTCTCACCCACCAACGGGCTGGTCGATCTCGCTTTCACATTGAAAGCTCCAAGGGCTTTTATAATTAAAGACTTCAACTAGAATCCCTCTCTCTCTGAACTATTATTAGCTCTCTTGATGCTAATATCACATGTTTATTTGTCTCTAATGGCCCTTTTGTGTAAACTTTTGTAGGCTTGGCTTGCAAACACATCTATGGGGATTTCAAGGAATGGTTGTTAAACATCTTATCCCATGATTGGAAGCCCCCACGTACCGAAAAATTTGGGATACTTTTGGGCAGGTATAATTGATCTAGGTACGTAATTTCCAATTAAAGGCTCTACGGTCTAGGGTGTAATCAGGTGTGTAATATTGTGCAATAGTTTTAGACGGTGAAGATTAAAATTTAGATTTTTTAATTTTTTAATTCAACTGTTTAAACAAAAGGTAACTTTTTAATTTTTTTTATATTTTGTTTGGACAGCCAAAGTGGAAAGTTGAAGAAAAAAAATTCCAATCTTGACAGTCTAAATATTGCACTATAGTTTGCGCATACACATGCCACCTTTTTATCAAATAAAAGAATAAAATTAGAAGAAAATGTAATGATGCCAAGATATGATGTCGTAGGCTTGTACTTGCCCTGCTGTACGTGTGTGAAAACAACAGTGTTGAAGAAGAAGGAAAGCACATTGCAGGTCATTCATTGAGATTTGAGAATAGCCCGTGGGTCACCCTAAATTCATTGAAAACCTAAGAAGATCTACATTATTGCGTATCTAATATAATGATAAAACAAAAATGAGTGTATGATGTTCAGGCTTCAGCCCTACTTTGTCTATTGGTTGGGACTTAAAGAAGGTTTCAAGTCGGGTTAGTTTTCAATAAGGCGCCGAGAGAGGAACAAACAAAATTTAGGTTAGGTAATAAATCAATATCATGACCATTACATCAAGAGCAAAAAAGAGAAAAAATCTTCATTCATTTTCTTAATATATTTTAAGGCAATGTTTTAAATTAAAATATATCTTAACCCCATCTTATTTTACGATACAATTTTCACACATTGAATGGAAATTTGGATTAAATGCTCCACCAAAATGGCAAGATTTCATGTGACTGGGGTTAATTGCATTTTGCTTCTAAATTATTGGGTCAATTTCAATCCCTCCTAAACTATAAATTTGAGTAATTTCCCCACACATGATTGGGTTCAAAGTGAAATTAACCTTATATTAAATTATTGTTTCAAATTAGGATAATGTTGTTGTATTCAAATGAAAATATACCGCCAAAATATCTAAAGTTATGCGCTTTCAATAAAGAATGTATGATTAATGATTTCATGGAAAATTTCATTTTAAACCTTATAGTTTAGGCAAACACTATAATTTTTAAGGTAATAAATAAAATTAGTTTAATATATGGTGGGTTCCAGTTAGCTCAACTGGTAAAGTCTCTTGTCGTCGAGCAAGGGACCTGGGTTCAAATCCCGCCTACACCAAAAACCAATTGGTGTCTTGACTTGATGGTAAGAGCAACCATCATGAGCGGACGCCATAGGTTTAAATGCATCGTAACTATAAAAAAAAAAGTAACAAATTAAATATTTTCAATAACAAATTAAATATTAATATTTCAAAAATTAACAAGTTAAAACACGAACCTATATTCAACCCTCAAACACAATCCACTTAATTTATTACATTTTGTAATTTAAATATTTAATTTGTTACACCCTTAAACTATAAGATTCAAAAAGTAATTTTTCCATATTTCATCAAACTTGTGGTTTGGAAATACAGCAAACAAACAAACAAAAAAATTTGTAGTTTGGATGGTATGTTTTCCATGGGAGTAGCACAAGTTCAATAGACCGAGGGCATATTCCCCTTAATTTTACTGTTAAAAAAAGTTTTATCATCTAATACCTTGAGATATATAGATTATTCAAAAAGGTGACAATGATGTTCAATAAAGTACACATCTAATCAAAGAGTCAAAGTCTATCTTAATAGTTTAAAAAAAAAGAAGAAGAGAGTCTATCTTAATAGGCCACTTAATATTATAATTAAGAGCATTAATTCTTCCATTCAAGGAGCTTTGCGGCTTTGCCAAAACCATAACTGGAACAGCAAATAAATAAAAAATAAAATAAAAACGAAATAAAACCATAGTGTCCATAAATGGAAAGCCTTTTTTCTATTTCTTATTTCTGAGCACCATAAATGGAACACTCGTGCCGGAAGTGAAGGATTGACATCGGGTGCAATTGCTAGGTCAATTGCACCCATGCAATTGTTTTCAATGATTGAGATTAAAAGGTAAAAGATTAACTTTTAATCTCAACCTTTGAATAAAAAAAATTTAAATTTAACTTTTTCACTTTTTAATCTTTTACCTTTTTACCTTTACACTTTTTGAGTTTTAAAACTAACAATTGCATGGTGCAATGATGTCAATCCGGAAGTGAAAGTTGTTCTTTCTCAAATGCGATTCAATAATGGAGTGCAGGGAAAAGTTGTCATTAATGAGAAAAGTCTTCTATTGGTAAGAGGATAACACATCCAAAAATAAAAATAAAAAAATAAAAAGATAACACATCAAATCACTTCATATCTATAGGTCGCTTTAACAATTCAATGAAACTAAGAGGATAAATTAGAATATTTCTTACCATCTTTTTCATAATCACAACTACGACACATTATAATGAACTAAAGACGTTTAGTAATTTATTGATTCAGTTATTAGGCGATAACACGCTCTTTTTCATTATAATTAATTGCTTTTATTTTTTATGAAAATAATTAATTGCTTAATTGAATGAAGATAACCATAGAAATGATAGAATACACTCAAAGAAGTATAATATTCGGGGTGTCACAAACTGAAGAAGGAAAAAAGTGAACCGGAATCTTTCTTTCTTTTTTTTCTACTTTTGAATGATAGCACTAAAGTTGATATATTTCATGAAGCAGCCTCGCCGACAATGACCTTATGGTGTCTCCGTACCATTTAATGGTCCACAAATAAATGAATAATACATTTGGGAAGATTGATTTTGACACACCCATCATAGTATATATATCATAATCATACCATCAAGTTGATATGGTTGGATTGTTGGGACAGTGGAACCCACTTGCATGTGAAGGGTGGGGATGCAGGACTGTAGAGGCAGTGTGATAGGACTTAGGAGAACTTTGAAGTTTGGGGTAATGACCTGTAACTCTATAAGGCCTAATGGGTAGGAGGGGGGGGACGCAGAAGTAGCTAGTAGCCTCTAGTAGTGTGGAAGGTCCATAAATCCAATGTCCTAAATCTTAGCTGATTGGCCAACTGCCATTCCCGCATTCAGATAGCCTTTCGTTATCTTGACTTTATTACCTTCGGCCAGACCTACCTGTATAGACAATTGAGCCTGTGATCCTCACGTGCATAGTTTTTTCATGTGTGTGACTGTGTGCATGCACTGTGCACACAGAAGAGAGAGTGCATGCAAACAGAAGAGAGAGAGAGATGTCACATTCAGAGCAAATGGTAAGTTACCCAACTCCTGACACAGTCTGGCTAAGAGCAATACTAATTTTACATTATTCATAATGGACACAATTTTATATTGGATTCTTAAAGATATTTGTTAAGAAACATTAAATATTTATATATTTTTCTAATTTAATGTAAAATAGGGGAAACACTCAATATGTGACACCGAATTCTTGGAATAGTTCACTAATATCCCATGATGAATCCTTAGATAAAAATAGAAAGTGTGCAAAAGAAACCAATTGAAATGTTGATTCTAAATAGCAAAACTTTTGAAATTATAATTAATCCTGTATGAAAACAAAAATTGAAACAAGGATTGTCATGTGGTGATCCTTAATTGATTGTCAGCTCAAATTTATTACATGCCAATAATATATAGCACAATAAGGGTAAATAAATTGAGTTGCCTATAGAATAACTCAGGTTCAATTCAGGAAAACTTATTTGTATTCGTTTATTTAATAAATGAGTAAAACTAGAGTTTAAGTTTAGGTTAGATTACTTAACAAGTTGAACTCACATATGATAATGTGTTTGTGAACAAACCCATGAGTATAATACTCGATTTAAGTATATATAGTGCTCCTTTGGTAATCCATTAGGAATGCAAAAAAGCGCCTTTTGAAAATGTCATACCCCATTTTGTGTTTGTAAGTTATTTATTCCGTGCTTTTTTACTAAAAAAAATAGCTTCCGTGTAATGGAGCTCTGAGGTCAATTTTCAAGCAGTGATTAAGCCCTTAGTTGTAGCCGTTGTGATTTATACCCTTCATTCTTAAATTATCCTTAGCTTTTTCTTGAAATCTCCATTTTACCCATATATGATCTAACATTTCAGAGAAACATGAAGATGACCCATTGCCCCCACAACAAACCCACTACTCCACAACAAACTCATTGCTCCATACCATCGACTCGATGACTCACTTGAGCTTGGTGACCCAAGACAGAGAAGTCATGAAAATAAAGGAAGAAAGAAAGAAAGATGAGAGGGATTGAGAGACAACAAGGGAGATCAAGACAAGTGAAAAAATCACAACAAAAAAGAAAGAGAAGTCATGAGACAGAGGTGAGCTGGATCGAGTTTGAGATATAGTGAAACATGGATTTTTTTGGAGAGAGAGACGAGGGGGATTGAGAAAAAAGGAGATGGGAGACGTGAAATTTCTAAAAGGGACATGAGGTGGATTGAGCAAATAATAAAGTTAAGAGCACAATATTTTCACAACGTTGCTTAGGTAGTAAAATGTGAATGATAGACAATAAAGTGGTGTTACGGGTGGGTTTATGTGAAAACCAATAATAACTTATTACCTAGAAATGTTGTGAAAACGTTGTGGCTGTAGCATTACTGTTGAGCAAAAAGGATATGGGAATGTATGGTAGTGAAAAAAAAAAGAGTGGGATAGGTGGGACGAGTGGGAAGGGAATAAAAAAAAAAAAAAAAAAGTAAGCTAAATTACACTGAGACCTCCGATCTTTAGTGAAACTAGACTCGCTACATCTTATTTTCAACAAATTACATTTCATTCTAAAATTCTCAAAATAATTGACACTCTGTTCCAAAATAATGGAGTTTGAATTATTTTGGAGTGAAATGTCAATTATTTTAGAGTGAAATGTTAATTATTTTGATCATTTTGGAGGCAGAATGTTTTTCTTAAAACTAGGGCATGATGGGTGTAATTTCTCTATAAAATCAGGGGTGTTAATATAAGTTACCCAAAAAGTATGATAGAAATTTGGGTTCATTGTTTTTTATTATTATAAAAAATTGGGGAAATTGTTAACTGGGTATATTTATTTCTATTAGTAATCTTGTTATGTATAAAATTTTTAAATTAAAAATAAAATAAAATAATTTTGTTGTCATTGGACATTATAGAAATTGTTTGTGAGTGTATTGATTTTTATACTTGATTACTTATATAGTTATATATGTATTTGGAATAGTACCATATGCATGTAAAATTAACTATTATAAAAAATGAAATTTGAAAACCGTCAATTATTATTGGAAAAATGAATTATGTATTATTATTATAATTAATGAAAACCATAAAAAAAAAAAATTATTATTATTACAAAGGTAAATCACAAGAAATATGAAAGAATGCAATAATAAATTATTATGTCCTTTTTGGTAATATACAACTCAAACATAAATTTTGGAAGGTGCTTATCAAACACTCATTATTGAAACCACACATTTTAACAACTACTACCAAACGTTCTCAGCCTTTTCAAACAGCTCATTTGCATTCAGCAATTATTAAAACCATAACTTTTTGAAAAAACTCATTTTGAAAAAGCTTTACCAAACTCACCCATAATATTATATGTTTAGCGTAAAACTGAGGTACAGCTCCTTAGGTTAGGTACATTAGGTTCCTCAATTGAATTCAAATACATGGTTGCATTAACCAATGAAAAATAAACAATATTATCTTTTTCAAGAATATTTAAATTCAAAACAGTTATATGATTGAATTTAATTAAGGAACATAATGTATCTAACCTAAGGAATTGTACTTAAGCTTTACCCATATGTTTATATGTGTATATGTGTAAAAATTTACTTATATAACCTTAAGATTGAATTGCATAAGTCTATAAATAAGCTCATAAGCTCATAAGATATCAAATTACTAATTGAAATTTATTGATAATATAAATAGTCAATTTTGAAGTAAATATTATATATAATATTTAACAATACAAGATTGATAATTAAATTTTTATATGTTGATAAATGAAAATATTCTATCTAATTCATAAAAAATATAATTTCAACTATAATTTAGTTATTAATTATTATCATAGATTAGTGTAGTGAAAAAAAATTTAGTCGTAGTGTTTTACTATAGTCTATATATGAGAAACAAAAAGAGTTAATCAAGTAATTTACAAACAAGCTCAAACTTGTTCAATAAGAAAATGAACAAAGCATTGAAAATGTAATATAATTCAATAAGTAGTTCGAGTTCGGTTCATATTCAAAATAATGTAAAAAGTCTGTTTGTTTTGGAATAAAATATTTTTTTTTAAAAAAAAATTCTTTATTGTCAAATTAAAAATAATACACTTTGACAATAAAATCATCCTCACTTAAAGCTTAAATTGTATTATACTCATCTGATTCTTTAAACAATTCAAAAAAAATTATTTTACCTAAAAACAAACGTGCTCTTAGGGGTGGGCAAAAAACCGTGGAACTCGACCCGCCCGACCAATCGGGCCGACCCACTCGCCCGCCCGCCTGCCCGTGAGCATATAAACGGACGGATACGGATATTTTAAATATCCAGATAACGGACAGATAACGATTTTTGGAATTTTGGTTGAGTGGATACCCGCCCGCCCGACAATATTTAATTAAATAATATATATATATATATAAACCTATAACTACCCATAATCCCGCCCACTAATAACCGCCTACCCAGTCAGTACCAAGCCCTTCTCCTTTACTCTTTAGCCTTCTAAACTCTTCTTTAGGGCAAAATTGAAAAAATCTCAAAACTCTCAAACCCGTTTCTCACCCCCTGCTCTCATTCTCTCTCTCACCGCAGCAGTGCAGCCTCCTGGCCTCACCTCCTCAGTCCTCACCTCACGGTCTCTCGCCCTCAACCTCACGGCCTCTCGAAGCAGGAGCACTCTCACGTCGAGCGATCTCCACCGCCACACATCACGTCGATCTCCACCACCACGATGTCATTCAAATCCACTCTCAACCCTCACTCTTTTTCTGGTTTTGGGCTTTTGCCGTGCCAAGGAGTTTGGTTGCCAGATTTGATGAGAACTCGTCGGATCTGGTGAGATCTCGCCGGGTTTTGGCCAAATCTCTATCATCTCCTCCACGGCGCCACCATCTGATTGAGTTGTTTGTTTTTTTTTTTTATTGATCGGTTAACCGGATAAACCCGATCGTATCTGCCTGCCAAAACCGATCAACCGACCCGCCCGATCCGACCACCTTAACGGATGGTCAACGGGTTGAAGTTTTGCAAACCCGGCTTTGTCGGGTAGGATAAAAATTACCTTCAAACCCGACCTGACCCAAACCCACCCCTACGCACTCTAAATAAACAATCTTAAAAGTTTAATACTCCACTCAACTCACTTAACACCTTTAACGATTAGCTTCACCAATAAAAGCAGCTCCAGCACTGCTCTGTATCTCCACAAATACAGAGCCAAAATGAAAAAACCGGCTCCAGCAGGCTCTTCATCCCGCTTTTCATCCCTTATATTGCTACAGTAAAAATTCATTTATGAAGAGTTACTATTCATTCTTCAGCCGATTATTTTATTATTTTTCACCGCCTATTTAAAGCCTTTTTTTTCCCTTTCTCTTTCATTTGCCCGATTTTTTTTCCTCTACTCTCCCTCTCTTCTCCGTTCTCTCCCTCCATTCTCTCCCTTTGTTCTCCGTTTTCGGCGTGGCTTGGGTTGACGGTCTCGGCGTGGTGGTGGGTCTTGGGTTTTGAATCTCGGCGAGGTGGTGGGTCTTGGGTTTGCCGATCTCGGCGTGGTGGTGGGTCTTGTGTTTTGGATCTCGGCGAGGTGGTGGGTCTTGGGTTTTGGGTTTTTATTACTTTATTCAGACTCCCATGGAAAAAAAATAATGGGTCGAAGAAAACAACAAAAGCGTGGTTGCTGGGTTTTGGACGGTGGAGTGGGTCACCGAAGTGGAGAACGAAGAAGAAAAGAGAAATGAGGAGAGAGAAAAAAAAGTTAAAATAAAATAATAAAAATATTATTTTAATAAAAATAAAGATAAAATAGAGAGTAGTGCTAGAGTGGGATAAGGATCCTCTCCATTTGGAATAAAATGGAGAGTCTCCATTTCATGGTTCAGATTTTATTTCACAAATCTAACGATATATATACTGCCTTGTCATTTAAAATTTTAAATGATATGGCAATCTGTACACTGTTAGATCTGTGATATTTAATCTAGACCATGAAATGGAGACTCTCCATTTTATTCCAAATTGAGAGGAACCTTATCCAGAGTGGGATAAGGATCCTCTCCATTTGGAATAAAATGGAGAGTCTCCATTTCATGGTTCAGATTTTATTTCACAAATCTAACGATATATATACTGCCTTGTCATTTAAAATTTTAAATGATATGGCAATCTGTACACTGTTAGATCTGTGATATTTAATCTAGACCATGAAATGGAGACTCTCCATTTTATTCCAAATTGAGAGGATCCTTATCCTGCTGGAGTGAAGTTGAAAAAATGACTCTCTACGTATGGAAAACTCTCCACATATAAAGATAAAATAAAAAATAATGATAAAAATGCTCTAAATTTCTTCGGACTATTAAAATTTTCAATATACCTAATTTTATAGGTTTTTTATTTTATTTTTTTAAATGAGACGACGAAATTCTCATGTATTTTCTAGCACGACGGGACAACGTGTATTTTTTGATTGAGGGACAACGTGTATTTGAGTCCAGAAGCAATAAGCAAAAATCACATCCCATCAATAGCACATTTTCCGAAATTGATAATGTTCCATTCACAAGGGGCAGGAAAAAGCAGCAACTTTACTTTAGAAACATGAAAAAAATGCTCTACAGTAAAGCCCGCGTAATGATCAAATCTCAACCAATGCCAAAATTTGTTGAAATTGATAGTTAAATAAATTTAATTAAATAATAAAATATTAAGAAAGGGAATTGTTATTTTCACATTATTTATTGTTATTTTCACATCATTTAGTATGAAAATAATAAATATCAACTTAAATTTATACTGTTATTTGTTATTTCCACACCAAATGATGCGAAAATAACAACATTTGGTATGAAAATAACACCACCCTTAAAAAAAAGTTAAGGCACAATCAATAAATTTGGTTAGACATATACTTTTAATTAAATTATTAGAGATTGATAAAAAAAAAAAATTAAATTATTAGAGCATTTTCATTAGCCTCCCCAAAGATTTAATTAAATGGACTCTAAAACATATACTTATTATTTTTTTAAGCTATATTATTATTCACGTCCAACTACATTAGACTCTCTATTTTATTTCATTATTCTATTTTTTAATATATATTTTTTTCACTACTCCCAAAATACCTTATTTTGTTACCGATCTCGTATTCTCCCCCCCACTCATTCTTTTTCTCTTTCCCCATCGGCAACCTCTCATTGCCGACGTCCGACGATTTATCCTTCCATGGTGAGAACGCCTCCCACACCCATCAACGACCACCCATTTTGACCATTGGCCTATTAGTGAAGAAGCAACCACAGCCACCAAAATCGGTTTTTGGCGATCGACCCGTCAGTGAAGAAGCCACTCACAGCCACCAACATCGGTGATCTGGCTACCATACTCTGTAAGCTTACCATTGCTTACCACAAGTAAATTATAATGAAACCCCCACTCCAAAGCCACAAAATAATGATGCTAGTGCGAATGCTCTTACAATCAATAATTATAAATATTACTTTATAAATGTTAGTTGTTATTGAAACAAAATTACACACACACACATAAATGTTACTTGTTATTGAAATAAAATTAATCACACACACACAAATGTTACTTGTTATTGAAACAAAATTACACACACACTTATAATATTACTACACACACACATAAATGTTACTTGTTATTGAAATAAAATTAATCACACACACACAAATGTTACTTGTTATTGAAACAAAATTACCCACACACTTATAATATTACTACACACACACGTATAATATTACTACACACACACACATAAATGTTACTTGTTATTGAAATAAAATTAATCACACACACACACAAATGTTACTTGTTATTGAAACAAAATTAATCACACACACACACACACAGATTTTGAAGGAGTGGTAGCTAATGATAGTTTTTGGGGATTTTTTTTTTTATTTTTTTATCTTTTTTTTTTTTTTTTTTTTTTATCTTTCGAGTTATTATGTGACTTAAGAAATATTCATTATAGACATTGTGATAAAAAATAATTACTACTCATTTTAAAAATAGTTGTTACTTGTCATGAAAATATAACCAAACAACTAAATGATAATTACAAATGAATAACTATTATATTCTTGAATCTATTCGTGCATAATTACAAATGAATTACTATAATATTCTTGAATCTATTTGTGCATATTTAAGACTAGTTTCACTTATATAACACAATTATTTTTGCTTTTTGGGAGAGGGAGGAGGCGGATTGAACCCATTGAAACTAGGGAAGGGATAGGTGACAACTGGATTAAAAGTATGTCGGCATTTCAACACAATTATTAACAGTTGGCTTTCACTAAAAGCTTCTAAAGGGGTTGCCACCTCTTATTAGTGTTCATTATTATCATTCTTATGGATTGATGGAGACTCTCACTAAATATATAGTTGAAAACAATGTTTTGTCTTAAGTGTAAATCTCTAGGTATCACATTCAATTGAATGTTATGACTGACCAAACAATTGGTGTTCGGACTAGTAGAACCATGTATCTTGATGCTAGCACTTGGGTTTAATTCCACTATTGGTATCAAAGTCAAGTTTCGCCTTCCCTCCTTCCTGCCAGATCCTTCGATGGATGAGGCTACCTAGGTGGACTTTCACTAAAAGCTTCTAAAGGGGTTGCCACCTCTTATTAGTGTTCATTATTATCATTCTTATGGATTGATGGAGACTCTCATTAAATATATAGTTGAAAACAATGTTTTATCTTAAGTGTATTTCTCTAGGTATCACATTCAATTGAATGTTATGACTGACCAAACAACGCTCTTTATTGGCTTCTTGCTTACATGATTAACCTTGATCTATCTACAATAGAAAACCAAAAGGTAACAATTAAATAAAGATTTTTTTTCCATACATAAAAGAAACAAATGCAACTAACTAAAAATAACACAATTTCACCTCTCTTGCAATTGAAACTTGAGATTAGGGAATTATAATAGAACAAAAGTTCCTCAAACCTATATCATGCTTATCAAGCACATTAGCTGGCAACAATAAGCATTTACCAAGCAAGAAGCTGCAATATATGGGTAAGGGTATAAATAAGTCGAGCCACGGAGCCAAGTTTAACTTTGTTCCTCAACTTGTCGAAAAAATGTCGAACCACAATCTCGGATTAAACTCATTTTAAACTCTCATATATAGGCTTGATCGCTCGGCTTGATGCATGCTCGTTTAGCTCACAAATGAGTGTTTAAAATTAGCTTATATATGAGAGTTTAAAAATGAGTTTCCATATACAATGTAAAGCTGCTCGAAAGCTTTATTACATTTTCAATATGGGGTTTGAAGCCACTTAATCTCATGTAACTAAAGAATGAAAGAATGTGAAACATAATTTATCAGAACACATTTTACATAAAGTAGGATAGAGTATGCTTTAGGAGTCAGGCTCGTGAGCTCACCTACTAAACACCTTTGTACTTAAGTTCAGCTTGTTTAATAAAAGAACACATGTAAAGAAGTCAAACTTGATTAATTTATTTTAAGAAAAGAGCCAAGCCAAACCTAAGACCAAACTTTGACTGAGTTGTTCAAGCAAAGATGAACTCATTTACAACTAGGGCTATAAATGAATTGAATTGTTTATGAGCAACTTAAGCTTGATTCAAGACAAAACTTATTTATGTTCGCTAATAGTATGACAAAAACATAAATCAAACTTGAATGTGCAATTTAACTTGATAACAAATTCAAATTCAACCTGTATGTGAAATAAAATTAAATAAACAAATTCTTAACTTTTAATTTTCGATTAATCAATTCAACTCGATTCATTTAACACCCCTTTTAATTTGCAACCCCTTTACACATGAAATTATTTCATACAACCAAACAAACACCACAAAATTGGTCTGGTTCTATCCCACAAATATATCATCAAAAGCTTCCAAACCAGAATCCTTATGTCATTATCAAAGAGATATAGGAGCGATTACCCATTACACTACCCATCAAAACACAATGTCCAGCAACCAGGCAACAGACCAAAACCGAAACCATCATCTTTCATGACAAAAACGCCGTTACCTTCACAGTTCACACCCTTCAGGCTTTCACTATTTTGTCAGCTACGAACGTGTCAGAACCCCATTGGTGACATGCACAATGGCTCGGCATAATTAATGATAGCAACGCTTTCTTCCAACACCCTCTGCTCCCCTCATTTAATGCACACACCACATAACCCTTACCCACCCATCACCACCACAAACCTCACATTCACATTACTCCCACAAATATCACACTTGCACCAGGCGGCGCGTGAATTCCCAACCAACACCGAATAAAAACATAACTGACAAAATTAAAGGGTATTTTGTTATTTTTAATAGAAATCATCATCACACGGTCCACACTACACAACATATTAGTCTTCCAAACCAAATTCCAATACAAGTCTGGCAGTCAAACCAAAATTTAAATAATTAAATTAAAAATGCCAAAAGACCAATTATAAATTTTTGCTCAAATTTTTTTTTTGAGGGAATTTTTTTTAAGCTACTTGAGCCAACACAGGGGTGAACCTGAGTCAATACCCGAACCACCACCCTTGCTTTGTGTTAAGAACACTGACTCAGTGTCTCAGTCGTTGCCCTTACCACCATGCAAGGAGTTTCCACGCGCGGTTCGTTCTTGACTCAATACCCCCTTTACTCACTGAGTCTCACTCGCTCACTTCTTCACTCACAAAGCCCTTCACATCTTTTCACACACCACCTATAATTAATAACTACAGCATGCACAAAACGTCAATGTCAAAAAAAAAGAAAAAAGAAAAAAAGAAAAAAAAGAAGGGTAAGCTAGAAACTCCACGTGATATCCACGTGACAATCAGCTTTCACAATGAAGAGCGGCTTTGATTTTCTGGACAGTGCATGAGATTAGGTTGTTGACTGTCTCCACCGATTCCACCGTCAGCTTGGCCGTAGGGAGACTATTCACCAGGATTTGGAAGGCCACGGTTAAGAGGGACCCACTCACTCTATGTGGGCCAGACCCACCACCACCGCCGCCGTTGTTATTGTTATTCCCGTTAGCTGAGGGCCCACGTGAGCCAGGCCCATCCGGGACTATCGCAAATCCGGAGGGGAGTAGTGCCACGTAAGCCGAATCCCCACCGTTCATCACCACGTGCATGGCCGGAATGTCAACGGGCGCGTAAACGACAAGCGAACCCGCCGCGTCTATGCATGTCTCCTGTAGGATCAGCATGCTGCTCTGGTTCGTATTCATAGCCTGCACACAACATGAACCTCGGTTTTACACAAAATTTACAAGCTATGCCATTTTTTATTTTTTAACGTGGTGTCAGGAGGACGCTACGTTGTAAGTGACAGAGAGTCAAACCCTGATTGGAACTTTTTATTTTATTATATTATATTATTTTTTATATAGACTATTTCAAAGTAAGGTAAGGTCAGAACAAACTCTGAAATATGGACAACTGTTCCCATATTTTGACTTTTTGAAAAAGTTAACGGAACAAATACTGACCCTTATCTGCTCCAAACTGTCCTTATAGATACTTCCGAATTCCAAACCTGTCCTTTTGATATCACCTTTACGCCAATACGACAATTTGATTGACCTTTCCACCGGGGACACATGCGTTATTAGATTATCTTTTCAACTACATTTTCGTCATTATAAAAGTAGCCTAGTCTCACTCTATTTTCAGTCAAAATCGTGGCCTATTTCCTCGTATTTCTACACCATGATTCATTCCCAGTAATAATATAATCTTCTCTCCCTCAAGAAACAAAAATAATAATTAAAGTACGTGGAAGAAACAAAAAGAAAGAGATGATTACACTAGCACGTAGAAGAGAGACGCAGTTGCCGTGATCTTGGCCCTTCGCAATGTGGGCCATCTCCTGCATGGGACCGCCGTTCGATAAAATGTCCCACTCGCTTCTCAGCCGTTCATCGCGTAGAAAATCAAAGAGTCTAGTAGGTGAGACAGGTAGCCAAACTGAGGTGGCAGCGCTCAATACAATGCCGGGTGGCTCACCGGGATCATCCACACTCTTCCGTGTCATGACCCTGACATCTTCATCTACATTGCCAGCATTGAGTTTGTTCCATTTGTGGACCGTCGAAGCGCACACACCAGCGCAAAAGTTGTCCGTCATTCGTTGCGCTAACTTCAACATGCTTCTTCGCCCACCCGCAGTTATTGCTAGTAAATTACAACAACATCAACGTCACATTAATTCATGTATATGATGACTATATATGTATGAATGAGTGACGTAACTAGTAAAGGGTGGGAAATGTTACTTAATTTACCCGTGTGATCACGAGTAGGTACAGAAGATGACATGAGAATTGCAAGGCATTCACATTGGCGTTGAAGGGTGGCGATCCAACGTTGTGCACCGAATCCCATGCCGGAGCTCAACAAGGGCCGGTATAGCTGGTGGACTTGGGTCTCATCGTATTCTGCATGCTCAACCCAAGTGACCTGCATTTTATAACAAATATTTATAAGAGAAGAGATATTATTGAATTTAAACTTGGTTTTTTCTTTGGACATTTAATTAATTGTTTAAGCCGTCAAATCTATAATGTCAATGAATGACGATTTTTGGAATGGGAAATAATAATATACTAGGAAATCTTGGAAATGGATCAAAGATTGGGCTCAATGAGAGACATCAGACATGGTATCACATAGACCTAGCTATAGCAAATTAAGGCATAGAATAGTACTTGAAATGAAGTTTCGCAAGATTTAGAGGAACAACGTGTACTGTGAAGGGTGCATCGAGATGTGCACTCGAGGTCTAAACTTACCCTAGATACTCTCATATAACAACAAAATAGCCAGTCTTGAAGTTTGACTCCAAGGTCTAACAATGTTGATCGAAAACTAAACTCATTTTTTAATTAGGCACATCAAAGGCTGGATCCAGGTCACAGACAGTCACATAAATAAATAAATAATGGCTAAGGGTGAATAACCAAGATAGCATCAAAGATTGGAATAGAAACATCAAATATATAGTTTATTCAACCATTATTGAAGATTGCGATGCATTTTACTAAGAAAGGATATGAAATTAATGTGTCCAAAAGAAATGGTATGAAATTAATGTGTCTAAGGTACAGAAATTTCAGTAATAGAGGCTTCTATTAATAAAATAACACGGTAGCCTCGATTCGGTGACGTACGGTGGTTATATTTTAATACCAATTACGCAAGCCCAGTTTTTGAAACTTTAAGTTTAGAATATAAGTTTGAGACTGGAAGAAGCATCCAAGTCAATGTTATTAGAATAATTTAGGAAGGTTCAGATTCTTTGAGACACTAAAAATATTAGTTTGGAACCAAACTAAATGCCTGACAATGTGGTGATGATATGTTGAGTAATCGCTAGACAAACAAAGTACTTTGACGCATGAGCTCTAAGTGGCTTGGGAATGCAAATGCTTATGATTTTTGACCTGTTGTTTACCTCACTTGAATGTTTTCAACTAAGTTCCAATGATGCAGTTGCTTCAACAAACTCATTAAAGACCCAATGGAGAAGAACACCCACTTAGAAAAACACAATAAATGTGAAGGAAATAAGTTAAAAATTGTTTACCTTTCTGTTTGGTTAGTGTTAAATTATGTACCACCTAGGGGGTGTCTTTGGTTACAGAACTAAGTAACAGTTCCTAGAAAACAATTTTCAAGATACAAGAATTCTGGGAACATGTTAAATCTTAGCTGCTTCATTATCCAAACACAAAAAATAAATAAAAAAATCAAGACAATTGCACAAAGGGGCCTGCTTGAAGAAATATGTGCAAAAAAATTAGTTTTTTAAAAGCACAGTACCAAAATCCAAAAATGTGGGTTGGTATTAATAATTACCTTAGAGTACCCATTAGGCATATCTTGCACAACACAGCCAGAAGGAAGCCTCCTACAGTTCACAAATGTCGGTGCACCCGAAGTTTCTCGAATGCTGTCAACAGATACATCAACCACAGCCCACACACCCTCTGCGTGCTGCTTACAGAATCGGAGGAAATTGACTTCACGAACAGGAACCAAAGGCGAGAGAACTTGCAGCTCAGCATGCATCTAATTAAATCATCAAATTTGGCACATGTAATTCATGAATAACACAAGAAGGAACAGTAAGCACAAAGCTTAGTTGCTCAAGACAAACATCATCGACTTACAAGTTGAAGTGCACCGTTTCTGGTCCCCCCCATACCACTAGATATGACATCAGTGGTAGAGGTTATTGCAATCATACAAGGAAACATCTCTGCCCAACGATTCTATGAACATGAAAAAGCAAACTAAGAATTAATTTTAATTCCTACACAAAATTCAAAGTAAATTAACATGCACTTCAAGTACTTGTATGTTGACTAATTATGGAAGAGATAGAGTAACCACAAAGCAATTTACCGAGTCCATTAGTGTCTCAACAAGGGCCAAGCTGTTGATAATAACCATACCAGTCTCTCTAGAAGCCTCGGTGACAAAACCGTTTGGTTTCATGCCAATGCAAGGAGTGAAGGCTCTCATATATTCCTCAAGGTTCAAAATTTCTCTTCCACCTTCCAAGCTCCTGACCCAGAGGGGCTCTTCAGTCTGTGCCATCTTAACCAATTCATCCATGGCAGCCAAAGCAAGCTCTAGTAACATAGACCTCTCGATCGATCTATCGAGGCCCGTCACTCCGGCTGTGGATCTATTCGAGGGCACAAGTGGCAAACCGCTCGAAATCCCAACACCAAAATCAGGCCCCAAAGGCAATGTTGTAGCCACAGTGCTCAAACCAGCAAAGCCGTTGCTTCCCACTCCGAGTTCCAAACTTGAGTTTGGGAGTGGAGGACCAATTGAGTTAGCCAAGGACGAAATGGGACGGCCCAGAAACTTTCCTGCGAGTGCACAGACACGGTCTAACTCATCCTTTAACCTGGCATTCTCAATCCTTAGATGCTGCTCTTCAAGTGAAATTTCACCAATAATTGCTGGACCACCACAGTTTGAGCAAATTGGGTTTCTCATTGCATCCCTGATAGACATGTTCTCAGCCCTAAGCTTATCGTTTTCTTGCCTAAGCAAAGAATTCTCGTGGCGTTCCAATTGGGTCTGGTGCAAACAACAAGAAAGACAAAAGAAAAATCAAGTTTCCATTAAATCTAAAGCATGCAAATTGCAAAGCCATGGAGAAACGTGACTGTCAAGGTTTCTCTTTTTCTAGCTTTTCTTATTTACCTTCATTTGGGTACGGCGATTTTGGAACCAGAACTTAACTTGTCTGGTTTCCAAGCAAAGCCTTTTGCTAAGCTCCAATCTTTGTTTCTCATCAGGATGAGGGCACTCCTTGAACAAGCTAATAAAACCAAAACAAAAAACAAAAGCAAAAGCAAAAGAAATCAACAATTTCCTTTCTTTACAAAAACCAAGTCAAAACTTAAAAAAAAAGAAGAAGGGATAAATCATACGATTCGAGCTCTTGGATTTGCTGTGGTGTGTGTCGGTGGTAGCGCTTCTTTCTGGGAGGTTTGTCGGCTGCGTCCTGATCATCCCCAGAACCACCATCCATGTTATCACTGCCAGATCTGCTCTCATGCTCTTCCTCTCTGCTCCTTCTTCCAACATTAACTTCAAAATTCTCAGCCATTCTACCCATATCCGCTGGCCCATCTATATTCGGTTGCTGAAATATAAACACACACACACACATAAAGATCAGTTTTTTAACCCCAAAAAGAAGTGATGGCAATCAAAGCTAGAAGATCTGAGTGAGAGAGAGAGGGGTTGCCGTACAAGTCCAAGAGAGAGTCCAGGACTAGAGTTGAACATGGATTTGGTGAGAGGCGGAGAGACAAGGCGAGGCTGAGCTAGTGCACCAGAGGGCATGTTGTGGTGGTTGTTAACGTTGGAGTTGCGGTAAGAAATATCGGTAACGATTCTCGCACCGCCACCACCGGTACTATTCTCTATGAAACCCCCAAAACTCATCAAAGAAGCCCCTTTTTTCTTTCTTTTCTCTACTATAAACCCCTCGCTCTCTCTCTTACCTATATAGATTTGCTTCTTCTCTACAAAATTTACAAGCACTACTACAAATCTTATTGACTGATTTGCTTCATTCTCTTATAATGCTTTTTTTTTTTGGTTAAAAATAATGAACTGGGTCTCTCTCAAAACAACCTTTTTAAGCAGAACAGGAACACCCAAAAATAAAAAAAAATAAAAAGTATTTAAGAAAACAATAAAAAAAGGAAAAGAAAAATCGGAGAGGATAGAGGAGACAAAAGGTGAAAGCCCCAAATGTCTCCAACTCCCTCTCTCTCACTCTCTCTGCAAGAGAAGCTGGTTTTTTAGATTGGAGAGAAAGAAAGAGAAAGAAGGCAAGCAAACACTTTTTATTTACTGCTTAGCTCTTCGTTCTCTATCCCTCTCTCTCTTTCCCTTCAAAGCTCCGCTCTTTCTTTGTTGTTGTTGCTAGGTCTTCAAAATAGTACACAGAAGGGCTGGAATCAACTAGTTGGGTGGTTTAGGTATAATGGGGGAACCCTAGTTTTGAGTGTGAGTGTGTTATCTTATGCTTTCTCTGCATGCTTGACTATGCCAAATGCTTCAAATTCAAGGACTTGAAAATAAAAGTAAGAGAGAGAAGACGCAAAGGTTTGCAGAGAAGAGAGAGAAAGCAAAGGGTTGTGAAGATAAAACGCAATATGTGGACTCTTCGAAGCCTTACAAATAGATACCTCCAAAAAGGGGCGGTTGACTCTCTCCCTCACACTTTCTCTTACTCTATTTTTTTTCTCTCTCTCTTCTGTGTCTCAGAAAGTCTGTGAAGACTGTGAAAAATTGTAATATTGCCACGGCTTTTTAACATGACTTTAGAGGGCTGTAAGAAAAAATAAAAGGAAGTTACAGTGACAGAGATTCAGATCCAATCCATGCTTCAATGCTTCTTCATCACAGGGCTTTTCAGAATTGGGATCTGTGGTAATTAGACTATTATTATTATAGGTAAATAAAGAGTATTTTACTCCATAAAAAGAAATTTGCTCAAAAAGAATATTACACGTTTAGAAACAAATGATACACACAATCAACTAATCAAGTGATTTTTTTGGCTAAATGAGTGAAGGGAAAGGTTAATATTCCGTACACATAGGGTGTATTATTTGCTAGAAGCTTTTATTTTATTTTTTAAAATGAACTTATTCACTTTTATTTAAAAATCACAGTATAATTAGATTTTAATCAGCTTTGTAATAAACAATCAACAAAAAATTATATCTAAACACACATACACAATTGGCTTTTTTTTTGTAATTGAATTTGTTTATTTAGTTAAGTGGAGTTATTTTAAATTTAATTCTTTTAAAATTCAATTAAAAACTATTTGCCACCAATTTTTTGAACAAACAAAAATAAGTTATCCACCCACACCTTTGACCTTCGATTGGTTACATCATACTTGTACCTTTTGGTTTACATTTTTTTTTTTTAATATTCTTTTTCTAGTTTCTCATCCGCTTTTTATGTCTCTAGGTTTTGAAAAAAAAAAAAAATTAAATGTTAAAAGGGTGAAATATAGTAGGGTTGACTTAAGAATTTTTCAACATTTATAGTAATTTAATAATTTTTAAAAAATAAAATTTATAGTAATTTTAGCAATTTTTAATTATTAAAATAACCAGATTTGTAAGCAAGAATTAAGAAATTACGTCTGGAATTAATTGGGAAATATTACATTAGCTCATTATTATTTAATTTTCTTATTTATTGGAGGCCAATTTGATTTTTTTTTTGGGGTAAATATCCACTTTGAATTTTGCTCTATTCTTCACACAAGGTGAGGCTTTTCAGGTCTTTTTTTTTTGATAAAGCGTGAGGCTTTTCAGGTCTGTACCTACTATTTGCTGTCAGTTTGATAAAGGGATTGAATCATTGAATTGAAAGAAAAAAGCAACCACATTGTAGAAACTTCAAACTTTGCTAGTGAAAAAAATTTGTCTTGTATCTTTTTTATGGGTTAGTAAAATTGGAAGCAAGGGGAAAAAATCTTTATTGTCAGTGACCTTAATTTAAACAAAAACAAAATAGAATCAAACAAAAAATGCTCGACGGTTACCGGAGGAAGGGCGAGAATTGGGTGACCATGAATGATGATGAGGTGAGGTCCATTATTACTACTTTACCTTTTTACCCTTGTAATTCTGTCAACAGTGATAATACAGTTCGTCAAATTTGAATTTCCGGTCGTTTCGGTTTCGAAATTAAGAATACTACTGTAATTTACACTTATACTAGTACTATTTTACTGAGCAAAAAAAAATACTAGTACTATTTTACTAATAGTTTGATTTTGATTTTTGTTTCGAGAATTAGAAATTGAATATTCATATGCGGGAATCTAGAATTCTGAATAGTAAAAGTCAAACAACGTGAGTCAATTGAGCTAAAGTTATTAGAGCATTCCCGTCTATCTTGCAAGTTGCAGCACTCTTTTCTCTTTTAGCTCAAATAAATAACATTGTTCATATAAATTAGTGACATTACACAAAAACACTCACACATCCACCAATACTATTTAAATTTTTTTTTTTTTAAAAAAAAGCTATATAGTACTTGGTAAAGATACCCTAGTGAGTGCTAACTTTTGGAAACCCTTAAACCTGCATTTTTTTTTTCTTCTTCTTTTTATTCAAGCTTTCCATCTCCTCTTATTAAAAAAATCACACTTTTCTCCTCTCGCTCTCTTGCACGTTTTGGTCTCTCTCTCCCTCAAGCCTGTGGTGGCCGGTCTGGCTTGGGACGGTGGAGTGGATTGTTGGTTGTGGGACGGTGTCACGGTGGTTAGGTGTTGGTTGTCAATGGGGGCAGTGATCGTTGGTTTTTGGGTGTGGTTGGACATGGTTGTGGACGTTACTCGGTATGGTGTGGCTAGCTGTGGCTTTGGGTGGCTATGAGGGTTGTGGAAAAACTTTAAAAAAAATTTATTGTTATAATATTTTAATACGATAATTGTAAAATAAATGATAGGAATGAGTTTGTAAAATAGAAAATAAAAGGTGATTTTAGGAAATGAATTTTGCTCTTTTTGGTAGCTCTCACAGTCTTCTCCTCGATGTACGAAAAATACTTTTGGAGAGGCAAAATAAAGAAAAAAATTACAAAGCCGGTTATGAATGCTCTTACATAGAATAAAATTACGTTATTCTAAAACATTACACTATTATTTTAATAAATTTACTTCATTTATGACTCATATTATTTTTCTTATTATTTATCTGTAAGAAATCACATAACAGTAATGAATAATACTTTTGACATCATAGACCATTCGATTCGACTTGTTTTCTATTGTTTTCTAAGATGGGTCTACGGCTCCAAGCTCTCTAGCACTTTGGTCATCTCCGACGGTTGATGCTTTTCCCTCTTACCGGCTTGTCATCTTTTCTTGTATCTGTGTTGTTTTTGCGTTTTTTGTTTTTTGTAATTATGTTGTTTGTTGTGTATTTTGTTGTGTTGTTTTTGTTTCTGTTGCTGTTCTATTACTTTGCTATCCTACTTGCAGGGTTATGGGTCATAATGTATGTTATTTTTTCCGCCCGCTTCGTTTGGGTTTGAGGCTTTGTTGTAATCACGGTGGTTTTTTCTCCATAAGGTGCCAGTGTATTGATTTTCAATGAAGTTATTCTCATTTTTTTTAAAAAAAAGAAAGATATTTTGAAAATAATAAATAATTCGTATAAGATTATTAGGAATAAATCAAATATGAGGATCTTATATTCCCGAGAACATTATTTGATTGTTAGTCAAACCAAACGTAGGCATAAATTACATTCCCAAGAATCTAAATGCCTGGAGGTATATTAAATTCCCCAAATTAAAATGCAAGTGTGTGTTTGGACTAATTTCCTTTAATTAGCTAGCTTATTTTATTTGAAAAACAAATTGATTAAAAGTATAATCGTACCTAAAAAAAATGAAGTTTTAAAAAACTATAGGTAAACTAATCTATAAATTACACTAGACAAGTTATTAATAAATTGTTGGGGAACAAATTACAGATACCACCTTTGTGGTATACCCTAAAAAAATGGAACTCCTTTATACTTTATTTTGTGACACTTAGCTCCCATGTGGTTTGCTCTATTAGACATTTCCATTAATTTTAACGAAATTTGATAATGTGACAATTATCAACTTCAACTATTAGAAATATTGAGAAAAATACCATTTTACCTCAATTTACTTTAAAGGCATATAATCATTTGACCTAAAAAAAGTCCATAGACATAACCAAATTTTCATTCTCATTGATGAGTTGTGTATATCAATCAAGTAAATCTATATATAAATAAAAATAGAGCTTTCACACACAAAAAATAAAATAAAAAAATAATGAATGGCACGCTCATGTTGGCGCCATTTGTACCTTTTACAATTGATCATTGTAATTTTTTAGTCAAACAGAGCTTTCGGGTGGGAATAAATGGCATGCTCATTTTGCTAATGGCATAATGAATAGAAGATGATTAGTTTAATTTTGAATGGCACATTCATGTTCTCTTTTGCTTAATCTAATAGCATATAAAGTTTGGATTTTGTTAATAAGCGTCCTTAGGACAATGGTTAAAGAACATTGACTACTTACATTTTATAGGAAATAATGAATTTTTAATATTAGAATAATAAATAAAAAGACTAAAATACCCTTGAAAGTTGTTTTTATATTATTTTAATATTAAAATTTCACTACTTTTTATAAAGTGGAAACAATAAATACTTCCTTAACCTTTATCCTAAAGGCACTCATTAATAGGGATGGCAATTTCACCCCGATCCGACCCGATCCGACCCGATCCGCCCCGACCCGTGCGGGTATTTCCCGCCCCGTAGAGGTGACGGGGCGGTTACGGGTCATATAAATTGCCCCGATACCCGGGGCGGGGCGGTCATGGATTTTGCTTGACCCGCCCCGACTATAATTACAAAATTACCCCTAGGGTTTTATATATAAACTAATTTTTCTAATCTTCTTCATTTTACTCCCACTTTTTTTTCTGCCCAGCCTCCTGCCTCCCTCACGGCGCCTCACTGTTCTTTTCTGCCCAACCTCCCTCACACAACCTCTCACGCCACCGCCCACCAGCCTCCCTCACACAACCCCTCACGCCGGCGAGCCATCACCAGCTTCCATCTTTTCGTGGAGATCCATCTTTTCGTGGCCAAAGCAAAACAAGCGCTGCTGTGCTGCACCTGCACTGTGTCACGTCGGCGTAACCCACCAGCAATCCTCGATCTCGCGTGCAGCCACCAAGCCAATAGATAGTCATTACTTGATTTTCGGGGCGGGGCGGGGCAATACGGGGCGTGGCGGTTCGGGAGCGGGGCGGGGTAAGTCGCCCCGACCATCGGGGCGGGGCGGGGTCGGTTATTGATAGTAGTTGTTCGGGGCGGGGTCGGGTCACCCATTCCGGTCCCGATCCGCCCCGTTGCCATCCCTACAGATACAAGACCCTTAAAAAAAAAAGGGGCAAATTACAAAATCACTCCATGGTGAACTTACCTCCCTCGTGGTTAACAAACTAATGCATTAATATTAAATTAAATGACTTATTTGCTCTCATTTAATAGATGCCAAATCAATAAAGAGGTCTAACCGAATAAATAGGAGACTGTGCTTTGGGTATGTAGCTGATGTTTTTTTTTTAAAATTATTATTATTTCTTTAGTATTAGCATAATCATTTGTTAAACCACTGACAATTGGATGGATTGAGAATTAATTGCATGGCAATTGCTTTTAATGGATGAGATGAAAAGTTATAAAGTAACTTTTGATCTGGGTCTTTGGTTCAAATATATTAAAAAAATGTTTAGATAGTTAAAAAGTTATTTTTTCATTGGACTATCGAGATCAAAAATCATTTTTTAATAGACGATCGAGATCAAAACAATTGCATAGCAATTGGTTTTCACCAATGGCATGCGATCTCCATCCCAATTGGATTTATACGAGTTGAAATTTTGTAATACAAGATATTAGTTGGAATTTTGTTATGTTATTAATTGGTATAAACTCGAACATGATCAAAGTTTTAAGTGTGAAAAACTATGTATAAACTAAAACATTATATACTATAACAAAGTTTCAAGGAGTATTAAATGTCTACACATTACAAGAATTAACAAATTTTAATATTAAAATAATAAATGAAAAGACTAAAATACCTTTAAAACTGTTTTTATATTATTTTAAGGGTAAAACTTAGGTATAGTTCCTTAGGTCAAGTACATTAGGTTTCTAGTTAAATTCAACATTGAATTTAAATATTCTTGGAAAAGATAACATTATTTGTGTTTTATTGGTTAATGCAACCATGTGTTTGAATTTAATTGGGGAACCTAATGTACCAAACTTAAAGAACTATACCTAAGTTTTATCCTTATTTTATATTAAAATTTCATTACTTCTAATAAATTGGAAACATTAAACGCTTCTTTAACCATTGCCCTAAAGGCACTCGGATCCTTTTTTTAATCTGCCATAAGAAATGTTCGTATTTATACTGGTGTGAATAATCTCCACCCAATATTTCATGAGTTGAGAATTAAATTTGAAAGATCCTAAGTCAGCACACTTGTTTACTTCCTCAATCTGATTTTCTTCCCAAAGGTTAGCTTCGTCAGTCATTGTATCAGACACCTTAAATAGCAAAATTAAGTTGGGAAATAATGTTACCAACTTACCAATGATATATTTAACGTATTATTTAATGGATGAATTCAAATAATTAAGAAGTATACGTTATATTCGAGTGAATTAAAGAATGTCACCTATTAAGTTTATATAAACTTTCCCTTTGTGGTAAGACCATCCAAAAACTAGTCTACTAAATACAAACATGCTTCATTTATAATTGAGGTATATTAATAACCACAATAAACTTAGTAGTTAGTAAATTGCATAGTTTTTTTCTTTTTCAACATATTATATATTTATATTAGGTGATTAATGACAATGGTGGAAACATAATTATTGTGTTCAACTGTTCCATAATTAGACCGTAAAGTCAAGTCCCAGCGCAACTCTTTACTCTTGTAACTTGTAAGTAGTAAGCAAAGAAATTATGTCTTCTTAAAAGCATTATATTGTGGATTCAACCCAGTTCATAATACACAGGAGAGGTTTCTCCTTGATTGTCTCTATTAAGTAATTGTCGATGGGATCGAAGCACATATCATCGAAGTGCAAGAGTAAGCAGTCACGTAGCAAGAGTTAACTGTTGATAACTTCATTCCTTTTATCTCAAGTATAAATAAAGGACCCATGCGAGACTTTAAAACACACATCCAACATCCAAAACACTCAAATCATAGACTTATTTCTTGTTATGCTCTTTGCACTTGGTTTATAAGGATTGCTGTAAAACTTTACTTTGTTGAATCCTTGAAATTCCAAGTTTCTTTGCAAGCTGTTTCAAATGGATAGCTCTGTTAACACTTGTAGTTTGGTAATGGATTAATTTAGTTCTTACAAGTTTCATGCACATTTATAGTTTTATAAGTCTCATGAGTCATATTTGCTCAATGGACAAATGTTTTTGGCTTACAACTCATCAATAATTATAGCATAGATAGAGAGGAAAAGTCATCTTAATTAAGACAATTCCGAACCATGCACATTCCCTTAAATACGAAGTCAAAAGACCTAAAAGTAGTTCCTCAACACCTTAGAAAGGTCATCATACACTTGTAGTCAAATCGATAAGCAAAAAATTAAAATAATCTCAAACAACCTATTATACCTTTGTTTAAAATATACTTTTTTAAAAAAGATAAATATAGGACATATTATTCATTTTTCTATAATTAGCTATCTACCATAGTCCCCTAAAAATCCGACACTTGGGGTTGGTGGGTTGGGTTGGAAGTTTTTTTTTTTTTGAAGTATCGGGTTGGCTCGGGTTCAACTTGATTTTTTTTTTCAACCCATCTTTACCCAACCCAACTCGACATATATAAGTTTATTTTACTACTCTTATTTTAATTATTTTAATTTGTTTATATTGGTATTTTGAGTATTATTTATTATGAATTTGGAATATAATTTATGCATTTTATGTGAATTGTAATAATTTATTAAAAAAATAGTTGAAAAAAGTTAATGAAAACACATTTTCTTACAAGGTATGAGACATGTAAGCCTAACACACCAACTCAACCCAAACCGACCATGTGGGTTGGTTTCTATAAACGTGATGGGTTGGGTTGGATTGAAAAAAACTAATCACAAGTAATATAATATTCTTCTCATTTATAATTCATATTGAATATTTTATGAATTATTTTTTTCATTGGGCAACCAATCACAAGTAATATCCATGGAATTCATATACTAAATCTATATTTAGCAACTCATAATATATATATATATATATATTATAAAGTGATTTCCAAGAGCACATCATTACCATCATTGCCATTATAAAATGTAAAAGTGATTCTAAGCAACCAAAAAAAAAAGAAGAAAAAAAACCATAAATAAATGCCTATATATTTTTTTTATAACATTTTTATCCTGTCTAGTTCCGTGAGCACTTACAGTTTACATGCTCCACATGTATCAAGTAATTATCCAACAAATGGATTTGCGCATCTCACTTGATTGTTATTCTTTTTTTGTAATTGAACCTCCATTATTGCGTGGTGGTAATATATGTTAAAAAAATGCATAAATAAAAAGTAAAAACTAATGTGGTGTCGTCAAACTAAAGGCAAGCTGGAATAGAATCTTCTACATTTATAATAAAATGAAGAGAGATAATTTCATGATTTACATTAAAAATTACATATCTAAACACTTGGATTTAATGTCGTAACTGCCCCGACAAGCATATCCAATATACAACGTACTCTACTTTCTCTTTTTTAGCTAAGGAAATTAATATCATTAATTAAATATCCGTACAAAAGAGTATGGGGTAAGTCACAGTGTCACTCACACGTACCCCTTGCATAAGCCTCAAGTTGGCTTAGTACAAAAGTAGGGGATTAGAAAAACAACAAACCTCGTAGCTAGACAACAGCCTTTGTTTTTTCTGAATATAACTTTTAATATATATTTTTTTAAATTTTATTCGAGACATAAATTTCTAATCTAATTTTGATGGAAAGGTTGAATTATAAAGTAATGAGTCAAAGGAGAGACACCACTAATTTATATATACCAATGGATTTATTTATATATATATTTTTTTTATAGGGAAATTATGCTAATTCGGCAAGATCCCAGAAAACTGATGAGAACACCGAAGAGATGAAGATCCTTCCCTTGAAAGAATAACATGAGACTGTCTAAGTTATAGATTAGAAGCCCAAAAGCTTAGAAAACTAAGAGTCCCAACAATATTAGTAATAAATGAAGCAATAGGTTGAGTAACCTATTGGATCAATCCAAGATGAACGCAAAAAGAAAGAGATGCCTTTGTTTCAGCCCATAGAGAAACACCGGGCAACTGCAACAAGAAGTTCAGGAATTCTCAACTTTTTCTGAGATTAGTATTTATTGATAACAACAGCCAGTCTCTTTCAACTGTTTAATGCCCATGTCGTTACGTTATATGAACAAATTATATATAATTAACACTGTCTAATGTTTTTAAAAATTAAGCTGATACGGTGTGATACTATACTATCACTGTTTTAGTATATTTATTTATATCGAAGGCGGCTTTACTTTAATATACTTTTAAACTTCTTTAATTTTTCAACTTTATTTAGATTGATGGTCTTTTAGACTCAATACTGGAAGTAGTTCTTTGCTCCAAAATTTTTGGAGATGAGAGTGTAACAAACTTATTTTGAAGGGAACTTTCATAAATTCAACTTTAATTTTGTAAAAAAACAAGAAACTATTATATTAAGAAATAAACAATGTGCTGGAAACAGATTTTTCATATGTAGTAAATATGTTCATGGTAACAAGGACACACCGTTAGAACACGTTTAGTGTATTATAATAAAATAGTTATTTCTGAAGAATAACTATTTAGTTATTTTGTTGTATTTTCTTTATCGTATGAATAGTTATTCTTTAACTTATGTAATAGTTATAATGAATATAAAAAAAAAAAAAATCCTAAAACCTTCTATTGCCGCTCCCCCAAAAGAGTTTTATTTTAATTTTTAATTTTTGCATAACAATCAAAACCTAGTTCCACGAAATAGTTTACGTCTATTATAGTTTTTTTTTTTTTTTTTTTTACATTATCAACATGACACGTATATTAATTATAAAAAGGAGTTGTCAATTTAAAAAAAAAAATTATGGAATTATTAATTTTGAACAAAGAACACGAAAGTTAATCATGTTGTAGCAAAATATAAAACACGGGGTCAGAGTTTTATTTTTGTGTCGTCACGAAATAGATAAATAATAAAGTCATTTTATTATAAGTTCTTCTATTCCTTGTAATATTGATTTCTATTATATTATAATAACTATTATAGTGTACCAAACATGCCCTCAATGTTGGTAAGAGAAAATCTGTTACATACATTGTTGTCGTAATATCTTAATTTGACAACTATGTAGCAAGAATTTATATATCAATAGATAATTAGAGCCTTGGTAGGGTACATTAAAATCACAGATCCTATTTCTTAATTTGAAATTTACATAAGCCTACTAAGCATTGGGCCTAATAGTTTGTCGAGTTTAGCTTTAAAATATTGGGAGATCAAGTGTAAATATTGTAAACAAATTTTCTTCTTCCCTCCACATGAAAGGTACAAATTTTTTGTGACTCTAGGTGGTGGTGGTCATGGTGTACATTTGAATGAACTAGAAGGATATCAACAAAATATTTTTGCTACGTGTCGAAAAAAAAAAATTGCACAGTCAACCTCATTGTATCTTTCAAGGGGAAACGCTTTGCAAAGACAATTGAACACGCTTGCTTCTACCATTTTTTGTCATTGGTGTTTCTTGTCCTTTTGATGGCCACAGTTAGCTACCACAAACATCACAAGAGTGCAATGAAGGCAAGTATTGAGGAAAGAAATTGAGTAATTGAAGGAAGAGAGAGAAAGGAGAGAAGAATGCTCTTGCAAATCACTCAACATTGAGCTAATGTTTCTCTCATGTAGTTGTTCTACCTATAGACTACTTTTTATTTAAGAGGCCACATGCTATGTCTGCCGACTGACAAATGCAAACATAAGTAAAGCATAACTAAAAGTTAACATAATGTTTTTCTTGCTCTAGTCCTTTCGAGTTAATTTCTAGCATCATAAAGAACGACACCGTAATTACTTTAGAAGGAATATTCCTACCAAGTTTATCTAATTTTTTTGTTTCTACTTCTCTCTTATTATGCAAAAATAGGTCATGTGATGGAGGCAGCTATGCCTATTAAGGCAATTTGATTATTGTATCAAATTTTGAGGAACTTGGTATAACCATTTGCTTATGATGTAATCACATTTAAGCACACTGCCAACGCCAGACCACCTTTCATTCCCCAATATAACATGAAATCAATATCGTCCAAATGCATTAGAGTATATATTAGACACGTCTAATTAGGGAACACAAGAATCATAATTACCACATGGCAACGACTTAGACATAGAACATTTGTGACTAGGAAACCAACAACACTCTTCATTTCTCGCCACTATTAGCCACTCCTTGATTTTCCTTTTTGTTTTTCCTTTTCTCCCTTATCAATTAACCAACGAAGGGATGGTGACACACTGACATATATATATATATATATATATATATATATATATATGCGTCTTGGACTAGATGAACATGAACCCGGCCCACAACTTCAACCTGAACTACTTTGCCTGAAAAATCAGGGAATTATAAACAGTTTATAATAAATACTAATTAATCAACTACTCTGATATGTCCATGACAAAACTTAGTAATATAATTAAATTCATTGTCATTTAAAGAACTTTTTGAGCAAATAAGTTGAAAGGACTCAACGTATTCAGTCATTTCAAAATTGTTTAAAACAAAAGTTTTAGGTGGGGTCTAAACAGATGCTATCAGAAACAATGTGAATCATCCAGTAATTTAACTAAACCAATTGTGATACATTTATGGGTGTGGACACCTTAGTGACATGAATAAGATTGAAATAATGCTAGTGTAGTGTGTAGATTGTAGCTCATTAGGTCTGTATATGTACAACTTTCTCGCAGGGGGGCTTCACACGTATTGTTCCCGTGTGTGCAAGCACCACCATCCGAATGGGCTGAGCGTAATAACCGCGGAGTCAAAGATAAATCTGCTTTGGGTTTGAAAATTCGTCTACAGAACAAGTCCCACCAAGTGCATGTGCATGGACAATTGGACATGGTTAGACTTAGACTTACTCTCCGTTTGTTTAGGAAATGTTTTCTATATAATTTGGTGTTTGGTAGGATGAAAAACAATCTAGGCGGTCAATCCAAAATAAGCCTGATAAAATGGAGAGTTTGTTTTTTTAAGAGTGAAAAACGTTTTTCAAAACAAGCCTTATAAAATGGAGAGTTTTGATTTGTAAGCCTCCGTTTGTTTTGTTGTAAAATATTTTTTATTGTAAAATATTTTCAGATGAAAATGATTTCAGGGAAAATGATTTTTTTTTTTTTTTTTCCGTGTTTGGTTGCATTTCGGAAAATGCTCCGGAAAATATTTTACAGTGTTGTACGAAAGATAGAGTAGAAAGGGCAGGGGGTGAGGCGTGTGTTTTTGGAAAATGATTTATGAAAAAATTGGATATAAACCATTTTCCAAATTTTAACAAAGGATTTTCTGGTCAATGAAAATTATTTTTCGTTTAACCACCATTTTACAGTGAAACAAATACCCGTAAATCTGAAAATATTTTTAGAAAAATATTTTACAGCGAAATAAATGGAGCCTAAGAGTGAAAAAGGTTTTTAAAAATGTCATATATTCAACAAATTATTAAAAAAAAAAAAAAAATCTAATTAATAACTTCTTTCTCTTCATTCTCTCTCTCCACATTGATCAAGGTTAACTGATGCTGATTGACGGTAAACTTATTTTTTTTTTCAATTGACATTTTTTTTGTTCATATTAGTCGCCTTTCTATTTAATTACTTTGCATAGAGTCCAAATTTTGAGTCTGCTTTCCCATTTGAGACTTTTTTTTAAGGTCCCATTCGAGACTCTTAAATGAAACAAAAAGATAAAAAATATCTTTTTGAGGTCTATTTTCATTAATGAAATTTTTTGTTCATATAATTATATGAAATATTTACAATAAATAAAATTTTATTTGAGGGTCAAACAATAGAAAAACATTCCGTCTCATTTTCAGGGTCATATAAACTAAATGCAAAAAACAAAAAGAAAAAGGTTTTTCAGAAGATATTTTCTAAAAAAAAAAAACGAGTTATTTTTTCAGAAATATTTTGGGTCAAAACAAACATTATATGGATAATTTATGAAGCCAAAGGGGACATTAGATGGATAATTTATAAAGACAAAGGAGGTGGGTAAAGGTTATGTTACTATCCACAGACCCACAGCCCACATGCAATTTCACTCTCAATGAGAGAATGGGACCTGGTTCAGATCTTCAATTTTCTGTCCATTTCATGACTCAAGAGTCAAGACTCCAAGTTGAGGTTGAGAAAGAGAGGATGGCTATGAAGGCTATTTTACACTACTATTTCCACACTTAGGCCAAGGCCCACCATACAATAGCTTTTGCCGTTGCATTAATGCTATTCCCATTTTTTCAGCCCCCCACCACCTCCGTTTACATTTAAAACCTCGTGCTGCAAGCCGCCTCTCTGTGTGCATGAAAGGGTCATCTAGGCTAAGTCTTAGTACATCCTTTCCTGAGTCTTTAAAGTTGAACGTTGGACTCATTTTGCTTGATGTTTGGCTTTCATCATTAAAGTTTCCAAGACCAGACTCAATTAGTTTGAGTTGGACACTTTGACATAGGCTCCTTCAATCATTTCTTAACTTAATCAAAGTTTTATTTTTATTTTTTATGGACGAGTCTCTAAGGTGCATCCTAGAAAGACCAAGAAAGGGACCTCCTTTTTCCTGAGTTTGATGAATGCTGTTTACACTTAACACTATAAATATATCAAACTGTTAAATGTTACCTATAAAATTTGATGTGGTTATATGATAAGAAAAAACCATTGCCTTGCATTGTGGAGTGGTTACGCAGTAAGATTTTCAACCACAAATCAACAAATTCACTTCTTTTATTTTTAGAGTAAGTCTAATTTAGTCTTTTAAGAGTAGTGTAAGTATAACTTATCAGAAATTTTACCACTAGTGTCCAATTGATTCATCCTGAACCATCTTGAGATCTAACTAGTCTCAAATGGAAACTGAGTCTTGATCTGAAGACTTATAGTAAGTGGTTCTTCACAATAGGGCTTTCTATATGACATGTCTGATTTGTTCACAACCAATTAAGGTGAATAAAAATGCCACTTACTTTTAAAAAGTTTTATGAATTGTTTTAAAAACTATTATTTTAAGGATTTTATTAGTGGAGTGATGATTTTACATCATTTATATCATTTTATTATAAATGAAAGAATAAGATTTAAGGAATTCCATTGTGATAGAATACTCTAAGAACTCTAGAGGATTTAACTAGATACGATGTATAACAATTAATGTCAATTTTTTTGGTAAAAAAATTTGGTCAAACACATGGGCTTAGTTGATCTCATGTTTTGATACATCGAGACTAAGTATGGTAGTTTTAACCAATTAATTGGGTAGTTAAATTTATGAATTATGTTTTCCAAACTCAAGAAAGAATATAATTCACGTGGACATGAGCATATAGCAATAATTTGTGAATTTAGATTGGAAAAATTTCAACACCACATTCGACTTTATCATCTATCTATTTAGATTTCTCAACGTCATCTAAATTGATAATAAGGACATATGTTTGCATTATAAATATATTTAAATGATATATGCCATGTATAAAATTTGGTAATTATGCCATGTGGCATATAGGGGAAAGGTTAAGATATTATAATATTAGAAAAATATTTATAAGAAGAAAATAAAAATATAACTCTTCTTGATGAGTGGCTACATGATAAGAAAAAATTATCTACCTGCATTGTGAGTAGATTTTTATTTATTTATTTTTTGAAGGGCATTGTGAGTAGTTATATAGTAAGAAAAAACTACATTTTTATCAGGAGGAAAACTACTTATAGAAAAAGGTTCCTAACCAAAGATCAACAAATTCTCTTCGTTTATCTTAACAGTATGCCTATCTTAGTCCTTTATGAATAGTAATTTAAAATTTTCACTTATTTGTATTATATTTTGATCGGAATTACTTTCAAGAGCTTCTACTCTCAAAGTCTTATGTATTATCTTCTTTGATTAATGCTAATAAGTGTTTGATATTTATTTATATTTAGTGACTTAGCATTACTCTTATATTCTTGGTATAATTAATTGTGTCGTCAAAATCCTCTCAATTGAAGCAATACTAAATCAACGCAAAAACACCAATATGACTCGAATATTTTTGTGAGTAAAATAAATGAACTTCATTAGATTCTAATGAATCTCTCTCTTTCTCACACGCACCACGCACATACGTATGTACGGAGAGACTGCATCAAGGAATTAAGTAGTACATTCTAATGATAGATGGGTTTTATATTTAGTCTTCGTTTAGCTTTATTAGATTCTAATGAATCTCTCTCTTTCTCACACGCACCACACATATACGTATGAACGGAGAGACTGCATCAAGGAATTAAGTAGGACATTATGATGATAGATGAGTTCTATATTTAGTCTCCGTTTGGTAACACGGTTTCAAACTACACCTTTTTAAGTTCAAGGTTTTTTTTTTTTTTTTAAGTAAATTTTTTTTTTTTAAACATCCCATTTTCAAAAATTTTAAAAAGCAAACTGTACCAAAGTAATCATTATCCTCCAATAAATTTTCTGTCTCCTAGCTACTTATTTATATATATTTTTAAGAAAAATTGTGGGAGCAAACTGCAAAAAGCAAAAGGCCATAAAGTAAAACGTACAAATCCCGGGTGTTGTGGTGGCAATTGCAGCATTCTTAAGAAAAAGAAAACAACCCAACAACAAGAGAGTTCTCACTATGAGTTCCATTATCATATATAGTTTGATAGCTCCAGCATCCTGATCCAGATCAAACTTCAACCTCTAGACTTTAGTATGAGTATCAGGTTTGAGGTCCCCGTTCTCTTCGATCTTCATCAATGTATTGAATTCTTGCCAGTTTGGCAGTTCCACCCGCCACCATAAGATGGGAAGATTATAATAGGTAGGGTGCTCTGGCCCCACCCTAGTTACCTACGTACGTACACACTGCATATTCAAACACGCAACGCAACACAACACAACACGTCCTTCTATCAACTTTCTCAAGTACATCAATTGACCTTGTTGACTTCTATTTTACTTTCTTGGGGGATAATAACTGAGAGTAGGAGAAATTTTGAATCAATCCAACTGTGTTTGGTAGTAATGGATGAGCTAGCTAGAGATACTGACTAGAAGAAAACATAAAAAAAGTAGTCTATACAGTTTGATATACAGAGATTGTAAAGGAATCTTTTAGTGAAATTTCAATTCAGACAAGAATGCAAGTTATACGTACAATCTTATTCAAAGCTGCCCTACAGTTCCTCTTCAGTTTCGCATATTTGTGAGGCTGCTGATACAATTTTTCCACTATATCAGATTGAATTCTGCAGCTCATCCTGATTTTATTAAATGGACCCATACTGAGAAGTGAGACGAACCTCAGCCTTCTAGTGAACCAGATTTCTTTTTGGGTTCTCGGTACACATGTTAAGATTAAAATGCATAATCAACTCTGGGTTTTGGCTCAGTTGTAACCAGACCCCCTGGGGTTTTGATTTTGCAATATAACCACCTGAATTTTTAAATTGGTGAAATTGACCCCTCTAAATATATTTTTTGTCAATTTTGCTAACAAATTTGTCATATGCATTGCATTTGGGTTTATAATAATGAATTTTTTTTATTATAAAGTGATTATATGCAATGCATATGACAAATTTTGTTAGCAAAATTGACAAAAAATATACTTAGAGGGGTCAATTTCACCAATTTAAAAATCCTAAGTGGTTATATTGCAAAATCAAAACCTCAGGGGGTCTGTTTGTAACTGAACCAAACCCTAGGGGGTGATTATGCAATTTGGCCTAAATTTTATTACATATATTTTGTCTCTACTTGAGATGTTGTTGATATATGAAACAATGATATTAAGATATTATAAATTTTATTACATATATTTTGTCTCTACTTGAGATGTTGTTGATATAACACTAATCACATTTGTTATCATGTGAGTATGTAAGATTTTTGTAGTAAAATTAGTAAAAGTTTTAATATTTTCCTAGGTAGAAATAGAAAATCGCCACTTATAATCGACATGTCAACATTAAAACACAAAACATAAAGTGATTAAAGAATTTGATTTATTATGTTATTGATGTAACATTAATTACGTTTATAATTATCACATCATTTTATAAGACTTTTGTAGTAAATTTGGTAATATTTTTAGCATTTTCATTGGTGAAATAAAAAAAAAACTACAACCTGATATATTCTATTTAGTGGACCAAGTATACCAAAACAAATTTCTTATACCAAGGATGCTTCTTGAGACATAATCAAGATTTTAGCTTGGGTGTGCCAAATTATGACAAAAAAAAAAAAAATAGAATTCAAGAATGGAAAGTATACTTAAGGTTCAAGACTAAATATATTATGAAAAATAAAACTAGTATCTATTAAGTATTAACAAAATATAAACAAAATAAAAGACATACAATAATTGTTTTTCAATACATTATAAATCAATCATTTATCCAAATGGAATTTTGTGTTCTTTTAAATCATGAAAATGATCTATGATTATTTATACACTAAATTTGCAGTTATGTTCCTTTCAATGTACAAAATTAAATAGTCATTTAGAAAATCATCTTCGTTTTGGTTATGAGGCCTAATTTGGATAATGAAAAATATTGGTCTTGTAGCTGTCTTTTAGTTGTAGAAACAAGAAGTGTAAGTCCAAGTACAATTAATCAATTATTCTATAAACAAGTTGGTAGGTTATTGATCTTTTAATTGTTACCAATTATTTGACACAAATCAAAAAGAAATGATCATATTTTATTTATATATATATATATATTTCTTAAAAAAAAAAAGGTGTACTTTGGACTTATTACAATCTCCATCAAAATTTTGAAGAAAAAAAATGGGTAAATTACACTGACACCCTCTTCTTTTGGAGAAACTAGACTTACTACACCATAATTTGAGGAAATGACACTCTGCTCCTAAATTTATAAAATATTTAACACTCCGCCCCTTTTTTCTTTTCTTTTTTTTGGTTTATTTTTTTATTAATTTTTTTAACCAATGCCTAACTAACCAAAGTTAAAAAGAAAAATTATATTCTAATTATTTTAAGTTTAAGTGGAGAATATTTCTTTATAAATAGGGGAAAAGTGGGCTGAATGTTAATTATTTTGCAAATTTGGAAGCGGAGTGTTAACGAGTCTAGTTTCTCCAAAAGAATGAGGTGTCAATATAATTTACCTAAAAACAATTTAATATGAAATATATTGATTAAAAAAAAAAGAAAATGGGCACGTGCAAAGTGAGCGTGCATCTACAAACACACACAAGCAAGAAACTAATAGAATAGATATAAATGAGTAATCTTACTTGATCTCTTATTTCCTAATTTATCCTAAAAATTCTATTGATTAAGGATTTTTTTTTTTTTGGCTTCTTAAAGGATTTTAGCTACATAAAAAAAAAAACGTAAAAAAAAAAAAAAAATAAAAATAAAAAAATTAAATTGATTTATGTTAAAAGTATTTTTTTTTTTTTTTTGGAGGAGGGTCACAAGTTATAGGCCGTTGACCTTTTTTAAGCCTCTTTGGACTGATCGAATTTTTATGAAGGCAACCTTTTTTCTATAAAAATAAAAAATAAAATAAGAATTTGGGAAGAAAAGATATAAGGGGTCGTTGAGGCCAAGGTCCCAAGGTGGGTTCGTCCCACTTCTATAACAAAACTGTATATACCACAAACAAACCCAAAAACCCAATGACACCTCATTGAGCAGGGCCGGCTCTAGCCAAGGTCCCAAGGTGGGTTCGTCCCTTCTTTTATTTGCAAAAAGGACCAACGTAAAAGCTAGAGACTAGCATCACTTGTACGGTACAAAATGATACTATTACTTTACGGGTGCATATTCAATCCACCCATCCGACCCCTCAAGTTGGTTTTTCATAGTCAATGGGTTGGACAAGACTTTTTTTTTTTTTTTGGTTCGTGTTGATAGTTTTATTTTTTTGGTAAGTAAGATAATTTTATTGCAGAAAAACTTTTTTTATGCACTCAAAGCAGGTTTACAAAGGAAAATCAGAGATGACAAATGCTAAAGGATCTAAAAAATCTAAAACAGAGGGAGACGTGGTGAGTCCCCAAACCCGAGCCCAATCAAACAAGGAGCCAATGAACAGCTCAATAAGTTTACCCAAAACATTCTCACAATTCTCGAAAGTGTGATTATTTCTCTCCCACTAAATAATCCACATCAGACATGAAGGAATCAAGTTCCAAACATCCGAAGACCTCTTCCAAACCAATTCCACCAACCAAACAAAAAATTCAAAACTCAATGAGGAAGCACTCAGAGAGTCTGTTTGGCCCCCCATTGGCATGGAGCAAAACAACATTTTGAACCAAAATCGCAGAATTGGATGAGTTTGGGCCAGCAATTTATATGAAATTGTAATTTTAAAAACGACAAATTCTAGCGTTTTAACACTGAATCTAAACCCAACTTTAATATATTTGGATTTCGAGACTTAGTTTACATTTGTTAAATTTACTTTTGATATATTGAAAACTAAGTATTCACGACGTTGAAATATTATGCTCAATTAAGCAAATTGTAATCCATTATGGAATAATGGGTCTAAATAGTTGAATGAAACGTAATTTTTTATTGGACTTGAAATAAATTGCCCTAACCCAAGCCCCATCCCATCTTCCAGTATTTTCCGTACTGAAGTAGTTAGCTATTATATTGGTTTTTAGTACTATGGGTTGGGTTGAGTTGAAAATTTTCCCCAACCTAACCCAACCCATCCCATGCACAACCCTGCTTGTCGGCTATTCAAGCCAACCCATCCCATCCCCTGCACAACCCTGCTTGTTGGCCAGACTAATTTTCCTATCAAATATCCTGGTATACAACATCTAATTTTTCAAGACAACGCGCAGGCTAGTTCGACCAACTAATAATTCATACGTCACTTATCAAGTGATAAGAATAAGATATAACACAATAAAAAAAGAAAAGAAAGAATAAGATATAACAAGTTCCAACTTTTTAGACATTTACCTGCCCTGTGTACTATAATACCATTGATATCAAATCTATCTGAATTAGCTCTGTTTTGCATAAAACATGAATGCTAGATGGATCACGTGTAGTCAACAATAGCACAGAAGTATGTATAAGACAATTAAGAGAATGTCAATAAGGAGAATAATGCAGAATCATCAAATCAGTGATGATAAATAACAACATAAATTACATTTGAGGCAGACAGGTGAATATATAATTACGGGTAGTAAGTGTATTCTCACATAAAACTACAGTCTTTCCATCCTTATACTTCTTTCCCATTCTAACTTTACTATCTCCTAATATAAATATACCAGATGAGGAACAAGAAAGAAAACTGCATCCATTTGATGCATTGATATGACATCTTGGCTTTGAGAAAAAGGATCAAAAAGAGAAGGAAGAAAAAGAAAAATACCTACATTACAAAGAACAAAGGCTGTCAGTTGGACAACAGCTTCCAAAAGTTTTTGGTTGCGACAAGTATTTTTTCTCTCCCATGTGATTCACGTTCTTTCTCATGTATAGTAGCGGTCCATTTAACAGCTGGAGCTATGCGACCTACTTTATCGATAACTTCAGGGGAATCTCTAATCACAACTGTTCCCTCTGGACGCAAAATTCGATCTATCTCCACCATCAAATCTACAAGGTTACACCTGCAATGAGGTCTCAAAGCAATGAGTGTAGGCACTTAACTTCAGATACAGACCAAGCAATCTATCAAATTCTATGTCCAAATAGATGTCAACATCTCCTTAAGATTCAAGAGAAATCATGTTGCACTCGTATGGATAGTGTGTAGGAACAAGCAAATTCATACAGGAATTGTAGAGAATAAATTCAAGTAGCATGGTGGCTCACAAATATATGCACATTATACTATTTTTTAAGCAAACAATATTATTTTCTGATACATATGAGACATGTAATGATTACATAAATGTCTAGTTATGCACATGCAAACTTTTCTTAGGACAAAAGACCATGTCCGCAAGAACTGTATATTGAGTAAGAGAGGACTCAAACTGATGACCACTGGAGAGCAAAAATAGAACCTGACCAATTGAGCTATCTCTTGCGGGGCCAAGACATGTAATGATTACATAAATATCATGCACATGCAAACTTTTCATAGGAAAAAGGCCAGTCAATAGCCCATGGAGGATAAAATTTTTCGATTTTTTCTATTGAAGAATATGACAGATTAACAATGCATAACATAATTAGCCAATGGGTTCTAGCTCAAAGATCACCTTCTCTCTCTCCCCCTCCCCCCAACAATAATAAAGAGTAGAGGGTAAGTTCATGGGTTCAAGACCCACTGAGTGCGTGTAAACTTACCAATAAAAAACCAATGCATAACATATATAATACAGCAAAATGATATGCCTAATGCAATAGTAATGACATGTATATTCTAATTTTGATAAAACATATCAATTTTGTCAAATGAAGCTATAACTAAAACTTGTTCTACTTCAACTAAAACCTTGTTATCTGTAGGAGCCTTTATAAAAAGAAGTTAGTTTATAAAAGCTAAAACAAAAGGTAGTATGCAGCCATTTAGCAATAAAAAAAAAGTAGTATGCAGCCAAAATATATCATCAGCATAGCAACTGTTTGTAAGATATGAATTATAATTTTTCAATATAAGGAAAAAACCCTCCATATTACTATATTTTATCAAAATCTCCAAGGAAGCCTGGAAAAACGGGAATGGATAAGAAAGGAGCGACAAGGATGGGCTTATACAATAAACATACCTGCTCTTGCCTGAACCTCGATCTTTTATAAGTGATTCAATGCCAGCTACATGAATGAGATCATAGGTCCTAGGATATGTTGAGAAAGGCTCACACCTGGAACCATTAATACGTTAGCTCATCGATAAAAGTCCTCCATGAGGCCATTATAGTTCTAGCAAAATTGAATGGGACTTCTATTTCAACTAGAAGTGGATTAAAAATGAAAGGAGTCGAAATTATCCACTTGAGTGCCAATCGGTACTCAAATTTCACGCGGGAACCGATCGGGTCTCTTTGGGTACCGCTCGGGCCTCTTTGAGTACCGATCGAGCCTCTTTGGGTACCAATCGGCACCTAGATAAGAATTTCATCAAGAGTCAAATTCTTGTGCCACCAATCCGATTTTAAAACCCTAATAAGCCTCCTAGGGTTCCAGAACTCGGGATTATTCATTTTGGGGCTGCCATATAAATAGAAAATGATACTCATTTTCAAAAAAGGGTTGGAATTTTCATCGTTCAGAATCCCAAACAAAATTCAAAAGAATATTTGTGAGAGATTTTTGAATTTTGTGAGGGATTAGGGTTTTAATAAGAATAGAAGCTATTCTTATAACTATAGAGATTATAAGAGGTCACCTTTTATAATCTCGATTCCAATCTTTGGATTCCAATTTTTTAATCTCTAATAACCAATTTAATGGTTTTTCCCTTAAGAATCAATTTTCAGGTTGGATTCAATCGAATCAAATCAAGGAGCTCCCTCCCTAACACATGCAGGTAATTCTTTTCCTTATTATGTTGATTATCCATTTGTTAAAATAGGATTGTGTGATTAGTTGTATATGTTTTTTTTTAAGATAGTTTTGTTTTTAATTCTTTTGTCTTAGGAGCATGTTAGGATGAAAATATAGTTTTAAAATGTTAAAAACAATGGAGGAATCAGTTTTTATGAGAGTCAATAACTGAACTCTTGGATTAAAGTCGATCGGGTCCTAGGTTTTTACCTGGGCACCGATTGGGTCCCAATTTTTACTTGGATACCGAATGGCCCAACTTGGGTACCGATCTGTACTAGGAGAGGCCCGATTAGTTGCATTTAAGAACCGATCTGGGTTTTATGAGGATTTATGTTGTTTGGTACAAAAATTATTTTCCTATCGATTCTGCCATGTTTGTTTCTGATTGATCTTGATCTTAACATGTTATGTTTGGTTGTCTAAATATGTGTTTAAGAATGTTGCATGAATATTTTCAATTACTAGGTGGTTAATCACAGTTATTCATCTTATTTTGCATGTACTATATATGGTGTCAAATCAATGCGAGTCTGGTTTGTATGCATCGAGTCGTGAACTATAGATTAAGGGCCCTTAAGAGACTGATTTAAGTCAGGTTGTGTGGGTGCTTAATATCTTCCCACTCAATCCCCTTGCCCCCAAACCCTAATCTTAGGGGAAGTTAGATTAGTCCATGTATCCTTTTATTTCTGTTTTCTAGATTGTATTTAGGAGACAAAGCCTTGTAATTTTATTTTTCCTTAGATTGTATTTAGGGCAAAATTATGTAATTTTTTTATTCCCCAAAACATTGTATTATTTATTTCATCAATATATAAAATATTATACTTTTTTCTTAGCTTTTTGTACAAAAATTAGGTGGCGACTCCATTGTAAATTCCCCTAAAGATTAGGATGGAAAACAGTAAAAATCTCCATTTTGAGAATCATGTTTAGGACTTTACATTGGGTTAAGGGTCGTGGTTCTCACAGTCTCTTTTTCTTAAATAAGAAATATATGAAAGTACTAGAATGCTATTTTAGGAATTCGGGCTAGGGTTAGGGTTTTTCCGGGGATAGTACTATGATTTTTTTTTTACTCTCTCTCTCTCTCTCTCTCTCAAGACTCTCGGTGGCAATAATGTTTGTTTTTTTTTTCCTTTTTTTCTTTTTGTACAGCTCGTGGAGAAGGAGATGGAGGAGATGCATTGGCACGTGCAACGTTTTTAAGTGTTGATCGATGAATAGCAACGCTGTCATTTCAATTTGAATTGAGTTTTTTTTTTTTTTTTTTATTTTTTTTTTTTTTTTGGATAAATATACTGTTAATCCTAACATTTACCTAAGTTGCACGTTTGGTCCCTAACATTTAAAATAGATAGAAATGGTCTCTATCGTTTCAAAATCGTATACCATTGATTTTTCCGTTAGTTTCCGTTAGTTTCCGTTAACTTGATGTAGTATACATAGCTAACAGATTAATGATGTTGAGATGGTATTTTTTTTTTCATTGGTGCTAAACCAATTCATTTTCCAATGTAACAAATTATGTAGTTATCTCCATCCGATGGAGACATATTGCTTGACTGTTGTAAATTCTTTCAATTTTATTTACTTATTTGTTTTTCTGACGATATGAATTGTTATTGATATTGACAAAACCAAATTATATTTGTGAGTCAGCTAATTATGACCAGTCAGGAGGGTCGTCTATCCATACCAAGAGTTAATGATCAATTTTCACGCCATTAACCCTTATCCATGCAGCTTAACTCATTTTCTCATCTCTTGATGTCAAACAATATAGCTATCAAAGAAGTATATATCTTCTTGTCTATTCCAATCAATCATGTTGATTACCTTTTTAATTTACATCATCTTCACATCCGAGTCTAGTAAAATTGGGCAGTGATTAGAGCCCACCAGTTGGTGGTATAAGACAACATTCTCATTCGCCATTCTCTGATCTTCTATTAGGAAAATTCTTGGGACATTCATTTTCATAACATATTGAAGTAATAAGTTGTGATTGGTAAAAAAAATTCAAAAAATGCAGGTAATATCAGTAATAGACCTAGTGAGTGATGGCTTAGCACTCAGAACTGACCACTATAACATGTTGCGAACTTGAATGTGTCTAGGCAGATTGCTTCTATTATTCCATGTATAGGGGTGACCAAAGTAGCCAGTAGCCTACATCCATAAGCCCACAATTGGTTATGAAATTTCTAAAGTCCTGAACCTATAATTTTCTCTATTTGCCTATTTGGCCCACCGCCCACCCTATGTTTCTTCATTTGGAGGCAATTTCAATGAAGTCCCCAACTAAAATCCACACTTCTATAATCCTCCATGCCCTTCTTGCACATATGACCATGCATCTACATTTTTTATTGACAATTTTATTATATTAGACATCTTCCACCATTAAAGAGTATTATTCTTCCATAACATACATAAATCTCCACCTAAACCCTCCGGCTAAATTTGTATCTAATTTCACAGTTTCTCCGTCTTCTTTGGACCTTTTTTTTTTCAATAAATTAAAATTTTGGGGGATGAAGCTTAAAAAGCTCTTTTATAGATTGGATTGTTAGGGATTCCCCCACACCCTGACAATTTCAACTCAAAATTTTCATTGGATTATCGAGGAGTTAGGACCACTTTGGACGGGTTTATTCTAGCTTACCGTTCCTCGTTTATTTCTTTTTTGATAAAAAATGTCTATTGCTTTTTCGATTAATATACTTTAGAAGTATTGTATAATTACTCCTAAGACTATCTCACATGGGTGACATGATATGAATTTTACCCTTTTTTTTTTTTTGTTGTTGTTGTTGTTGTCTTGGGAGAGGAATTTCAATATGCTCCATTATGCATCTTAGTGCTTATCTTGATTCATGTTGGGCAAGTTGACATATACAAATAGCTAAAAACAAAAAGTAATGATTACAATACTATTAATTGCTATTACCAAAAGAGTTTAAATTCAATACGGATCAGGTGTAAAACTTATTGTTGACACCCTCCAATAATATAATGACACCTCACGTTATTTCAAATAAGAGGATGGGAAGTACGACACATGATTACAATCCCATTTAAACTTTCATGTGCGATTTTTAATATCAAAAACTAGAAAAGACAAAAAACCAAAGACTTGAGGAAGCACCGCAGTAAAGAAATTGTCGGTGATGTTGGTGGAGACGGAGAGAAGCCGAAGAAGCCGCCAGTGATTCCTCCCCACCATCGCTGTCAACTCATAGTCTAGAAGTTTGGGAACTTTTGGGTTGATCTACTTTTTTTTTTTTTTGATAGGTAACAAAAAGATTTTATTAAAAAACAAAGCCTCAGATTGTGCATAAAGCATGCACAAGAGAGCTTTTAAGGAGTTACATCATTAGAAATAGAAGATAATGCAGAAATAAAAACATTAATATACGAGCTAGTGGAATAGCCCGACACTTTAGACCACTCAAAAAGATTAGAAGCCAAACAATCCCGAAGTTGAATATCCGTGCTTGACACATCTTCAAAAGTACGACAATTACGCTCCTTCCAAACAGTCCATATCAAACACAGAGGAACTAGGTTCCAAACATCTAATGAATGACGCCCCAACGCATTCCACCAACTAAAAAGCAGCTCAAAAACAGAATGGGGTAACACCCAAGCTATCCCAAAAACCCCCAAAATCCAACTCCATATATAAAGCCCTAGCCACCGAACAATGGATTAAGAGATGATCCACCGTCTCTCCATTGCAACGACACATACAGCACCAACTCACCAAGGTGTAACCCCGCTTGGAAAGATTGTCACAAGTAAGAATCTTATTCCAAGCCGCCGACCAAATAAAGAAACGGACCCACCGAGGAGCTTTGGTGTGCCAAATACTCTTCCTAGGGAAAACAACCAGAGGAGCATCCCGAAGAACTTCATAGAATGAACGAATGTCAAACCTGCCATTCTTCCTAAGATGCCACCAAGGTCCATCCTCAACCTCCCGCAAGGGTGCCTTAGATTCAATCAAGGTCAAGAACTCAACTACAGAGTCTAGCTCCTAATCATTGAAGTTTCGCGTAAAAGATACATTCCAAACCACCTTGCCATTATGCCAACTCAACACCTCATTCATAAAAGCATCCTTATGAGATGCACACTCAAAAAGATTAGTAAATATATCCTTAAGAGCCATATCACCACACCAGCAATCATGCCACAATCTCACTCTATCCCCCCTGCTCACAGTGAATCTCAAGTGCTTATGAAATTGATCCCATCCCATCATGATACCTTTTCACAAACCACACCCATAAGAACCCCGCACTTGACAAGAACACCAACCCCCATCCACCACCCCATGACGGGAAGCCACAACCCTCCTCCATAACCGGTTCTCCTCCACACCAAACCTCTACAACCATTTACTTAAGAGTGCTTTATTAATACGCCCCAACAGCCGAATGCCAAGCCCTCCCCTTTCTATGGGGGAACATACTGTATCCCATCTGACCAAACTATGCTTAGAATCCTCTCCAGAACCACCCCACAGGAAATTTTGTTGAAATTTCTCAAGTCTTTTAGCCACACTCACTGGAATAGTAAATAGAGATAAATAATAGGTGGGTAAACTAGAGAGCGTACTCTTTAACAAAGTGAAATGACCACCCTTAGAGAGATACAGCCTCTGCCAACCAGCCAGACGCCTTTCCATCTTCTCAATAATAGGATTCCAAATAGAAAGGGCTTTAAAACTAGAACCCAATGGCATTCCTAGATAATTCATAGGGAACTGAACAATCCTATAGCATTGAATATCCGCTAAAATGGCTAGATTACCCACATCTCCAATAGGCACCATCTCACTCTTTGCCAGATTCACCCTGAGTCCTGTAGTTGCCTCAAAACAAGAAAGCACTAGCCGGATATACATCAGCTGTTCCGGGTCAGCATCACACATCAACATAGTATCATCAGCATAAAGAAGATGAGATACACATACCTCCTCAGATCTAGTCCCATTCACCTTAAAGCCTCTAATAAAACCACAACCCTCCGCCTGTTGAAGCATCTTACTCAAGATTTCCATCATCAGTAAGAACAACAAAGGGGATAACGGATCCCCCTGCCTCAAACCCCTAGAAGTCCCAAAAAAACCAGCAAGAGACACATTAACCAAGACCAAAAAACGGACTGTAGAAATACAAGCTCGAATCCAACCTAGCCATTTCAAGCCAAAACCCATTCTACCCAAGAGATGAATAAGACAATCCCAATTCACGTGATCATAAGCTTTTTCAATATCAAGCTTACATAGAATACCCGGGACTCCACTCTTGAGTTGACTGTCTGTTGACACCCCATTTTGCAATCATTAATTTTACTTTTTTACACTTTAGTGCATAAAAGGTAAAATGATAATTTCACAAGCTTGAAAATTCAAAGTTGGTCCATAAATTTAAAATCATATTTTAAGTGATTAAAATTGAATTAAGAATGAGAGTGCATTTTTCGGATTGGAAATTGGATAAAAAACCAAGTTTTTATTAAGGAAATGAATTTGATTGGTTGAAATAATATTTACCATAAGCTCACATGCATAGGATTACTTTATTAAATTAATTTGATTGGTCCTCTTAAAGGATTAAATTAAAATCAATTAATAAATAATTCCTATTGGTTTAGAACACCTTAAAATGGTAAGTATTCATGCACAAGATTTTCATCAAAGGATAATTCTTAAATTGATTTATTTTTAACTAATGGGATAATTATTTTGACCAATAATTATCATATTAATTATTAATAAATTGATTAGAATTAAGAAATCTCAAATTCAGCCAAATAAGGACTTCTAAATCCACTAGAAGTTGACCAAAGGTGAAAAAACTCGGAATTATCCAAAGCCCAATTCGGATTTGGATTCCAGCCCGTACACTGGTCAGTATTTCGACCATAACTTTTGACTCAATTATCCGATTTAGTTGATTCAAATTGGGATGGAAAGCTGACATGATGGGCTACAAATATATCTCAATGACCATCTCCAAATTCGAATATTTAGAGGGTCGAAATGGGCCCACAATTAGAGCCTAAAAATCAGTCAGAATTTCAGGATTTTCATGAAGTATATCCAATTTCCAAAACCCTAATGCACTCCCATGAGTTCCAAAACTTGGGTAGGTTCATTTTTGGGCTGCCATATAAATAGAAAATGATACTTATTTTCAAAAGGGGGTTGGAAAAATTAGTCATTCAGGAACCCTAAACAAAATTCAAGAAGAATATTTGTGCAATTAGGGTTAGACTTGAGAATAAGAACACAAGTGTGTTCTTATATTCAAGCCCAGAGATTACAATTCCATTTTTGTAATCTCTATTTCCAACCTTTCAATTCCTATTTTTAATCTCTTTTAACCAAATTTAACGGTTTTTCTTAAGAATCAATTTTCAGGTTGGATTCAATTCGAATCAAATCAAGGAGCTCCCTCCCCAACACATGCAGGTAATTCTTTTCCTTATTCCTGTTGATTACTCATTCAAAATAGGATTGTGTGATTAGTTGTATCCCAAGATAGTTTTGTATTAATTCTTCTCTTTTTTAATTTAATGCAGCAACTTTAATTGTGTAGAATGCATGATTAGGTTTTACCTGGGCACCGATCGGGTCCCAATTGTTTGACCTGGGTAATTTTTACCTGGGTATGGGCACAATTGCTATATTGCATCTAAAAACCGGGTTTTATGGTTTATGTTGTTGGTGAAAAAATTATTTTCCTATTGAATTCTGATTTTTGATCTTAACATGTTATACTAAAATTACAGCAACTTCTAAATATGTGTTTTTATGTGAGATGTCATGCTTAAATATTTTCAATTACTTGGTGATTAATCACAATGTTTCATCTTTATTTTGCATGTACTATATATGGTGTCAAATCAATGCGAAGTCTGGTTTGTATGCATCGAGTCGTGAACTATAGATTAAGGGAATCCTTAAGAGACTGATTTAGGTCAGGTTGTGTGGGTGCTTAACACCTTCCCACTCAATCCCCTAGCCCCCAAACCCTAATCTTAGGGGAAGTTAGATTAGTCCATGTATCCTTTTACTTCTGTTTTCTAGAATTGTATTTAGGACACAAAGCCTTGTAATTTTATTTTTCCTTAGATTGTATCTAGGGCAAAATCATGTAATTTGTTTAATTCCCCAAAACATTTTTGTATATTTCTTTATTCATCAATATATAAAAGTATTGTACTTTTTTCTTAGCTTTTTGTATAAAAGTTAGGTGGCGACTCCATTGTAAATTCCCCTAAAGATTAAGATGGAAAACAGTGAAAGTCTCCATTTTGAGAATCATGTTTAGGCCTTTACATTGGGTTAAAGGTCGTGGTTCTCACAGTGGCGACTCCACTGGGGACTTAGAGGGCTAAACTCTAGAGTAGGATTCCTTAGTCTATAGTTCACAAGTTGTTTGCATTGTTTGTTACTTGCTTTGATAATTGTCATTTTGTATGTCATGCATTGCATATGTGATTTTGCATTGTGTGTTGGTGAGCCTGGAAGCCACGATAGTAGTAGCCTTGGATCACGGTCCCCCTTGGATGCGGGTACCCTTGGCCAACCTACCACCCCACGAATATGTACCCTCGACCCTCTCGAGTTGGTATAAAGTGGTGAAACATACTGAGAACCATCGATGCCCCTCGCATGCAATTGGTGGGTATGTTGAGCCCAAGTAGTGGGGAACCTTTTAGCCTACCTTTCACCCTCATGTAAAAGCCCATTTAGATCTTTCCTTTAGGATGGCCCAACTTGATAAAGCGTGCATTCATGATTGCTTTTGTTTGAACCTAGGCCCAAGTCCAATGCTTGAAGCCTTGTTTGCTCTTGTTTGAACCTAAGCCCAAGTCCAATGCTTGAGGCCCACTTGGATGTTGTTTGAACCCAGGCTCAAGTCCAATGCTTGAAGCCCACATGAACTTAAGAGAATTAAATCCATCATTGAAGTAAATCAAAGTCCCCAAAGAGAAAAGTTTCTTAACCAATCACTTTTTGAAGGCAAAAATCAATCAAGTCCAATGTTTCAGGCCCACATGGCTTTAAAGAGATTAAAGGTCACATGATTCTAAGAAAATTCAAAGCCCAAATTCAAAAGAAATTAGAATCCATCTAGTCATGTTGAAAAGAAAAGCCCAAGTCCTATACTTGAGGCCCACTTGGTCATTTAAAAAAAAAAGAGCCTAAGTCCTGTACTTGAGGCCCACTTGGTCATTTTGAAAAGAAAGAGTTCAAGTTCCACTCTTGGGCCTATGCTTAAAGAATGGTTTAGGAATCCAAAATAACATGAAGTGAAAGTCCAAGTCCAAAGCTTGGACCCATTTTTTGAGAAAATGATACCTAACCCAACAAGACATTGATTGGATCAAAGGTCCAAGCCCAAGGCTTAAGACCAACATGACTTCACTTGAACTGAAGCCCAAGCTCAAGGCTTGAGGCTCACATGACCTTCCTTGAACTTAAGTCCGACCTTGCATGAATGAAAGCTCAAGTCCAAGGCTTGAGGTTTACATCACTTTGCTTAAATTGAAGCCTGAGTTCAACTCTTGAGGCTTTCATGACCTTGTTGGAATCAAGACCTAAGTCCAATATTTGAGACCCAAATGACTTTAATAAATTCAAAACCCAAGTCCAACGCTTGGAACCCATTCAGTCATTTTGGAAAAACAAAAAGGCCCAAGCCCAAAAACTTGAGGCGCACATGGTTCTTTTCTTGAATGAAAGTCTAAGCCCAATGCTTGACTTTCACATGATCCTATTGGATTAAAGCCCATAGTCTAATGATCGAAGCCTTCATGATTTTGTTTGGACCTAAATGAATGAAAGCCCAAATCCAATGGTTCCACGCATGAGATTTTATGAAATGAATGCCTAAGTCTGAAACTCACAGTCCATTGACTTAATGAGTCTAAGTGCACACAATGTTAAGGTTCAAATCATGTACAAAATTGACAAATGGATTCACTTCACAAGAAAAGTCAAAAGCCCAACATCATTGCTCCAAAGGTCCACAAGAATCAAGCCCAATTGTTGAAGGATCAATTTGAAGAAAGCCTAGCCCAGTTTGTTCATCATCAAATTTCTCAATGGACCAAGAAGACTCCAACAAAGCCATGGAGAACTCAAGGGATCGGTCATGCCATCCGAGACCTCATTGAACCAAAAGACCATTGCTCCATCTTCACCAGGCGGCTAATTCAACTTCTCTTTGAGCCAAGTGATCACTCCACAAGCTCCCAAGCCAAGATCTCATCCATGGGGTTTTTCTATCTTTCTTTTGTTTAAGTTCATTATGTTTGCTCATTTGAATTCTTAGGAACATGTTGCTTAGGTTTTGATTGTAAACTCATCATAGGAATGTTTGTTTGAATTTATTGTTTACATTTTTCACTTCAAGCAAAAAAAAAAAAAAAAAATCAAAAAAAAAAATCTCTCTGTCCAACTAAGGGCATGGGCCCTTAAGTTGCCTTCAATGAAGAGTCCTGAACTAGGGGCATGGGCCCCTAATGACTCCCAATCTTCCTCAAGGCCCAAAGCCTAAGAGTCCCATCCATTCATCCAATGCTCAATAGGTCATGATCTCCAACCACTGCTGGTTTTCAAAATGTGCATATTCAAAAAGAAAAAAAATCTTGTGGATTGTTTTTCAAAAGAAGGTGTTCTTTCAAGATCAAGAATCGCTCTTCTTCTAGAGTGAGTAAAATTCAAAATTTTCAAAACACATTTTCAAATTGTGCATAAGGAAATATCTTTGATAAAATCTTTTTGCAAATCATGAGATTCCATAGCCTTACCGATCAATTTGCATAAAGAAGGGATTAACTTCATTTAATTCATGTAAGGATCTTTGCTCACAATTTAGAACAAAAGGGAAAGAGATCCTAAATGCAATCAAGGGAAAAATCACATGTCATTTGATTAAACTGCAAAATCTTGTTTTGAGAAATTTTGATGTCACAACAACGGGTTGTTACTTCTTTTTACTCTAAGAGAAGTCTATCAAGAGAGGTCATATCTTTGTGCCGATAAACTAGCATTACTAGGGATTGGAGGCCATCTTTGGCTAGACCACATCATCCCAGAATTAACCTGTCACAAATTAATCCATTGCTAGCCCATTTGAGCCTATACAGTTAGCCTTTTTTTCAAGAACCAATAATAAAAACTTGAACCCAAGGGTGGGAAAAAACAAGTGTGCACATACTCAAAACTCATTCTAAGGAGGAGTCAAACCCAATGCTCGTCTGAAAAAGAGCCAACAAAGGAGGTACAAGTGTACCAAAAGTTTGGAAAAGAAAGTGTGGTGATTAGGGGCATGTTCAAGACCCACCTTGAAGAAAGGTCGAAATATGAAATCCTTAATTCTCACCAACTATGGAGAGATTCATGTTAAGCTCACATGAGAGTCCAACAAGCTAAATCCGACAAGGAGCAACATGAGTGTATGAAAAAGCAAATAATTGTGAAAGAAAAGTTCAAAAAAGAAGAAGAGAGACCCGCTAGGTTGAAAACCCGAAAGGGCAACCTAGGCAAAAAATAGGGTAACCCAGTAGGTTGAAAACCTGAAAGGGCGGCCTAGGTAAAAGTTAGGGTTTCATTCAAAAAAAAAAAAAACTCAAAGAAGAGAGATAAAGCTGAAAGAGAAAAAGATGTGATATTCTTGAAGAGAGAAAAATTTCAAAGAAAGAGAGCCCTGAAATTGAAAAATTGAAGAGAGAAAGGAAGATGAAATTCCCTCAAAACCAAAAATGAGTGTCCATCAAAGCTGAAGAGCTAAATAAGAGAATTGAACAAAAAGAATGAGCTCACACAAAGGAACAACTTGAATGAAATAAAGAGAGACAAATGAGAAGAGACTTTCAAGAAGTCCGATTCAAAAGCAAGCATTGATAAAAAAGGGAGAAAGCTCCTTCCAATGTCTGAGTTTTAAGTAATGCACACTTAGGGAAAATATCCAAAAAGGGATTTTGAGCCTTTTATATATCCTTCATTTCAAATACCTGAACCCGGCCTACATTACAACCTTATGAATAAAGACCTCCTTGAAGTCTTGGTAGTTTTTAGGCACAACTCTCGTGATAATTTCTCTTAGATTCAAAATAAAGAAAGCCCGAAGTAATCAAGCACTACTAGCAAAAGATCTTAAAAAGGAAAATTCTCAAATTAGGGGCACTCCCCTTATTTGCTCTCAGACAAAAATTCTCAGTCTAGGGGCACTCTCCTTATTTGCTCTCAAACAAAAATTCTCTAGCTAGGGGCACTCCCCTTGTTTGTCATCAAACAAAAGTGAATTCACCAAATTAAGGGCACTCCCCTTATTTGTTCCTCAGATAAAAATTCTCAAACTTAGGGGCACTCCCCTTGTTTAATCTCAAATGAAAAGAATTCCTAAATCAGAAGGCATTCTCCTTTGATTATGCTCTCAGTGAATACCCTTCAATTCTTCAAGCACTATCATGCACATTCTTTGATTGTCTTTAAGGATTCAATCTCATAATGCTCAAAGTAAAAAAGCAAGGTTGTTTACTTGAATTTGGTGACCTCGATCCTTCATAATAAAAGAGAATGGTTTGGCTATTGAATGTTATGATCAGCCAAAAGACCTATTCGAAAGGGACTACCTTTTGCTCATTTGAAAAAGGAAAAAAATGATTTTTCTCAAAATTGATAAGAACACCACATTGCAAAGAAAGGTTTCTACACCACAAAGTTTTAAAAGAAAAATTCAACTCATTTTCAAAATTTTCTCTTGAATAAGCTCATTTTGAAATCACCATGCAGACTTGATCAGAGGTCTTTATCATCACCATGGTTGACCAAGTGTCTTCCAACCACTCTTGAACTACGTCTGGACCTGATCCTCCCAAAAGAGGTACGTAGGCAGTCCATCAAAGAATCAGTCCCAATCATTTGAATGACCTTTGGATAGGTCAAACTTCTGAACTACGTCTTGACCTGATCCTCCTAAAAGAGGTACGTAGGCAGTCTATTAAAGGCTCGGTCCTAAACACCCAAATGACCTAAGCTTTGGTTTGGTGGAGAACTCAAAGTGATTGACTTGAAAATAGTTCACTTGCAAAAAATGTTTTTACAACATGTCTAAATTATGGGCATTGGCCCAACATTTTTGTATGCAAGCATGCTACACTAGGGGCATCGGTCCATCTATTCTGTTTGTCAACATGATCTTTTTTTTGCCAAATATGCTCAAACTAGGGGCATGCGCCCAACTGACAATCAAAAGAAGATTTTGTTTGTTGTCTCTTGTAGGTTATCAAAGTCACTCCATTGGACCATTCATCAACAAGAGTTCACCCTACAAAATGTTGCCACATCTTCATCAAAATATCATTCTCCAATGGAAACACCAAATTCAATCCTCCAAGGAAAAAACCGTCATCATCAAAATAGAAGGAGGCCAGGTAAGTATTGAAAAGCTAAGGTACGTATTTCTAACCACATATGCCTTAAGCAAGACAAAACACCCCAACATTCACATAACGAAACGCATGACACTCAAGGTCTTACGACAAATCAAACTCAACCTTCTCGACATTCGAAGCATACTGAACCAACTTCCGTTTCCTAAGATTAATCTCCTCAAACAACCTTGACACATAAACAAAAGAAGCCATCAAAACTAAAATAAATAACCAAATCAAACACCATCATGCAATCATGAGAAAATTAACCAAGTCTAATTTAGCATAATCAAGACTTAAAATTGACCAACCAAGTTAAAAAGCACCACAAACAGCAATTCCAACTCAAAGAAAACAAATTCAAAACTTAAACATCCAAACATGAATCAATTCATTAATTCAAAAGCAAAACCACTAGACCAAGTTAACAAACCATCAAATCTTAACCAAATGGAGCAAATCCAAAGTAGTTATCCATCTCAAACTTAATCAACCAAGCTAAAAAAATTAACAAAACAAAGTTCTTAAAAAAAAACATTGGCCTTAAAAGTTGCAAAATTTCAGCAAAATCAATCGAATTTGGCCATACCCATTTCAATCAAACAAACCCAATCATACCCATGATCACAAAGCAATCACCAAACTCAAAATTTCAGAGACACATTAAGAAATAACAAAATCAACTCAATTGTGCGAAAGCCAACCTAAATAAATAACCAAAGTCGAAAAATCATTTCAAACTTCAAATCTAACCTTGAATCAATCAAAATTCCAAGCTCTAACCCTGAGTTAGCATCCATTTTGAAATCCGACCCTGAGCCAATGACCCTGAGTCAAATAACCAACACAAAGATTTTAAGCCTCAATACGAGCAAATTAAAACAATTTTTAAGCCTCAAAGATGAGCAATTGAACGAATCTTCACAATGGAACAATCTCAAAGAACAAAAAAATGTCAAAAAAAAAACATTAAAAAATCTCCAAGAATAAAAAAAATTCTTCACAATGAGAATCTCCATAAATCACCTCAATAAAAAATATTCATGGAAAAACTTCCTCATGGACAAATCTTCATAAGCACATTAAAAAAAATCTCCAAAATCAATCATTTAAGCCTCAAAGATGAGCAAACCACCTCTCCATCAAAATTAATCCCTGACCCTGAGTCACCAATCAACGATTAAACTTTGACCTCAAATTGTACAAAAAAAAAAAGATGAAATTCTTGACCTAAAGTCATCCACTAAAAGCCAAATGTAAATGAATCTTGACCCTGAGTCATCATTAAGAGAATCAAAATTCGACCTTGAGTCGAAAATCAAGACTTAACCTTGAATCATCATCCAAATTCAAAAAAATAAATAAAAAATCGACCCCAAGTCAAAAATCAAATTTGACCCTGAGTTAAAAATCCAAGATCAAAATTGTGACCCCGAGTCAATGTCATCAAAACATTCTTCCTAAAGCACTTGGCAGATGTTGCATCCAACAACATTCTCTTTGAGGCAATTTTGCGGAATTGTATTCTCACCTGGCATTCTTTTGGGGCAACTTTTTGGAGTTGTATTCCTACACTTTCTCTTTGAGGCAATTCTACAGAATTGTATTCTCAAAAATTTTTCCTTGGAGGCAATTCTGTGGAATTGTATTCTCAAAATATTTTCTTTAGAGCAACTTTGCGGAGTTGTATTCCCACACTTCCTTTTGAGGCAATTATGCATAATTGTATTCTCAAAACATTTCATTTGAGGCAACACTCTAGAGTTGTATTCTCAAACTTTCCTTTTAGGCAACTCTGCGAAGTTGTATTCTCACAACGCTTCCTCTTTGAGGCAATTCTACGGAATTGTATTCTCAAAACATTTCCTTTGAGGCAATTCTACGGAATTGTATTCTCAAAATATTTCCTTTGAGGCAATTTTACTGAATTGTATTCTCAAAACATTTCCTTTGAAGCAACTTCACGGAGTTGTATTTTCTCAAAACATTTCATTTGAGGCAATTCTGCGGAATTGTATTCTCAAAACATTTCTCTTTGAGGCAACTCTGCGGAGTTTTATTCCCATACTTCCTTTTGAGACAATTCTACTAAATTGTATTCTCAAAACATTTCCTTTGAAGAACCTTTGCGGAGTTGTATTCTCAAAACACTTCCATTTAGGCAATTCTAATGAATTGTATTCTCAAAACCTTCCCCTTTGAGGCAATTCTACGGAATTGTATTCTCACACTTTCTCTTTTGGGACAACTTTGAAGAGTTGCATTCCCACAAATGTCTGAGGACATTATATCCCCACGTGAATAAATTAATGGTCACAAAATGAGATGTCATACTTGCATTGGTGTTTATTTATTACATAAATTCCACCAATGAGGGGCATCTGTTGACACCCCATTTTGCAACCATTAATTTTACTTTTTTACACTTTAGTGCATAAAGGGTAAAATGGTAATTTCACAAGCTTGAAAAATTCAAAGTTGGTCCATAAATTTAAAATCATATTTTAAGTGATCAAAATTGAATTAAGAATGAGAGTTCATTTTTCGGATTGGAAATCGGATAAAAAACCAAGATTTTATTAAGGAAATGAATTTGATTGGTTGAAATGATATTTACCATAAGCTCACATGCATAGGATTACTTTATTAATTAATTTGATTGGTCCTCTAAAGGATTAAATTAAAATCAATTAATAAATAATTCCTATTGGTTTAGAACACCTTAAAATGGTAAGTATTCATGCACAAGATTTTCATCAAAAGGATAATTCTTAAATTGATTTATTTTTAACTAATGAGATAATTATTTTGACCAATAATTATCATATTAATTATTAATAAATTGATTAGAATTAAGAAATCTCAAATTCAGCCAAATAAGGACTTCTAAATCCACTAGAAGTTGACCAAAGGTGAAAAAACTCGGAATTATCCAAAGCCCAATTCGGATTTGGATTCCAGCCCGTACACTGATCAGTCAGAATTTCAGGATTTTCATGAAGTATATCCAATTTCCAAAACCCTAATGCACTCCCATGAGTTCCAAAATGTGGGTAGGTTCATTTTTAGGCTGCCATATAAATAGAAAATGATACTTATTTTCAAAAGGGGGTTGGAAAAATTAGTCATAGGAACCCTAAGCAAAATTCAAGAGAATTTTTGCAAAGGGTTAGACTTGAGAATAATATTCAAGCCCAGAGATTACAAAAGCCATTTTTGTAATCTCTATTTCCAACCTTTCAATTCCATTTTTAATCTCTTTCAACCAAATTTAATGGTTTTTCTTAAGAATCAATTTTCAGGATTGGTGGTATTCTCAATCAAGAGGCCGCATCCCATCACAATCAAATTCAATTCGGGACACTCATTCAAGAGGTTGCATCCCAAAAGTTTTGTATAATCTTCTCTTTTTTAATTTAATGCAGCAACTTTAATTGTGTAGAATGCATGATTAGGTTTTACCTGGGCACCGATTCAATTGTTTGATTAATTTTTAATGCACAATTGCTATATTGCACTGTTTTCGGTTTCTGTTTTGTGAATGATGCAAATCTGATTTTTCTAACATGTTATACTAAAATTACAGCAACTTTAAATTATTTTTTTTCATGTGAGATGCATGCTTAAATGATTTTAAATGCTTGATGATTAATCACTGTTTAATTTTTTATTGCATGTACTATTGTGATGCTATGAATCAAATGCGAGTATGGTTTGTTTGAGGTTGTGAACTTAGATTAATGGATCCTTAGAGACTGACCTAGGTCAGGTTGGATGGGTGCCTAACACCTTCCCATCCAATCCCCTAGCCCCCGAATCCTAATCTTAGGGGATGTTTAGATTAGTTTATGTATCCTATTTACTTTCTTTTTTAGATTGTATTTAGGACCAAAGCCTTGTATTTTGTTTTCTTAGATTGTATCTAGGGCAAAATATTGTAATTTGTTTCTTTTCCAAACAATTGTATTATTTATTCAATCAATAAAAGATAGAACTTTTTTCTTAGCCTTTTGTTATAAAAGTTAGGTGGCGACTCCATTGTAAATTCCCCTAAACATTAGGATGGAAAACAGTGAAAGTCTCCATTTTGAGAATCATGTTTAGGCCTTTGCATAGGGTTAAAGGTTGTGGTTCTCACACTGTCCAAACACTCATCTATAATATAAACTAAAAGTTGAAGCTGAGAGAAAATTTTTAGGCTTCCCCAAATACCGCCACATTAGATTTGTTGCTCCCACACACTTCCACCTTCCCCTTCCCTTTATTTAATTTTCTCTCACACTTTTATTCAAAAAAAAATTCTCTTTCTTATGGCTGTTCCTCTACCTTCACCTCTTCATCTACCTCTCTCTCCCTTTCACCTCTTGACCTTTTCACTCCTTGACCTCTTCTCTCTCTCTCTCTCTCTCTCTCTCTCTCTCTCTCTCTCTCTCTCTCTCTCTCTCTCTCTCATCTCCCCAATTAATTACCTCACATTTTCATCTACCTCTCTCTCCCTCTCACCTCTTGAACTCCCTGACCTCTTCATCTCCCCAATTAATTGCACCCCCAATTTCCTATTTAAATCCTATGCTTGAGATTTTTTTTTAGTCTTCATGTGTAGTTCCCTATAGTTCTATTGTTGTTTGAGTCTTCAAAGGTGTGTTCTTTCCCCTTTGGTTTCTGATTGGCTTTGCCAGATTTCATGCTTTTATTTATTTATTTATTTGGTTTTTCTGCTCAGCTCAATATTTTTATTTTTTGGCTTTTGGTGTTCTTTGTTCCGTTGGTTTTATAATTTTGTAGTTCCTAAGCGTTTCTTCAGCAATGTTCTAATTGTTGTCTTGACTTTATTCGTTTTTCTGTTTATATAAACGGATGTTGTACAACATTAGATTAGATATATTTCCCGTGCATCGCACAGGTTTGTGACTAGTTAGCAATAAGAACAGAATCTACCATCTGCTGGCCACCCACAAAAGCATTCTAAGATTCTGAGACAAGCTCATCTAAAACTCCTCTTAACCTATTTGCCAGGACTTTAGCCTGAAGCTTATACATACTCCCAATAAGACTAATAGGCCTAAAATCCTTAATGTTCACAGCATTAGGCTTCTTAGGAATAAGTGCAATAAAAGTTGCATTAAGGGATTTTTCAAATTGTCCCTGCTCATAAACTTCCTAAAAAAATCCCATAATATCCTCCTGAAGAACCTACCAACAATGCTGGAAAAAAGCCATAGTAAATCCATTAGGACCAAGAGCTTTATCCCCCTACAAATCTCGTAAAACCCCACAAACCTCTTCCTTATCAAAATTCCTTTCTAGTAATCGACAATCCTCCTCCCCAATGGTCGTAAATGGAAGCCCATCTACATCAGGATGCCAAACTTCACTTTCCTGATACAGATTAGTATAAAATAAAACCATTTGCTCCCTGATATTAGCTTCGTCATCATAAGAAACGCCATCCATTTCAATAACTTGAACCCGATTACGTCTTCTATTAGAGTTGGCCATTTTATGAAAAAACTTTGTATTATTATCTCCCTTCCGAAGCCAAAGAACCCGAGACTTCTGATGCCAAGAAATCTCATCCAAATGAGCTAAACTATCCCATTCAGCCCTCAACTGATCCCTTTGAACCCGTTCCTCATCAAAAATCACACCTTGGAATTCTTGCTCATCTAATCTTCCTATCTCAGCCATTACACCCTTCTTTCTCAAGCCCACATCACCAAAAACTTCTTTGTTCCAAATCTTCAAGTCTTCCTTAAGCGTTTAAGGAGTAGTTGGACCACCACCCTTGAATTTTATCCAGAAACCCATCCACCTTCAACCACATATTCTCAAACTTGAAAGCACTTCTACCTCGAGCCATACCACCACTCTCCACTAACAATGGACTATGATAAGAAATAGGCCGAGGTAAAAGCTTCTAGAAAACATCAGGGAAATGATCCTCCCAATCAGCTGACACCAGAACCCTATCAATACGAGACATTAATGGCAAATCCAAACCACTACACCAAGTGAAAGGCCCTCCTAACAAAGGCAAATCAATCAGATTAATCATGTCAATAAAGTCAGAAAAATCTGCCATTACCGAAGTGAAACTTGTGCATCCCAATCGCTCCTTAGGATATCGAACAACATTAAAATCCCCAAACAAACACCATGGAGAAGACCAACAATTCTGCACCCCCAAAAGCTCATCCCAAAAATAACTACGCATAGAATCCAGATTTGGACCATAAACCCCAGTCCCTGTCCAGACAAAACCATCATCCAAACTTCCCCATTGGTAAGAAACCGAGTACTCCCCAATATGGACATCTAGCTTCTCCAAAACCTTCTTATCCCACATTAGAATAATACCCCCAGCCATATTCACAGTAGGTAAAGCCTCCCAACCAGCATACACATTACCCCATAAGCTCCTAATCAACCTCTGATCCACCGCATCTAACTTTGATTCCTGAAGACAAACTACATCACCCCTCCAATCTCGTAAGAGATTTTTCAACACCTCCCTTTTGCGAGGATTATTCAAGCCTCTAACATTTCAAGACACAATTCGCTGCTTCATAAAAAAACACAAAAAAAACTCCCAGCATCACTGCAGCACCAACCTAATGTCTAAGACTAGCCACCTTTTTCCCACCATAATTAACAGTGGAAATAAGATTTCATAATTCACGAGTACCTTTTTTAACTGACCTTGTAGGTTTAAGAGGACCTGGAGTATGTCTACCTTTCTTTCTTTTTGCATCAATTTTGCATAATAAGGCAATACATTCAACTTCAAAACCTGCAATCGGCATACCCACTAACTCACTAAAATCCTTATATTTTTGTTCAACCCATAACAACATCGCCTCCTCCAAGGCCAGGACATCCCCTAAATATTGATCCGTGAACTCAGAAAAACCCAAAGGAGCAATCTTTGCCAAAGGTTCGCAGACTATAGGACTTTGGGTACGTTCTGAGTCAGGCTTGGTACTCCATGCTAAAGGAAGAGGTGGAGAAGCATAACCACTAGCCCCATCAAGTAGCAACAGCGACGCCATCTCCATACCATTAACCCCATCGATCAACAATAGCGGCGCAATCGCCTTACCAGCCACCACGAACTCCATCGCGTTGTCCGATGTGACACCCTTAACCCTAAACACGTCAGAAACAAATGGATGAAATACCAAGTCTCGAATCGCCTCCTCTACCGTTAACCCATCCTCCTCCGACTCAGAGAGATCCTCCACCGTCGCCAAGTCAACCTCACTCGATTCCAACTGACTGTTGGAGGAGGCACCGACCTCTTTCGAACTGGACTCCACCTTATTTTGGCCAATCAACTCGGGCTAGGCCGTGAGAGGATTTCCAGCTGGTCCACAAGGCCTAAGCTAGGTTGGGGTTGTTTAGGAACCCAAGTTTCTTTACCGGCCCGTTGGGCCACTTCATTAACCTGAGGTTCTTGGGCTCTAATGTTTGCAATATAGGCCTGTGTTGGGACGTCCACTTCATTAACCTGAGGCTCTTGGGCCTATTTTGGGGCGTTAGTCTAGGCCTATTTGGCTTGCCTTAAGTTGCCTTCACTTAATGTGATACGCAACGTTTTGTTACGTGGTTTCCAAATGAAATCACAACTATGCATAGGGTGGGGAGCATCTGCCAGTAAATGAACCCGCGATTTGGGGCGATGAATCTCCACAGCTAGCAAATTAGATCCCTTCCCCAAATCACTCTTCTTCCTGAGATTGACGCTAACGCCTTCATGACGTTGCCCACCCACGGCTGAGCCACTCAACGGAGGGGATTTCTCATTCAAGAAGAAGCGTCGGAGCTCCTTCTCAAAATAAGCCCACCTAACACCATTACGTCCCTCAGGGACCCTTATACCTCCTTGTTGAGACTTGCTATGGAATTCCTAGATCTCAATAAAGGTACCTCTGTCGTTCTTCATACCACTCACCTCTAATGTCCGATACCTATCTCTAAAGAACTGTATAAAAACTTGAGTATTAAATTATGGATTGCGTAACTTGCCCAAGAGCTCAAGCAACCACTTTAAACCGGCATAACCCAACCAAATTGACCCTTAGAATCTACCACGGCGTTCCTTAATATTATATGAATCAACCCTGCCACCATCAAACTCTAGATAAAATGTCTTAGCCCCTAAATAGAAAACAACCTTATCCTGCCCAGTTGCTTGGATTTTGTGAAATGGTTTCATGGAGAAGTGTCTTTTCAGTAAGGATGAGGGATTGGTATTTGTGGAGGTCTGGGTTTTTGTGTTTATAATGGGAATTTGGCTGGTAGGATTGCTGGTGATGTGGTTGAGTGGGGTGGGTTGTAACTGTGGGGGTTGGGAAATGCCATGGTAAAGGTGTTGTATAAAGCATTGGTTGGATTGAAGGGGGCCCAATCAATTCTGTAGATGAAGGGTTGAAGTAAAAAGATGGTGGAATAAGGCTCGCCGGAGGTGGAGGAGGTAGTGGTCGAAGCCATTGTGGTGGGGGATAAGGTTAGGTAGGAGGGGGGGGGGGGGGGGGAGAGGGAGCAACATCATTGCATCGTACCACCTTTACCCATCATGAAGAAAAAAGTGTTGAAAAATATATGGGTGTGTGGATAGTATCCATCTATTAGGGAAAGGGAAAAACCGGGTTGATCTACTATTAATCTTCTTTATTCTTTTTTCCCTTTGAAAAATTTCAGATCTACATCTAGCATAAAAGATTCACTGACTTTAAACTACTGGGTACTAATTTTCTGGGCATGTGTGTGTGATCTGTGGAACCGTTCAATTTTCAATAAGACTTGACTTGGCTAACAATATAATTTGGTTCTTTAGGTTTTGATGAGTTATCTTCAAAGTTGATGTAGTGGGCTTGAGATTCATGAATTTTTTTTTTATTTTTGTTGTTGTTCTGTTTCTTTCTTTTGTTTCTCTATTTTATAGTTAAAAATATTTGAGCATCTTTAGCAATTTTGGGTCTAAGATTAGTTCCCACTGGAATTTCGTCTCCAATGTCCACATCATCCTCTCCAACTTCCCCTTTTATCTTGCTCTTATGTGCCTCTGCTACCAGCTTTCTACTTCGCTCATGGCTCATTGGAGACTAAATTTCAACAACAACATCACTTAAAATCCTGCACCCTTAAATAATAAACAAGGAAAGGCCCAACAGATTTTCTCTGTCTCGGCAACATCACTGGGATTTTCTCGCCATAGTAGTGCTTTGATTTTTTTTTTTTTCTTCTTGGGTTTAATATTTTGAAGTAGAATTAATATGCTTTTAATTTGGTGTGGTGGTTCTATTCTTTTATTTGAAATAAGCTTATATGGCAATGTTTCATTGGAGGGTGTAAACAATGAGTTTTACACTAGCTCCTTATTGAATTCACTCTCTTACCAAAATAAACTATTTATTAATTGCTTATAACATGATGTGAAGTTAAGAATTGAAAAGGCAATTGCCATATATAGGTGCGGCCAATAGATATAATGAATGCTTTAATGTTTACCTGTTATTCTTGAAACGCAGAGGGCAAGTCTTGCGGGTTGGGTAGGGAGTGGGTTTCAGAGAGAGGGAGAGTGAAAAAGGAGGCGGTAGTTAATTATCAGGGAACATGAGCTAATATCTTTTAGAAAGAGAGAGGTATTAAAGAAACCCTAAACTTAATTAAAACTAAGTCATTTTGAGTATATTAACCCATAATTATACACTTTAAAATTTTACAATTTATTTATTTATTTTAAGAGGCAAATTAGATGAATACCTCATGTATTATCAAATTAATTTTTTTTAGCCCACTCTTTTGAAGTGGAGATAGAAATTCTAAACTAATTAACCTAGTCTAATTGTGTGTGTGAGAACTCGAACTCACACCCTCATTAACCCACCTTCTTATTACCCATCCAAATCCACCTATTAATGAGCAGGGCCGGTTCCGAGATTTGGGTTGCCCAAGCCCGTCCCAAATTTGGTTGCCCACTTATTATTAAATATTAAAAAAAAATATAAAGTCCAATTTTTTTTTTTTAATGCAAAATTAAGGTTACATTGTGCTTTTTAACTTAGCTTTAAATTACATTATATGCCTAGTAGTTTTTTAATTAAAAAATTCATTAGTTTTTTAATTACTCATTAACACTATTATACTATCATTAAAAAAATAAAAATAAAACAAAGCATAACATAATTAACATTGCACTATAATCTATGTTCAATGCACACAGGCCCACAACACATGCACAACACAACACAAAAGCACTACACTACACAATTTACTCAACTCACTCAGTAGTCAGTACAATACTTTGTACAAAGTCATAAAAATTTTCAATATATTCGGTCAAATAAAAGCACTAAAGTAGCACAAAAAGTCATTAAATTTTCAATATATTCGGTCAAAAAACATTTAGGCAAAAGCAGCAGCAACATTCATTCAAAAATCAAATGAAAGACATAAAGAGAGAAATACCAGTTGCGGGTTGCGCTGTCAGTGCTCCGTGCTCCGTACACAGAGAGAGAAATACCAATTATAAAGAAAAAAAAATATAAAATATAAAAAATTACAACTCTTTCATAAAATACTATTACATAATAAATGATAAAGAAGTTCATCTATTTTTTTATGAGAAATTTATTGAGATATACATTTTTACAAATACCATTTGTTTGAGAACTTTTTTTTTGCCCAAAAATCTTAGAGAGGAAGAGGAATGCTTCCTTATTAGATCTATGTATTGATAGAAAGAATGAATTACAAAAAAAAAATTGAAAAAAAAAAAAAAAAAAAAAAAACACTAGGCATATTTGAATGACGGCCGGAATGCAAAGTTATTGCAACAAACTTATTTATTTGTTGTTAATACCTTATTATGTTAACTATTTATGATGGCCAAAATGTTCATCACAAATAACCACACAGTTAGGAAAATATACATTTTTACGATGGCCAAGTGCCGTAGCCAATGTGAAAAATCAAGGCGGGAATTCTCCCTCCAAAATAAATTACCTTATGCGACGGAATATTTGTTGTCATAAGTAAAAGTTATTGCGATGAACTTATTTATTTGTCATTAATACCTTATTATGTTAACTATTTATGATGGCCAAAACGTTCGTCGCAAATAACCTCACAGTTAGGAAAATATATATTTTTACGATGGTCAATTATCGTCGCCAATGTGTAAAATAAAGGCAGGAATTCTCCCTCCAAAAAAATTACCTTTTGTGACGGTTAATTAATCATCAAAAATAACATTCCTGCGACGGAACAGACTTGTTGTCGTTAAAAAAATATTACCGACAGCAAATGTTATTCTTAAATACAACATATAGGAAAAATATATATTTTTATTTGTGACAAACAAAAGCCGTCGTAATTATAAATATTATTGATGGTCCTTTCATGTCATCGTAAATAGTATTGTATTAGTGACAAACATTTTTATGTTTGTTGGAAAAGGTACAACGGGAATAATTCTCTCCAAAAAATTCATATTTGCGACAAAAAATATTAGTATTTCCGACAATCCATTTGCTCGTCAAAAATGTTTCAACCTTTGACAAATCATTCCCGACAGGAGATTTGCCATCGAAAATACTATTTTTTCCGACGGCTTTTATTGTCAGTCAAAAAAGTTTTGTTGCAAATAGCAACTATTTTTGTAGTGATCTTTGTACTCCAACAACCTACTAGCACTTCACATAATCACATTGTTGCCAATCCAATCTTTCATGAGCGCACAAAGGCAAAAAAATCGTTAGGCTGTCATGTGGTATGTGAAAAATTACAAGCCAAGTAGTAAAACCTAAATTCTTTTGTAGCAACAATCAACGAGTTGAGGTTTTTATTACCAACACTTTGGACATAATCAATTTTCCTATCTCTTGTCTTGTGCAAGTTGGGTGTTACACATGTACATTCTCCAACATGAGGGCAAGTGTCACCTTTGACAATTCAAATTCTAGCCCATGTTTATTCACTTACAGTCTTACATACTAACAATTTTTATAATTTCTAAAATTATAGAGTTGACTGCACCCACAGCTTTTTTGCTCGGTGAAGTTTTGATGCTAATTTTAAGTCTCCTTTTAGCAGTGCCGACTCAAGGAATTTCGGGGCTTAAGGCGAAAGTTTTAAGTGGGACCTTTTCTCATATTTAAATATTAATTAAATAATATTTAATTTTTTATATTTATTTATTTAAAATCTATTTTTCTTGCATTTGTGAGATTTTCACCCAAATTTTTTGTTGGGTTTTGTTTAATACTAGTAACAAATTTATCCATAGATCCTTTTTGAGATTCAATTTGTTTTTCAATTTTTCTTCTTTTTTGAAGTTTTTCATATCCCGATAGATATTTTCTAGTAGACATTTATAATTAAAAAATATTTAAGAATAAATGAAACACAATCTATGATAAAATTATAAATTAACTAAAATAAAATTTCAAATATATATAGAACAATAGAACCTGGTTTATCAAAAGCAAGATTGCAATTTTACTAAATAATTTGATCACTTCATATCTCAAACCTGCACAAATAAAAAATTATTTATAACATAATTCAGCAAATTAAATAAGAATGATCCACCCAAATAATAAATACAAATGAAATAAGTTAAATAACCTAATTAAAATAAGAAGGAAACGATTTATCAAGAGAAAAAAAGAAAAAAAAAGAAAGAAAGATTAGAGTTGAAATAAGTTAAATAACCTAAACACCTATCCTTATCCTTATCCCTATCATCAACATCATCCTCCTTACCCTCAACTTGATTACACTCCAACATAGGAACAAGACCACTAATCATGTCTAAGGGTGCAACCTCTTCATGTTCTACATATACATGTATCACATTCTTTGGGGCAATGAAAGCATACTCAAGGAATCTCCTAGTATCATCATCAGTTCTCAAGTAGTTCAAACCATCATTAAGATTGATACCAGATGTACAATAATAAAATTGTATCACATTACACACATCTAATTCCTTACAATTATCATGCAGCTAAAAAACAGACCATTTGTCAAGGTCATTCTTCTTAATAAAACACTCTTGACCCCTCAAGTACACCCTCAACTTATCTTTAATAGTAAAAAATCCCCCATGGTGTAGAATTATATCAAAAGAAGGATTCCCATCATACATTTTGTCAAAGTGGACCACACAACACAGTACAACATGAAACACTGAGCATCCAACATAGCACAAAACACAAGACAAAACACACAACATCAAGGACCACTTATCTTTGAACAAATTCCATTAATTTATTATTACAATTATCACTTTGACCACTACAGACAAAATACCCAACTACCCAAACCAAATATTTAATGAAAGCAACAAACTAAAGACAAAATCAAAAAGCTACCAGTCAGTTATAACACTGAACAACCAATTAAATAAAAAATTGGATGTCTATGATTTCACGAAATTTACCTAAAAAAGCTTATACATGCAAGCTTTGGGACCACTATAAGAAGCTACAAAGCCTAATAATTTTGAAGTTGCTACACATTGAAAACCAAAAATCACCATGCAAGACATATAAATATCCTCTCAATTTTATTACGGCAGAAAACAATAATAGAACCTGGTTTATCAAAAGCAAGATTGCAATTTTACTAAATAATTTGATCACTTCATATCTCAAACCTGCACAAATAAAAAATTATTTATAACATAATTCAGTAAATTAAATAAGAATGATCCACCCAAATAATAAATACAAATGAAATAAGTTAAATAACCTAATTAAAATAAGAAGGAAATGATTTATCAAGAGAAAAAAAGAAAAAAGAAAAATAAAGATTAGAGTTGAACTTAAACGTACGTGGTAGACTACTAGTAGTACTTAAATAAATAATAAAAAAAAAAAACGTACGTAATAGTCTTGTTTTTTATTAGTAAGTCATTAAGTTAGAGCATTCGCAGTCGCATATGTAAACAAACCTATTAGCAAAAATAACTACTATTGTAGCTAAAATTCACACAAAACATCCTCCCATCCGATGCTCTATTGTTGCTAAAAAAATTACATGATGCTACAGTACTCGGTATCCATATCGAGTACTGTTTAACATGTAAACCAATTTTTGTGTGTTTTTTATTCGTTCTCTCTCTCATCTCCCTCGCACTTTCTCTTGCTCTTGCTCTCGCTGTTTCACATAGAAACTCTCTCTCTCCTCTCCCTTGCACTCACTAGCTCACTACCACCGGTGTGATAGGTGGCTCATTGCGGCTGTTGGTAATGGGTTGAAGTTTTGAGTTGTGGGTTTGGCGGTGGCTATGGGTCTGTGGTCGACTGGTGGTGGCTCTGTGTAGTGTGTGTGGTTGAAGGAGTTAAGCTCCGTGGGTTTGTGGGTATGGGTTTCCAGCGTGGGTATGTGGTGGCTCCATGACTGTGGGTTTGTGGGTATGGTTTTCCAGCTATGATTTGTGGTTGTGGTGGCTGTAATTTTTTGTGGTGGAAGTGATTTTTGGTTGTGGGTTTGTGGTGGTGGATTTGTGGGTATGAGTTTTTTGTGATGGGGTTGTGGTGGTTGTAATTTTTGGTTGTGGGTTACCGGTGGCTCTGTGAAAATAAAGGACTTTCTGCAAATCATTTTATGGGTGCTTGGTATGAATTTTTTGTTGTTGCACTTGGGAATTTTTTTTGTTCCCATCCACATATGAAGTTTTTTGTTCACCGGAGTTGTGGAAGTGGGAAGTTTTTTGTTCACTGGAGCCGTGGTAGTAGGATGTGAGAGGTGAGAGAAAGAGGGATATGAGAGATTATTTTCTTAAAAAAAATAAAAAAATAAAAGATTATTTTAATAGAATGTCTTGTAAAATAAAGAGTGGGATGTGAGGTGTTTGTAAAAGTGGATAGGTAAAATAGAAAATTTGGCTTTTTGAATAGGTAAAGTAGATTTTTTTTGCAATTCGGAAATGCTCTTGCTCTTAGGTACTAGGTGGTAGTCTTTATTTATTTATTATTATTTTTTTTTTTATCAATAAGACAGTAAGTCAGTAACATAGGTAGTAGACTAGACTTTTTTTTTTTTTTTTTTTTTTTTTTTTTTTTTTTTTTTTTTTTTTTTTTTTTTTTAATTTCAGTAAGACAGTAACGTAGGTAGTAGTTTAGTAATAATTCATAACTGGGACCCGCGTGTCCTTCCTTCCCCTTATGGGTCCTTCTTGTTGGCATGTTCATCTCTTTTAGGTAATGGGTCTCTCCTAGTCTCATTTGTTTGTCTCTTTTGATTTCTCTAGATGGATAAACTTGTAGTTAAAACAAAAAAGTTAGGATGGTCAAAAGCCCCCATCTCCCTGGAGGTGGATCCTAAAGTAGAGACTCAAGCAAAGCTTATGCTTATGGGGAATGTTCTCACTTCCAGGTATTTCTCTAAAGTTGTAGTTAAGGAAATTATTGCTAAAGCTTGGAATATGGTTAATGAAGTGGATGTGGCGCCTGTAGACAAAAATGTATTTCTGTTTTCTTTCAAGCATGAGGTGGATTGGAACAGGCGCCCTTGGTGCTTTAAAGGGGAGCATTTAATTCTCAAGCAGTATAAGTCAGAGTGGAGCCTTAATGAAGTTGATTTCTCTAAAACAGATTTTTGGGTTCAAATACATGGTCTTCCGCTTAATAGACAGAACCCATAAAATCTTCAAAAGATTGGGTGCATCTTAGGGTCTGTGCTTGAGGAAGATCTGATTGGTAATGAAGAAGGGGCAGGTAAGAGGTATGTTAGAGTTAGGGTCAGTATGGTGGTTGATAACCCCCTTATTACAGGTTTTCCACTAGTCAGGGAATCTTTTCCTACCTTATGGATCCCTTTCAAGTATGAAAAATTGGGAAACTTTTGCTATGGTTGTGGTCATCTCGGTCATGACATCAAGGATTGCCCAGATGATGAAGTTTAACTCCTTTGGAGGGATAAACTTACAGATGGTATTTACGGTAATTGGCTCCGAGTAGATAACAACGAGTTTCAATCGGGTATTGACCTTGAAGGTCTCCGTACCTCTGATCTGGCATAGTAATCCCAAGGTGCGATAATCTCAAGGTCTAATGGTGTAGGTAATATAATGATTCGAGATAGTCAGCAAACTCAGGATGAAGCTTTCCAAACTGCGGCGGAGGCTTGGCACCTCCTCTGTCAAAGGGAAGCCATGGATCAATCTGAGAGTTGTGTTCCCAAGAAGGAAGAAGGTGATGTCAGCAAGGTTGATCTGATGGAGGACGGAGCTCGAGGTACTGCTGAGGTACCTGCTATAAGTCTCCTATCACTTCAGATAGACCACTTAAGTGAGACTACTAAGTTAGGATCAAACTCAAGTACTTGCATTCTGGAGACACTAGTTAATACAGAACTAAATTGTGTTGTGAGTCCCGTTTCTATCCCTCTTGCCAGCCCAAGTAATATAGTGGAAAGTGGGCCAACCTCACCCACTGGGGTGGAGATACAGAGAATCGCATCTCCTGTTATAAATGTGGACCCTTCTGGGCCCATTATGGATGTCATGAGTAAAAGAAAGGCCTCTAATCCTAAGTTAGAGGCCTACCCCTCCAAAAGCCCAAGGTGAGTCCTATCTCTTTTTCTAATCCAGATTCAACCCACACTAACTCCAATAGTGGTAAAATAAAAGCTGTGTTCAAGAAAAGATCCCCAACAAACTGTGAGAAAAGCAAATATGTTGACTCAAAGTTTGATCCTATCTCTGAATCTCTATCAATCCAAATGGCTGAAGAGGCGGGCCTTACCATGCCCCCAACTCCTCCATGAGGATTCTTTCTTTGAACTGTTGGGGTGCTAGGAGAGCCTCGACAGCCAGAGCTCTGAAGGCCCTAGTCCGTTATGAGGGTCTTGATGTGCTCTTTGTGTCAGAATGTAAGGTGAAATTTCCCAAACTTGAGAAGTTAAAAGTTAGTATGGGTTTCTCTTAGTTTTTTGGTGTTGATTATGTGGGGAAAGTTGGAGGGTTGGCCCTTTTTTGGAAACTTGGTGTTGATCTAGAAGTTGTGTATTCAGATAACCATGTTATTGCAGCGTTGGTTTATTCTGATACTCCGAAGTTTGTTTGGCTTTTAATTGCAGTTTATGGGCCACCTTATGTAACAAAGAGAAGAAGTTTCTGGTCTTTTTTATAGAATCTGATTTGTAGCTTTTTTGGTCTTTGGTTGATCATTGGGGACCTGAATAGTATTGTTAAGAAATCGGAGAAGAGGGGTGGCTCTAGCTCTAGTCTTTCTTCCTCTAGTAGTTTTCTAACCTTTGTCTCGAACACTGGGGCGATTGATTTGGGTTTTAATGGTCCTAGGTTCACTTGGTCAAACCGAAAAGAGGGTTGGGAAAATGTGAGAGAAAAGCTTGATCGAGGATTGTGCAATGATGATTGGCAAAGGCTTTTTCTTAGAGCAGGGATCAAGCACCTTTCTGCCCCTAATTCTGATCATAACCCTATTATCTTAAACACCCACCTTGAACTTCAGAAGGGAGTTAGGCCTTTTCGATTTGAAGTAATGTGGGCCAGGGATGAGTCTAGTTCGGAGGTGGTTGATAAAGCTTGGGCCATGCAAGTTGAGGGATCGCATAATTTCCGTTTGGCTCAGAAATTTCGCAAAATGCAAAAAGACTTGATTGTGTGGAACAAATACATCTTTGGGGTGACTAAATCTAGAATCCGAGAATTGGAAGATAGGCTCAAAGTGGTCCAAGACCTTGACCCTTCTTTAGCTAATTTGGCAATGGAAGCTTCCCTCTCAGCTAAGCTTAATGAATGGTTGGAAAAAGAGGAGCTGAAATGGAAACAAAAGTCTAGGGAGCTCTGGCTTAAGGAGGGCGATCGAAATTCTAAGTTTTTTCATCTCTCCACTCTAGTTCATTGTAGAAGAAATCAAATTGCAGATATTAAGTTAGAGGATGGCTTTTCAATTCATTCTAGAGATCAAATATCTGATTATTTTTCCAAGCATTTTGAAGAGGTCTTCAAATCTTCCCATCCAATCATTCCTCTGGATTTGGAAGGTCTTGTGTCCCCTTGCATTTCGGATAGGGAAAATTTTAATTTGTTCAGGATTCCTGATGCCTCAGAAATTAAGAATGTGGTTTGGGATATTGTTGGTCCTTAAGTCATAGTTGCTAAAGAGAAACAGACCACAAGCCTTTAAGAGATTGAGATAAGCTTGGTAAAGAGAGAATATATTTGTGATAAAACTGATTAACTTCTCATTATGCCTCAATCAAGTATTTATACATTTAATCAAGGAGAGTTGTTAATAACAAACTCAAACAGCTCTAACTAATCCTATAATAACAGAATACCTTACTCCACTAATCATGGACACATGACTCACGTGACTCTTTAGCTTTACCTTTTAACTTAGCTTAAGCTACATTGTAGTTTAACTACTCTGTCTAAGACTATACTTAAACGACTGTAGCATAGTGCAGTAACCATATCTTCATCATCCCCCCTCAAGCTCAGGGACAGAGACCGTGAGATTGCGCCTGAGATCGAGAAACCGATGAGTGGGAAGACTTTTAGTGAAGATATCGGCGAATTGATCAATAGTGGAGACAAATTTGACTACCAAATCCTTGCGAAGAACACTTTCTTGCACAAAGTGAAAATCTACTTCAATGTGCTTTGTGCGGGCATGGAAGACTGGGTTAAAAGCTATGGCCAAAGCTGAGACATTATTGCACCATAAAATGGGAGGATCAGAAATGTAGCTACCAAGATCCTTAAGTAAAGTGCGAATCCAACAAATTTCAGCTGGGGCTATGGCTAGAGCTCGGTACTCTAACTCAGTAGAGAAGTGAGACACAGTAGGTTGCTTTTTGGCAGACCAAGTGATGGCATTGTTTCCTAGGTAGACAAGAAACCCTGAAGTTGATTTGCGATCATCAAGGTCACCAGCCCAATCTGCATCAGTGTATGTAGAGAGAGTCAGTGGACCTGGTGTGAATTCAATGCCATGATGGAGAGTGCCACGTATGTAACGAAGAACCCTCTTTGCTGTAGCAAGATGAGTGGTGGTTGGAGGGGACATACACTGGCAGACTTGATAAACTGCAAAAGATATGTCAGGTCTGGTGAAGGTGAGGTAGTGCAAGGCTCCAACCATACTTCTGTAAGCATGTGGATCAGTAAGGAGTTCACCATCATGAAGAGATAATCAAGTATTAGGACAGCTTGGTGAAGAGGCAGGCTTACATTCGAGCATGTGATGCTTTTTAAGTAAATTAGAAGCATACTTAGTTTGTTTGATGTACAAACTGTTTGAAGTCCTTGTAACTTGAAGACCCAAAAAGTAGTGTAAAGAACCCAAGTCTTTTAGATCAAACACTGAATTGAGTTGATGAATTAGGTGATCTAGATAGCTTGGAGTGTTGCTGGTCAGAACAATGTCATCTACATAAAGCAATAGACAGGCTATAACTTTGCCTTGTTTATAGATGAACAGAGAGGAGTCTGCATTTGAAGCTGTGAACCCCAAGTGTAGTAACTGAGTAGTAAAACTGTCAAACCAGGCTCTTGGTGCCTGCTTCAAGCCATAAATTGACTTCTGTAACTTGCAAACAAAGTTTGGATGAGTGTGATCAATGTATCCTTGGGGTTGAGTCATGTAGACTTCTTCTTTTAGAATTCCATGTAGAAAGGCATTCTTGACATCCAGCTGTCTAAGAGGCCATTTGAGAGAGACTGCAAGAGAGAGAATGAGTCTAACTGTAGGAGGCTTAATTACAGGACTGAATGTCTCATCAAAATCAATTACATGTTGTTGATGGAATCCTTTTGCTACAAGTCTGGCCTTGTACCTTGCTATAGACCCATCACTGTTATGCTTGAGTTTGTAAATCCATTTGCATCCCACCACATTCTTGGAAGTAGGCATAGGAACCAAAGACCAAGTACCTTGTTTCTGAAGAGCATGAAACTCTTCATCCATAGCAGTGCACCACTGTGAGTGTTTTGAGGCTTGAGTATAGGATGTAGGTTCTGTATTAGTGTAGTCAACTTGTGCTGCAAAGGTGACTTTGGGTTTGAAAATACCACGTTTGCTTTTGGTCTGCATATGGTGACTGGATTGGGCTGGTATGTGATTATCTGGTTCTGTGGTTAAGTGGTTCTGGGGATTAAAAGTAGACAGAGATGCAGTAGCAGATGCAGCTGGTTCTATGGTAAAGGATGGATGTGAGTGAGTTGTTTCTGATGTATATAAGGCTGGAGACAAAGATGAAACAGGGTTTGTGATAAAGGTGTCTTGGTGAGTGTGACTATTGGGTAAAAGCATGGGTTCTAGGACAGAAACTGTTGGAAAAGACAGTGTATTCTGGTTTAGAGAACCAATGGGTATTAGGCAAGACTTATGGGCAGCATGGACATTATTTTGTGGGTTATAACTGCAAGTGTGTAGAGTTTGTAAAGTGGTTAACTAACTATCAACTGATTGAACAGTTGATAAAGACTCAAAATTGGAACCAGTGGGATGCTTTAGACCAGAAAGATATTTTCATTGAATAATACATGTCTAGAGATATATATTCTATGAGTGACAGGATCAAGATAATAGTATCCTTTGGAATGAACAGGATAGCCAAGAAAGACACAAGAAGTGGTCTTGGGATAGAGTTTGTGGGCTGTGTAGGGTGTTAGAAGAGGAAAACACTCACAGCCAAAGGTTTTAAGCTGTGTAAGATCATGAGTGGTATGATAGAGAGTTTCCCAAGGTGATTTATGAGCTAGATTAGGTGTAGGCAATTTATTTATGAGATGTGCAGTAGTGGTTACTGCATATGACCAAAATGACATGGGAAGTTTGGATTGAGATAAAAAAGCTAAGGCACATTGTACCAAGTGTCTATGCTTTCTTTTTGCCACACCATTCTGCTGAGGTGTGTGAGGACATGATAGTTGGTGAATGATACCTTTAGATGCACATAATTGATTAAAAGGAGTTAAGATGAATTCTCCCCCACAATCAGTACAAAGTACTTTGATTGGTAATGAAAATTGTGTTTCAATCATGGCTCTAAATTGAGTGAAAGTTTGGAAAGTATCGGATTTATGTTTAAGGAGATACACCCAAGTAAATTTGGTATATTCATCCACAAGCACTAGATAAAATTTGAAGGCATTATTAGCAACAATAGGAGCAGGGCCCCATAGATCAGCATGTACTAATTCAAAAGGACTTGTAACAATTTTATTAGACATAGGAAAAGGTAATTTGTGCATCTTTCTTGACTGATGACAATGTTTTATTACAGATTTTGACAAAGACTTAGGACTAAGAGAGGGAAAGATACTTGTAAGTACTTTAGCACTAGGGTGACCTAGTTTAGAGTGCCATAGCAGCCACTTATCTGAGGAAACAGAGTGAGCAGCACATGTTGTTTTATTGAAAGCAGTAGATTTGAACAAATGAGACTGAATTGGATAGACACCATTTCTACTTAGGCCCTTGTAGAGGAGTCTCCCCGTAGGTAAATCCTGAACCAGAAACTTATTAGCATCAAAATAGCAACTGCAGTTATTATCTAGACAGAGTTTGTGCACAAAGAGAAGATTTGATGCAATTCTTGGAACATGAAGGACATTTTTAAGTTGAAACTTATGGAATTTGGTATGAAGTTGAGAATTACCTATGTTTTGGATTGGGAGGTTCTGACCATTACCTACTAAGACTTGATCATGACCTTGATAAGGTGCTTGAGGGCTGAGATTGTTGGCATTGGCAGTGAGGTGGTCTGTGGCTCCTGTGTCAGTAAGCCATGTTTCTGTGGTCTGTGTATGTTGAAGATTAGATGCACTGGCCATTGCAGCAAGTTTTGTGGTTGGATTCTTGCCTTGATAAGCAAAATCCATCCTATGATAGCAGTCAATAGCATAGTGCCCCATCTTCCAACAGATTTGGCAAGTAGGCCTCTCTGGTTTGCCTTGTGCAGCAGACTGATATTGTTGCTGTTGTTAAGGTTGAGACTGAGTGAAGTTGGGACTGTAGGTAGTTGATGATCTTCCACCTCTCCCTCTGGAGTAATTATTTCTGCCTCTTCCTCTATTAAAACTCTGGTTGTTGTTGAAGCCAGTAGAAGGTTTGTTATTGGAAACAAACATGGCTAGTGCAGAGTTGGAAAGAGGATCAGAAGCCTCATGCAGTGACTGTTCTTTAGTTTGGAGTAAAACAGAGAGTTTCTCCAATGGAAGAATACCATCTCTGGTTCATATAGCTGAAGCAAAAGGAGCATACTCCTTTGGTAGACCTTTAAGAATCACATGGAGTAATTCTTCAGGATCAGATTGTACTCCTACTACTGAGAGTTTATCTCTAACAGTCTTGATTCTTTGGAGATAGACACTAACAAATTCATTTCCTCCTTTCTTGATGGATTGTAGTTCAAGCTTCAGATTGAGTACATTAGCTCGAGTAGTAGAGGTAAACCTCTCTTCAAAAGTATTCCAGACTTCTTGAGAGGTACTCTTGCCTACTACCATTGCAAGAACTGTGGAGGACAATGTTGAAAAGAGCAAAGTCAAAAGAGCTTTGTCTTTCTTCTTCCATGCTAAGAAAGCTAGATTCACTGACTGAACACCAGCTTCTGTAACCAGGAAAGGATTTGGTTGTGCAGTGGATCCATCCAAGTGATCTAACACTGAATAGGCATCCAAGACTACAGAGATCTGAAGCCTCCAAATCATGTAATTCGAACTGTCAAGCTTTGTGGACATCAAGTTTGACATGTAGTTGAGAAGCATCAATGGAGACTAAGAAGAAAAAGAGTTTACAGCAGAAGAATCCATGGTTATGGATTCAAAGCTTTGATACCATAAAGAAAAACAGACCACAAGCCTTTAAGAGATTGAGATAAGCTTGGTAAAGAGAGAATATATTTGTGATAAAACTGATTAACTTCTTAGTTAAACTACATGTAGCTTAAGCTAAGTTAAAAGGTAAAGCTAAAGAGTCATGTGAGTCATGTGCCTGTGATTAGTGGAGTAAGGTATTCTGTTATAACAGGATTAGTTAGAGCTATTTGAGTTTGTTATTAACAACTCTCCTTGATTAAATGTATAAATACTTGATTGAGGCATAATGAGAAGTTAATCAGTTTTATCACAAATATATTCTCTCTTTACCAAGCTTATCTCAATCTCTTAAAGGCTTGTGGTCTGTTTCTCTTTAGTTGCTGTGCAGAGTTTTTTCCGAGATGGATGGCTTCTGAGTCAATCAAATCAAACTTATATCACCCTTATTCCTAAAAAGCAAGGTGCGTGCTCTTTCAATCATTTTCACCCCATTAGTCTATGTAATTTTTATTACAAGATCATATCCAAGATTTTAGTTCTGAGATTGCGGCCTTTGCTTGCTAAGCTTATTGATCCTTCTCAAGTTGCTTTTGTCCCTGATAGATGGATAGCCGAAAATATAGTAGTGGCTCAGGAAGTTGTTCACAGCTTCAATAAGATGAAAAGAAAGAAGGGCTGGGTGGGCTTCATACTTGATTTCAAGAAAGCCTATGATAGCATTGAGTGGAATTTTATTCTTGCTGTTCTTAGAGCCTTGGGGTTTGATCATAAATTCATCACTCTCATCCACTAATGTATCTCCACAGTCAGTTTTATTCTTCTCCTGAATGGCTTCAAAAACACTTCTTTTACTCCTGGTCGAGGTCTTAGGCAAAGGGACCCGCTGTCGCCTTATTTATTTATCCTTTGCATTAAGGTTCTGTCCAGAATTATTAATCGAGAAGTAGATCGAGATGTGATACAAAGTGTTAAGCTTGGCCCTAGAGCTTTGCCTATTGCTAAATTATTTTATGCAGATGATGTACTCCTGTTCTGTAGAGCTAAGATTGGAGAAGTGGATATGTTGTTGAACTATGTTGATAAGTATTGCCAATGTTCTGGACAGTCTATCAGTGTCAAGAAATCAGGGATCTTTGCATCCAAAGGGGTCCATCATCAGTTCTTGTTGCAAGTAAAGAATCAATGGGGTTACAAGCAACTCCTTAATGGGATCAAATATTTGGGAGTTCCTTTGTTTTTATCCCGAAATAAATCAATGGATTTTGCATACGTAAAAGAAAAGTTAGAAGCCAGAACTAGCACTTGGAAGAGTAAAAACCTCTCATGGATGGGTTGGGCTACTCTTATTAAATCTGTGGCTCAAGCTTGTCCCATGTATGCTATGTCTACTAGCAAATTCCCCAAGAAATTGTGCAATGATCTTGATGCTGTTGTCCGTAAGTTTTGGTGGAGTCCCCGTAAAGAAGGTAACAAATGCTATTCTCCTCTGGCCTGGTCTGAACTTTGCAAGCCCCTTTCTTTTGGGGGTCTAGGATTTCAATCCTTCGAAAACTTCAATGAAGCAATGATTGCCAAATTGGCGTGGTGGGTGTTGTCAGGTTAAGATAGCTTTTGTGTGAAAATTTTGAGGGCTAAGTATTGTGTGGATTCCAAATGGCTGTTCTCATCCTCTCCTAAATCAGCTTCTTTCTCATGGAGGGGTATTGAGGGTGTCAAGTCTTTTTTAGCAAAAGGAGCTTGCAAGCTGGTTGGGTCTGGCGACTCAATCCTTGTATGGAATGATCCATGGATTTCGGGCCTCCCTTCATTTAAGCCTTGCCCTAGGCTTGATCACCAACCCCTTCAAAGCTTGGCTGTGTCTCAATTGATGAGTCGAGATAGAACTGGGTGGAACTCTAATTTGCTTCACTCCCTTTTTGATGACCCAACTATCCAAGCCATTTTGAATATTCCTCGGTGGATGCCTAACCAAAATGATAAATGGACTTGGGTGAAAACTATGACTGGGGAATTCACTATGAAGTCTACATTCAAGGAGATATGCTATGAGGGCTCTCTTGATATCGAAAGTGCATCCGATTCTTCAAAAAGTCTGGAAATTCCACCTTACATCATAGATTTAAAATGCTGCTTTGGCGCATCGCATTTGGTGTTCTTCCTACTTGGGATTCCATTTCCAGATTAGTCCCTGACCTGGCTGATCTATGTCCTCTTTATGGTTGTGTGCCAGAGTCCGTAGTTCATTTATTTTGGGAATGCTTGTTGGCCAGAGCCTTATGGTTTGGTTCCTTGGACATTAGAATTGAATTCTTCCAATTGAGCTCCCCAATGGACATTGTTGAATTGTTGATTTTTCCATCTGTTGATTCTAATGGGGATCCTCAATACTGTAATAACTTCCTCCTCTCGGGTGCCATCATCCTAGATCAAATATGGAAAGCTCGCAACCACAAGGTTCATGAAGATTGCAATGTGGCTGTGGTTCAGATTATGAAGAATTTTCATTTCCTTAAGATTAAGCATGGGACACCCTCCATTCGTTCATCCGGAGTTCCTTCATCTTCATTGGGTCCGGTTAGTTGGAGTTTGCCAGAGCAGGAGTTTATTAAGATTAATTGTGACGCCGCAGTTGGGTCCCGTTTTTCTAGTATTGCTGTTGTCGCAAGAGATTGGCAAGGGAATCTGGTCTTCGCTTTTTCCAAAAAGGTGAATACCATCATCCCTCTCCAAGTTGAGGCGAAGGCTCTCTTCTGGGCGGGTCAGCTGGCATCTTCTCATGAGCTGGGTAAGGTTATCCTTAAGAGTGATTGTAAATTAGTAGTTGATACTTCTGTTGTGGATGCCTGTATTCCCTAGAACATTCGGTCTACTATGCTAGAAGTGAGTTCCCTGCTGGCTGTCTATCCATTGTGGTCCATTATATGGGTTAGGAGGAGTGCTAATCGGGCCCCTCATGTCCTTGCTAGATGATCCTTGTCTTCTTATACATGAGGTCCTGTTGATTTTTGTAATGGACCTCAATCCTTTGTTTCTATTTGTTTTGAAGATCTTGAGCTGGTTTCTATGCCTGCTACTTCTGTATCTTTGTAATATTTCTCCTTTTAATAAATATTTGTCTTTAAAAAAAAAAAAAAAAAAAGGTAGTAGTTTAGTAGAAGAGATAAGGATAAAAATTAAAAAGTAAACTTGACTTGACATAACTCAACTATTGAAGATAAGGATGAAATCTATTAAAATGTTATTTAGCAAAAAATGAAAAAATCACTAAAAAAAATGTGGGCCACACATTGCTGATATTTTGCAAAGAAGAGTTCCTAAGTACAAGTGTAGTCTGTAACTCTGTACAAAGTTACATACCATTAAACCACAGGTCCAAGAAACATGTGGGTTGTGGCTGTCTGAGTGTTTGGCTGAGTTGAGAGCCTTCTGTATCTGAAATACAAACATGAGAAGATGAATTAGATCACTACACAATGAAAAAAAAATAATAATAATAAAATAAAATAAAGGAAGAGATAGAGTCACGGACTCACAGAGATAAAGTTTAGGCAGTAACTGGAAGTGTGAAGTCTGAAATTTGAAGAATGAAGATCAAATAAGGTACACCGAAATAGCAAGTCAGCAATTGATGAGCAGTAAGGTGAGCATAGAGAAATTTTTTTTCAAGAATGGGGGTTTAATTTCTTCAAGAATTAAGAGGGAGAGATAGAGAAAATGTTTTTGTTTTCTATCATTTGGTATTAGAGAATAGAGATATATAGTCTCATTTTGGCAAATTTCAAGAGATTAACGGTAATTTTATTAATTGATTTGTCTGTTATTAATTTACATTTTAATTTTATTTAAGAGTTTGTCTGATTTTAATTGTGTCTCTGCACATTCTTATTTTCTTTGTTTAAGAGCTGTATTTTGGGTGTTTTGGGATACGGGTTGAAAGATCTTATCTTTTTGGGCCTTTTTAATAAAAAGTGCATTCAATTGACCAATAGAGTGGGGGCCTTAAAAATTTTTTTCTCTTTTTTTTTTTTGCTGGGTGATAGACTACTTATTATTATTATTTTTTTCTTGAGTTATAGACTACCTACGTATATATAATATAGTTAGTTAGGGGCCATAGGCAGCTGCCTAATTGCCTATATAGTCCAGCCGGCCCTACCTCTTAGTGTTTTAAAACCTACGTAATTAGCCTAATATTTAGGTGATTGGTCCCTTGATTAGTGGGGTTAGACTTACGTCCCGTCTACAGTAAATTACGGGACAGTCCCGCCAAGGATTTTGGGCCGTTAGATATCCTTAAAAAAAATCGAGAAAATTTGGGCCGTTGGATGGAGAATGGGTACCGGTTGCAACCGGTTTGACTTTCTCTTTTTTTCTTTTTTCTTTTCTCCCTCTCTTTTATATCTCTCGTTCTTAGATTTATGAACCAAACCCTAAGTCCTCTCTTTCTTCTTCACACCAGATCGAGCCAGGCCGCCATGGCCAGCTCTGAAGCTCGCTCATTCACCCCCACCGTTAACCTCGTCTCGCCTCACCGAGTCCCTCTCTTGCTCGGTATCTCTCTCCTAGCTCCGGGTTGGATCTGGCGTCCGATTTGTGATTTTGTAGCAGCGGTGGATGGTTCGATATTTCTCGGACCTGTAGGCGGCGGATGAGTGGGTTTGGTCGGAGTTTGGGCTGATGGGTGTGGGACTCGGTTGCTGGTGTTTGGGGGTTCAGTCAGCGCGTGATTGGTGGATTTGCGAAATGGGATGTTCCAGATCTGGTGTGGGTGATGGTGGCTTCCTTTGTGCGAAATGGTACGAATTTTTTATTTCAAGTGGTACAGATCTATGAGAATTTTCTGATTCTGGGTTTTTGTTTTTATTTTCTAATATTTTCTTATTTTGCCAAAGCTGGGATTTTTTTGCCGTTCTTAAAACTATTAGTGTGTAAAACTCAAGTCTTTCTTTGTTATGCTCAGTATTTGTGGGATTGTTTCTTATTTTTACGGGTTTGATGTTTGATGTTTGATTTCATTGTTGCTAATTCTCAGCCTCAAGGACAATTAGATCTGCTGCAAGGATGGTAATTCTTTCATCCCTCTCTCAAAACTCTCAAATTCTCTTATAATTTTGGATTTGTTTTTTAGTTTTGATTTAAATTTGTTTGGGAGCTGAGAAAATGTGGGAAAGTAGTTGAAATTTGGGGATTTGGGGAAATTGACTCTAAACACAAGATTTGATTTTGAGAGTTTTTTTTTTTTTACTTGTTCTGTTTTGTTGGGAATATAAAAGAGGATGATTGTTTCTCCTAGTTGGAATTTTGGAAATTATAGTTTAACATCTCTGTTTGGATTTTGGTTGTTTAATTTTTCAGTTCAAATGTTCTCATGGGTTGCTTGAACATCTTGAAACTTTGACCATCTATATGTGTGTTTATTATTATCTATTAGGTTCAACTTCTGTACAGGGTAAGAGTAATTTTAGGCTTTTAATCTTGTTTGAAGAGTATTTTGGTGCTGACAAAGTGATCTGAATTAGGTACCTTTTGATTGTGGTTTGGTGTATTAGGTACCTTTTGATTTTCTTTTGAGTTGCTCTAGTCTTTTGCACAAGTTATTCTTCTTGTACTGTTTTCTTCAAGCATTTCATTTTTCAATTTTAGAGCTTTTAACATAGTTACACTTGTTACTTTGTGGTGATATGTAAAACATTACTTTGTGGTGATATGTAAAATATTAATTTAGTACCTATAAAAAAAAAATTTTAAAAAAAAGATATGTAAAATATTAATTTAGTTATGTAATCTTTGCAGTCAATAATCTGGTGTACATTTATGCATGGCATAACGGAATATAGAGTATTACTATTCACTCATATTGATGAGCTGTATAAGTTAGACGGGGATATAAGACATGTAGAGCCTTATTTTTTAGAGACAGCCTTATAAGATCACATATATAATGTCTTTTAGTGGAGTATGAGGACTTATCTTTCAAAAGGTGTTGACACCTCATATATGTATTTACTTTAAGTAAACTCAATAGCTGAATGCAATTACTCCTATCTTTTTGGTGCAAGTTTATAATCTTAGTTTGGTCTTTGAATTAAGGGTTTATATTCCCTTGGTTTATTCTTTAAATGGTGGTTTCACAATTTGGGCTTCTGCACTGGGTTTTCTCCTCACTAGCTCCTTTGAACCTTGTCTGTCAGCAACATCTGAGATAAAATTGATTGGTTAGTAGCTTACTTCCTAAACTCTAACATAAGGGTTTTCTTTACCCACATATTGATTAAAGTTATTGGCCTTTGTCTTCCATATTTGCTTCATATCTTGTTTGTTCCTATTCCTTTTTTTAGCGCCAACAAGTGATGGACATCTTTTTTAAATTGAACTTAAGCCAAAATTGCAGCACCTGGTTCTTATATTTTATCGATGCTCCTATTTTGGGTTTGGATACTGTTTTTTTTTTTTTTTTTTTTTTTTTTTTTTTTTTTTTTTTTTTTTTTTTTTTTTTTTCATTCTCTCCTATTTCCCTATCTTTTCTTTTTGTCCCATTGTTGGTGTAACCTTTTGTACACTCTGCATATTTGAATGTTTTAGTGTATTTGACCTTTTATTTGGTTATTTTATATTAAATGGCCAATGGTTTGCAAGACAGTTTCTTTGAGAATGTAAGTTTCACTTTTGAACTCCACTCTTCTGAAGATTGGAATTTTAATTTTTAGCTCACACTGACCACATGTTCTCATCTAATTCTTATATACTTGATTGTAGCAAAAATTGAGGGGTGGTGATCATGTCACCTCACAGTTTGACCATGGTCAGCTAAGGCTGACCATAATCATGTGGTTTCTATCTCTGTATTTAATGGTTAAAATATGTAAATTGGTGAGATTTTGTATTTGGAATTTCAGATTTTAGAAGTAAATAGCTTCCTGTCCTGTTCTGTTTTGCATTCCATTGCTTGATAAATTGTCCCAATGAAGCAATTTTGTAATCTTTGATGAAGAAGATGATACCTGGTGTGGATTGGAAAAGTTCATAATTTTCTTCTTCTTTGTTTTTTTTCCTCGCTTTTGGTGAATTTATTTGTGATGGATGAACGTTATGCATCCTTTTTTTTTTTTGGGGGGGGGGGTGTAAATCTAATTTATTGAGAATTTTATTGGGGCAGAAGAAAAATTTCAGTTGAAATTGTGGAAGTTAAATTTATGATATTGTATAGTTTGTTCTATACTGTAAACGTGTCTGTAAAATATGCTTTTGACCTTGACAACTATGTTATGTATGCATTTATTCTCGATTTGATTGAATTGATATGCATTATGATTTGATTGCACTTGGAATTTTTAGTTTTTTATTTTAAATGGATCTCTTTTATGTGTGCAACATCATATATAATAGTTTCTTTTTTTGTTGGGAATATCTTAGTGAAATAAGTTTGATGCATTTTGTTTTTTAATTCCATTTTTCGTTGACAATTATGTGTTTTTGCTAATCCACACAATATCCAAGCTTTTCATCTCAGAAGATTTGATTGGTGTTAATTTAATTCATTTTTATAAAACGAAATAAAAAAATGCTAGGGACTATATATTGGTTTAGCTTGTTTCCAACTTTGACTTGTTGATTATTTTTTGTATTTCAGGTTCAGAAATTACAATTTCGAAAATTGCTAAATCCATTTTTACGAAAAAAAAAATTGCTAAGAACTGTGTTGGAGGAGATAGGATTTTAAATCCTTTTTAATTTGTCGATTGCAAATGATTTTGTTGTCTGTTTGATTACAGGACTTGGTTCTCACAAAATTATTGGTTTTTAGAGTTGTTAGCGTTGTTGGTTTGGTTAGGATTGTGCTGGGTTTAATAATTGATATAAAATGGTAAACTTTTGGTTTCCTTTGTTAACGTATATGACTTTTAATCTATTCTTTTGCTGTTGAAATTAAATTTTTGTAGTTAAAATAATACAATGTGAATGAGTTGCATGTATTGATAATTAATGAAATTAAAATGCCATATTGTAGGGTCATCCCGGTGTTGCTAGTTGAATTAGCGAGCAATTTCATCTTCATAAGTGGAAATCCTCTTATTTATGTTCATTGTACAAAAAATATGGATTCAAATATGACGTAAAAATGCTTTGGAAAGCTTAAGAATTGGGACTTGTGCAAAATTATGATTTTATCTTCATTGTTATTTGTTTTTTTTTTTTATTAAAAAAATAAAAGCAAAAAAAATAAAAAAATAAATAAAAGCCTACCCGTTACATTGATAACCATTGGATCCACGTCAGTCCTAAATCTACTCTATTCTATTGGTAATGTGAAAATTCCCATTATTAGTAAATTCCATTAGAATTAATTTTTTTAATATAATATCCATGGAAAGAAAATAAATAAACTTAAATATAAAATAAGAGGAATGAAATTTATTTGCAGATTATTAATTTGAAATTAAAATAAAAATACAATTAGATTTCATTCTCAACAAATTAGTTACATCAAGAAAAAAATTTATTCTAACAATCAATACTTGTTGCACCTCAAGGTTTTTTAAGATAATGATGTGCGTTATATAAGAGGGAAAAAAAAAAAAAAAGGGTTTCTTTTAAAAAAAAAAAATGAAAAATGAATAAACTTTACACTTTTTACTATCACGATCGATCATGTTCTTATTAGAGAAATACAAGATTAGTCATTTTTTATTTAAAGATGTGAACTGCGTATTTTTTTACTAAATCCAACTACGATCAGTCGCTCTTTTTAACTTCGTGAGACCCTCTAACCAATTTGTGACAATCCATATTATCTTTTTAGTTAGAACTTAATGCCCTAACCTCTATATTTGATTATGTTGTGCAATGCAATCAATGATATATTATATAGGATGTTGTGCAAGACGAAATGCTGCCAGGAATTCTTCCAAAGTTTGAAGAGGGTCCATTTATATTCAGGAACATCTATTTAAAATGGAAAGACCCAATGACCCTGAAGTTCAATCCATTCACTATGTGACTCATTTTTTCTTCTAGTTATTTTACTCGAAATGAAATAGTAAAGTTAGCAATTATTGTCTCATGCAATGGGTTGGAAGTTTGGAAGGCCTTTAACGAGAAGCAATGAATGCAATTGTGTACAAATGTTAGTTTCTTGGTGTTATGTAAATAAATTGTGTAATTTATGGCAATTGACTAAAATGTTGCCATGGATAGAGATATTCAAAAGGCTCTGGAAGTTTTTTGCTTGTTATTTTTTCATGTAGACTATTTTTTTCATCATTATTTATATTTTCTTTGATTGAAAAAAAAAAAAAAATCAGGTGAGAGCAATGGGGAAAAATATATTTTTTTAATAGGGTAAATGGAAAAAAGAAAATGAAAATCTAGCTATTGGTTTTTTTAAAAAAATAAAAAATATAGCCTACCTTCCTTTTTTTTTTTTTTATTTTTTTAATTTTTTTTTTTTTTATGGCAAATTGCTAACTATTGGGTCCACGTCAATCACCCTAACATCAAATAGTTTTTTATTTTTTTGTTTGATTTTATTGGTAATGTGAAAATTTGTCATTAATAAAGTCCATTAGGATTGTATTTTTATTAGTCAAAACATTCTGTTTTTTAGTACCATCTTTAACTCAATTTTCTCATTTTTTAATCTCATTTTCTAAATAAATTGAAAGAAAGGAAACTAAAAGAAATCTTCTATTTGATGTTAAATTAATAAGACCTTTTTTAATTTTTTTTTCCATAATTTCTCACACTATTTTATTTGGCACAATAGACACATATATACATCCTAGCAAGTCTCTTGTCAATAGGTGTGAAGCTAAACAATAAGGGAGCTTGGTTCATCTTCGGAAGCGCTTGATGGCATACTTGGTTTTGGACAAGCAAATTCATCCATGATTTCACAACTTGCTTTAGCAAGAAAGGTGAAAAATATTTGCACATTGCTTGAATAATGTCAATAAAGGTGGAATCTTTGCCATTGGGGAAGTGTTGCAACCAAAAGTGATTTTTGCTTGAATAATGTCCTGAGTGTGCCTAATAAATATAAGCATGATGTTTAATTTTAAATGATAATAAATGATTACGTTATATAAAAAAAATACGCGCAATATTACATCATTACTTTATGGATTTCATGATTGTAGAGAAATTAAGATCTGTCGAAAAATTTGTAAAAAAGAATTGATCGAGAAATTTCCAAGGAATTTTTTGTGATCGATTACAAAAATTAGCGATCGATCGGTTTATTCACTGTACAATTTCTAGAAAAACTTGCGATCGATCGAGAAAATTCAAAGGAATTTTTTTGCGATCGATCGGTTTATTACACTACAATTTCTGGAAAAATTTGCGATCGATCGCGAAATTTCAAAGGAATTTTTGCGATCGATCGGTTTATTCTCTGTACAATTTCTGGAAAAAATTGCGATCGATCGCAAAATTTCAAAGGAATTTTTTGCGATCGATCGCAAAATTCACTGTAAAAAATAAAGCGATCGATCGCAAAAAACTCCTTTGAAATTTCGCGATCGATCGCAAATTTTTCCAGAAATTGTACAGTGTAAAAACCGATCGATCGCAAATTTTTGCGATCGATCGCTAATTTTACTACTATTATGCTTTATGTGGGTAGGCAAGAATTATTTTTTTTTTTTTTTATTATATGTATTAGTATCATACTGATTGACATTTATTCAAAAGTGATAATTTTTTACTAATTTTTATTTAATTGTCATAGTTCTTCGGATGTGTATCATTTGTTTTTTATTTTCTTAGTATAATATTTATAATTTTCTAAAGGTTTGTCTGAGATAGGTCCAACTAGTGTTGTTGCACTTATGGCACCCAAGACGAAGGAATTTGGTTTGCCGAATAAACGGAGTGGTTAGGTGGGTGTTGTTATTTGTATATTCATTATAATCATAAAAAAAATTTCAAAACTAATATTTTTAATACTATTATTAGTATTGTTGTTGATTTTATTTGTATTTAATTATCATTTTTATTATTATTATAATCATATCAAGTATTGGGTGTTGTTATTTAATTATTACTATTATTATCATCTATTACTATTAAGAGATTGCTCCCCTCATGTCTACTTTTATGAACTACCAAAAATACCCTTCACATCTTATAATTTTCCTAAATTATTCATTGATTTCAATTAATAATGTCTCTTACAAAATTAAAATTAAAATAGACTTCTTATCGAATTAAAATTACTAATTGGAATCAAAGTGAGTTTTCTTAACAAAATACGCTAACGTAAATTGAGATATTTAAAACGTTCACTCCAAAACAGGAAATAGTTTACCTTAATCCGGTTTGAAGGAATTATCCTCCAATCTACTACGTGGCTATTAAATAGATAAGTCACGTGTATTTTTA
>OU015769.1:23531429-23596860 GCA_907173295.1 Fagus sylvatica | reverse complement strand
TTAGGTGGCGACTCCATTGTAAATTCCCCTAAAGATTAGGATGGAAAACAGTAAAAGTCTCCATTTTGAGAATCATGTTTAGGCCTTTACATTGGGTTAAGGGTCGTGGTTCTCACAGTGGCGACTCCACTGGGGACTTAGAGGGCTAAACTTTAGTATAGGATTCCTAGTCTATAGTTCACAAGTTGTTTGCATTGTTTGTTACTCGCTTTGATAATTGTTATTTTGTATGTCATGCATTGCACGTGTGATATTGCATTGTGTGTTGGTTAGCCCGAAAGCCACAGTAGTAGTAGCCTTGGATCATGGTCCCCCTCGAATGCGGGTACCCTTGGCCAACCTACCACCTCATGAATATGTACTCTCGACCCTCTCGAGCAAGTATATAGTGGTGAAACGTACTTGTGAGCCTTTGATGCCCCTCCCATGCATTGGTGGGTATGTTGAGCCCAAGTAATAGGGAACCTTTTTAGCCTACCCTCTACTCTCATGTAAAAGCCCATTTAGATCTTTCCTTTAGGATGGCCCAACCCGATAAAGCGTGCATTCATGATTGCTTTTGTTTGAACCTAGGCCCAAGTCCAACGCTTGAAGCCTTGTTTGCTCTTGTTTGAACCTAAGCCCAAGTCCAATGCTTGAGGCCCACTTGGATGTTGTTTGAACCCAGGCTCAAGTCCAATGCTTGAAGCCTATATGAACTTAAGAGAATTAAATCCATCATTGAAGTGAATCAAAGGCCTAAAAGAGAAAAGTTTCTTAACCAATCACTTTTTGAAGGCAAAAATCAATCAAGTCCAATGTTTCAACCCATGTGGCTTTAAGGAGATTAAAGGTCACATGATTCTAAGAAAATTCAAAGCCCAAATTCAAAAGAAATTAGAATCCATCTAGTCATGTTGAAAAGAAAAGCCAAGTCCTATACTTGAGGCCCACTTGGTCATTTTTAAAAAAAAAAAGAGCCTAAGTCCTGTACTTTAAGGCCCACTTGGTCATTTTGAAAAGAAAGAGTTCAAGTTCCACTCTTGGGCCTATGCTTAAAGAATGGTTTAGGAATCCAAAATAATATGAAGTGAAAGTCCAAGTCCAAAGCTTGGACCCATTTTTTGAGAAAATGATACCTAACCCAACAAGACATTGATTGGATCAAAGGTCCAAGCCCAAGGCTTAAGACCAACATGACTTCACTTGAACTGAAGCCCAAGCTCAAAGCTTGAGGCTCACATGACTTTCCTTGAACTTAAGTCTGACCTTGCATGAATGAAAGCTCAAGTCCAAGGTTTGAGGTTTACATCACTTTGCTTAAATTGAAGCCTGAGTTCAACTCTTGAGGCTTTCATGACCTTGTTGGAATCAAGACCTAAGTCCAATATTTGAGACCCAAATGACTTTAATAAATTCAAAACCCAAGTCCAATGCTTGGAACCCATTCAATCATTTTTGAAAAACAAAAAGGCCCAAGCCCAAAAACTTGAGGCACACATGGTTCTTTTCTTGAATGAAAAAGTCTAAGCCCAATGCTTGACTTTCACATGATCCTATTGGATTAAAGCCTATAGTCTAATGATCGAAGCCTTCATAATTTTGTTTGGACCTAAATGAATGAAAGCCCAAATCCAATGGTCCACGCATGAGATTTTATGATGAATGCCTAAGTCTGAAACTCACAGTCCATTGACTTAATGAGTCTAAGTGCACACAATGTTAAGGTTCAAATCATGTGCAAAATTGACAAAAGGGCTTGTTTCACAAAGACAGTCAAAAGTCCAAGATCATTGCTCAAAGGTCCACAGGAATCAAGCCCAATTGTTGAAGGATCAATTTGAAGAAAGCCCAGTTTGTTCATCATCAAATTTCTCAATGGACCAAGAAGACTCTAACAAAGCCATGGAGAACTCAAGGGATCGGTCATGCCATCCGAGACCTCATTAACCAAAAGACCATTGCTCCATCTTCACCAGGCGGCTAATTCAACTTCTTTTGAGCCAAGTGATCACTCCACAAGCTCCTAAGCTAAGATCTCATCCATGGGGTTTTTCTATCTTTCTTTTGTTTAAGTTCATTATGTTTGCTCATTTGAATTCTTAGGAACTTGTTGCTTAGGTTTTGATTGTAAACTCATCATAGGAATGTTTGTTTGAATTTATTGTTTACATTTTTCACTTCAAGCAAAAAAAAAATTCTCTATCCAACTTAAGGCATGGGCCCTTAAGTTGCCTTCAATGAAGAGTCCTGAACTAGGGGCATGGGCCCCTAATGACTCCCAATTTCCTCAAGGCCCAAAGCCTAAGAGCCCATCCATTCATCCAATGCTCAATAGGCATGATCTCCAAATGCTACTTGGTTTTCAAAATGTGCATATTCAAAAAGAAAAAAAAAATCTTGTGGATTGTTTTTCAAAAGAAGGTGTTCTTTGAAGATCAAGAATCACTCTTCTTCTAGAGTCAGTAAAATTCAAAATTTTCAAAACACATTTTCAAATTGTGCATAAGGAAATATTTTTGATAAAATATTTTTGCAAATCATGAGATTCTATAGCCTTACTGATCAATTTGCATAAAGAAGGGATTAACTTCATTTAATTCATGTAAGGATCTTTGCTCATAATTTAGAACAAAAGGGAATGAGATCCTAAATGCAATCAAGGGAAAAATCATATGTCATTTGATTAAACTGCAAAATCTTGTTTTGAGAAATTTTGATGTCATAACAACGGGTTGTTACTTCGTTTTACTCTAAGAGAAGTCTATTAAGAGAGGTCATATCTTTGTGCGGATAAACTAGCATTACTAAGGATTGGAGGCCATCTTTGGCTAAACCACATCATCCCAGAATTAACCTATCACAAATTAATCCATTGCTAGCCCATTTGAGCCTATACAATTAGCCTTTCTTTCAAGAACCAATAATAAAAACTTGAACCCAAGGGTGGGAAAAAACAAGTGTGCACATACTCAAAACTCATTCTAAGGAGGAGTCAAATCCAATGCTCGTCTGCAAAAGAACCAACAAAGGAGGTATAAATGTACCAAAGATTGAAAAGAAAGTGTGGTGATTAGGGGCATGCTTGAGACCCACCTTGAAAAAAAGTCAAATATGAAATCCTTATTCACACTTACTAGGAGAGATTCATGTTAAGCTCACATGAGAGTCTAACAAGCTAAATCCGACAAGGAGCAACATGAGTGTATGAAAAAGCAAATAATTGTGAAAGAAGAGTTCAAAAAAGAAGAAGAGAGACCCGCTAGGTTGAAAACCCGAAAGGAAGACTTAGGCAAAAAATAGGGTAACCCAGTAGGCTGAAAACCTGAAAGGGCGGCCTAGGTAAAAGTTAGGGTTTCATTCAAAAAAAAAAAAAAAAACTCAAAGAAGAGAGATGAAAGCTTGAAGAGAGAAAAAGATGTGATATTCCTTGAAAACCTCAAAGAGCAGAAGAGAGATGAAATTTCAAAGAGCAATGAGAGCCCTTCAAAAAAGAGAAAGAGTGATGAAAAATTGAAGAGAGAAAGGAAGATGAAATTCCCTCAAAACCAAAAATGAGTGTCCATCAAAGCTGAAGAGCTAAATAAGAGAATTGGAAAAACAAAAAAAATGAGTTCACACAAAGGAACAACTTGAATGAAACAAAGAGAGACAAATGAGAAGAGACTTTCAAGAAGCCGATTCAAAAGCAAGCATGGATGAAAAGGGAGAAAGCTCCTTTAATGTCTGAGTTTTAAGTAAGGCACACTTAGGGAAAATATCCAAAATGAGATTTTGAGTCTTTTATATATCCTTCATTTCAAATACCTGAACCCAGCCTACATTACAACTTATGAATAAAGACCTCCTTAAAGTCTTGGTAGTTTTTAGGCACAACTCTTGCAATGATTTCTCTTAGATTGAAAAGAAAGAAACCCGAGATAGTCAAGCACTACAAGCAAAAGATCTTAAAAAAGAAAATTCTTAAATTAGGGGCACTCCCCTTATTCGCTCTAAGACAAAAATTCTCAAGCTAGGGGCACTCCCCTTGTTTGTCATCAAACAAAAGTGACTTCCCAAATTAAGGGCACTCCCCTTATTTTTCCTCAGATAAAAATTCTCAAATTAAGGGCATTCTTTTGTTTGCTTTCAAATAGGAAAAATTCTCAAATTAGGGGCACTCCCCTTGTTTAATCTCAAATGAAAAGTATTCCTAAATCAGAGGCATTCTCCTTGATTATTCTCAGTGAATACCTTCAATTCTTCAAGCACTATCATGCATATTCTTTGATTGTCTTTAAGGATTCAATCTCATAATGCTCAAAGTAAAAAAGCAAGGTTGTTTACTTGAATTTGGTGACCTCGATCCTTCATAATAAAAGAGAATGGTTTGGCTATTGAATGTTATGATTAGCCAAAAGACCTATTCGAAAGGAATACCTTTTGCCTATTTGAAAAAGGAAAAAAATGATTTTTCTCAAAATTGATAAGAACACCACATTGCAAAGAAGGTTTCTACACCACAAAAATTCAACTCATTTTAAAATTTTCTCTTGAATAAGCTCATTTTGAAATCACCATGCAGATTTGCTCAGAGGTTTCTATCATCACCATGGTTGATCAAGTGTCTTCCAACAAACTCTTGAACTATGTCTGGACCTGATCCTCCCAAAAGAGGTATGTAGGCAGTCCATTAAAGACTCGGTCCTAATCATCTGCATGACCTTGGATAGGTCAAAATCTTGAACTACGTCTAGACCTGATCCTCCCAAAAGAGGTACATAGGCAGTCTATTGTAGACTTCGTCCCAATCATCTGCATGACCTTTGGATAGGTCAAACTCTTGAACTACGTCTGGACTTAATCCTCCCAAAAGAGGTACGTAGGCAGTCCATTAATGACTCAGTCCTAATCATCTGAATAACCTTTGGTTAGGTCCAATCTTGAACTACGTCTGGACCTAATCCTTTCAAAAAAGGTACGTAGACAATCTATTATAGACTCAGTCCCAATCATCTGCATGACCTTCGGATAGGTCCAACTTTTGAACTACGTCTGGACCTGATCCTCCCAAAAGAGGTACGTAGGCAGTCTGTCAAAGGCTCGGTCCCAAGCACCCAAATGACCTAAGCATAGGTCTGGTAGAGAACTCAAAGTGATTGACTTGAAAATAGTTCACTTGCACAAAATGTTTTCACAACATGTTTAAATTATGGGCATTGGCCCAACATTTTTGTATGCAAGCATGCTACACTAGGGGCATCGGTTCATCTGTTATGTTTGTCAACATGATCTTCTTTTGCCAAATATGCTCAAACTAGGGGCATGTGCCCAACTGACAATCAAAAGAAGATTTTGTTTGTTGTCTCTTGCAGGTTATCAAAGTCATCCCATTGGACCATTCATCAACAAGAGTTCACCCCACAGAATGTTGCCACATCTTCATCAAAATATCATTCCCCAATGGAAACACCAAATTCAATCCTCCAAGGAAAAAGCCGTCATCATCAAAACAGAAGGAGGCTAGGTAAGCATTGAAAAGCTAAGGTACGTGTTTCTAACCACATATGCCTTAAGCAAGAAAAGACACCCCAACATTCACATAACAAAACCCATGACACTCAGGGTCTTACGACAAATCAAATTTAACCTTATCAACATCCAAAGCGTACCGAACCAACTTCTGCTTCCTAGGATTAATTTCCTCAAACACCCCTAACACATAAACAAAAAATCCATCAAAACTAAAACGAAGAACCAAATCAAACACCATCATGAAATCACGAGATATTAACCAAACTTAACTTAACATAATCAAGACTTAAAATTGACCAAACAAGTTAAAAATCACTACAAATAGCAATTACAATTCAAAGAAAACAAATTCAAAGCTTAAACATTCAAACATGAATCAATTCATTAATCCAAAAGCAAAACCACTGCACCAAGTTAACAAACCATCAAATCTCAACCAAATGGAGCCAATCCAAAACAAATACCCATCTCAAACTTAATCAACCAAACTCAAGAAAATCAAAAGAACAAAGTCCTTTAAAAAAAAAAAAGGGATCATTGGCCTCAAAAGTTGCAAAATTTTAGCAAAACCAATTTGGCCATACCCATTTCAATCAGAACAAACCCAATCATACCCATGATCACAAAGCAATCACCAAACTCAAAATTTCAGAGACACATTAAAAAACAACAAAATCAACTCAATTGTGCAAAAAGCCTACCCAAATAAACAACCAAAGTCGACAAATCATTTCAAAACTTCAATTCTAACCCTTGAGTCAATCAAAATTCCAAGCTCCAATCTTGAGTTAGCATCCATGTTGAAATCCAATCCTAAGCCAATGACCCTGAGTCAAATAATCAACACAAAGATTTTAAGCCTCAATACGAGCAAACTAAAACAATTTTTAAGCCTCAAGATGAGCATTGAACAAATCTTCACAATGGAACAATCTCAAAGAACAAAAAAATTAAAAATAAAAAACCTCCACATGAAAATCTCCAAGAATAAAAATTCTTCACAATGAGAATCTCCAAAAATGCTAATAATAAAAAATCTTCATGGAAAAACTTCCTCATGGACAAATCTTCATAAGCACTTTAAAAAACAATCTTCAAAATCAATCATTTAAGCCTCAAAGACGAGCAAACCACCTCTCAATCAAAATTAATTCCTGACCCCGAGTCACCAATCAAAGATTAAACCCTGACCTCAAATTGTACAAAAAAAAAAATGAAATTCTTGACCTAGAGTCATCCACTGAAAGGCAAATGTAAATAAATATTGACCCTGAGTTATCATCAAGAGAATCAAAATTTGACCCTGAGTCGAAAATTAAGAATTGACCCTGAGTCATCATCCAAATTAAAAATAAAAATAAAAAATCGACCTTGAGTGGAAAATCAAACTTAACCCTGAGTAAAAAATCCAAGATTATAATTGTGACCCTGAGTCAATGTCCTCAAAACAACATCTCTTCCTGGAGCACTCTAAGGAATTTGCATCCAACAAAATTTCTTTTTAGGACACTCTGCGGAGGTTCCACCCCAACAACATATCCTTTGAGGCAACTTTGCGGAGTTGTATTCTCAAAACACTTCATTTAAGGCAACTCTTCGGAGTTGTATTCCCCACACTTTCATTTTAGGGAACTCTGCGGAGTTGTATCCTCACATTTCTTTGAGGCAATTCTACTAAATTGTATTCTCAAAACCTTCCCCTTTGAGGCAATTCCGTGGAATTGTATTCTCACACTTTCTCTTTTGGGACAACTTTGCAGAGTTGCATTCCCACAAATGTCTGAGGACATTATATCCCCATGTGAATAAATTAATGATCACAAAATGAGATGTCATACTTGCATTGGTGTTTGCATAAATTCCACCAATGAGGGGCATCTGTTGACACCTTATTTTGCAACCATTAATTTTATTTTTTTACACTTTAGTGCATAAAGGGTAAAATGGTAATTTCACAAGCTTGAAAATTCAAAGTTGGTCCATAAATTTAAAATCATATTTTAAGTGATCAAAATTGAATTAAGAATGAAAGTTCATTTTTTGGATTGGAAATCGGATCAAAAACTAAGATTTTATTAAAGAAATAAATTCGATTGGTTGTGTTAGCCTCAAGGTTTCAATACCTTTTACTCGGCTAATTAATCCAATGACATTCATGTAGTTTTGATGATAACCATAATTTTAAGTTATTCATAAATGATATTTTCATAAGAACTAACGATTTATGTTTAAAGCATAATGTTGACTATTGATTTAATTGGACCAACATGGCCAATTCAAATATCAAGCAAATGCAAAGTCGACAAGTTGCAAATTCACTGAAGATCAAAGTCATCAAGACTCAAGACAAAGAAATCAAGCTCAAAGATCATGCTCCGAGATATATGAGAAGTAAGAGTTAGGTTTTGTAAAGTTTATTAAGATTTGATCTTTAAGTCTCAACTTTAAAACCAACTTAAATTGATTTTAAAAAATAACGGCTAGTTTGATTGCAATTCAATACAAATAAATCAATTACGGTGAAAATTTTTTTGAGAAAAAGTTTTCAAAATATTGACAAAGTCAATATTAATGGCTAATATTTTGATATTTAAAAATAGCCATGTGAATACAAAGAAATCTCTTACGGTGAAAAATAGAAATGAAAATTTTTCAAAATATTGACAAGAATATTAATGTCAATATTGATATTTAAAAATATCAATGTGAACACAAAGAAATATCTTACAGAAAATTTTCTGAATTGAAAAGCTTAAATTTAACAAAGTCAAAGAAAACGGCTATTGATTAAGATTAAAAAATAAGACAAACATATAATAGGCTAAAAATTTCTTAAACAGAAAACAAAGTCAAAGAAAACAATTTGATTATGAAATTCAAAAAGCAAAAAGACTTATTGCCACTAGAAGTTTGGTGCAGATAAGCAATGAATATAGGTTGGCATGCATTGGCACCATTTATTTGAAAAGGTTATTTGAATTTTAAAAAGTCACGCCAATTATTTAAAAGGCTGATTGCCATTTTCAATTGTCGGTTAAAGCCATCTTCTGACATTGGCACCGTTTATTTGAAAAGGTTATTTGAATTTTAAAAAGTCCTGCCAATTATTCAAAAGGCTGATTGCCATTTTCAAATTGTTGGTTAAAGCCACCTTCTGACATTGGCACTTTATTATTTAAAATTATATAGAATCATGATTATGTTTTCTAACGAACAAAAATTTTCAATTTCAAATTTCCTTTAGTCGGTTGATTGAACTATATATAAAGAGAATAGAAAAGATAAATATACACAGATAACAAAGCATACAAGAGAAATCAGAGAAAGAAAAGAAAATATCTTTTACATCAATCCATCATTTCTCAAGCTTATATTTTCATATCATTCAAAATCCTTGATTGAAAATCAAATTCCTCTAAATACTCTTTGAGCCATATTGATCAAATCTTTGATATACTATTAGAGTGAGCATATTGTGTACAACTGCTCTTTGAGAGAGCCATACTTTGTACAACAATCCTTTGTTGAAACTATTGAGTGTTTTTGTTAGGGTTTTGGTATAAATCCTAAGTAGTGAAAATGATTTTTCACTGGGTGGTTACTCTTCACCGTGTAAGGAAGATTTGTGGGTTTTGGTATAAATCCTAAGGAGTGAAAAAGATTTTTCACTCGGTGGTTACTCTTCACCGCGTAAGGAAGATTTGTAATGGTTTTAATCTTCACCCAAAAGAAGATTGTCAAATAGTGGATTTGGAAATCCTCAAGAAGTGTTCTTGAGGCGGGGACGTAGGCAGGGAAGCTGAACCTCGATAACAATCATCGTGTTTGATTTTCTCTCTCTCTATCTCTTATATATACTTGTGCTTGATTTCATATCATATCTATATTACAATTGAATTGTGATCAAACATTTGCTAAATCAACATTTGCTATTTGAAGATAGTTTTTTAATTCCGCATATAAATCGAAAAAGTTTGCCTCAACCTAAATTAGCCCCCCTCTTAGGTTGATATTTGGGTAACAGGTTGAAATGGCGCTTACCATGAGCATGCATGCATAGGATTATTTATAAATTAATTTGATTGGTCCTTTAAAAGATTAAACTTAAATTAATTAATAATTAATTCCTATTGTTAGAATACCCTAATATGGTAAGTATTAGTGCCAAGACAATAGGGTTTTTAAATTTAATTAATTTTTATATAATAGATAATTATTATGACTAGTAATTATCAAATTATTTATTAATTAATTATTTAAAATAAATGGATCCTGAAATCAGCTGATATGGGACTTCTATTTCAACTAGAAGTGGATTAAAAATGAAAAGAGTCGAAATTATCCACTTGAGTGCCAATCGGTACTCAAATTTCATGCGGGAACCGATCAGGTCTCTTTGGGTACCGATCGAGCCTCTTTGGGTACCGATCGGCACCTAGATAAGAATTTTATCAAGAGTCAAATTCTTGTACCACCAATCCGATTTTAAAACCCTAATAAGTCTCCTAGGGTTCCAGAACTCGGGATTATTCATTTTGGGACTGCCATATAAATAGAAAATGATACTCATTTTCAAAAAAGGGTTGGAATTTTCATCGTTCAGAATCCCAAACAAAATTCAAAAGAATATTTGTGAGAGATTTTTGAATTTTGTGAGGGATTAGGGTTTTAATAAGAATAGAAGCTATTCTTATAACTATAGAGATTATAAGAGGTCACCTTTTATAATCTCGATTCCAATCTTTGGATTCCAATTTTTTAATCTCTTATAACCAATTTAACGGTTTTTCCCTTAAGAATCAATTTTCAAGTTGGATTCAATCGAATCAAATCAAGGAGCTCCCTCCCTAACACATGCAGGTAATTCTTTTCCTTATTATGTTGATTATCCATTTGTTAAAATAGGATTGTGTGATTAGTTGTATATGTTTTTTTTTAAGATAGTTTTGTTTTTAATTCTTTTGTCTTAGGAGCATGTTAGGATGAAAATATAGTTTTAAAATGTTAAAAACAATGGAGGAATCAGTTTTTATGAGAGTCAATAACTGAACTCTTGGATTAAAGTCGATCGGGTCCTAGGTTTTTACCTGGGCACCGATTGGGTCCCAATTTTTACCTGGGTACCGAATGGGCCAACTTGGGTACCGATCGGTACTAGGAGAGGCCCGATTGGTTGCATCTAAGAACCGATCTGGGTTTTATGAGGATTTATGTTGTTTGGTACAAAAATTATTTTCCTATCGATTCTGCCATGTTTGTTTCTGATTGATCTTGATCTTAACATGTTATGTTTGGTTGTCTAAATATGTGTTTAAGAATGTTGCATGAATATTTTCAATTACTAGGTGGTTAATCACAGTTATTCATCTTATTTTGCATGTACTATATATGGTGTCAAATCAATGCGAGTCTAGGTTTGTATGCATCGAGTCGTGAACTATAGATTAAGGGCCCTTAAGAGACTGATTTAAGTCAGGTTGTGTGGGTGCTTAATATCTTCCCACTCAATCCCCTTGCCCCCAAACCCTAATCTTAGGGGAAGTTAGATTAGTCCATGTATCCTTTTATTTCCGTTTTCTAGATTGTATTTAGGAGACAAAGCCTTGTAAATTTTATTTTTCCTTAGATTGTATCTAGGGCAAAATCATGTAATTTGTTTATTCCCCAAAACATTGTATTATTTATTTCATCAATATATAAAATATTATACTTTTTTCTTAGCTTTTTGTACAAAAATTAGGTGGCGACTCCATTGTAAATTCCCCTAAAGATTAGGATGGAAAACAGTGAAAGTCTCCATTTTGAGAATCATGTTTAGGACTTTACATTGGGTTAAGGGTCGTGGTTCTCACAGTCTCTTTTTCTTAAATAAGAAATATATGAAAGTACTAGAATGCTATTTTAGGAATTCGGGCTAGGGTTAGGGTTTTTCCGGGGATAGTACTATGATTTTTTTTTTACTCTCTCTCTCTCTCTCTCTCTCAAGACTCTTGGTGGCAATAATGTTTGTTTTTTTTTTCCTTTTTTTCTTTTTGTACAGCTCATGGAGAAGGAGATGGAGGAGATGCATTGGCACGTGCAACGTTTTTAAGTGTTGATCGATGAATAGCAACGCTGTCATTTCAATTTGAATTGAGTTTTTTTTTTTTTTTTTTTTTTTTTTTTTTTTTGGGGGGGGATAAATATACTGTTAATCCTAACATTTACCTAAGTTGCACGTTTGGTCCCTAACATTTAAAATAGATAGAAATGGTCTCTATCGTTTCAAAATCGTATACCATTGATTTTTCCGTTAGTTTCCGTTAACTTGATGTAGTATACATAGCTAACAGATTAATGATGTTGAGATGGTATTTTTTTTTTCATTGGTGCTAAACCAATTCATTTTCCAATGTAACAAATTATGTAGTTATCTACATACGATGGAGACCTATTACTTGATGTTGTACTTTCAATTTTATTTACTTATTTTTTTTCAAATGATATGAATTGTTATTAATATTGACAAAACCAAATTATATTTGTGAGTCCGCTAATTGTAACCAATCCGGAGGGTCGTCTATCCATACCAAGAGTTAATGATCAATCTTCACCCCATAAACCATTATCCATGCAGCTTAACTCATTTTCCCATCTCTTGATATAAAACTGTATAGCTATCAAAGAAGTATATATCTTCTTGTCTATTCCAATCAATCATGTTGATTACCATCTTAATTTACATCATCTTCACATCCGAGTCTAGTAAAATGGAGCAATGATTAGAGCTCACTGGTTGTTGGTGGTATTAGACAACATTCTCATTCACCACTCTCTAATCTTCTATTAGGAAAATTCTTGGGACATATTCATTTTCATGTTGAAATAATAAGTTGTGAGTGTGAGTGGTAAAAAAAATTCAAAAAATGCAGGTTATATTAGTAGTGGACCTAGTGATGTGATGACTTAGCACTCAGAACTGGACATTATAACATGTTGCGAATTTGAATGTGTTTAGGCAGATTGCTTCTATTATTCCATGTATAGGGGTGACCAAAGTAGCCTACATCCATGAGCCCACAATTTGTTATGAAATTTCTAAAGTCCTGAACCTATAATTTTCTCTATTTGCCTATTTGGCCCACCGCCCACCCTATGTTTCTTCATTTGGAGGCAATTTCAATGAAGTCCCCAACTAAAATCTACACTTCTATAATCCTCCATGCCCTTCTTGCACATATGACCATGCATCTACATTTTTTATTGACAATTTTATTATATTAGACATCTTCCACCATTAAAGAGTATTATTCTTCCATAACATACATAAATCTCCACCTAAACCCTCCGGCTAAATTTGTATCTAATTTCACAGTTTCTCCGTCTTCTTTGGACCTTTTTTTTTTCAATAAATTAAAATTTTGGAGGATGAAGCTTAAAAAGCTCTTTTAGAGATTGGATTGTCAGGGATTCCCCCACACCCTGACAATTTCAACTCAAAATTTTCATTGGATTATCGAGGAGTTAGGACCACTTTGGACGGGTTTATTCTAGCTTACCGTTCCTCGTTTATTTCTTTTTTGATAAAAAATGTCTATTGCTTTTTTGATTAATATACTTTAGAAGTATTGTATAATTACTCCTAAGACTATCTCACATGGGTGACATGATATGAATTTTACCCTTTTTTTTTTTTTGTTGTTGTTGTTGTTGTCTTGGGAGAGGAATTTCAATATGCTCCATTATGCATCTTAGTGCTTATCTTGATTCATGTTGGGCAAGTTGACATATACAAATAGCTAAAAACAAAAAGTAATGATTACAATACTATTAATTGCTATTACCAAAAGAGTTTAAATTCAATACGGATCAGGTGTAAAACTTATTGTTGACACCCTCCAATAATATAATGACACCTCACGTTATTTCAAATAAGAGGATGGGAAGTACGACACATGATTACAATCCCATTTAAACTTTCATGTGCGATTTTTAATATCAAAAACTAGAAAAGACAAAAAACCAAAGACTTGAGGAAGCACCGCAGTAAAGAAATTGTCGGTGATGTTGGTGGAGACGGAGAGAAGCCGAAGAAGCCGCCAGTGATTCCTCCCCACCATCGCTGTCAACTCATAGTCTAGAAGTTTGGGAACTTTTGGGTTGATCTACTTTTTTTTTTTTTTTTTTTTTTATAGGTAACAAAAAGATTTTATTAAAAAACAAAGCCTCAGACTGTGCATAAAGCATGCACAAGAGAGCTTTTAAGGAGTTACATCATTAGAAATAGAAGATAATGCAGAAATAAAAACATTAATATACGAGCTAGTGGAATAGCCCGACGCTTTAGACCACTCAAAAAGATTAGAAGCCAAACAATCCCGAAGTTGAATATCCGTGCTTGACACATCTTCAAAAGTACGACTATTACACTCCTTCCAAACAGTCCATATCAAACACAAAGGAACTAGGTTCCAAACATCTAATGAATGACGCCCCAACGCATTCCACCAACTAAAAAGCAGCTCAGAAACAGAATGGGGTAACACCTAAGCTATCCCAAAAACCCCCAAAATCCAACTCCATATATAAAGCCCTAGCCACCGAACAATGGATTAAGAGATGATCCACCGTCTCTCCATTGCAACGACACATACAGCACCAACTCACCAAGGTGTAACCCCGCTTGGAAAGATTGTCACAAGTAAGAATCTTATTCCAAGCCCCAGACCAAATAAAGAAACGGACCCACCGAGGAGCTTTGGTGCGCCAAATACTCTTCCAAGGGAAAACAACCTAAGGAGCATCCCGAAGAACTTCATAGAATGAACGAATGTCAAACCTGCCATTCTTCCTAAGATGCCACCAAGGTCCATCCTCAACCTCCCGCAAGGGTGCCTTAGATTCAATCAAGGTCAAGAACTCAACTACAGAGTCCAGCTCCTAATCATTGAAGTTTCGCGTAAAAGATACATTCCAAACCACCTTGCCATTATGCCAACTCAACACCTCATTCATAAAAGCATCCTTATGAGATGCACACTCAAAAAGATTAGTAAATATATCCATAAGAGCCATATCACCACACCAGCAATCATGCCACAATCTCACTCTATCCCCCCTGCTCACAGTGAATCTCAAGTGCTTATGAAATTGATCCCATCCCATCATGATACCTTTCCACAAACCACACCCATAAGAACCCCGCACTTGACAAGAACACTAACCCCCATCCACCACCCTATGACGGGAAGCCACAACCCTCCTCCATAACCGATTCTCCTCCACACCAAACCTCTACAACCATTTACCCAAGAGTGTTTTATTAAGAGGCCCCAACAGCTGAATGCCAAGCCCTCCCCTTTCTATAGGGGAACATACTGTATCCCATCTGACCAAACTATGCTTAGAATCCTCTCCAGAACCACCCCACAGGAAATTCTGTTGAAGTTTCTCAAGTCTCTTAGCCACACTCACAGGAATAGTAAATAAAGATAAATAATAGGTGGGTAAACTAGAGAGCGTACTCTTTAACAAAGTGAAACGACCACCCTTAGAGAGATACAGCCTCTGCCAACCAGCCAGACGCCTCTCCATCTTCTCAATAATAGGATTCCAAATAGAAAGGGCTTTAAAACTAGAACCCAATGGCATTCCTAGATAATTCATAGGGAACTGACCAATCCTACAGCATTGAATATTCGCCAAAATGGCTAGATTACCCACATCTCCAATAGGCACCATCTCACTCTTTGCCAGATTCACCCTGAGTCCTGTAGCTGTCTCAAAACAAGAATGCACTAGCCGAATATACATCAGCTGTTCCGGGTCAGCATCACACATCAACATAGTATCATCAGCATAAAGAAGATGAGATACACATACCTCATCGGATCTAGTCCCATTCACCTTAAAGCCTCTAATAAAACCACAACCCTCCGCCTGTTGAAGCATCTTACTCAAGATTTCCATCATCAGTAAGAACAACAAAGGGGATAACGGATCCCCCTGCCTCAAACCCCTAGAACTCCCAAAAAAACCAGCAAGATACACATTAACTAAGACCGAAAAACGGACTATAGAAATACAAGCTCGAATCTAGCCTAGCCATTTCAAGCCAAAACCCATTCTACCCAAGAGATGAATAAGACAATCCCAATTCACGTGATCATAAGCTTTTTCAATATCAAGCTTACATAGAATACCCGGGACTCCACTATTGAGGCGACTGTCCAAACACTCATTAGCAATAAGAACAGAATCTACCATCTGTCGGCCACCCACAAAAGCATTCTGAGATTCTGAGACAAGCCCATCTAAAACTCCTCTTAGCCTATTTGTCAGGACTTTAGCCAGAAGCTTATACATACTCCCAATAAGACTAATAGGCCTAAAATCCTTAATGTTCACAGCATTAGGCTTCTTAGGAATAAGTTCAATAAAAGTTGCATTAAGGGATTTTTCAAATTGTCCCTGCTCATAAACTTCCTAAAAAAATCCCATAATATCCTCCTGAAGAACCTGCCAACAATGCTGGAAAAAAGCCATAGTAAATCCATTAGGACTAAGAGCTTTATCCCCTTACAAATCTCGTAAAACCCCATAAACCTCCTCCTTATCAAAATTCCTTTCCAGTAATCGACAATCCTTCTCCCCAATGGTCGCAAATGGAAGCCCATCTACATCAGGATGCCAAACTTCACTTTCCTGATACAGATTAGTATAAAATAAAACCATTTGCTCCCTGATATCAGCTTCGTCATCATAAGAAACGCCATCCATTTCAATAATTTGAACCCGATTACGTCTTCTATTAGAGTTGACCATCTTATGAAAGAACTTCGTATTATTATCCCCCTTCCGAAGCCAAAGAACCCGAGACTTCTAATGCCTAGAAATCTCATCCAAATGAGCTAAACTATCCCATTCAGCCCTCAACTGATCCCTTTGAACCCGTTCCTCATCAGAAATCACACCTTGGAATTCTTGCTCACCTAATCTTCCCATCTCAGCCATTACACCTTTCTTTCTCAAGCCCACATCACCAAAAACTTCTTTGTTCCAAATCTTCAAGTCTTCCTTAAGCGCTTAAGGAGTAGTTGGACCACCACCCTTGAATTTTATCCAGAAACCCATCCACCTTCAGTCACATATTCTCAAACTTGAAAGCACTTCTACCTCGAGCCATACCACCATTCTCCACTAACAATGGACTATGATCAGAAATAAGCCGAGGTAAAAGCTTCTAGAAAACATCAGGGAAATGACCCTCCCAATCAGCTGACACCAAAACCCTATCAATACGAGACATTAATGGCAAATCCAAACCACTACACCAAGTGAAAGACCCTCCTAACAAAGGAAAATCAATCAGATTACTCATGTCAATAAAGTCAGAAAAATCTGCCATTTCCGAAGTGAAATTTGTGCATCCCAATCGCTCCTTGGGATATCGAACAACATTAAAATCCCCAAACAAACACCATGGAGAAGACCAACGATTCTGCACCCCCAAAAGCTCATCCCAAAAATAACTACGCATAGAATCCAGATTTGGACCATAAACCCCAGTCCTTGTCCAGAAAAAACCATCGTCCAAACTTCCCCATTGGTAAGAGACCGAGTACTCCCCAATATGGACATCTAGCTTCTCCAAAACCCTCTTATCCCACATTAGAATAGTACCCCCAGCCGTATTCACAGCAGGTAAAGTCTCCTAACCAGCATACACATTACCCCATAAGCTCCTAATCAACCTCTGATCCACCGCATCTAACTTTGATTCCTGAAGACAAACTACATCACCCCTCCAATCTCGTAAGAGATTTTTCAACACCTCCCTTTTGCGAGGATTATTCAGCCCTCTAACATTCCAGAACACAATTCGCTGCTTCATAAAAAAAACAAAAATCCCAGCATCACTGCAGCACCAGCCTAATGTCTAAGACTAGCCACCTTTTTCCCACCATAATTAACAGTGGAAATAAGATTTCATAATTCACGAGTACCTTTTTTAACTAACCTTGTAGGTTTACGAGGACCTGGAGTATGTCTACCTTTCTTTCTTTCTGCATCAATTTTGCGTAATAAGGCAATACATTTAGCTTAAAAACCTGCAATCGGCATACCCACTAACTCACCAAAATCCTTATATTTTTGTTCAACCCATAACGACATCGCCTCCTCCAGGGCCAGGACATCCCCTAAATATTGATCCGTGAACTCAGAAAAACCCAAAGGAGCAATCTTTGCCAAAGGTTCGCAGACTATAGGACTTTGGGTACGTTCTGAGTCAGGCTTGGTACTCCACGCTAAAGGAAGAGGTGGAGAAGCATACCCACTAGCCCCATCAAGCAGCAACGGCGACGCCATCTCTATACCATTAACCCCATCGATCAACAACAGCGGCGCAATCGCCATACCAGCCACCACGAACTCCATCACGTTGTCCGATGTGACACCCTCAACCCCAAACACGTCAGAAACAAATGGATGAAGTACCAAGTCTCGAATCGCCTCCTCTGCCGTTAACCCATCCTCCTCCGACTCAGAGAGATCCTCCATCGTCGCCAAGTCAACCTCGCTCGATTCCAACTGACTGTTGGAGGAGGCACCGGCCTCTTTCGAACCGGATTCCACCTTATTTTGGCCAATCAACTCGGGCTAGGCCGTGAGAGGATTTCCAGCTAGTCCATAAGGCCTAAGCTAGGTTGGGGTTGTTTAGGAACCCAAGTTTCTTTACCGGCCCGTTGGGCCACTTCATTAACCTGAGGTTCTTGGGCTCTAGTGTTTGCAATATGGGCCTGTGTTGGGACGTCCACTTCATTAACCTGAGGCTCTTGGGCCTGTTTTGGGGCGTTAGTCTAGGCCCATTTGGCTTGCCTTAAGTTGCCTTCATTTAATGTGATACGCAACGTTTTGTTACGTGGTTTCCAAATGAAATCACAACTACGCATAGGGCGGGGAGCATCTGCCAGTAAATGAACCTGCGATTTGGGGTGATGAATCTCCACAGCTAGCAAATCAGATCCCTTCCCCAAATCACTCTTCTTCCTGAGATTGATGCTAACGCCTTCATGACGCTGCCCACCCACGGCTGAGCCACTCAATGGAGGGGATTTCTCATTCAAGAAGAAGCGGCGGAGCTCCTTCTCAAAATAAGCCCACCTAACACCGTTACGTCCCTCAGGGACCCTTATACCTCCTTGTTGAGACTCGCTATGGAATTCCTAGATCTCAATAAAGGTACCTATGTCGTTCTTCATACCACTCACCTTTAATGTCCGATACCTATCTCTAAAGAACTGTATAAAACCTTGAGTATTAAATTGTGGATTGCGTAGCTTGCCCAAGAGCTCAAGCAACCACTTTAAACCGGCATAACCCAACCAAATTGACCCTTAGAATCTACCTCGGCGTTCCTTAATATTATATGAATCAACCCTGCCACCATCAAACTCTAGATAAAAAGTCTTAGCCCCTAAATAGAAAACAACCTTATCCTGCCCAGTCGCTTGGATTTTGTGAAATGGTTTCGTGGAGAAGTGTCTTTTCAGTAAATATGAGGGATTGGTATTTGTGGAGGTCTAGGTTTTTGTGTTTATAATGGGAATTTGGCTGGTAGGATTGCTGGTGATGTGGTTGAGTGGGGTGGGTTGTAACTGTGGGGGTTGGGAAATGCCATGGTAAAGGTGTTGTATAAAGCATTGGTTGGATTGAAGGGGGCCCAATCAATTCTGTAGATGAAGGGTTGAAGTAAAAAGATGGTGGAATAAGGCTCGCCGGAGGTGGAGGAGGTAGTGGTCGAAGCCATTGTGGTGGGGGATAAGGTTAGGTAGGAGGGGGAAGGGGGGGGAGAGGGAGCAACATCATTGCATCATACCACCTTTACCCATCATGAAGAAAAAAGTGTTGAAAAATATATGGGTGTGTGGATAGTATCCATCTATTAGGGAAAGGGAAAAACCGGGTTGATCTACTATTAATCTTCTTTATTCTTTTTTCCCTTTGAAAAATTTCAGATCTACATCTAGCATAAAAGATTCACTGACTTTAAACTATTGGGTACTAATTTTCTGGGCATATGTGTGTGATCTGTGGAACCATTCAATTTTCAATAAGACTTGACTTGGCTAACAATATAATTTGGTTCTTTAGGTTTTGATGAGTTATCTTCAAAGTTGATGTAGTGGGCTTGAGATTCATGAATTTTTTTATTTTTGTTGTTGTTCTATTTCTTTCTTTTGTTTCTCTATTTTATACTTAAAAATATTTGAGCATCTTTAGCAATTTTGGGTCTAAGATTAGTTCCCACCGGAATTTCGTCTCCAATGTCCACATCATCCTCTCCAACTTCCCCTTTTATCTTGCTCTTATGTGCCTCTGCTACCAGCTTCTACTTCGCTCATGGCTCATTGGAGACTAAATTTCAACAACAACATCACTTAAAATCCTGCAGCCTTAAATAATAAACAAGGAAAGGCCCAACAGATTTTCTCCGTCTCGGCAACATCACCGGGATCTTCTCGCCATAGTAGTGCTTCGATTTTTTTTTTCTTCTTGGGTTTAATATTTTGAAGTAGAATTAATATGCTTTTAATTTGGTGTGGTGGTTCTATTCTTTTATTTGAAATAAGCTTATATGGCAGTGTTTCATTGGAGGGTGTAAACAATGAGTTTTACACTAGCTCCTTATTGAATTCACTCTCTTACCAAAATAAACTATTTATTAATTGCTTATAACATGATGTGAAGTTAAGAATTGAAAAGGCAATTGCCATATATAGGTGCGGCCAATAGATATAATGAATGCTTTAATGTTTACCTGTTATTCTTGAAACGCAGAGGGCAAGTCTTACGGGTTGGGTAGGGAGTGGGTTTCAGAGAGAGGGAGAGTGAAAAAAGAGACGGCAGTTAATTATCAGGGGACATGAGCTAATGTCTTTTAGAAAGAGATAGGTATTAAAGAAACCCTAAACTTAATTAAAACTACGTCATTTTGAGTATATTAACCCATAATTATACACTTTAAAATTTTACAATTTATTTATTTATTTTAAGGGCAAATTAGATGAATACCTCATGTATTATCAAATTAATTTTTTTTAGCCCACTCTTTTGAAGTGGAGATAGAAATTCTAAACTAATTAACCTAGTCTAATTGTGTGTGTGAGAACTCGAACTCACACCCTCATTAACCCACCTTCTTATTACCCATCCAAATCCACCTATTAATGAGCAGGGCCAGTTCCGAGATTTGGGTTGCCCAAGCCCGTCCCAAATTTGGTTGCCCACTTATTATTAAATATTAAAAAAAAATATAAAGTCCAATTTTTTTTTTTTAATGCAAAATTAAGGTTACATTGTGCTTTTTAACTTAGCTTTAAATTACATTATATGCCTAGTAGTTTTTTAATTAAAAAATTCATTAGTGTTTTTAATTACTCATTAACACTATTATACTATCATTAAAAAAATAAAAATAAAACAAAGCATAACATAATTAACAATGCACTATAATCTATGTTCAATGCACACAGGCCCACAACACATGCACAACACAACACAAAAGCACTACACTACACAATTTACTCAACTCACTCAGTAGTCAGTACAATACTCTGTACAAAGTCATAAAAATTTTCAATATATTTGGTCAAATAAAAGCACTAAAGTAGCACAAAAAGTCACTAAATTTTCAATATATTCGGTCAAAAAACATTTAGGCAAAAGTAGCAGCAACATTCATTCAAAAATCAAATGAGAGACATAAAGAGAGAAATACCAGTTGCGGGTTGCGCCGTCAGTGCTCTGTGCTCTGTACACAGAGAGAGAAATACCAATTGTAAAGAAAAAAATATATAAAATATAAAAAATTACAACTCTTTCATAAAATACTATTACATAATAAATGATAAAGAAGTTTATCTATTTTTTTATGAGAAATTTATTGAGATATACATTTTTACAAATACCATTTGTTTGAGAACTTTTTTTTTGCCCAAAAATCTTAGAGAGGAAGAGGAATGCTTCCTTATTAGAATCTATGTATTGATAGAAGAATGAATTACAAAAAAAAAAGAAAAAAAAAAAAAAAAAAAAAAACACTAGGCATATTTGAATGACGGCCGGAATGCAAAGTTATTGCAACAAACTTATTTATTTGTTGTTAATACCTTATTATGTTAACTATTTATGATGGCCAAAATGTTCATCACAAATAACCACACAGTTAGGAAAATATACATTTTTACGATGGCCAAGTGCCGTAGCCAATGTGAAAAATCAAGGCGGGAATTCTCCTTCCAAAATAAATTACCTTATGCGACGGAATATTTGTTGTCGTAAGTAAAAGTTATTGCGATGAACTTATTTATTTGTCATTAATACCTTATTATGTTAACTATTTATGATGGCCAAAACGTTCGTCGCAAATAACCTCACAGTTAGGAAAATATATATTTTTACGATGGTCAATTATCGTCGCCAATGTGTAAAATAAAGGCAGGAATTCTCCCTCCAAAAAAATTACCTTTTTTGTGATGGTTAATTAATCCTCAAAAATAACATTCCTGCGACGGAACAGACTTGTTGTCGTTAAAAAAATATTACCGACAGCAAATGTTATTCTTAAATACAACATATAGGAAAAATATATATTTTTATTTGTGACAAACAAAAGCCGTCGTAATTATAAATATTATTGATGGTCTTTTCATGTCATCGTAAATAGTATTGTATTAGCGACAAACATTTTTATGTTTGTTGGAAAAGGTACGGCGGGAATAATTCCCTCCAAAAAATTCATATTTGCGACAAAAAATATTAGTATTTCCAACAATCCATTTGCCCGTCGAAAATGTTTCAACCTTTGATGAATCATTTCCGACAGAAGAGATTTGCCATCGAAAATACTATTTTTTCCGACGGCTTTTATTATCAGTCAAAAAAGTTTTGTTGCAAATAGCAACTATTTTTGTAGTGATCTTTGTACTCCGACAACCTACTAGCACTTCACATAATCACATTGTTGCCAATCCAATCTTTCATGAGCGCACCAAGGCAAAAAAATCGTTAGGCTGTCATGTGGTATGTGAAAAATTACAAGCCAAGTAGTAAAACCTAAATTCTTTTGTAGCAACAATCAACGAGTTGAGGTTTTTATTACCAACACTTTGGACATAATCAATTTTCCTATCTCTTGTCTTGTGCAAGTTGGGTGTTACACATGTACATTCTCCAACATGAGGGCAAGTGTCACCTTTGACAATTCAAATTCTAGCCCATGTTTATTCACTTACAGTCTTACATACTAACAATTTTTATAATTTCTAAAATTATAGAGTTGACTGCACCCACAGCTTTTTTGCTCGGTGAAGTTTTGATGCTAATTTTAAGTCTCCTTTTAGCAGTGCCGACTCAAGGAATTTCGGGGCTTAAGGCGAAAGTTTTAAGTGGGACCTTTTCTCATATTTAAATATTAATTAAATAATATTTAATTTTTTATATTTATTTATTTAAAATCTATTTTTCTTGCATTTGTGAGATTTTCACCCAAATTTTTTGTTTGGGTTTTGTTTAATACTAGTAACAAATTTATCCATAGATCCTTTTTGAGATTCAATTTTTTTTTTTTTTTTGAAGTTTTTCATATCCCGATAGATATTTTCTAGTAGACATTTATAATTAAAAAATATTTAAGAATAAATGAAACACAATCTATGATAAAATTATAAATTAACTAAAATAAAATTTCAAATATATATAGAACAATAGAACCTGGTTTATCAAAAGCAGATTGCAATTTTACTAAATAATTTGATCACTTCATATCTCAAACCTGCACAAATAAAAAATTATTTATAACATAATTCAGTAAATTAAATAAGAATGATCCACCCAAATAATAAATACAAATGAAATAAGTTAAATAACCTAATTAAAATAAGAAGGAAACGATTTATCAAGAGAAAAAAAGAAAAAAGAAAAAATAAAAATAAAGATTAGAGTTGAAATAAGTTAAATAACCTAAACACCTATCCTTATCCTTATCCCTATCATCAACATCATCCTCCTTACCCTCAACTTGATTACAATCCAACATAGGAACAAGACCACTAATCATGTCTTAGGGTGCAACCTCTTCATGTTCTACAATACATGTATCACATTCTTTGGGGCAATGAAAGCATACTCAAGGAATCTCCTAGTATCATCATCAGTTCTCAAGTAGTTCAAACCATCATTAAGATTGATACCAGATGTACAATAATAAAATTGTATCACATTGCACACATCTAATTCCTTACAATTATCATGCAGCTAAAAAACAGACCACTTGTCAAGGTCATTCTTCTTAATAAAACACTCTTGACCCCTCAAGTACACCCTCAACTTATCTTTAATAGTAAAAAATCCCCCATGGTGTAGAATTATATCAAAAGAAGGATTCCCATCATACATTTTGTCAAAGTGGACCACACAACACAGTACAACATGAAACACTGAGCATCCAACATAGCACAAAACACAAGACAAAACACACAACATCAAGGACCACTTATCTTTGAACAAATTCCATTAATTTATTATTACAATTATCACTTTGACCACTACAGACAAAATACCCAACTACCCAAACCAAATATTTAATGAAAGCAACAAACTAAAGACAAAATCAAAAAGCTACCAGTCAGTTATAACACTGAAACAACCAATTAAATAAAAAATTGGATGTCTATGATTTCACGAAATTTACCTAAAAAAGCTTATACATGCAAGCTTTGGGACCACTATAAGAAGCTACAAAGCCTAATAATTTTGAAGTTGCTACACATTGAAAACCAAAAATCACCATGCAAGACATATAAATATCCTCTCAATTTTATTACGGCAGAAAACAATAGAACCTGGTTTATCAAAAGCAAGATTGCAATTTTACTAAATAATTTGATCACTTCATATCTCAAACCTGCACAAATAAAAAATTATTTATAACATAATTCAGTAAATTAAATAAGAATGATCCACCCAAATAATAAATACAAATGAAATAAGTTAAATAACCTAATTAAAATAAGAAGGAAATGATTTATCAAGAGAAAAAAAGAAAAAAGAAAAATAAAGATTAGAGTTGAACTTAAACGTACGTAGGTAGACTACTAGTAGTACTTAAATAAATAATAAAAAAAAAAAACGTACGTAATAGTCTTGTTTTTTATTAGTAAGTCACTAAGTTAGAGCATTCGCAGTCGCATATGTAAACAATCCTATTAGCAAAAATAACTACTACTGTAGCTAAAATTCACACAAAACATCCTCCCATCCGGTGCTCTATTGTTGCTAAAAAAATTACATGATGCTACAGTATTCGGTATCAATATCGAGTACTGTTTAACATGTAAACCAATTTTTGTGTGTTTTTTATTCGTTCTCTCTCTCATCTCCCTCGCACTTTCTCTCGCTCTTGCTCTCGCTGTTTCACACAGAAACTCTCTCTCTCCTTTCCCTCGCACTCACTAGCTCACTACCACCGGTGTGATAGGTGGCTCACTGCGGCTGTTGGTAATGGGTTGAAGTTTTGAGTTGTGGGTTTGGCGGTGGCTATGGGTCTGTGGTCGACTGGTGGTGGCTCTGTGTAGTGTGTGTGGTTAAAGAAGTTAAGCTCCGTGGGTTTGTGGGTATGGGTTTCCAGCGTGGGTATGTGGTGGCTCCATGACTGTGGGTTTGTGGGTATGGTTTTCCAGCTATGATTTGTGGTTGTGGTGGCTGTAATTTTTTGTGGTGGAAGTGATTTTTGGTTGTGGGTTTGTGGTGGTGGATTTGTGGGTATGAGTTTTTTGTGATGGGGTTGTGGTGGTTGTAATTTTTGGTTGTGGGTTACCGGTGGCTCTGTGAAAATAAAGGACTTTCTGCAAATCATTTTATGGGTGCTTGGTATGAATTTTTTGTTGTTGCACTTGGGAATTTTTTTTGTTCCCATCCACATATGAAGTTTTTTGTTCACCGGAGTTATGGAAGTGGGAAGTTTTTTGTTCACTGGAGCCGTGGTAGTAGGATGTGAGAGGTGAGAAAAAGAGGGATATGAGAGATTATTTTCTTAAAAAAATAAAAAAATAAAAGATTATTTTAATAGAATGTCTTGTAAAATAAAGAGTGGGATGTGAGGTGTTTGTAAAAGTGGATAGGTAAAATAGAAAATTTGGCTTTTTGAATAGGTAAAGTAGATTTTTTTTGCATTTCTGAATGGGAATGCTCTTAGGTACTAGGTGGTAGTCTTTATTTATTTATTTATTTTTTATCAATAAGACAGTAAGTCAGTAACATAGGTAGTAGTCTTTTCTTTTCTTTTTTTATTTTCAGTAAGACAGTAACGTAGGTAGTAGTTTAGTAATAATTCATAACTGGGACCCGCGTGTCCTTCCTTCCCCTTATGGGTCCTTCTTGTTGGCATGTTCATCTTTTTAGGTAATGGGTCTCTTCTAGTCTCATTTGTTTGTCTCTTTTGATTTCTCTAGATGGATAAACTTGTAGCTAAAACAAAAAAGTTAGGATGGTCAAAAGCCCCCATCTCCCTGGAGGTGGATCCTAAAGTAGAGAATCAAGCAAAGCTTATGCTTATGGGGAATGTTCTCACTTCCAAGTATTTCTCTAAAGTTGTAGTTAAGGAAATTATTGCTAAAGCTTGGAATATGGTTAATGAAGTGGATGTGGCGGCTGTAGACAAAAATGTATTTCTGTTTTCTTTCAAGCATGAGGTGGATGTGCAGAGAGTTTGGAACAGGCGCCTTTGGTGCTTTAAGGGGGAGCATTTAATTCTCAAGCAGTATAAGTCAGAGTGGAGCCTTAATGAAGTTGATTTCTCTGAAACAGATTTTTGGGTTCAAATACATGGTCTTCCACTTAATAGACAGAACCCACAAAATCTTCAAAAGATTGGGTGCATCTTGGGGTCTGTGCTTGAGGAAGATCTGATTGGTAATGAAGAAGGGGCAGGTAAGAGGTATGTTAGAGTTAGGGTCAGTATGGTGGTTGATAACCCCCTCATTACAGGTTTTCCACTAGTCAGGGAATCTCTTCCTACCTTATGGATCCCTTTCAAGTATGAAAAATTGGTAATCTTTTGCTATGGTTGTGGTCGTCTCGGTCATGACATCAAGGATTGCCCAGATGATGAAGTTTAACTCCTTTGGAGGGATAAACTTACGGATGGTATTTACGGTAATTGGCTCCGAGCAGATAACAACGAGTTTCAATCGGGTATTGACCTTGAAGGTCTCCGTACCTCTAATCTGGCATAATGCTCCCAAGGTGGTATAATCTCAAGGTCTAATGGTGTAGGTAATATAATGATTCGAGATAGTCAGCAAACTCAGGATGAAGCTTTCCAAACTACGGCGGAGGCTTGGCACCTCCTCTGTCAAAGGGAAGCCATGGATCAATCTGAGAGTTGTGTTCCCGAGAAGGAAGAAGGTGATGTCAGCAAGGTTGATCTGATGGAGGACGGAGCTCGAGGTACTGCTGAGGTACCTGCTATAAGTCTCCTATCACTTCAGATAGACCACTTAAGTGAAACTACTAAGTTGGGATCAAACTCAAGTACTTGCATTCTGGAGACACTAGTTAATACAAAACTAAATTGTGTTGTGGGTCCCGTTCCTATCCCTCTTGCTAGCCCAAGTAATATAGTGGAAAGTGGGCCAACCTCACCCACTGGGGTGGAGATACAGAGATTCGCATCTCCTGTTATAAATGTGGACCCTTCTGGGCCCATTATGGATGTCATGAGTAAAAGAAAGGCCTCTGATCCTAAGTTAGAGGCCTACCCCTCCAAAAGCCCAAGGTGAGTCCTATCTCTTTTTTTAATCCAGATTCAACCCACACTAACTCCAATAGTGGTAAAATAAAAGCTGTGTTCAAGAAAAGATCCCCAACAAACTGTGAGAAAAGCAAAGATGTTGACTCAAAGTTGGATCCTATCTCTGAATCTCTATCAATCCAAATGGCTGAAGAGGCGGACCTTACCATGCCCCCAACTCCTCCATGAGGATTCTTTCTTGGAACTGTCGGGGTGCTAGGAGAGCCTCAACAGCCAGAGCTCTGAAGGCCCTAGTCCGTTATGAGGGTCCTGATGTGCTCTTTGTGTTAGAATCTAAGGTGAAATTTCCCAAACTTGAGAAGTTAAAAGTTAGAATGGGTTTCTCTCTGTTTTTTGGTGTTGATTGTGTGGGGAAAGTTGGAGGGTTGGCCCTTTTTTGGAAACTTGGTGTTAATCTGGAAGTTGTGTATTCAGATAACCATGTTATTGCAGCGTTGGTTTATTCTGATACTCCGAAGTTTGTTTGGCTTTTAATTGCAGTTTATGGGCCACCTTATGTAACAAAGAGAAGAAGTTTCTGGTCTTTTTTAGAGAATCTGATTTGTAGCTTTTTTGGTATTTGGTTGATCATTGGGGACCTGAATAGTATTGTCAAGAAATCAGAGAAGAGGGGTGGCTCTAGCTCTGGTCTTTCTTCCTCCAATAGTTTTCTAACCTTTGTCTTGAACATTGGGCCGATTGATTTGGGTTTTAATGGTCCTAGGTTCACTTGGTCAAACCGAAGAGAGGGTTGGGCAAATGTGAGAGAAAAGCTTGATCGAGGATTGTGCAATGATGATTGGCAAAGGCTTTTTCTTAGAGCAGGGATCAAGCACCTTTCTGCCCCTAATTCTGATCATAACCCTATTATCTTAAACACTCACCTTGAGCTTCAGAAGGGAGTTAGGCCTTTTCGATTTGAAGTAATGTGGGCCAGGGATGAGTCTAGTTCGGAGGTGGTTGATAAGGCTTGGGCCATGCAGGTTGAGGGATCGCATAATTTCCGTTTGGCTCAGAAATTTCGCAAAATGCAAAAAGACTTGATTGTGTGGAACAAATACATCTTTGGGGTGACTAAATCTAGAATTCGAGAATTGGAAGATAGGCTCAAAGTGGTCCAAGACCTTGACCCTTCTTCAGCTAATTTGGCGATGGAAGTTTCCCTCTCATCTGAGCTTAATGAATGGTTGGAAAGAGAGGAGATGAAATGGAAACGAAAGTCTAGGGAGCTCTGGCTTAAGGAGGGTGATCGAAATTCTAAGTTTTTTCATCTCTCCACTCTAGTTCATTGTAGAAGAAATCAAATTGCAGATATTAAGTTAGAGGATGGCTCTTCGATTCATTCTAGAGATCAAATATCTGATTATTTTTCCAAGCATTTTGAAGAGGTCTTCAAATCTTCCCATCCAATCATTCCTCTGGATTTGGAAGGTCTTGTATCCCCTTGCATTTCAGATAGGGAAAATTTTGATCTGTCCAGGATTCCTGATGCCTCAGAAATTAAGAATGTGGTTTGGGATATTGTTGGTCCTTAAGTCATAGTTGCTAAAGAGAAACAGACCATAAGCCTTTAAGAGATTGAGATAAGCTTGGTAAAGAGAGAATATATTTGTGATAAAACTGATTAACTTCTCATTATGCCTCAATCAAGTATTTATACATTTAATCAAGGAGAGTTGTTAATAACAAACTCAAACAGCTCTAACTAATCCTGTTATAACAGAATACCTTACTCCACTAATCATGGACACATGACTCACGTGACTCTTTAGCTTTACCTTTTAACTTAGCTTAAGCTACATGTAGTTTAACTACTCTGTCTAAGACTATACTTAAACGACTGTAGCATAGTGCAGTAACCATATCTTCATCATCCCCCCTCAAGCTCAGGGACAAAGACCGTGAGATTGCACCTGAGATCGAGAAACCGATGAGTGGGAAGACTTTTAGTGAAGATATTGGCGAATTGATCAATAGTGGAGACAAATTTGACTACCAAATCCTTGCGAAGAACACGTTCTTGCACAAAGTGAAAATCTACTTCAATGTGCTTTGTGCGGGCATGGAAGACTGGGTTAAAAGCTATGGCCAAAGCTGAGACATTATTGCACCATAAAATGGGAGGATCAGAAATGTAGATACCAAGATCCTTGAGTAAAATGCGAATCCAACAAATTTCAGCTGAGGCTATGGCTAGAGCTCGGTACTCTAACTCAGTAGAGGAGTGAGACACAGTAGGTTGCTTTTTGGCAGACCAAATGATGGCATTGTTTCCTAGGTAGACAAGAAACCCTGAAGTTGATCTGCGATCATCAAGGTCACCAGCCCAATCCGCATCAGTGTATGCAGAGAGAGTCAGTGGACCTGGTGTGAATTCAATGCCATGATGGAGAGTGCCACGTATGTAACGAAGAACCCTCTTTGCTGCAGCAAGATGAGTGGTGGTTGGAGTGGACATATACTGGCAGACTTGATAAACTGCAAAAGATATGTCAGGTCTGGTGAAGGTGAGGTAGTGCAAGGCTCCAACCATACTTCTATAAGCATGTGGATCAGTAAGGAGTTCACCATCATGAAGAGATAATCAAGTATTAGGACAGCTTGGTGAAGAGGCAGGCTTACATTCGAGCATGTGATGATTTTTAAGTAAATCAGAAGCATACTTAGTTTGTTTGATGTACAAACTATTTGAAGTCCTTGTAACTTGAAGACCCAAAAAGTAGTGTAAAGAACCCAAGTCTTTTAGATCAAACACTGAATTGAGTTGATGAATCAGGTGATCTAGATAGCTTGGAGTGTTGCTGGTCAAAATAATGTCATCTACATAAAGCAATAGACAGGCTATAACTTTGCCTTGTTTATAGATGAACAGAGAGGAGTCTGCATTTGAAGCTGTGAACCCCAAGTGTAGTAACTAAGTAGTAAAACTGTCAAACCAAGCTCTTGGTGCCTGCTTCAAGCCATAAATTGACTTCTGTAACTTGCAAACAAAGTTTGGATGAGTGTGATCAATGTATCCTTGGGGTTGAGTCATGTAGACTTCTTCTTCTTTTAGAATTCCATGTAGAAAGGCATTCTTGACATCCAGCTGTCTAAGAGGCCATTTGAGAGAGACTGCAAGAGAGAGAATGAGTCTAACTGTAGGAGGCTTAATTACAGGACTGAATGTCTCATCAAAATCAATTACATGTTGTTGATGGAATCCTTTTGCTACAAGTCTGGCCTTGTACCTTGCTATAGACCCATCACTGTTATGCTTGAGTTTGTAAACCCATTTGCATCCCACCACATTCTTGGAAGTAGGCATAGGAACCAAAGACCAAGTACCTTGTTTCTGAAGAGCATGAAACTCTTCATCCATAGCAGTGCACCACTGTGAGTGTTTTGAGGCTTGAGTATAGGATGTAGGTTCTGTATTAGTGTAGTCAACTTGTGCTGCAAAGGTGACTTTGGGTTTGAAAATACCACGTTTGCTTCTGGTCTGCATATGGTGACTGGATTGGGCTGGTATGTGATTATCTGGTTCTGTGGTTAAGTGGTTCTGGGGATTAAAAGTAGACAGAAATGCAGTAGCAGATGCAGCTGGTTCTATGGTAAAGGATGGATGTGAGTGAGTTGTTTCTGATGTATATAAGGCTGGAGACAGAGATGCAACAGGGTTTGTGATAAAGGTGTCTTAGTGAGTGTGACTATTGGGTAAAAGCATGGGTTCTAGGACAGAAATTGCTGGAAAAGACAGTGTATTCTAGTTTAGAGAACCAATGGGTATTAAGCAAGACTCAAGGGCAGCATTGACATTATTTTGTGGGTTATAACTGCAAGTGTGTAGAGTTTTGTAAAGTGGTTAACCAAGTATCAATTGATTGAACAGTTGTTAAATACTCAGAATTGGAACCAGTGGGATGCTTTAGACCAGAAAGATATTTTCATTGAATAATACATGTCTAGAGATATATATTCTATGAGTGACAGGATCAAGACAATAGTATCCTTTGGAATGAACAGGATAGCCAAGAAAGACACAAGGAGTGGTCTTGGGATAGAGTTTATGGGCTGTGTAGGGTGTAAGAAGAGGAAAACACTCACAACCAAAGGTTCTAAGATGTGTAAGATCAAGAGTGGTATGATAGAGAGTTTCCCAAGGTGATTTATGAGCTAGATTAGGTGTAAGCAATTTATTTATGAGATGTACAGCAGTGGTTACTGCATATGACCAAAATGACATGGGAAGTTTGGATTGAGATAAAAGAGCTAAGACACATTGTACCAAGTGTTTATGCTTTCTTTCTGCCACACCATTCTGCTGAGGTGTGTGAGGACATGATAGTTGGTGAATGATACCTTTAGATGCACATAATTGATTAAAAGGAGTTGAGATGAATTCTCCCCCACAATCAATACGAAGTACTTTGATTGGTAATGAAAATTGTGTTTCAATCATGGCTCTAAATTGAGTGAAAGTTTGGAAAGTATCGGATTTATGTTTAAGGAGATACACCCAAGTAAATTTGGTATATTCATCCACAAGAACTAGATAAAATTTGAAGGCATTATTAGCAACAATAGGAGCAGGGCCCCATAGATCAGCATGTACTAATTCAAAAGGACTTGTAACAGTTTTATTAGACATAGGAAAAGGTAATTTGTGCATCTTTCTTGCCTGATGACAATGTTCTGTTATAGATTTTGACAAAGAATTAGGACTAAGAGAGGAAAGATACTTGCAAGTACTTTAGCACTAGGGTGACCTAGTCTAGAGTGCCATAGCAGCCACTTATCTGAGGAAACAGAGTGAGCAACACATGTTGTTTTATTGAAAGCAGTAGATTTGAACAAATGAGACTGAATTGGATAGACACCATTTCTACTTAGGCCCTTGTAGAGGAGTCTCCCCGTAGGTAAATCCTGAACCAGAAACTTATTAGCATCAAAATAGCAACTGCAATTATTATCTAGACAGAGTTTGTGCACAGAGAGAAGATTTGATGCAATTCTTGGAACATGAAGGACATTTTTAAGTTGAAACTTGTGGAATTTGGTATGGAGTTGAGAATTACCTATGTTTTGGATTGGGAGGTTCTGACCATTACCTACTAAGACTTGATCATGACCTTGATAAGGTGCTTGAGGGCTGAGATTGTTGGCATTGGCAGTGAGGTGGTCTGTGGCTCCTGTGTCAGTAAGCCATGTTTCTGTGGTCTGTGTATGTTGAAGATTAGATGCACTGGCCATTGCAGCAAGTTTTATGGTTGGATTCTTGCCTTGATAAGCAAAATCCATCCTATGATAGCAGTCAATAGCATAGTGCCCCATCTTCCAACAGATTTGGCAAGTAGGCCTCTCTGGTTTGCCTTGTGCAGCAGACTGATATTGTTGCTGTTGTTGAGGTTGAGACTGAGTGAAGTTGGGACTGTAGGTAGTTGATGATCTTCCACCTCTCCCTCTGGAGTAATTATTTCTGCCTCTTCCTCTATTAAAACTCTGGTTGTTGTTGAAGCCAGTAGAAGGTTTGTTATTGGGAACAAACATGGCTAGTGCAGAGTTGGAAAGAGGATCAGATGCCTCATGCAGTGACTGTTCTTCAGTTTGGAGTAAAACAGAGAGTTTCTCCAATGGAAGAATACCATCTCTGGTTCGTATAGTTGAAGCAAAAGGAGCATACTCCTTTGGTAGACCTTTAAGAATCACATGGAGTAATTCTTCAGGATCAGATTGTACTCCTACTGCTGAGAGTTTATCGCTAACAGTCTTGATTCTTTGGAGATAGACACTAACAGATTCATTTCCTCCTTTCTTGATGGATTGTAGTTCAAGCTTCAGATTGAGTACATTAGCTCGAGCAGTAGAGGTAAACCTCTCTTCAAGAGTATTCCAGACTTCTTGAGAGGTACTCTTGCCTACTACCATTGCAAGAACTGTGGAGGACAATGTTGAAAAGAGCAAAGTCAAAAGAGCTTTGTCTTTCTTCTTCCATGCTAAGAAAGCTAGATTCACTGACTGAACACCAACTTCTGTAACTAGGAAAGGATTTGGTTGTGCAATGGATCCATCCAAGTGATCTAACACTGAATAGGCATCCAAGACTGCAGAGATCTGAAGCCTCCAAATCATGTAGTTCGAACTGTCAAGCTTTGTGGACATTAAGTTTGACATGTAGTTGAGAAGCATCAATGGAGACTGAGAAGAAAAAGAGTTTAAAGCAGAAGAATCCATGGTTACGGATTCAAAGCTTTGATACCATAAAGAGAAACAGACCACAAGCCTTTAAGAGATTGAGATAAGCTTGGTAAAGAGAGAATATATTTGTGATAAAACTGATTAACTTCTTAGTTAAACTACATGTAGCTTAAGCTAAGTTAAAAGGTAAAGCTAAAGAGTCATGTGAGTCATGTGCCTGTGATTAGTGGAGTAAGGTATTCTGTTATAACAGGATTAGTTAGAGCTATTTGAGTTTGTTATTAATAGCTCTCCTTGATTAAATGTATAAATACTTGATTGAGGCATAATGAGAAGTTAATCAGTTTTATCACAAATATATTCTCTCTTTACCAAGCTTATCTCAATCTCTTAAAGGCTTGTGGTCTGTTTCTCTTTAGTTGCTGTGCAGAGTTTTTTCCGAGATGGATGGCTTCTGAGTCAATCAAATCAAAATTATATCACCCTTATTCCTAAAAAGCAAGGTGCGTGCTCTTTCAATCATTTTCACCCCATTAGTCTATGTAATTTTTATTACAAGATCATATCCAAGATTTTAGTTCTGAGATTGCGGCCTCTTGCTTGCTAAGCTTATTGATCCTTCTCAAGTTGCTTTTGTCCCTGATAGATGGATAGCCGAAAATATAGTAGTGGCTCAGGAAGTTGTTCACAGCTTCAATAAGATGAAAAGAAAGAAGGGCTGGGTGGGCTTCATACTTGATTTCAAGAAAGCCTATGATAGCATTGAGTGGAATTTTATTCTTGCTGTTCTTAGAGCCTTGGGGTTTGATCATAAATTCATCACTCTCATCCACTAGTGTATCTCCACAGTCAGTTTTATTCTTCTCCTGAATGGCTTCAAAAGCACTTCTTTCACTCCTGGTCAAGGTCTTAGGCAAAGGGACCCGCTGTCGCCTTATTTATTTATTAATCGAGAAGTAGATCGAGGTGTGATACAAAGTGTTAAGTTTGGCCCTAGAGCTTCGCCTATTGCTAAATTATTTTATGCAGATGATGTGCTCCTGTTCTGTAGAGTTAAGATTGGAGAAGTGGATATGTTGTTGAACTGTGTTGATAAGTATTGCCAATGGTCTGGACAGTATATCAGTGTCGAGAAATCAGGGATCTTTGCGTCCAAAGGGTTCCATCATCAGTTCTTGTTGCAAGTAAAGAATCAATGGGGTTACAAGCAACTCCCTAATGGGGTCAAATATTTGGGAGTTCCTTTGTTTTTATCCCGAAATAAATCAATGGATTTTGCATACGTAAAAGAAAAGTTAGAAGCCAGAGCTAGCACTTGGAAGAGTAAAAACCTCTCATGGATGGGTTGGGCTACTCTTATTAAATCTGTGGCTCAAGCTTGTCCCATGTATGCTATGTCTACTAGCAAATTCCCTAAGAAATTGTGCAATGATCTTGATGCTGTTGTCCGTAAGTTTTGGTGGAGTCCCCGTAAAGAAGGTAACAAATGCTATTCTTCTTTGGCCTGGTTTGAACTTTGCAGGCCCCTTTCTTCTGGGGGTCTAGGATTTTGATCCTTCGAAAACTTTAATGAAGCAATGATTGCCAAATTGGCGTGGTGGGTGTTGTCAGGCTGAGATAGCTTTTGTGTGAAAATTTTGAGGGCTAAGTATCGTGTGGATTCCAAATGGCTGTTCTCATCCTCTCCTAAATCAGCTTCTTTCTCATGGAGGGGTATTGAGGGTGTCAAGTCTTTTTTAGCAAAAGGAGCTTGCAAGCTGGTTGGGTCTGGCGACTCAATCCTTGTATGGAATGATCCATGGATTTCGGGCCTCCCTTCATTTAAGCCTTGCCCTAGGCTTGATCACCAACCCCTTCAAAGCTTGGCTGTGTCTCAATTGATGAGTCGAGATAGAACTGGGTGGAACTCTAATTTGCTTCACTCCCTTTTTGATGACCCAACTATCCAAGCCATTTTGAATATTCCTCGGTGGATGCCTAACCAAAATGATAAATGGACTTGGGTGAAAACTATGACTGGGGAATTCACTATGAAGTCTGCATACAAGGAGATATGCTATGAGGGCTCTCTTGATATCAAAGTGCATCCGATTCTTCAAAAAGTCTGGAATTCCACCTTACATCATAGATTTAAAATGCTGCTTTGGCGCATCGCATTTGGTGTTCTTCCTACTTGGGATTCCATTTCCAGATTAGTCCCTGACCTGGCTGATCTATGTCCTCTTTATGGTTGTGTGCCAGAGTCCGTAGTTCATTTATTTTGGGAATGCTTGTTGGCCAGAGCCTTATGGTTTGGTTCCTTGGACATTAGAATTGAATTCTTCCAATTGAGCTCCCCAATGGACATTGTTGAATTGTTGATTTTTCCATCTATTGATTCTAATGGGGATCCTCAATACTGTAATAACTTCCTCCTCTCGGGTGCCATCATCCTAGATCAAATATGGAAAGCTCGCAACCTCAAGGTTCATGAAGATTGCAATGTGGCTATGGTTCAGATTATGAAGAATTTTCATTTCCTTAAGATTGAGCATGGGACACCCTCCATTCGTTCATCCAGAGTTCCTTCATCTTCATTGGGTCAGGTTAGTTGGAGTTTGACAGAGCAGGAGTTTATTAAGATTAATTGTGACGCAGCGGTTGGGTCTTGTTTTTCTAGTATTGCTGTTGTCGCAAGAGATTGGAGAGGGAATCTGGTCTTCGCTTTTTCCAAAAAGGTGAATACCATCATCCCTCTCCAAGTTGAGGTAGAGGCTCTCTTCTAGGCGGGTCAGCTGGCATCTTCTCATGAGCTGGGTAAGGTTATCCTTGAGAGTGATTGTAAATTAGTCGTTGATAATTCTGTTGTGGATGCCTGTATTCCCTAGAACATTCGGTCTACTATGCTAGAAGTGAGTTCCCTGCTGGCTGTCTATCTATTGTGCTCCATTATATGGGTTAGGAGGAGTGCTAATCGGGCCCCTCATGTCCTTGCTAGATGATCCTTGTCTTCTTATACATGGGGTCCTGTTGATTTTTGTAATGGACCTTAATCCTTTGTTTCTATTTGTTTTAAAGATCTTGAGCTGGTTTCTATGCCTGCTGCTTCTGTATCTTTGTAATATTTCTCCTTTTAATAAATATTTGTCTTTAAAAAAAAAAAAAAGGTAGTAGTTTAGTAGAAGAGATAAGGATAAAAATTAAAAAGTAAACTTGACTTGACATAACTCAACTATTGAAGATAAGGATGAAATCTATTAAAATGTTATTTAGCAAAAAATGAAAAAATCACTAAAAAAAATGTGGGCCACACATTGCTGATATTTTGCAAAGAAGAGTTCCTAAGTACAAGTGTAGTCTGTAACTCTGTACAAAGTTACATACCATTAAACCACGGTCCAAGAAACATGTGGGTTGTGGCTGTCTGAGTGTTTGGCTGAGTTGAGAGCCTTCTGTATCTGAAATACAAACATGAGAAGATGAATTAGATCGCTACACAATGAAAAAAATAATAATAATAATAAAATAAAATAAAATAAAGGAAGAGATAGAGTCACGGACTCACGGAGATAAAGTTTAGGCAGTAACTGGAAGTGTGAAGTCTGAAATTTGAAGAATGAAGATCAAATAAGGTACACCGAAATAGCAAGTCAGCAATTGATGAGCAGTAAGGTGAGCATAGAGAAATTTTTTTTCAAGAATGGGGGTTTAATTTCTTCAAGAATTAAGAGGGAGAGATAGAGAAAATGTTTTTGTTTTCTATCATTTGGTATTAGAGAATAGAGATATATGTATGTTGATTGCACATGTAAATGGAGTCGCCACTTATTTTAATTATTTGGACAAAATAAGAAATTCCATAATAAAAATGATTCCTCTTTATTCATATTTGAATTTGTACAATTGCTAATGAATTTGTAAAACGAAAGAATTACATGTAAATGAGTTTCCTAGTTACAGTCTAGTAAAAGGAAAAAACTGTTCGTTTGTAAGATACTTTGTAAACGAACCGTCAATTCAAGATTCGGAGGCTTGGTTATAAAATGGGAAGGTGTTTGCACCCCATTTTACCCGACATATGTCGGTCTTCTAGATTAAACTTGGCCAATATTCATATCATGTCAAAGTACATAAACTCATGTTCGCATCAAAATCCAATTTTAATGTTCAAGTTGTTGTTTAATTTATTTCATGTGAAATATCATGTTATAGTCATATAAGCATGTTATTCAAGAAAAGAAACAAAACAATCGAAATACAAGTAAATAAATTTCAGTTTAGAATTTATACATGTATGCTTGTATGGCTTGTAAAGAATACCTCAAGATTGCTTGTATAGCTTGAGAAGATGCTTGTATGGCTTAGGGGTCAAAATGCGATTTTGGGGAATTTTGGGCAATTTTGGAGTCAAAGTGTGATTTTGGGGAAGTTTTGGGGTCAAAATATAATTTTGTAATTTTGTGGAATTTTGTAATTTTGAAGTTTATGGGTGTTTTTGCAATTTATGTGAAGTGTGGACTAGTTGGGTTTTGGTTTTAGGCTTGTTTAAATGTTAGGTTTTGATTTTGGGCTTGGATTGAATGTGAGTGTAGGGTTGTGATTTGGATTGGGCTGCTTAAATGGGATTGGGCTACTTAAATGGACACGGGTCGGGCTGACCCGGTCCAATAATCTCTCTAGCAAAATCGGGTAGGGTTAAACTAAAAAGACCGGGTCGGGTTGACCCGACCCATCTCTTTCCTTCTCTTTTTTTCTCCAGCCGCCCCACTTTCCTTCTTCTTCATTTCTCTCTTTTCTCTCTCCCTCTAATCTCACTCTATCTCACGGCTCGAACCAAGGCCACCATGGCCAAGGTCATCGTTCTCTCACCGGCACCATGCACCGCCGACGCCGCTCACCACCGCCACCATTAAAGGAGGATTTTGGCTCGGCAAGGCCGAGCCTTACCTCTGTCTCTCTCTCAGCTTTTCTCTCTCCCTCTCGGCTGCTTTCTTCTCTCTACCTCTCGGTTTTTCTCTCACGGCATCCATGGCTTCCCTCTCTTTCTCAAACTCACGGCTCACTCTCACTCTAGATTTTGGTGAACCCATGTATGGGTCACGGGTTTTGTGCGAACCCGTGTGTGTGGGTGATGTTTAGGGTGAACTCGTGTGTGGGTTAGTATCAAGACCAAGAAGATTTCGAGTCTATGGATTTGATGTGGGTTTATGGTGATTATGAGTTTATGCCGTGGGTAGTGGATATGGGTTTGGTTTGTTTGGGTGAACCTGTATGTGGGATTGGTGTTTTGTGAGAAGTCAAGACCAATGAGGTCTTGGGTTGGTGGATTTGTGTATGGGTTGTGGGTTTTGTGTGAACTTGTTTGGCAGTGTTTGTGTTTGTGCGTGTGGAATTTGGTTCATGTGGAGGCAAGCCGTGTGTGGGCTTATGATCATAGCAGTGGACATATGTTTTGTATGTATGTGGATGAGATTTTATGAACAGATAGAAATTACAGTGAATCCAAGTGTTTAGATTACCATATTGTAACAACTAAAACTGTGTGTTTGTTTTCCCAATTGTTGTGGTGGCTCTTTCTGTTCATTATCATGCTCCTGAAAGGAAGAACATAAATGTGAGATTACTTTGTATTGAAAGTGCAAACAAAAATACAGAAAAGAAGGAAATCGTTTAGATTACTCCCTGTTTTGTTTTCTGTTATTGTGGCTTTGTTAATTTTGTTGTGTGCTCTTTGTTGACCATGGTTGTATGCTCATGCTCATGAAAGAAAACAAATGAAAGTAATGTTAGTATCATCCATTAAAGCAAAATGTGAGAATGACAATAAAAGAAACGATACATTGATTACCTTTAACCTTACCTATTGCCTCTTTCTTTATGACTCTACCCCTTTTTATATAAAATGAATCAGAGCCTTTTTGATATTATCTCTTTGTTTAAATCTTAAATTTTCAAATTATTACCAGTTGATTATCAGATATTAACAGATAATTGGTGATCTTCTTAACTCCTTAAAACACTGAATGATTTAATTCAAAAATTCAAATGTTTTAATTAATTAATTAATCAACAATTATCCAATTAACTTGTTTAGTTTATCCAATGTGCTAGAGTCCATGATAATTTAATACTTTGAGCCAATAAGATATTTAAACCTTATTAATTAAAATTAATCCAATTAATGGACCGATCATAATTAGTTTGGATTAATCTTATGTGCCCAATGCCATTTAATTGTTATGCACTTTGTTCATTAAAACTTCAACTGGATATAATTTTCACACACATGCTCCGATTTGAACACATGACACATCATTTCAATCGTCTTGACTTAAAGATCTGTTTGATTGCTTTTAATTATCGATCAGACGGCCAAAGACACTGTTGGTTTAAAACCCTAATTTAGGTAAGTTGTGCACTTCCGTTTTTAGAATTTTAATTTATGAAAACCCTAATTTGTGTTAGGGTTAGAATGTAGGTAGTAAAATGAGGTGTCAACACAACTCTGACATGCTCATCATGGAACGAACCATATCTAATAGGGTTCTATTTCTCCTTTCAGCCACACCATTGTGTTGTGGTGTGCTAGGAGGAGTCAGTTGAGAAATAATGTCATTATCTTTAAGATGATCTTTAAATTGATCCAAGAAGTATTCCCCTCCCTTATCTGAGCGAAGGATTTTTATGCATTTTCCAGTTTGTTTCTCAACCTCATTACGGAATTCTTTGAACTTTTCAAAAGATTCAGATTTATGTTTCATTAGGTACAAATAACCATACCTAGAATGATCATCAATGAATGTAATGAAGTAAAAGAAACCACCTCTTGCCATGTGAGTCAAAGGACCACAAACATCAGTGTGTATTAATTCTAGTACATCAGTGGCTCTAACTCCCTTTCTAGTAAAGGGGTTTTTGGTCATTTTCCCTTGTAAGCAAGGCTCACAAATTGGATAAGGCTCAACTTTTGAAAGTTTCAATGGCTCATCCCTCACTAATCTATTGATCCTATCAATATTAATATGACCAAGCCTTAAATGCCACATGTACGTTGGATTAACATCTCTCTTTCTTTAAGAGATAACACACTGGTAGCATTATCATTCTCAACACAATTCACAGAATTATCAGTAGAACTTATAACATAAAGACCATCTTGCAAAATGCTAAAAGCTAGAAATTTATTATTAAACTTAATAATAAGTTTAGCAGTAAAAAGAAAAGAGTATCCAGAACAACCAAGTTTTGAACAGAAATTAAATTCCTTCATACTTCTAGCACATATAAGCATTCATCTAAAACAAGAGTTCTACTAGAAGATAATTCTAAACAGAATGTTCCAATGGCAGTGGCTGCAACAATTGCACCTGTCTCCATCTTCAAGATCACTTCTCCTTCATTTAGCCTTCGAGTCTCCTTGAACCCCTGCAACATATTGCAGATGTGTAAGGTTGCACCAGAATCTACACACCAACTATTAAAGGGACCATCCATTAGGTTTGTTTCAATGATAAGAATATTAGACATACCTTCTGAAGGTTTGTCCTTTTTCAAAGAAGCCAAGTCGTGGCGACAGTTTCTCTTCCAATGACGAGGTTTACCACAATGGAAACAATTTCCTTTTGGTTTCTTATTTTTCGTGATTTTATTCACTTTGTCACCTTGAGCTTTCTTAAAAGACTGAAATCCCTTTTTCTTAAAGTTCTTGCCCGTATGCTTGAACTTAAGAGTTGATTCAAGCTTTTCTGCCAACATGACAGTAGGCTTTTCTTTCTTGATAAGATCCTCAGCTTCTTGCAACATATTGAGCAGCTCTGACAATGTCACATCCATCTTATTCATGTTATAATTCATGATGAACTGATTAAAAGAATCAGTTAAGGATGACAGGATCACATCAACTTTGGTTTCAGTATCCATCTCTGCACCTAGCATATCCAGTTCGTTGATGAATGAAATCATCTTCAGGACATGTTCCCGAACTGGAGTTCCTTCCACCATTTTAGTGGACATCAGGTTTTTCATAGCAGTTTGTCTTGCGCTTCTACTTTGTTCTCCAAACATTTCTTTGAGATGGAACATCATATCTTTTGCTGTAACTAGGTCTTGCATTGTTTTTGCAACACATTGGTCATAGAGGCCAATATGTAGCATTTAGCCATTTCATCAGCCTCATGCCACTTATCAAATGCATTTCTTTGTTCCTCAGTGGCATCAGTTAAAGCAAGCTCTGGTGGCTCAGCATTAAGCACATAAACTATCTTATCAGCAGTGAGAACAATGATTAAATTTCTTTTCCAATCAACATAGTTCAGTCCAGTCAACCGATTATCATCTAAAATCTTAGCCAAAGGATTAAAATTGGTCATAATGAATCTGCAAAATGATATAAAATTCTTTCACATACATATATCCATTATATTCAGGTTTTTGAATCAATTATATCCATAAGAGTTCAAAGTGGGTATCAGGAACCCTTACCTTGCATGTTACAATAATTTCTTTTGAAATTTACTGCACACACCTTGTAAAGGCGAATAGATACTATTCATCATGATTTCATCTCATGCTTTTTATTATATTTATCTATGACTCCCGATTTTCTTTTGGCCTCCAAATCAAACATGTTTTACACTATTTTAGTGGTCATGTTTATTTGGTTAAGTGCAAACAATTATCTAGGTGTTATGTATATACTGTAAAATCGTGTTGCTATTTTAGCCAACAGTCCCACTAGTTATACACACACCTATCTTCCCAAGAAGTAAATAAGAACAACTATTGAACTAAAATTAGTCTATCCTTTTAGCTTCAACATAATTTTATTTCAATAGAATTTCTATTTACTGACAATGGAGGGCCATAGGAATTACTTTTATAAAAGAATCCTATTTGCACTTAATATTTTAATTGCTTCATTTTAATCATTATTCTGTATACATTTACAGTTTGTATTTAATACAATTCCCACTAGTTAAAATTGAACACTTTCAATTATTAACATTAAGTGGAACTAAATTCATAACTTAAATTTGATTTCTTTTCAGTATCATATACGAATCAATCAAAAAAATATTAATATATTATTCACGGCATGCTCTTGAAAAATAAAATATATAATTGCTGAAACAATAGAAAATTTATTCACATAGTCATTCACGGCAACAATGATATATTTATTCACGGCATTATCATCCCTTTATATTATTCATATATCATTCATGGCATAACACGTATATGTATTGAATCACTCATTTGAATATATATATATATATATATATATATATAAGTCATTATTCTGATTATACAGTTTGTATTTAATACAATTCCCACTAGTTAAAATTGAACACTTTCAATTATCAACAACATTAAGTGGAACTAAATTCATAACTTAAATTTGATTTCTTTTCAGTATCATATACGAATCAATCAAAAAAATATTAATATATTATTCACGGCATGCTCTTGAAAAATAAAATATATAATTGCTGAAACAATAGAAAATTTATTCACATAGTCATTCACGGCAACAATGATATATTTATTCACGGCATTATCATCCCTTTATATTATTCATATATCATTCATGGCATAACACTTATATGTATTGAATCACTTCATTTGAATATATATATATATATATATATATATATGGATATTATATATATATATAAGTCATGTGGCATAAACAACAAACAATTATATATACAGATTCATATCTATATACTTCTCATTGCGGCATAAACAACATCAAAACATATATCTCATATTTATATATACCTCATGCGGCATACACTAAACAACGAATCCTACATATATAAATATATAATTCATGGATTGCAGATTAGTCCGTAAACATTCATATAAATACAATTTTATAGATTACGGCATAAACTTTCTTATATGCTTTTAAAAATTAAAACCCATGATTTGATGTGGTAGGCTCTGATACCACTGTTAGTTTGCGGAAGCAATTTTCTGTTTCATTCAAGAATCGTTACACCACATAATCATGGACTTTAAAATAATAAGCGTACCTTTTCAGCAACCCAAGTAAGCCTCTTCTATCAATATGGCTTTTCAGCAACCCAAGTAAGCCTCTTCTAGCAACCCAAGTGTGTTGCCTCCCAAGGTATTCACGTCTCTCACTCTGTTTCTTTAAGAGTTTTTCTAATGGCTGCAAAATATCACAATAGTTCTGATGGCCAACTATGAACATGATATTTCTTATTTATATATCCATAGAAAAAACCCTTGAGAAAGATTATGACGTGGGATCCTTAGGGATCTCTATCTTCAGCAGTAGGATAAGTCATTATCTTTATCTTTTTAAAAAAATAAGTCACTATCTCTATCTTTTTAAAAGGATAAGTCACTATCTTTTTAAAAGGATTGACTTACTTTGAAACTCTTTCAAGATAATTCTTTAATTATCTTAATTAAATAATTCTTTAATTATCTTAATCATATCAAGATAATATATTGAACTTCTACAAATTACAATAATGTCCATCAACACATTGCAATTGACCCCTGAAGATTAGAGAATAATAACTGAAGTCCCTTTACTTACAACTTTATATCTATATGTCCTTCCACCATACTATATTCCACATAAGCCACTAGGACTGGATTAATATCACTGTTATGTCCCTAGCTTATGTAACCTTTTAATTTCTTGAATTCATAATTCCCTTGGACTCCAAAATAATTTTCAAAAACTCTTTATAAATATATATAGATATTATATATATATATATATATATATATATATATATTATATATAAATATATATATATAAATATATATATATATATATATATATATATATATATGAAAACAATTTGAAAAATGTCACCGGCCGGTTTTGTTTTGAGTCCAATACCATTATGAAAATCAACTGAATATACTATCTCATTTAGAGACTGGTGAATCCATTGTTGAGCATTAACATATTTTACTCATTATACATATAACCCAACATGTCCGTATATAGCCTTTAAATGAGCATCACCTGGTTGACATTGTCAAAGTTATGTGCATAATAAATAAATATATGTAAACCTCTCATGTTTGAGGACAATAGAAAAATTGTGATAGAACAACCTTTTAACCAACAGTGATCAACCCATAAGGTGTTCTTAATCAGATCCAGTTCAGTGTATGTACTTGTTACATTACACCCACTTGTCTGCTTAAAGTCACTACCTCAATGATGGAGTAAATCATCCTATCATATAGAAGCACAACAAGTGTAAGTTTTAGTGTTGATATTCTATTAACATCCACAGCCTAGAACAATTTTAAGTTTATGAAAAATCATTACTCCCTGTATTTGGTTCCTTAACCATTAACATGATTTTTCTACAAAGATGACATCACATGCCACATTTAAATAATAAATATACCTTTAATAATCATGTATGTGAAAGAACAAATTTATTATAAAAGAAAATTTATAAAATTGGTTTTTGAGGATATATAATTCTAACAACTATTCACTCAATGATTCTCACTCAATCAATAATTACTGTCACTATTCACTTAATAATTGGTATTATTATTCACTCCGTAATCCGGCAGCATTCTGCCGACAGCAGCTTTAATGTTTACCTGTTATTCAAGCAGATGGCAAGTCCTGCGGGTTGGGTGGGACTAGGGAGTGGGTTTCAGAGAGAGGGAGAGTGAATATCATAAATAAGTTTGATTTTGACCAAAAGTTAAAGTGTGTGTCTTACACGTCTCTTTTTCTTAAATAATAAATATGAAAGTACTAGAATGCTATTTCTCTCCATATAATAAGTTACCTCTCCCTACCTTTTTCTTCTTCTTTTTCTTTTTTCTCTCTATATAAAGTAGCTTCCCTTTTGATTTGACTTCACCATTTCAAGCAAGATGTGGATTGTTATTATGTGTCTTACAGCTTTACTTATTGTTAGGTTTAGTCACTGGGTGTATACATGGGGCAATCCCAAGTGCAATGGAAAACTACCACCGGGTTCAATGGGCTTGCCCATTATCGGGGAGACGTTGGAGTTCTTTACCCCTCATTCATTTTACGGTATCCCATCATTCATCACAAAGAGAATGGCAAGGTAAGAAAGATATATACAACTGGTCATGACTAGGAAGTTTTCAGTATGATTACATAATTTTGAAGTTCAGAAATTAAATGGTACTTCATAGGAGTATTTCATGGAGGTTTGAAATTACATTTTTTTTTTGGCTAAACAAGGTTTGAAATTACATGGTATATACTTCATAGAAATATTTCATAAGTTAAGATGTAGATCATGATTTACATATTTCTTCTAGGGTTGATTATTATTATTATTATTATTATTATTATTATTATTATTTCCTTCTTATTATAAGTAAGAGAAGAAAATTCAAACCCGAATTCATTGTACATGTTGAATCAAATAATGTTACTGAAAAATAAACTCTTGACTATTGTGACATTAGTGAAATATTAAAGGGTGCCACAAATTCCAGCCAAGTTTATGGTCCATCATGAATTGCTTACCCATAAAGTAATTTATTTGTTTTTTCTTCTCAGGTACGGACCTCTGTTTCGAACCAGCCTAGTTGGCCAAAAGGTGATTGTATCCACAGATCCTGAAATCAACTATTACATCTTTCAACAAGAAGGGAAGTCATTCATATTATGGTACACAGAAAGTTTCATGAAGGTTTTTGGTGACAAAAGCATCATCGCAAATCATGGACTGATTCACAACTACCTTAAGAACTTGATTCGTCACCTAATGGGCCCTGAAAACTTGAAGAATAACTTAATCCATGAATTGGATGTATTAATTCGCGGACAATTACATTCATGGGCTAAGCATGCCACTGTGGACTTGAAAGAAGTAACCTCAAATGTAATTTAAGTACTCTTCTCTCATGGATCAAGTACTAGGAGAAACTATTGGTTATATATCCCTAATATATAATCTCTGTATTTATCTTTGTCTTGACCATAATATATGGTTATTTTGCAGATGATGTTCAATTATAGTGCTAAGAAGCTGATTAGCTACGATGAATCGAAGGCCTCAAGGAAACTGAAAGATAATTTTGAAGCTTTCATGTATGGTCTAATCTCTTTTCCTCTCAACATCCCGGGTACTACTTATCATGCATGTCTCAAGGTAATAATTTTAATTATTGGAATTTTTTTCCCCTTCTACACGCACTATTTGATTTCTAAAAAGATTAGTATAATTGAAAAATAAAAATAAAAAGTTTGGAACCATATATCTGGAAGTGAATTTGTGTTCCCTTTCTCCTAATGCTCTATTTGATTGCTTAGGAGATTTATTATAATTGGAGGGGAAAAAAAAAAAGAAGAAGAAAAGGTTTGGAACCATATATGTGGAAGTGAATTGGTTCTCCTATATATTGGCATCTTTATTTTATTTTGGTTAAAATGTATATTTGGTTTTCAGTTCTTGATATTTATAATTTCGAAATCATCCTAATTATAATGTTTCGCTTTAATCTCTATACTTTTAAATTTTTTTTTTTTTTTTAAATCATTATCATTATTTGATGAATGGAAAATATAAATATGACAAACGAAATTCATGTCACATCATAGGTTCCATGTCATCAAAATAACATCAATTTCATAAATTCTCTTTATTACTTCAACATTTTTCATCAAAAGATATCATTTTTAAGTATACGAGCTATTTTGAGAGAAATGTTAAATGTTGAGGACTAAATACACAATTCAATTTAGCCTTTTATTTTTCTCTTGTCTTCTGGTAATAATTAAGTTTAATTTATATTTGATTAGGGACGCAAAAATGTTGTAAAGGCAGTTAAGGATATCTTCGAAGAGAGGAAAGCAACAAAGATGCCTCACAATGATTTCTTGGATCATCTACTCGAGGAAATGAATAAAGAAAAAACAATTTTAAACGAAGCAATAATTGTAGACTTGATCCTTGTACTTCTTTTCGCTACTTATGAATCCGCTTCTACAGCCATGACATTAATAGTGAAGTTTATTTCTGATCATCCAAAAGTGCTAGCAGAATTAACGGTATGTATTAGTACTGTAAAAGTTTTTCAGTTTAATTTATTAAACTTTTCACATTTCCTAGTCTTTGTCTTGTTTGTGCACCAAAGAAAATTACGGAAGAACAATATCTTAATTTATAAGCTCTGTAGCAGAAAGAGCACGAGGCTATTTTAAGAAGTCGTGAGAATGAGGAAACTGAAATTACATGGCAAGAGTACAAATCTATGACTTTCACACATATGGTATGAGTAGGGTTAAGCTTAAAACCTTTTGCTCATTGGTTTTTAATTTTTTATAGTGTTTTCTATATTAATTAGTTAACTAATTGGGTCCTTTTGCAATGACAGGTTATAAATGAATCAGTTAGGCTTGCAAATATTGCCCCAGGACTCTTCAGAAAAGTAGTAAAAGATGTTGAAGTGAAGGGCAAGTTCAATCACTGCTAACTAAAACGTTGATTGGCATGTTAAAATAAAATTGAACATGTCTTACACATTTAGCCAAAAAAGATGTCTTACATATTAATGAAAACTTGGTCATGGTCGTTCCGTAGATACGCACACCTCAAATAATCGCATGGGGACATGCAACACCCTACTGGCTATAACATAAACTTTTAAAAACTCACATTTTTTTATATTATTTAATACATGTTTTAAAATTTTCTTTTTAGATTTACAAATAGTGCTAAATTATATTAATTTATACCAATTAGAATTCTTCGTCTTTTTGGATAAATCAACCCAACATTAAATAAATTCTTATTAAATTATGTTTAATCTTCTATAAACAAATTTTAATTAAATTAGATATGTTATATTCTACAATTTTGTTTGACTTTTAATTTATTAATACTTATTAATTAAACATGTATCATTTATATATATATATATATATATATATATATATATATATATATACTATATATTATATATATATATATATATATATATTTTAATTTTTTCGTGCATGGCACAAATTAGAGACTAGCATATATATAAAAGCAAAAAATTAAAAATGTCAAGAAGTTAGAGAAAGCCTTTTTATCATCAGGATTCAGGTTTGTAAGTGTTATTATATTTTTCAATAGAAATTCATTGGAATATCTAGTTTATAATTGCATCTATATATACTCTTAGCCAAAAATAAATAAAAATTGCATACTATACAGCGCTTGAAAGTTATGGGGACTCGAATATTTTGCAGGATATACAATTCCAGCGGGTTGGCTAGTTATTGCTGTTCCTTCAGTTCTTCATTTAAACCCCGATGTGTACAATGACCCCCTCACATTTAATCCATGGCGATGGGAGGTAATTTACATAATTATTCCTAATCAAAGTTATAAGTATTATGGTTCGTTAGCTTCATTTCTTTTTTTTTTTTTTTCCCAAATGAAATCGGAAAATAGGGAAAAGAATTGCATTCAGGGTCTAAAACATTCATGGCATTCGGTGGTGGTGTGAGACTTTGTGTTGGAGCCGACTTTGCAAAGCTTCAATTCGCCATCTTCATCCATTACTTGATCACAAAGTACAGGTATAAACATCAGAACGAATTCATTTCAGATTATAGCCATAGAAAAATGGTCATGCATATTTAAAATACTAGGTTATAATAAGCCTTGAGATTTTAATGAGGTTTTGAAACTATCAGGTGGAAATTCACTAAAGGAGAGGACATAATTCGAAGGCCTGGTTTGGTGTTCCCGAACGGACTAACAATTGAAATCTCTGAGAAAGTGAGAAGTGAGGAGGACGAGTGATCAGATGCTTTAAGGGTGAAGCAAATAAATGCAACCCAGGAATTACTTGACTAAGAATATCTGGGTTCTCTTATTACCAACTAGGAATGTTGTTTATCTCTCTCTCTTTTATTTTAAGGTACAGTCAGATACTATGTATGGGGAAAATAAAAAATGATAAGTGTGAAGCTTATGTACAAATCTCCTCGAATAATAAAAGTTTATGCCAAAATACATTGTCGGTACTTAAATTTATTCGTTGAGCGTTTTTAATTCCTAAAGATTAAAATGAACGCTTTAATCCCTCAAGTATAAAAATAAACGCTATTGGTTCCTCCGTCCAATTCCATTAATTTGTTTGTTTACGTGATTAACGAAATGATGATGTGATATATTTTTAATAATATGACAATTTATCTTTTAATTTAAAAAAATTAGGTTGATTGAAATGGGACAATGGACCAGGTCACACATGTCAAACTTGGTCCCAGGTACAACCTTACCACTACAGCCATGGTGACCTCACACTCTCTTTTTCCTTCATTGCTTCAAGAACTAAAAATGCTCCGACAGTGCATTCGGGCTAGCCAAAGGTTTATGTTTGGTCCTACCAAAACTTCCCTTTAAGTTACTACGTTTGGTAATAAAATCAATTAATATAAGTAATTCTAAAGATCGATAAGGATTCCATAAATCAAGTGTCGAAATTGTTTTTATAAAGAATAAACACAATCAATTACACAATTTTTATCATAACTTGGTACGTAAAAATAAAGGTAATATTAGTGGTGCATCCCATTGAAATTGATTGTTAACCATTCACAACTTACTACTTTATCCGGTTATGGACAGTGAAATGTTTTTAAAGCACAATTTTTCTATATCCTCAAATAATTTTAACTAATTAGAGCCCGTTTGGCCCTGTGATTTTCAGGGGTAAACGTGTGTTATTGATAGAAACCACAATTCTTCAGTCGTTTGGCCCCGTGATTTTAGTAAAATCGTGTTTTTGAAGTCACACAAATATCGCGTTTAGAAACTGGAGCATACTTACTGCTTTTTTCATTACGCGCGATTTGCTCCCAAAATCTTCCAAAATCATGTATACGCACTACAATTTTTTCTATACAAAATACCTAAATTATCCTCAACTTTTATTCTTTATACCCAAAATCTTCTTCTTCTTCTTCTCTCCTTCCCCGCTCCTTCTTCTTCTCCTTTTCTTTTCTTTGTTTTTTTTTCCTTTCCTTTTTTTCTTTTCTTTTCTCTGTACCTTCGGCCCCATTTTTTACTTTTTTCTGAAATCGGCCTGAAAAAAAAAAAAGAAAAAAAAAAAAAAGGATCCAAACAGAAAATTAAATATAATGTATATAAAAAGAAAGGGAGGGGGTTACAAAAAAAAAAAAAAAAAAAAAAAAAAAAAAAAAAAAAGATAAAAAATGTGGTACGTGAGTGGAAAAAAAAAAAAGGGGGAGAGGGGGAGAATATACAACGGAATAGAGGGAGAGAGGAGGAAAATGGAAAGGAATTATTTTGGAAGTTGTGAAAAAAATAAATAAATAAATATATTAAAAAAGAATAGTGAAATAAAATAGGAAGTCTGATATAGTTATGCTTTAACTAAACTAGAAAAAGTAGATTTTTTAGAACCTATTTAGCTAAAATTTTGAGAAGCCCAATGAGAGTGCTCTAAGGCTCCGTTTGAATCGAAGTAAAACATTTTACGGAAAATGTTTTCAGTATTTTCGGATGTTTGGTACGCGGTAAAATGAAAAGTCAACGGAAAATATTTGATTTTGACCAGAAAATCAGTAGGTAAAATACGGAAAACGGTTTACGGAAAATTTTTCCGTAAACCATTTTCCAAAATCACGCGTGCGTCTCCCTCGAGTCCTCGAATTTCACTCCTCTCATTCTCAGCCTCTGCTCTCTCTCTCTCACTGTCTGCTCTCTTTGAACAAAACCCGAGCCACCCCCAGCCGATCACCCCCACCCCCAACCACCCTCTGCCGATCACCCAGAAAAGTGTAGGCTTCGCCGATCTGGGCTTCTCGACGAGGCTTCGCGATCTGGGGCTTCGCGACGAGGCTTCGCCGATCTGGGGCTTCGTCGATCGGGCTTCGCCGATCTGGGCTTCGCGGTGGGCTTCGCAAAGAGGCGGTTTGTGGGTTCGCTGGGTTGGTGGGGTTCGCTGGGATTGTGGTTGTTTGCTGTGATGGTGTTTGTGGGTTTGCTGGGTTGGTGGTTTTTTTGATGTGATGGTGGGTTTGTGTTTTTTTATGGTGGTTTGCGGTGCATTAACAGTGCATTGCGGTGGTGGATTTGCAATCAGAGTGGGTTTCTGTATTTTTTTTTTCTTCATTTTACGTTGCACCAAACACCGTAAAATATTTTCAGAAGCATTTTTCAAATGCAAACAAACACCGTAAAAACAAATATTTTCCTGTAAATCATTTGCATTTACAAACATTTTACGGTGGAGAATATTTTACATCGAAACAAACGGAGCAAAGCATTTCTTCAAAATTTTTGCCAATTGGGTTCTAAAAAACCCACTTTTTCTTGTTTAGCTAAAGCACCACTACACTAGACTTCATTTTAACTTTACTATATTTTTTAATATATTTTTATTATTTTATTTTTATTTATTTCCAATCCCAAAATACCTACCTTTCCTATTTTCCTCACTCTCCCTCTCTACCCGTTGTATATCCCCTCCCTCTATTCTTTTTCTTTTTTCTCCTTTTTTTCCCACCACCCATTACACCTACTCCTTATTTTTTATTTTTTTGCCCCACCACCCACGTTCCCTTTCTCTCATTTCCTCCCCAGTTGGTTTCTCATCCTTTCTTTCTTTCTTTCTTTTCTCTCATTTTCTTTTTTCTCTTCAGTGGTGCTTATTTATTTATTTATTTATTTTCATTTTGAGCCTCCATCTTTACTGTCACTCTCATTTTCTGTTAGTATTTCTTTTTGCTGCTGCTGCTACTTTACCACTCTTATCTCTACCCCAACCATAACCAAATCATTTTCTGCTGCTGCTGCTACTTCACCTCTATTAGTATTTTCTTCTCTCATTTTCTTTTTTCTTTTTTCCTTTTCTTTTCTCTTCATTCTTTCTCACCTCTGTTGTTTTTGTTTTTATTGTTGTTGTTGTTTCCGTTATTGTTGGTGCGGGAGACAGAGTGGAAGAGAGAGAAAAAAGGATTAATTAATACTCTTGAGGATGAACAGTTGCTCCTCAAAACCAGGGAGCCACTATTCATCAGCTTTCGTATTTCTCTTGTTTGGGGAGGCTGCTGTGATGCGATTTTCATTTTTTGTTATATTTGGGTTTTTCTATGGTACAGAGTCTACTGTGAATGCCCTAATCACTTTTTCTTCTTTCTATATTTTTTCGGTTTCTTCACCCACATTCTATATCTTCCCAAGTTCTGCCTTTTGTCTTCTAAGTATATACCTTTTTTATTTAGTTTTTATTCAAGATTTTAACTACACTTACACCACTACTACCGTATTGTTTGTCAATGTGATGTGTACGATATGACTAGATGAATTTTACTCTTTTGATTTATTTATTTATTTATTATCATTTCTTATTTCATATTTCTTATTATTTATTATTCAAAATACAAGTGTAACCTTATATTATTATTAATATTAAGATTGATATGTGCTTATAATTTGAAAGATTCCTAACTAACAAATTATAAATTTTGATGAATAAATGTATAGAGGAGTAAATCAATATATATATATATATATATATATATATATATATATATATATATATATATATATATATTAATGGATTTTTTTTTATCATTTTTAGTATATTATTATTATTATCATTTTTATATTTAGCAACAAAATATTGTTATTATTGTTACAATTTGTAAGCATTTGAAAAATTGCACTATAACTTAACAGTATAGTTAAGTCATTTTTGGTCATTTGTACCGAAACAAGTTTTAGATTAAAATTAACAAACGCTCAATTGACAGAAACAACACTTTTTCATTAGTTTTGCCAAACGCTTAATTGTGATTTTCAAAATCGTGATTTTAAAACTACACTTTTTAAAAAACGCACTTTTTTTAAACAGCTATCCTAAATACAAATAAAAGTATAATACAAATAAAGTTTAATACAAATAACAATATCCTTATTAAGAAAGTTTAATACAAATAAAAGCGCGCATACCCGTTTGCTTTCCCTTCAATACGTATAAATACCATTAACTATTTCGTTAACCCAAAAGTCCCAGAATTCACACACACTTTTCTCTTTTCTCTTTCTCTGCCCTCTCTCTCTCTCTCTCTCTCTCTCTCTCTCTCTCTCTCTCTCTCTCTCTCTCTCTCTCTCTCTCTCTCTCTGTCTGCAACTTTCGCAAATCCACTGCAATGGCGAGGCCATCACAGGACGCGATCGACACGTTCGTGTCCATCACCGGCGCGTCCGAGTCACTCGCTCTGCGTAAACTGGAGGTACATTTTCTTGATCTCCCCATTTTCATCCTTATCCAATGCCTCACTCTCTCACTTTGTTTTTCTAGGGTTTCTTCTATCTTTTGGCTACTCATTGTTCTAATTCTTGATTCCTTTTTTCCCAAATTTTTAAATGTGATATATAATGTAGTAAGATTTGGAAATTCATGCTTATATATATATATATATATGAATATGAATATATCTTATGGCTACAATATAGCTTAGACTCAGTTGTGGTCGGCAATTTGAGCCCATGGGGTATTTCAGAATGATTCTTTGGATAGCATTTGTAATTATTATGATGTTGTACTAAGTATTGAAAGAAGAAGAAGAAAATGTACAATGTGCTATCTTTTTAAAACGAGATAAGTTCTTTGCTATATATGACTTCCATGCATTTTTTCTGAGTTGTTTAATATATTTTGGTTGGAAAACAGGAACATGGAGGCAATCTTGATGAAGCTATAAATGCACATTTTGGTGAAGTGGATAGACACATGTATGGAATATCATTCCAGTTCAAAGTTCCTTTTAGTACCCAATCATATTTATTTAGAGTAAATTACATTTTAAACGTTATAGTTTAGGGGTGTTAACAAATTAAACCATATAGTTTTCAAAGTAACAAACTAAATCCCCAAGTTTCAAAAAGTAATATTAAACCTTGAGGTTTTAAAAAGTAATAATTTAAACCTCAACCCATGTAAGTAGACAAAAGTTTAATTTGTTACTTTTTGAAACCTCAAGGTTCAACTTGTCACTTTTGAAAATTCAGGGTTTAATTTGTTACTTTTGAAACTATAGAGTTTAATGTGTTATACCCCCTTAAACTATAGGGTTTAAAATGTAATTTTCCCTTTTATTTACTTATTAGGTTTCTTTGTTCAATTTTTCAGTATGTTTCTCTGTTAAGTTATCAATTAGTTAAGTTTATTCATTCTTGTTTTACTTTTGTTTTTTTATTGTCTAGTACAAATCCAGCATCTGCTGCTCCCCAGCCATATAATGTCATTGACATGAATAATCAGAGTCAAGCTAGACCACGTGGACTGTTACCACTTCTAGCTGCTGCTAGAAGTTTCAAGCCTTCATTATAAGGGCAACAGAAACAATCAAAATGGAAATAAAGGTGGCAAGTTTAACAATTCCAAACCCCAGCTCAAGCTTAAGAACGAGGACATGAAAGGAAAGTCTTTCTGGTGTCGAAAGAAGGGACATGTTAAGAAAGATTGTAACCGTTTTAAGAATTGACTTGAGAAGAAAGGTACCTCTCTAGCTCTTGTCTATTTTGAATCTAACTTGGTGGACGTTCCTTTGAATTCTTGGTGGATTGATACTGGTGCCTCTATTCATGTTACTAATTCCTTACAGGGATTCAAAAGCAAGAGGAGGCCAAATGATGGAGAGGTTGCAGTCTATTTGGGCAATGGAGAGAAGGCTTTAGTAGAATTCATAGGAGTAGTTAATTTACCTTTAGCTTCTGGTGGTGTTTTAGTTTTGGACGATGTTGTTTATGTTCCTTCTCTTAGACGCAGTTTAATTTCTGTTTCTAAATTGGATTCTAGTGGTTTTGTATTTCATTTTGGTAATAAAAGATTTTTCTTTTATTCTGGTTCTCGTGAGGTAGCTTCTGGTACTTTATGTGATGGCTTATACAAGTTAGATCTGGATTTAAATTATCCTTTTTTCTCATAATGTGGTTGCTACTATTGGATCTAAACGTGTTAATGATGAATTTTCTTCGATGTTATGGCATAGACATTTAGGATATATTACGAGAGATAGAATGGAGAGATTAACTAGAAATGGTATTCTGGATTCTCTCGACTTTTCATATTTTCAAAGTATTTTGGATTCTCTTGGCTTTTTAGATTGTCAGACTTGTGTTGATTGTGTTAAAGGGAAAATTACGAGAGGTAGGAAGAAAGGGGCTACCTGGAATAAGGGGCTATTGGAGATCATTCATACTGATATTTGTGGACCATTTACACCTGCCATTTTGGGTGGATATAAATACTTTATTACTTTCATTGACGACTTTTTTTTGTTATGGATATATTTCTCTCATCTATATTATAATGTAAAATCAAAACTTGTTTGACTTTTGGTTGACCTCATAATATTGCATCACATAAGCTTTTGAAATCTCACAATTTTACACCTCATTATTTTAATATATATTTTCTAATTGAATATAAATTTTATTCTATAATTAAACTTTCATTAAAATCTTGACACATCATATTTTTCTTTAATATAAAGAATATATTATTCCATATATACAACACAATCATAATAAATGTCTAATACTAAAATATATTCCATATATAAACACAATATAAATATCTTTTAATAATAATCATAATTATCAATTTTCATCAAGAGTTCCTTTTTTTTTCTTATGTATTTCATTTAATTTTTGTTGTTGGCAATGGAGAAAGGTGGATGGATTTGTTATAATGAAACCATGTGAGCTTGAAATGAGTTATGAAAAATTGAAAATTATTTAGGTTTGATCATTTAATCATGTCCCTATGTATTTATTTGTCTTTCTTCTTATTTTAAATATCCTTTATTTTATTTTTGGATAAAACATGATCCATATGGTAAATATAAACATGAATCGTGTTTTATAAAAATTGGACTATATTCAACTTATGCAAAAAAAAAAAATTACATTATATTAATTTTTAATTATCCAACGGTAAATACACTGTCTTAGTTATTTATTTTTTTAACCAAAAGGTAGGATCTATCTTAAATCCGATCCGTAAAGTCTCTATAACGATCTTGCCTACAACATTTCGAACTACAAAAAAGAAAATAATATATATTCAACAAAAGAAGTAAAATGAATCAAAATTAATTTAGATCTTTTTTCAATAATTTTCTGTGCATCGCATGGTTTGTACATATAAAATCTGAGGCTTTGGATATGTTCAAAATTTATAAAGCTGAAATAGAATTTAAAAAGGAAAAGATTGTTAGATCAGGACGGGGTGGTGAGTTTTATGACAGATATGGTTTCAAAGGAAATATTGTTGATCATTGTATATACCTGAAGATTAGTGGGAGCAAGATTATTTTCTTGGTGCTCTATGTTGATGATATTCTTCTTGCTAGCAATGATTTGGATTTTGCTGCATGAAACTAAAAGGTTTTGGTTCAATAATTTTGAGATGAAAGATTTGGTGAAGCTTCATTTGCTCTTGGCATTGAGATTCCTCATGACAGGTCTCGTGGCATTCTTCGTCTATCTCAAAAGTAATATATTAATAGAATTCTTGAGAGGTTTAATATGAGTATATGTTTAGCTGGTGACGCTTCTGTTGTTAAAAGAGATAAACTGAGTATGTAGCTTGTTATGAGGCAATTTTCAAGGCTGTTTGGTTGTGAAATTTATTTCAAGGTTAGAGATTGTGGATTCCATCTCTAAGCCTTTGACAATCTACAATGATAATTCCGCTGCGGTTTGCTTCTCAAAGAATAATAAAAGGTCAACTGGATTAAAAAATATGCACATCAAGTATTTGGTTGTTAAAGAGAAGATTCAAGAGTTGCAAACTTCTATTGTTCATATAGCCACAGAAGAGATGATTGCTGATCCCCTAACCAAAGGATTGCCTCCTAAATTTTTAAGGAGCATGTTACTCATATGTACTCATATGGGGTTGGTTGAAAATTTTGATGTTTTTGGTTAGTGAGAGTTATGTTTTTGTTTAAGTTAAATTACAGTTTATTATTCGATTTACATTCTCAAAAATATTGATTATGCATTGTCTACGCGTGTTATGTTATTTGCCATATTTTGTGTGCACATGTAAGTTTATTATGGCAGGAAAAGTCTTAAAGCATGTTTTAGCTTTAAGCAGGGCGGTTAACTCATACGGTATACAAGCTTGGACCTATGAGTGAAAGTTCTACAACTTGAGACATAAAGTTTTCACCAGTCTTAAGGAGCTTCTTAGGAAGTGTTATTGGTTCTTGATAAGAACATATTGTTGGACCTTATGGAAATCGGCATGATGATCATAGTTGCATGTAATTTCCATACCACACATAACCATACCATATTACCTGAGTTGATGGAATTGTAAGTATTTTGACTATGTATGGTCTTATATCAATTTTGGATGTATTGACCTACATAATTGGATACTTATGTTTTCATTTAACTAAGGACAAAGTTTGAGGTGTTACTCTCTTGGGCATTCTGTTAGGATTGTGGCCACATAGAGTATTATCAATTCGGAGAGTCAAGTTTTTCTTCTTTTTAAAAAAAAAAAAAATCTTTTGACTTATGCTGCTCAAGTGGGAGAATGTAAGATTTTATTTTGTGAGCAGCATTCTTTTGTGTAAAAACCGAATTGATAGGATGCCCCGTATGACAGAGAGTTGACCAGCAAAAGCCCATTAAGTTTAATGTGATCATATATTGTTTATTGGGCTTTGGTGCACCTTAGCTACATTTTAATAATGTAGGACATGGGTATTTTATGTGTGGGCCTAAGTTGGATAAATCATTTATGGTTTTAGAGTTTACATTAAGACCCTATATTTATCATATAAATATAGTATTATAGGGGTCCCTGCTTTCACTCTAAATTACTGTCACTTTGAAGTCTCCTTATTAGACTTGAACTTAAGAGAGTAAGAGAGTAGAAGACGCCCTATTGCTTCTATTAATTTCATCAATAGATTCAGGTATGTTCTCCTAATCACATCTGATATAATATTGCTGTTTATATGCTCATGTTATGATCATATACTAGAATAGAGGACATGTTTTATAGTAGCATCTTCAACGGGTCGAATCCGGTTGTTGCTCCGTGCTCCAGCCTCCAGTTGGGTTTGTCGCCTTGGGTTTTCTGCAGGTGCTTGGATCCGGTCATGGTGGAGCTTGATTCTCTTGGTCCTCGTTCTCAGTTGGTTAGAGAACTCGTGCTGATAACGTGTTGTAAATTAAAGAAATATAGAGATAGGCAAGAACAAGAAAATGAGAGAATGAAATCTGTATCTGAATATTTCATTAGTGGTCATCCACGTATTTCTCTCTGTATTCATTTGTGTATCTAGAAATAGATGCATATTATTGATTCAATAGTACTATTTACATAATAATTCATGTTACATGTAAGTACTATTCACTCAATAATTGGTGTCACTATTGTTAGTTTGCAGAAGCAATTTTCTATTTCATTCAAGAATTGTTACACCACATAATCATGGACTTTAAAATAATAAGCGTACCTTTTCAGCAACCCAAGTAAGCCTCTTCTATCAATATGGCTTTTCAGCAACCTAAGTAAGCCTCTTCTAGCAATCCAAGTGTGTTGCCTCCCAAAGTATTCACATCTCTCTCTCTGTTTCTTTTAGAATTTTTCTAATGGCTGCAAAATATCACAATAGTTCTAATAGCCAACTATGAACATGATATTTCTTATTTATATATCCATAGAAAAACCCTTGAGAAAGATTATGACGTGGGATCCTTAGGGATCTCTATCTTCAGTAGTAGGATAAGTCATTATCTTTATCTTTTCAAAAAGATAAGTCACTATCTCTATCTTTTTAAAAGGATAAGTCACTATCTTTTTAAAATGACTTACTTTGAAACTCTTTCAAGATAATTCTTTAATTATCTTATTAAATAATTCTTTAATTATCTTAATCATATCAAGATAATATTTGAACTTCTACAAATTACAATAATGTCCATCAACACATTGCAATTGACCCCTGAAGATTAGAGAATAATAACTGAAGTCCCTTTACTTACAACTTTATATCTATATGTCCTTCCACCATACTATATTCCACATAAGCCACTAGGACTGGATTAATATCACTGTTATATCCCTAACTTATGTAACCTTTAATTTCTTGAATTCATAATTCCCTTGGACTCCAAAATAATTTTCAAAAACTCTTTATAAATATATATAGATATTATATATATATGAAAACAATTTGAAAAATGTCACCGGCCGGTTTTGTTTTGAGTCCAATACCATTATGAAAATCAACTGAATATACTATCTCATTTAGAGACTGGTGAATCCATTGTTAAGCATTAACATATTTTACTCATTATACATATAACCCAACATGTCCGTATATAGCCTTTAAATGAGCATCACCGGTTGACATTGTCAAAGTTATGTGCATAATAAATAAATATATCAACTCTCATGTTTAGGACAATAGGAAAATTGTGATAGAACAACCTTTTAACCACAGTGATCAACCCATAAGGTATTCTTAATCAATCCAGTTCAGTGTATGTACTTATTACATTACACCCACTTGTCTGCTTAAAGTCACACCTCAATGATAGAGTAAATCATCCTATCATATAGAAGCACAACAAGTGTAGGCATTAGTGTTGATATTCTATTAATATCCACAGCCTAGAACAATTTAAGTTTATGAAAAATCATTACTCCCTGCATTTGGTTCCTTAACCATTAGCATGATTTTTCCACAAATATGACATCATATGCCACATTTAAATAATAAATATACCTTTAATAATCATGTATGTGAAAGAACAAATTTATTATAAAATAAAATTCATAGAATTGTTTTTGAGGGCATATAATTCTAACAATCTCTCTCTTGCACTCAAAACCAATCATACATATATTTAACACCCATTGTGTCAAGATGTTTCTCAAACACTTTCTGAGGCAAAGCTTTAGTGAATGGATCAGCTACATTGTTGGCTGAGGCAATATGTGTTATTTCCACATCACCTCTGTGTATGATATCATGTATCAAGTGAAATCTTCGTTCAATGTGTTTTGTTCTCTTATGAGCTCTTGGTTCTACTGCATTTGCAATTGCACCATTATTATCACAATGGATTGTAATGGGCGACTCAATAGAAGGAACAACTCCAAGTTCTTGAATGAACTTGCGAATCCACACAGCTTCCTTTGCAGCTTCACTTGCAGCTATATACTCTGCTTCTGTAGTAGAATCTGCAGTAGTATCTTGCTTGCAACTTCTCCAACTTATTGCACCCTTGCCAAGAGTGAATACAAATCCAGAAATTGATTTTCTATCATCAATATCTGACTGGAAATCTGAATCTGTATACCCTTGAATATTCAAATCCTTACTACCAAACACTAAGAAATAATGTTTGGTCCTATTTAAATATTTAAGGATATGTTTCACTGCTGTCCAATGCTCAGGACCTGGATTGGATTGATATCTACTCACAATGCTCACTGCATAACAGATGTCTGGCCTAGTGCGAAGCATTGCATACATGAGACTTCCTACAGCCGAAGCATAAGGACAGTTTCTCATTTTCTCTCTCTCTTCTTGTGTTTTGGGACACATATTCTTAGAGAGATGAACTCCATGTCTGAAAGGTGAAAACCCTTTCTTGGAGTCTTGCATGCTAAACCTAGCCAATATCTTGTTAATATAATTGACTTGTGAAAGTCCCAATAATCTTTTCTTTCGGTCTCTAAACAATTTGATTCGAGTATGTAGGACGCTTCACCAAGATCTTTCATTGCAAAGTGACTAGATAACCACATCTTTATAGATGACATTGCTCCTACGTCATTCCCAATGAGTAGTATGTCATCCACATAAAGAATTAGAAATGTAATAATCCTCCCACTGACCTTTTTATAAACACAAGGTTCATCATATTTTGTGAGAAATCAAACGATTTGATTGCCTCATCAAAACAGATGTTCCAACTACGTGATGCTTGTTTCAGGCCATGAATAGATTTCATCAACTTACACACTTTTCTTCTCGAATGTAGCCATTCAAGAAAGCAGTTTTAACATCCATTTGCCATATCTCATAATCATAATGTGCAGCTATTGACAAAAGAATCCTTATGGACTTTAGCATGGCTACTGGCGAAAAAGTTTCCTCATAATCAATACCAGCCTTTTGAGTGTACCCTTTCGCCACTAGCCTAGCTTTATAGGTCTCCACCTTACCAGTTGGTCCTAATTTCCTTTTGTAGATCCATTTGCAACCTATAGGCTTGATGCCTTCTAGTTTATCTACTAAGGTCCAGACCTGGTTTGTATACATTGAGTCCATCTCTGATTCCCTGGCCTTTTTCCAATGCTCAACGTCTTTATCATTCATTGCTTCTTGATAAGTAAAAGGATCATTATCAAACCCATCTGACTCCATTTGATAAATCTCATTTAACAAAATGAGTCTAACTAGAGGCCTAATAATCCTTATACTACGTCGAGGCTCTTGCATGTTGGAAGGTTCAATAGGCACTATTACTTGCTCTTCATTATTCTCACTAGGCACAGTTATTGGTCTATCATTTTGTTCTTCAAAAGTAACTTTGGTTCTACTTTCATTCAAGCTATAATCTTCCTCAAGAAAAATAGCATTTCTGCTCACAAAAACCTTTTGCTCACTAGGATTATAAAAGTAGAATCCAGTAGACATTTTGGGGTAGCCAACAAATAAACATTTGTCACTCCTTGGTCCTAGTTTATCCACATTAGACTTTCTAACATGTGATGGACAACCCCATATCTTTATATAATTTAGACTTGGTTTCTTACCAGTCCATAACTCATATGGGGTGTTAGGAACCGATTTTGTGGGGACCCTATTCAATAAATAAATAGCAGTCTCCAAAGCATAACCCCAAATGGAAACAGGCAACTTGTGAGAACCACGACCCAAGGGTCAAATGGGCCTCAAAATGTGACCCAACTGACAATGGACAACCCTTAGATTTGAAGGTTGATTGTACATGTAAATGGAGTCGCCACTTATTTTAATTATTTGGACAAAATAAGAAATTTCATAATAAAAATAATTCCTCTTTATTCATCTTTGAATTTGTACAATTGCTAATGAATTTGTAAAAAGAAATAGTTACATGTAAATGAGTTTCCTAGTTACAGTCTAGTAAAAGGAAAAAACTGTTCGTTTGTAAGATACTTTGTAAACGAACCGTCAATTCAAGATTCGGAGGCTTGGTTATAAAATGGGAAGGTGTTTGCACCCCATTTTACCCGACATATGTCGGTCTTCTAGATTAAACTTGGCCAATATTCATATCATGTCAAAGTACATAAACTCATGTTCGCATCAAAATCCAATTTTAATGTTCAAGTTGTTGTTTAATTTATTTCATGTGAAATATCATGTTATAGTCATATAAGCATGTTATTCAAGAAAAGAAACAAAACAATCGAATACAAGTAAATAAATTTCAGTTTAGAATTTATACATGTATGCTTGTATGGCTTGTAAAGAATACCTCAAGATTGCTTGTATAGCTTGAGAAGATGCTTGTATGGCTTAGGGGTCAAAATGCGATTTTGGGGAATTTTGGGCAATTTTGGAGTCAAAGTGTGATTTTGGGGAAGTTTTGGGGTCAAAATATAATTTTGTGGAATTTTGGGGTTGAAATGTAATTTTGGAAGTTTATGGGTGTTTTTGCAATTTATGTGAAGTGTGGACTAGTTGGGTTTTGGTTTTGGGCTTGTTTAAATGTTAGGTTTTGATTTTGGGCTTGGATTGAATGTGAGTGTAGGCTTTTGATTTGGATTGGGCTGCTTAAATGGGATTGGGCTACTTAAATGGACACGGGTCGGGCTGACCCGGTCCAATAATCTCTCTAGCAAAATCGGGTAGGGTTAAACTAAAAAGACCGGGTCGGGTTGACCCGACCCATCTCTTTCCTTCTCTTTTTTTCTCCAGCCGCCCCACTTTCCTTCTTCTTCATTTCTCTCTTTTCTCTCTCCCTCTAATCTCACTCTATCTCACGGCTCGGACCAAGGCCACCATGGCCAAGGTCATTGTTCTCTCACCGGCACCATGCACCGCCGGCGCCGGTCACCACCGCCACCATTAAAGGAGGATTTTGGCTTGGCAAGGCCGAGCCTTACCTCTCTCTCTCTCTCGGCTTTTCTCTCTCCCTCTTGGCTGCTTTCTTCTCTCTACCTCTCGGTTTTTCTCTCACGGCATCCATGGCTTCCCTCTCTTTCTCAAACTCACGGCTCACTCTTACTCTAGATTTTGGTGAACCCATGTATAGGTCACGGGTTTTGTGCGAACCCGTGTGTGTGGGTGATGTTTAGGGTGAACTCGTGTGTGGGTTAGTATCAAGACCAAGAAGATTTCGAGTCTATGGATTTGATGTGGGTTTATGGTGATTATGAGTTTATGCCGTGGGTAGTGGATATGGGTTTGGTTTGTTTGGGTGAACCTGTATGTGGGATTGGTGTTTTGTGAGAAGTCAAGACCAATGAGGTCTTGGGTTGTGGATTTGTGTATGGGTTGTGGGTTTTGTGTGAACTTGTTTGGCAGTGTTTGTGTTTGTGCGTGTGGAATTTGGTTCATGTGGAGGCAAGCCGTGTGTGGGCTTATGATCATAGCAGTGGACATATGTTTTGTATGTATGTGGATGAGATTTTATGAACAGATAGAAATTACAGTGAATCCAAGTGTTTAGATTACCATATTGTAACAACTAAAACTGTGTGTTTGTTTTCCCAATTGTTGTGGTGGCTCTTTCTGTTCATTATCATGCTCCTGAAAGGAAGAACATAAATGTGAGATTACTTTGTATTGAAAGTGCAAACAAAAATACAGAAAAGAAGGAAATCGTTTAGATTACTCCCTGTTTTGTTTTCTGTTATTGTGGCTTTGTTAATTTTGTTGTGTGCTCTTTGTTGACCATGGTTGTATGCTCATGCTCATGAAAGAAAACAAATGAAAGTAATGTTAGTATCATCCATTAAAGCAAAATGTGAGAATGACAATAAAAGAAACGATACATTGATTACCTTTAACCTTACCTATTGCCTCTTTCTTTATGACTCTACCCCTTTTTATATAAAATGAATCAGAGCCTTTTTGATATTATCTCTTTGTTTAAATCTTAAATTTTCTAATTATTACCAGTTGATTATCAGATATTAACAGATAATTGGTGATCTTCTTAACTCTTTAAAACACTGAATGATTTAATTCAAAAATTCAAATGTTTTAATTAATTAATTAATCAACAATTATCCAATTAACTTGTTTAGTTTATCCAATGTGCTAGAGTCCATGATAATTTAATACTTTGAGCCAATAAGATATTTAAACCTTATTAATTAAAATTAATCCAATTAATGGACCAATCATAATTAGTTTGGATTAATCTTATGTGCCCAATGCCATTTAATTGTTATGCACTTTGTTCATTAAAACTTCAACTGGATATAATTTTCACACACATGCTCCGATTTGAACACATGACACATCATTTCAATCATCTCGACTTAAAGATCTGTTTGATTGTTTTTAATTGTCGATCAGACGGTCAAAGACACTGTTGGTTTAAAACCCTAATTTAGGTAAGTTGTGCACTTTCCGTTTTTAGAATTTTAATTTGTGAAAACCCTAATTTGTGTTAGGGTTAGAATATAGGTAGCAAAATGAGGTGTCAACACAACTCTGACATGCTCATCATGGAACGAACCATATCTAATAGGGTTCTATTTCTCCTTTCAGCCACACCATTGTGTTGTGGTGTGCTAGGAGGAGTCAGTTGAGAAATAATGTCATTATCTTTAAGATGATCTTTAAATTGATCCAAGAAGTATTCCCCTCCCTTATCTGAGCGTAGGATTTTTATGCATTTTCCAGTTTGTTTCTCAACCTCATTACGGAATTCT
>OU015769.1:23477450-23531329 GCA_907173295.1 Fagus sylvatica | reverse complement strand
TATTCATGTAATCTTACATAATTACATGTTAAATATCAAGAATATGTAAATGACTTCTCCAAATCAAATAAAAAATTTAGAATTGAGAAAATAACATGTTTGGTCATTTACTAAAATAAACATCTAAAACCACTTGCCAGAAGAGCACTTTTGCTTGCACAGGGCCAATATTCTATATAATAAATGGCACATCTTTAGATGAAGGGTGTAACATGCAGTGAATTCTGAAACACTTCATTGCTTTCAACTGCAGATCCCTGAATTCAAATCACTTCGGTGGACAGGTTCCGCCTTCCATTGGTAATCTATCCAATCTTCTTTGGCTTGATCTAACTGACAACCAGCTTGATGGACCCATCCCAGTCTCTAAGGGGAGCACACCTGGTCTTGATATGCTATTTAACTGCAGGCATTTGTATGTCAACTCAACTCTCTTTGTGATTTGAGCTTATTTATTATTTTCATCCTATGACTATTTTATCCAAATATAACGACCATCTGAGATTCTGTCTCTAATCTACAGTCATCTTGGAAAGAATAATCTTTCAGGAACGATCCCACCTCAGCTTTTCAGCTCAAAAATGACTCTGATACATGTGTAAGATTATTTATACATCTACTATCTGGAATTTCTTGGTATAGTTTGAGTTACAAGAGAAGATCTATGCGCTATTCGGTTAACTCAATATGAGACTGGTGGAGAAAATACATAGAAAGCTTTAATAATGTTATATTGCATATGTATATAGGAATTATATATCTAATAGCCCCTCTTAACTTACATTCTTTTTCTGTTTCATTTTTAATCATTAATAGCTTCTGTTGCAGGTTACATCCTTTTTTTCTTTTTTCTTTTTAGGGAATACGTATTGCCTCTTGATATATTGTGGTTATTTTGAGCTTAAATTTCTTAATTTGTAGTAGTCTCCCTCGAATGAAGAGAACACACAGAGACACGGATTTACAGCATCTTTTGCTTTTCAACAGAAAACTAACTTGGAATTTGTTACATATGGGTATCCCGGTTGTAATAGGAAACAATGCCAATATATACTTTACTCTCTACTGACTCATTTATTCTCCTGGCAGGCTTTTCGATGGCAACCAACTAACTGGCAGCATTCCTTCCACCCTTGGAGTTGTGCAAACCTTGGAGGTGGTGTGAGTATCAGTCACACTCCAGAAAATCACCAAAGATTTCTATTGGCTGCGGATTCCTTTTAAGTTCTTGTTGTTGAATATTTCATCTTGGCTGCAGGCGCTTTGATGGGAATGCATTAAGTGGGCCTATGCCTTCAAACTTTAACAATCTTACAAATCTTACCGAGATGTAAGAATGAAAAAGAGACATACCAAATGATGCTTTATACTTGCTTAAGAAGAGTTGTTATGACCTGGTGTGTCAATTTTATAAAGCAGGCTTTTTATTATATGTTTTTCAGGTACTTGTCTTCACACACATGGTCCGATTTGAACACATGACACATCATTTCAATCGTCTCGACTTAAAGATCTGTTTGATTGCTTTTAATTGTCGATCAGACGGTCAAAGACACTGTTGGTTTAAAACCCTAATTTAGGTAAGTTGTGCACTTCCGTTTTTAGAATTTTAATTTGTGAAAACCCTAATTTGTGTTAGGGTTAGAATGTAGGTAGCAAAATGAGGTGTCAATCACAAAAATGATCATCTAACCCTTTACTTTCTTCCAAAGCAGATGCTCATTTGTCTAACAATATCCAGTTCTCTTGCTTTTGAGTTTCATTTGTTGACTGAAATATGTTTTGCAGGGATATCAGCAATAATACTTTTGATGCATCAGATGCTCCTTCATGGTTCTCAACCTTACAGTCATTGACAACACTGTATTCTCTCCTCTCTCTCTCTCTCTCTCTCTCTCTCTCTCAATGTTGTGTCTCTAAACATGCTGTGCATGGAGGAGTCAGTTGAGAAATAATGTCATTATCTTTAAGATGATCTTTAAATTGATCCAAGAAGTATTCCCCTCCCTTATCTGAGCGAAGGATTTTTATGCATTTTCCAGTTTGTTTCTCAACCTCATTACGGAATTCTTTGAACTTTTCAAAAGATTCAGATTTATGTTTCATTAGGTACAAATAACCATACCTAGAATGATCATCAATGAATGTAATGAAGTAAAAGAAACCACCTCTTGCCATGTGAGTCAAAGGACCACAAACATCAGTGTGTATTAATTCTAGTACATCAGTGGCTCTAACTCCCTTTCTAGTAAAGGGGTTTTTGGTCATTTTCCCTTGTAAGCAAGGCTCACAAATTGGATAAGGCTCAACTTTTGAAAGTTTCAATGGCTCATCCCTCACTAATCTATTGATCCTATCAATATTAATATGACCAAGCCTTAAATGCCACATGTACGTTGGATTAACATCTCTCTTTCTTTTAAGAGATAACACACTGGTAGCATTATCATTCTCAACACAATTCACAGAATTATCAGTAGAACTTATAACATAAAGACCATCTTGCAAAATGCTAGAAGCTAGAAATTTATTATTAAACTTAATAATAAGTTTAGCAGTAAAAAGTAAAAAGAAGTTTTGAAGAGTATCCAGAACAAAACAAGAGTTCCAAGTTTTGAAACAGAAATTAAATTCCTTCATACTTCTAGCACATATAAGCATTCATCTAAAACAAGAGTTCTACTAGAAGATAATTCATAAACAGAATGTTCCAATGGCAGTGGCTGCAACAATTGCACCTGTCTCCATCTTCAAGATCACTTCTCCTTCATTTAGCCTTCGTGGAGTCTCCTTGAACCCCTGCAACATATTGCAGATGTGTGATAAGGTTGCACCAGAATCTACACACCAACTATTAAAGGGACCATCCATTAGGTTTGTTTCAATGATAATGATAAGAATATTAGACATACCTTCTGAAGGTTTGTCCTTTTTCAAAGAAGCCAAGTCGTGGCGACAGTTTCTCTTCCAATGACGAGGTTTACCACAATGGAAACAATTTCCTTTTGGTTTCTTATTTTTCGTGATTTTATTCACTTTGTCACCTTGAGCTTTCTTAAAAGACTGAAATCCCTTTTTCTTAAAGTTCTTGCCCGTAGGCTTGAACTTAAGAGTTGATTCAAGCTTTTCTGCCAACATGACAGTAGGCTTTTCTTTCTTGATAAGATCCTCAGCTTCTTGCAACATATTGAGCAGCTCTGACAATGTCACATCCATCTTATTCATGTTATAATTCATGATGAACTGATTAAAAGAATCAGTTAAGGATGACAGGATCACATCAACTTTGGTTTCAGTATCCATCTCTGCACCTAGCATATCCAGTTCGTTGATGAATGAAATCATCTTCAGGACATGTTCCCGAACTGGAGTTCCTTCCACCATTTTAGTGGACATCAGGTTTTTCATAGCAGTTTGTCTTGCGCTTCTACTTTGTTCTCCAAACATTTCTTTGAGATGGAACATCATATCTTTTGCTGTAACTAGGCCTTGGCATTGTTTTTGCAACACATTGGTCATAGAGGCCAATATGTAGCATTTAGCCATTTCATCAGCCTCATGCCACTTATCAAATGCATTTCTTTGTTCCTCAGTGGCATCAGTTAAAGCAAGCTCTGGTGGCTCAGCATTAAGCACATAAACTATCTTATCAGCAGTGAGAACAATGATTAAATTTCTTTTCCAATCAACATAGTTCAGTCCAGTCAACCGATTATCATCTAAAATCTTAGCCAAAGGATTAAAATTGGTCATAATGAATCTGCAAAATGATATAAAATTCTTTCACATACATATATCCATTATATTCAGGTTTTTGAATCAATTATATCCATAAGAGTTCAAAGTGGGTATCAGGAACCCTTACCTTGCATGTTACAATAATTTCTTTTGAAATTTACTGCACACACCTTGTAAAGGCGAATAGATACTATTCATCATGATTTCATCTCATGCTTTTTATTATATTTATCTATGACTCCCGATTTTCTTTTGGCCTCCAAATCAAACATGTTTTACACTATTTTAGTGGTCATGTTTATTTGGTTAAGTGCAAACAATTATCTAGGTGTTATGTATATACTGTAAAATCATGTTGCTATTTTAGCCAACAGTTCCCACTAGTTATACACACACCTATCTTCCCAAGAAGTAAATAAGAACAACTATTGAAACTAAAATTAGTCTATCCTTTTAGGCTTCAACATAATTTTATTTCAATAGAATTTCTATTTACTGACAATGGAGGGCCATAGGAATTACTTTTATAAAAGAATCCTATTTGCACTTAATATTTTAATTGCTTCATTTTAATCATTATTCTGTATACATTTACAGTTTGTATTTAATACAATTCCCACTAGTTAAAATTGAACACTTTCAATTATTAACATTAAGTGGAACTAAATTCATAACTTAAATTTGATTTCTTTTCAGTATCATATACGAATCAATCAAAAAAATATTAATATATTATTCACGGCATGCTCTTGAAAAATAAAATATATAATTGCTGAAACAATAGAAAATTTATTCACATAGTCATTCACGGCAACAATGATATATTTATTCACGGCATTATCATCCCTTTATATTATTCATATATCATTTCATTCACGTAGCATATATCATCCCTAATATTCATTCATATATCATTCATGCATAACACTTATATGTATTGGATCACTTCATTTGAATATATATATATATATATAAGTCATGTGGCATAAACAACAAACAATTATATATACAGATTCATATCTATATACCTCTCATTGCGGCATAAACAACATCAAAACATATATCTCATATTTATATATACCTCATGCGGCATACACTAAACAACGAATCCTACATATATAAATATATAATTCATGGATTGCGGATTAGTCCGTAAACATTCATATAAATACAATTTTATAGATTACGGCATAAACTTTCTTATATGCTTTTGTCATGCTTTTAAAATTAAAACCCATGATTTGATGTGGTAGGCTCTGATACCACTGTTAGTTTGCGGAAGCAATTTTCTGTTTCATTCAAGAATCGTTACACCACATAATCATGGACTTTAAAATAATAAGCGTACCTTTTCAGCAACCCAAGTAAGCCTCTTCTATCAATATGCTTTTCAGCACCCAAGTAAGCCTCTTCTAGCAACCCAAGTTGTTGCCTCCCAAGGTATTCACGTCTCTCTCTCTGTTTCTTTTAGAGTTTTTCTAATGGCTGCAAAATATCACAATAGTTCTGATGGCCAACTATGAACATGATATTTCTTATTTATATATCCATAGAAAAAACCCTTGAGAAAGATTATGACGTGGGATCCTTAGGGATCTCTATCTTCAGCAGTAGGATAAGTCATTATCTTTATCTTTTTAAAAAAATAAGTCACTATCTCTATCTTTTTAAAAGGATAAGTCACTATCTTTTTAAAAGGATTGACTTACTTTGAAACTTTGAAACTTTCAAGATTCATTAATTCTTTAATTATCTTAATTAAATAATTCTTTATTTATTATCTTAATCATATCAAGATAATATATTGAACTTCTACAAATTACAATAATGTCCATCAACACATTGCAATTGACCCCTGAAGATTAGAGAATAATAACTGAAGTTTACTTTACAAACTTTTACTTTATCTCTATATGTCCTTCCACCATACTATATTCCACATAAGCCACTAGGACACTGGATTAATATCACTGTTATGTCCCTAGCTTATGTAACCTTTTAATTTCTTGAATTCATAATTCCCTTGGACTCCAAAATAATTTTCAAACTCTTTAAATATATATAGATATTATTATATATATATATATATATATATATATATATTATATATATATATATATATATATATATATATATATTATATATATATATATATATATATATGAAAACAATTTGAAAAATGTCACCGGCCGGTTTTGTTTTGAGTCCAATACCATTATGAAAATCAACTGAATATACTATCTCATTTAGAGACTGGTGAATCCATTGTTGAGCATTAACATATTTTACTCATTATACATATAACCCAACATGTCCGTATATAGCCTTTAAATGAGCATCACCGGTTGACATTGTCAAAATTATGTGCATAATAAATAAATATATGTAAACCTCTCATGTTTGAGGACAATAGAAAAATTGTGATAGAACAACCTTTTAACCAACAGTGATCAACCCATAAGGTGTTCTTAATCAGATCCAGTTCAGTGTATGTACTTGTTACATTACACCCACTTGTCTGCTTAAAGTCACTACCTCAATGATGGAGTAAATCATCCTATCATATAGAAGCACAACAAGTGTAGGCTTTAGTGTTGATATTCTATTAACATCCACAGCCTAGAACAATTTTAAGTTTATGAAAAATCATTACTCTCTGTATTTGGTTCCTAAACCATTAACATGATTTTTCTACAAAGATGACATCACATGCCACATTTAAATAATAAATATACCTTTAATAATCATGTATGTGAAAGAACAAATTTATTATAAAATAAAATTTATAGAATTGGTTTTTGAGGGCATATATAATTCTAACAACTATTCACTCAATGATTCTCACTCAATAATTACTGTCACTATTCACTTAATAATTGGTATTATTATTCACTCCGTAATCCGGCAGCATTCTGCCGACAGCATATCATTCATAACAGCTTTAATGTTTACCTGTTATTCTTGAAACGCAGATGGCAAGTCCTGCGGGTTGGGTGGGACTAGGGAGTGGGTTTCAGAGAGAGGGAGAGTGAATATCATAAATAAGTTTGATTTTGACCAAAAGTTAAAGTGTGTGTCTTACACGTCTCTTTTTCTTAAATAATAAATATGAAAGTATTAGAATGCTATTTCTCTCCATATGATAAGTTACCTCTCCCTACCTTTTTCTTCTTCTTTTTCTTTTTTCTCTCTATATAAAGTAGCTTCCCTTTTGATTTGACTTCACCATTTCAAGCAAGATGTGGATTGTTATTATGTGTCTTACAGCTTTACTTATTGTTAGGTTTAGTCACTGGGTGTATACATGGGGCAATCCCAAGTGCAATGGAAAACTACCACCGGGTTCAATGGGCTTGCCCATTATCGGGGAGACGTTGGAGTTCTTTACCCCTCATTCATTTTACGGTATCCCATCATTCATCACAAAGAGAATGGCAAGGTAAGAAAGATATATACAACTGGTCATGACTAGGAAGTTTTCAGTATGATTACATAATTTTGAAGTTCAGAAATTAAATGGTACTTCATAGGAGTATTTCATGGAGGTTTGAAATTACATTTTTTTTTTGGCTAAACAAGGTTTGAAATTACATGGTATATACTTCATAGAAATATTTCATAAGTTAAGATGTAGATCATGATTTACATATTTCTTCTAGGGTTGAGATTATTATTATTATTATTATTTCCTTTTTATTATAAGTAAGAGAAGAAAATTCAAACCCGAATTCATTGTACATGTTGAATCAAATAATGTTACTGAAAAATAAACTCTTGACTATTGTGACATTAGTGAAATATTAAAGGGTGCCACAAATTCCAGCCAAGTTTATGGTCCATCATGAATTGCTTACCCATAAAGTAATTTATTTGTTTTTTCTTCTCAGGTACGGACCTCTGTTTCGAACCAGCCTAGTTGGCCAAAAGGTGATTGTATCCACAGATCCTGAAATCAACTATTACATCTTTCAACAAGAAGGGAAGTCATTCATATTATGGTACACAGAAAGTTTCATGAAGGTTTTTGGTGACAAAAGCATCATCGCAAATCATGGACTGATTCACAACTACCTTAAGAACTTGATTCGTCACCTAATGGGCCCTGAAAACTTGAAGAATAACTTAATCCATGAATTGGATGTATTAATTCGCGGACAATTACATTCATGGGCTAAGCATGCCACTGTGGACTTGAAAGAAGTAACCTCAAATGTAATTTAAGTACTCTTCTCTCATGGATCAAGTACTAGGAGAAACTATTGGTTATATATCCCTAATATATAATCTCTGTATTTATCTTTGTCTTGACCATAATATATGGTTATTTTGCAGATGATGTTCAATTATAGTGCTAAGAAGCTGATTAGCTACGATGAATCGAAGGCCTCAAGGAAACTGAAAGATAATTTTGAAGCTTTCATGTATGGTCTAATCTCTTTTCCTCTCAACATCCCGGGTACTACTTATCATGCATGTCTCAAGGTAATAATTTTAATTATTGGAATTTTTTTCCCCTTCTACACGCACTATTTGATTTCTAAAAAGATTAGTATAATTGAAAAATAAAAATAAAAAGTTTGGAACCATATATCTGGAAGTGAATTTGTGTTCCCTTTCTCCTAATGCTCTATTTGATTGCTTAGGAGATTTATTATAATTGGAGGGGAAAAAAAAAAAGAAGAAGAAAAGGTTTGGAACCATATATGTGGAAGTGAATTGGTTCTCCTATATATTGGCATCTTTATTTTATTTTGGTTAAAATGTATATTTGGTTTTCAGTTCTTGATATTTATAATTTCGAAATCATCCTAATTATAATGTTTCGCTTTAATCTCTATACTTTTAAATTTTTTTTTTTTTTTTAAATCATCATATCATTATTTGATGAATGGAAAATATAAATATGACAAACGAAATTCATGACAAAATCGAAATTTCATGTCACATCAAAATAGTCACATCAATTTCATTCCATGTCTCATCATTTAATAACATCAATTTCATAAATTCTCTTTATTACTTCAACATTTTTCATCAAAAGATATCATTTTTAAGTATACGAGCTATTTTGAGAGAAATGTTAAATGTTGAGGACTAAATACACAATTCAATTTAGCCTTTTATTTTTCTCTTGTCTTCTGGTAATAATTAAGTTTAATTTATATTTGATTAGGGACGCAAAAATGTTGTAAAGGCAGTTAAGGATATCTTCGAAGAGAGGAAAGCAACAAAGATGCCTCACAATGATTTCTTGGATCATCTACTCGAGGAAATGAATAAAGAAAAAACAATTTTAAACGAAGCAATAATTGTAGACATGATCCTTGTACTTCTTTTCGCTACTTATGAATCCGCTTCTACAGCCATGACATTAATAGTGAAGTTTATTTCTGATCATCCAAAAGTGCTAGCAGAATTAACGGTATGTATTAGTACTGTAAAAGTTTTTCAGTTTAATTTATTAAACTTTTCACATTTCCTAGTCTTTGTCTTGTTTGTGCACCAAAGAAAATTACGGAAGAACAATATCTTAATTTATAAGCTCTGTAGCAGAAAGAGCACGAGGCTATTTTAAGAAGTCGTGAGAATGAGGAAACTGAAATTACATGGCAAGAGTACAAATCTATGACTTTCACACATATGGTATGAGTAGGGTTAAGCTTAAAACCTTTTGCTCATTGGTTTTTAATTTTTTATAGTGTTTTCTATATTAATTAGTTAACTAATTGGGTCCTTTTGCAATGACAGGTTATAAATGAATCAGTTAGGCTTGCAAATATTGCCCCAGGACTCTTCAGAAAAGTAGTAAAAGATGTTGAAGTGAAGGGCAAGTTCAATCACTGCTAACTAAAACGTTGATTGGCATGTTAAAATAAAATTGAACATGTCTTACACATTTAGCCAAAAAAGATGTCTTACATATTAATGAAAACTTGGTCATGGTCGTTCCGTAGATACGCACACCTCAAATAATCGCATGGGGACATGCAACACCCTACTGGCTATAACATAAACTTTTAAAAACTCACATTTTTTTATATTATTTAATACATGTTTTAAAATTTTCTTTTTAGATTTACAAATAGTGCTAAATTATATTAATTTATACCAATTAGAATTCTTCGTCTTTTTGGATAAATCAACCCAACATTAAATAAATTCTTATTAAATTATGTTTAAATCTTCTATAAACAAATTTTAATTAAATTAGATATGTTTTATATTCTTTTTGACTTTTTATTTTTAATATTATAATAAATTGTATTATATATATATATTTATATTATATATTATATATATATATATATATATATATATTATATATATTTATATATATTATATATAATATATATATTATATATTTTTATATATATATATTTTAATTTTTGCATGGCACAAATTAGAGACTAGCATATATATAAAAGCAAAAAATTAAAAATGTCAAGAAGTTAGAGAAAGCCTTTTTATCATCAGGATTCAGGTTTGTAAGTGTTATTATATTTTTCAATAGAAATTCATTGGAATATCTAGTTTATAATTGCATCTATATATACTCTTAGCCAAAAATAAATAAAAATTGCATACTATACAGCGCTTGAAAGTTATGGGGACTCGAATATTTTGCAGGATATACAATTCCAGCGGGTTGGCTAGTTATTGCTGTTCCTTCAGTTCTTCAGTTTAAACTTCCCGATTAAACCCCGATGTGTACAATGACCCCCTCACATTTAATCCATGGCGATGGGAGGTAATTTACATAATTATTCCTAATCAAAGTTATAAGTATTATGGTTCGTTAGCTTCATTTTTTTTTCTTTTTTTTTTTTTTTTTCCCAAATGAAATCGGAAAATAGGGAAAAGAATTGCATTCAGGGTCTAAAACATTCATGGCATTCGGTGGTGGTGTGAGACTTTGTGTTGGAGCCGACTTTGCAAAGCTTCAATTCGCCATCTTCATCCATTACTTGATCACAAAGTACAGGTATAAACATCAGAACGAATTCATTTCAGATTATAGCCATAGAAAAATGGTCATGCATATTTAAAATACTAGGTTATAATAAGCCTTGAGATTTTAATGAGGTTTTGAAACTATCAGGTGGAAATTCACTAAAGGAGAGGACATAATTCGAAGGCCTGGTTTGGTGTTCCCGAACGGACTAACAATTGAAATCTCTGAGAAAGTGAGAAGTGAGGAGGACGAGTGATCAGATGCTTTAAGGGTGAAGCAAATAAATGCAACCCAGGAATTACTTGACTAAGAATATCTGGGTTCTCTTATTACCAACTAGGAATGTTGTTTATCTCTCTCTCTTTTATTTTAAGGTACAGTCAGATACTATGTATGGGGAAAATAAAAAATGATAAGTGTGAAGCTTATGTACAAATCTCCTCGAATAATAAAAGTTTATGCCAAAATACATTGTCGGTACTTAAATTTATTCGTTGAGCGTTTTTAATTCCTAAAGATTAAAATGAACGCTTTAATCCCTCAAGTATAAAAATAAACGCTATTGGTTCCTCCGTCCAATTCCATTAATTTGTTTGTTTACGTGATTAACGAAATGATGATGTGATATATTTTTAATAATATGACAATTTATCTTTTAATTTAAAAAAATTAGGTTGATTGAAATGGGACAATGGACCAGGTCACACATGTCAAACTTGGTCCCAGGTACAACCTTACCACTACAGCCATGGTGACCTCACACTCTCTTTTTCCTTCATTGCTTCAAGAACTAAAAATGCTCCGACAGTGCATTCGGGCTAGCCAAAGGTTTATGTTTGGTCCTACCAAAACTTCCCTTTAAGTTACTACGTTTGGTAATAAAATCAATTAATATAAGTAATTCTAAAGATCGATAAGGATTCCATAAATCAAGTGTCGAAATTGTTTTTATAAAGAATAAACACAATCAATTACACAACTTTTATCATAACTTGGTACGTAAAAATAAAGGTAATACTGATGGTGCATCCCTCTGAAATTGATTATTAACCATTCACAACTTAGTACTTTATCCAGTTATGGACATAGAACTGTTTTTTAAAACACAAGTTTTCTATATCCTCAAATAATTTTAACTAATTAATATCCTTATTAAGAAAGTTTAATACAAATAAAAGCGCGCATACCCGTTTGCTTTCCCTTCAATACGTATAAATACCATTAACTATTTCGTTAACCCAAAAGTCCCAGAATTCACACACTTTTCTCTTTTCTCTTTCTCTGCCAAGCACACAACCTCTCTCTCTCTCTCTCTCTCTCTGCAACTTTCGCAAATCCACTGCAATGGCGAGGCCATCACAGGACGCGATCGACACGTTCGTGTCCATCACCGGCGCGTCCGAGTCACTCGCTCTGCGTAAACTGGAGGTACATTTTCTTGATCTCCCCATTTTCATCCTTATCCAATGCCTCACTCTCTCACTTTGTTTTTCTAGGGTTTCTTCTATCTTTTGGCTACTCATTGTTCTAATTCTTGATTCCTTTTTTTCCAAATTTTTAAATGTGATATATAATGTAGTAAGATTTGGAAATTCATGCTTATATATATATATATATATATATATATATGAATATGAATATATCTTATGGCTACAATGTAGCTTAGACTCAGTTGTGAGGTCGGCAATTTGAGCCCATGGGGTATTTCAGAATGATTCTTTGGATAGCATTTGTAATTATTATGATGTTGTCGGCAATTTGAGCTGGGGTATTTCAGTATTCTTTGAAAGAATTATTATGATGTTGTACTAAGAAGAAAAGAAGAAAATGTACAATGTGCTATCTTTTCAAAACGAGATAAGTTCTTTGCTATATATGACTTCCATGCATTTTTTCTGAGTTGTTTAATATATTTTGGTTGGAAAACAGGAACATGGAGGCAATCTTGATGAAGCTATAAATGCACATTTTGGTGAAGTGGATAGACACATGTATGGAATATCATTCCAGTTCAAAGTTCCTTTTAGTACCCAATCATATTTATTTAGAGTAAATTACATTTTAAACGTTATAGTTTAGGGGTGTTAACAAATTAAACCATATAGTTTTCAAAGTAACAAACTAAATCCCCAAGTTTCAAAAAGTAATATTAAACCTTGAGGTTTTAAAAAGTAATAATTTAAACCTCAACCCATGTAAGTAGACAAAAGTTTAATTTGTTACTTTTTGAAACCTCAAGGTTCAACTTGTCACTTTTGAAAATTCAGGGTTTAATTTGTTACTTTTGAAACTATAGAGTTTAATGTGTTATACCCCCTTAAACTATAGGGTTTAAAATGTAATTTTCCCTTTTATTTACTTATTAGGTTTCTTTGTTCAATTTTTCAGTATGTTTCTCTGTTAAGTTATCAATTAGTTAAGTTTATTCATTCTTGTTTTACTTTTGTTTTTTTATTGTCTAGTACAAATCCAGCATCTGCTGCTCCCCAGCCATATAATGTCACGGACATGAATGATCAGAGTCAAGCTAGACCACGTGGACTGTTACCACTTCTAGCTGCTGCTAGAAGTTTCAAGCCTTCATTACTGCTTGACCCTAATTACAGGAGAGATATCTATAATTCGATTGGTGCTTCTGCGTTTGGTAGCCGTGGGCCATATAATTCACTTCCAAGGGAGGTCGGGGCGGTTCCCCAACAGTTGAATAGTGGGAATGAGCATCCTCATCATTCAGGACTAAGGCAGACCGAGGATTTGACTGGAACTTCATTATCCCATGGTGCGGAAACTTATGGAAATGCAGAGGAAGAAATGATTCAAGCTGCTATTGAGGCTTCAAGGCAGGAGGCTGAAAGGAGTTATCTGAATCAACAATATAGTGCTTCAAACGTATGATTAGTCTTATTTTACTACCTTGGCCTGTATCTTTTTTAAATGTTTTCTAGAAGTTCTTTATATCCACATACTTGTGCAGGATTCTCCTGGAACTGGGCTACTGCAAAGGCAACACCACCCAGAAGACGATGATTTTTGTCGTGCACTTTCATTGTCCTTGAAGGTGTTATTTTTGGATCTTATTTTTGTATTTGTTATTCAGGCTTTCCCTACGTGATCCTTGGTGCCTTCTAACATGAATTGAGTTCAGACAGCAGAGCAAGAGAATGCAATGCGTGAGCAGCAAGTGAAAAATGAAGATCGTGGAGCTGGATCTCATGATTTGATTGGTAGAAATGAGAAGGCTAAGAATAGTGGATGGAAGGTGTGTCTGTGTCCTCTATTGCTGGCTACATTTGTTGTCAGATACACACAAAACAATTGCACATACACAGTTACTTTTCATCAAATGCATTATTGAGACGCCATTTGAGCAATAAGCAGAGTCTAGTGGGAGTGCAAGCATACTTTCAGGCTACATTTTTAGTACATGAGAAACTAATTGTCTGGATATTGTGGTGGAAAACATTTTAAGTTAAAGCATATCTCTTTGTTTCAGCTCATTTTAGGCTTAGCTCAGTTGCAGATTTGTTGAGCTAATTATTCCTTTCTGCATTTTACTAGTCCGCAGGATAAACAAGAAATTAAAGTAATAAATAAAATAAAAGCTTCCAAAATTACATAATAAAATGTTATGTTCTCCTGATTTTTGCCTTGTGAAGGCTTGGATGTGGTTCATCTAATTGAGACACATTTTTTTTTACTTGAAGCAAGGAAGCTCATCGCACCCAGATGGAGCTGAAAATAGGAAAGAACACAGTACAGATGCTTTTCATACTGAAGAGGTATCATTTGTTTGTTGATTGCAATTTTGAATCAGCTTATGCAAATAAAAAAAATAAAAAAGTGACAGTTACAATTGCTTCACTAAATTATGTGTTTGCATCTTTTTGCGAAGTGGGGTGGCATGTCTTCGGAAGAGCTTGATGAAGCAGTTATGATTGAAACTGCACTTTTTGGAGCAATTCCAGAAGGGACTTCAAATCATGCTCAGCATGCACCTAGTCTGCAAAGTGGTCAAGATAGAAGTTTCCGTTCTCATTCTGTACCCTATCCCCCATTGCCCTCTCCAACAGCACAGCAATCTCTATCTCTAAGAGAACAACAGGTTCTAACTAACTTCTTGCAATCAGTGTGATGATGACATTCTGTGTGATAGGATTGGTCAATTTTCATGTGCAGTATAATGAGTATCCTGCATCCGTGTTGTCCGACAAAGAAAAGGAAATAAATGCTCTCAAGGAGACTGAAACTCATCAATTAAAGGAAGACAAATTCTGCAACAAATTGCTTGAGGGAGAGGTAGTATGTCTGTTCGGTTTTGGTAATACTATTTACTACAGATGTTAAGCCTGGTGTTTACTCAAGAAACATTGACATTTTATGGCATGTTTCATTTTTTATCATATCAATATAGTCAATAGGGTTTGTTTAAGATGGAGGTCAATTCTTTTGTATTTAGATAGTGCATGAGATACAAGGTCAGAATAATAAGTAGTGAGTGCTTCATCTGTTCTCAACGGTTTTACTTGCTTATATATATATATCCTCATCCTTTTTCTTTTTGCTGAGCGTATGTTATATCCTTTTCTGCTTGCCTGGGTTTGAGGCTGATAAATAAGCCAGAATGAAGTGGAATTGTTGATGTGAAAAGTCGGAGGTTTTGAGTTTTCCCAAAGTAATTAAACATTTTGCCTGGTGAGAGAGTGATTGTTGCCAGCCTTAGATATATGGCTTATATTGTAAGTACAAATGCATAGTTATGTATATTTTCTTGAATAGAGAGGGAACTCCCATTTTTGTAGTGGTGGCTAGGCTGTTTATCTCTCTCTCTCTCTCTCTCATTTTGATGACAGGAACTGGAGAGAATGCTAGCTGCAAAAGAAGCTTCTCTTCCAAAGGAACCAGCAATAGGTGATGAGAATGCAGTTACTCTCCTTGTTCGGATGCCAGATGGTAGTCGCCATGGCCGTCGCTTTCTCAAGTCTGACAAGCTTCAGGTAAAAATAATAAATTATATAGAATATTACGTGCATTTTCTGTCCCAAGGAAAAATAAATAAAAAATCATTTTTTGTTGGCTTAACTGACCATGGATTTGTTCCTTTTTAGATTCTTTTCAACTTCATAGATGTTAGTAGAGTGGTGAGACCTGGCACTTATAAAGTGGTAAGTATTCCCCTTTTCCTCTAGATTTCTGATTTCCTTCAGGGAACTGTTAGGTTTTTCATTAGGTTGGCATGCCGCATGTGTTCATGTCAATGCACTTCTGTTAGCCCAAAACTGCTATCAAAGCTTATGCTGTCACAACAATGACAAATATTGGCAATTTGGGGTAATGGTCTAATGGGCAATCATAACAGAAAATCTTGATCCTATTAAAGCGTATGCAACATCTTTTGTTTGTGTCAATGCACTGAGGTATGTTCTTTCAATATACATAAATAACATCATTTAATTTATAGTTTTATGCGATGCTGCTATATCCTTAAGTGGGCTAAAAACAGTTAGTTTTTTCCTCTAATATGGTTGCCAGTTATATCTATAGTTTATTAAGTGTATTTTTTTTAGTTGATGGTAAAGCGATTTGTGGCTTTTTTCTTTTAGTCTACGGTTGCCAATTGAACTATTATTTAGCCGTTGGAAAGTATATTTAAATGGAAAAGTTCACAACAGGGATTGAATAGAATGTGAAATATGGAGGGAGCTAATGGAATTACTGACTCTCATTGCTTTGTTTCCACAATGAACAGGTGAGGCCATACCCCCGGCGTGCTTTCAGCATTTGTGACTGTTCATTGACTTTGAGTGAACTAGGCCTGACCAGCAAACAAGAAGCATTGTTTCTGGAGTTGATTTAACATTGCTGCTCTTTGTACTGAAAATTCACCGATTAGAATATCATGTTTAACACAAAATGTACACTGTACTTGTTTGTGGCTTGTAAACTTTGGTTAAGAGTAACCGAAATCTGAGACGGGTTACCCTAAAGAAATTTGCTGGCAATGGATTGGAAACTAAATTGAGAGGATATGTGAGATTGATAACGATGATGTATAGGTTGTTTGATGGGTGTTAAAGTCCAATAGGCCTAACTTAATCTCAAAAGAGGCCTTAAGATATGAGGATTGCTCATGGCCTTATATGCTCATTTTAGCTCTGATACCATGTTAAAGTCCAATGGGCCTAACTCAATCTCAAAAGACACCTTAAGAGATGAAGATTGTTCATGGCTTTATATGTCCATTACTCACTTCAACTATTTCCAATGTGGAATAATAATATTTAACAATGAGATTTTTTACATTTCCATTTACAACCTCAATGGCAGTTGGAATATGCAATCATTGGTTGATTATGTTGTTTAATCTGGTATTCTAATTAATTGTCTTGTTGTTAGTTGTGGTCACCTGTTGGTGTTTGTAAAAAGGGTTTTTCAAGGCTAATTGAATATTCCAGTGTTGCACCAGTTATTTGAAAATTGTCAAAGGCTAATTCTCTTGGAGGAGAGGAGTTTGCTATAGACCTCTGCAGCTTGGGATATTTTTTTTAACCCAATTGACATTTCATTTTGGGTCCATTTTGTCAGGTCTAATAAAAGAAATTGTATTTTCATTTATTTAAGTCAATTATATAATTTGTAATAAAATACCAAATGATGTTTATGTCACCAGTCTTTTAGTGCCCAAACAAGTTTCGTTTGTAATTTATTTAATTTTTTTGGTAAAACTTAGGTACAGTTTCTTAGGTTAGGTATATTAAGTTCCCCAATTGAATTCAAACACATGGTTGCATTAACCAATGAAACACAAACAATGTTATCTTTTCTAAGAATATTTAAATTCAATGTATTTGAATTCAACTAAAAACATAATGTACTTGACTTAAGAAACTGCATCTAAATTTTACCCTAATTTTTTAAACTGTTAGTTAACAATAACTCTTTAAGGATGTGAATTAAAATAATTTAAAAATATATAAGGTTTTAATTGAAACTTTTCAAAACCTATGATTTAATTTAAAACCAACCCAACTTTAAGGATAATTATGTAATTATTTGCTCTTAAAGGAATAAATGACACAATTTAGTGTATGGTTTGCTTCTTGAGCTCGAGGAGGAAGAGCCGAAGAGGTACTAAGGTAGTTAAAGGTGAAAAACATGAGCATGGGATGCAATTCTGAAGACATTGTGAAGGCAGGAGTTGGAAATTGACCATTATTCACACCCTGCAACAAGGCGGCTATACGGTTAACATTATAAGAGGAATAAATGAATTAACTGTGATCTTAATCAGTCTCACTCCAATTGAGCCTTTTTTTGTATTTTTATTTTTTTATGTTTGAACTTCTAATTTATTTGAGGATAAAGATGCATAATTTGTTGAGACTTACTAAGCAGAAGCATTGTTACAACCTACCAAGTTACCATTAAAATGATTGAACTTAAAAATTGTATTTAATTCAAATATGATGGCCACACCTGTTGAGACCTCAAGTAGCAAAAATTATCTTATACATCATATTTGCATCTTCTTCTTTTTTTTGTTAAATTACAAATTATACCCTTTAAGTTTGGTCAAAATTCAATTTAGTCCTCTAAGTTTTGACCGTTTCAATTTAGTCATCTAAGTTTGGTCAAAGTTCAATTTGGTCCCCTAAGTTTTGACTATTTCAATTTAGTATTCTGAGTTTGATTTCGTTTCAATTAAGTCATTTAACTTTTTCTTTTTTTCACAAATTGTTTTTATAAATAATTTTTATTAGTTTTTGAAACAAAAATAAACTTAGAGAACTAAATTGAAACGAAAACAAACTTAAAGGACTAAATTGAAACGGTCAAAACTAAGAGGACTACATTGAAACCAAACCAAACTTAGAGGACTAAATTGAAACGGTCAAAACTTAGAGGACTGAATTGAACTTTAACCAAACTTAGAAGGGTGTAATTTGATAATTTGGCCCTTTTTTTTTTTTTTTTTTTTTTGTGAAGCAGAATGTATTATATTGAATGAATGAGATATCTTTTTCCTAATTAGATTTTTTTGGATTCACTTTTTTCCTCAAACAAGAGTGAGGCCACATGATTCACAAGGATTTCTCTTATTGAACAAGCCTTTTATCATAGCATGGTGTAGCAGCCAAGATACCCGTCTTTTTTTTTTTTTTTTTTAGGGAATTATTGTTTATTTATTTATCTATAAAAGAAAGACCCCACTTCGAATGAGCTAACTGATGATAGGAAAAAAAAAAAAAAAAAAACGACAAAAACAAATGCCTTCTTCAGTTCTTTGTGGGTGTCAAAAAATTAAAAAATTTGTGGGTGTCAAAGAATCAGTTTCTGATAAAATTATTAACAGAAAAATTGAAGAATTTAATCAAGAAAGCAGAACAAGATTAGTTTTATGAAGCGCTATTGCCTTCTTGATTTTGGTCAGGGGCTGAAGCTGTCCAATACTGCTTGACTGCCACTAAAATCTTCTCTCTCTCATGGGGTCCCTTTTCATGGTCTACAATTCTGCTATCCCATTGCATTGCATCTATGATGACCTTGATTTTTATCAAGTAGTCTACATCATCCCGGAAGATCACACTACCTTCTGGTCTTAAAATCCGGTCCATCTCTAAAAGAATATCTTCCATATCACATCTGTAACACAATTAATTTAGTGACCAATATACAATTTCATAATTCTTTAAATTATTTTTTAAGTAATTGAATGTGCAATGATATAAATTTCAAAAAAAAAAAATTTGTTTAAGGTTTAATCTTTGTGAACAATACTATTAAGCCAACGTTACCTTTCTTTGTAGAGGCTAAAAACTGAATCAGCATGGATGAAGTCATAAGTTCGTGGGTAAGTGGACATGGCCTCGCACCTAAAAGAAGACAAGTTATTAGCAATAATTCTTTTTAGCACCAATTCTGAAAATTACTGTATACAATGACAAATTTTAGTTAAAATTTTGGAAAAGTAATTGATTAAAATGAAATTCTATAGTTTTAAAAGTTTCAAATTAAAAAATCATGAATTAAAACTTATAATTTTGTTAGTTTTAAATCGAACACTAGACTTTTTGGGTTTGATTTGGGGTTTGGTTTTTGGGTTTTAGTTAATTTTGTAATGCAAACACAGTTTAGTGATCTAGGAGTAATTTTTTTTTATTATTTGCCAAAAAAGTTGGTTGTCTTTAGTAATCAAAACAAAACTACAAAAACAAGATCCTCATGGAAATTTCTAGAAAAGTAAACACAATCCAGATAGCTATCGAATTTCCTTTTGCTTTTTAAATAGTGTGCACCGTGCAGATGTATGTGCTAGCTGAATACTAAACAAAACATAGAATAATTAATAAGCAAATTAAAGTTACTTTCTGAGAAATTTGCTGCTTTTATATAATGTGCCTTTTAATTAAACCATTGATAATGATAATCTTAATAAATTGAGAGAGAAAAAAGCATACCAATTTTGATATGTTCCAATCAATCCACGTTCATAGATAACTCCAAGGGTGTTAATCTCGGCCTCAACAGGTACAATGTTCATAACCCACACCGGATAATCAACTATTGCAGCTGCAAATCCTCCCAAGTAAGAATTCATATCCAGCAAGTTACGGTACCTGCCACGCTCAGCTAATTGATAGTCCAAGGTCTTGTAATATGCTACTCTCTTCCTCCATAGTTCTGTATTTTCTGTGAAAGTCTTTGCTGTAATTCCCTTCAAGGTTCCTCCACTAATCCTTGGTGGAATTGAAGTCAGCCTTTTTGGCCATTTTGCTAATGTCCCACCTGCCACTATTTTTATGTCAGAAACTTCAGGAAGTGGGGTCAAGCATTTATCCAATTTAGTGTACCTGCAAAGAGAAAGTGGATAATATTAAAAAATAATGATTCATCTAGTGTACTAAAAAATTCTTTCAGTTGAAGACTTTAAAAGGTGCAATCTTTGAAGCAACCAAGCACAGCATGGAGTAAAGGTCAAGGCATTAGAAAAGCTCCAATGCAACAAAAGTTTAGGTGGTTGGATAGGTTAACTAAAAAAGTAAGAATTTCAAATCATAAACAGTTAGTTAAGAACGACATCTGATTCCCACTGCCTTTACCACCCAATCGGTTTTGGTATCACTGCTAAAGTGGGTCTCTAGCAGTCAGAAGAACCTGCTTTAGCCATTTACTTGGAGAACCCCATAAAAAGAGAGATCTATGGTGCAGCCAATAATTAATAATTTATTCAGAACTAGAAGTCAATCCTCCTGTTAATTTCTTCAAAAACTCAAAAGAAATGATTAAACTTAGATACAGTGTGTTACCTAACTAAACTCAACCACATGGACGTATTGATGAATATAGTACAAAAATGTTTATCTTTTTTTAAAAAATATAGTACCTAGAAATATCATTATTTGAAAAAGAATAAAAAAAAAAAATTGGTAACACATTAAAATTAAGAGCCACATTCTTACCATGCCTTGTCTCCATCCTGTGCCTGGCAGAACTGTGGATACTTGAAAACCTTCCTGTTGATCTTGCAATGGACATGATTAGTGGGTTTCTGCCAAATAGCAAGGTCATCCCTCTGTTTTATTTTTTTCCAGCATAGACTTTTTGCTACTCTCTCGATACCAGTCTGTTCTGTGTTGAGATCTTGGCGTGTTCTGTTCCAGCCTTTCCAGTGTCTTTCCCAGTTTATTGGTGGCCCAGACAGGATCCAATATCCACCAGGACGTAAAATTCGATCAACTTCAATTAAATAAAGCCCATCTGCACAACCATAATTAAAATTTACAAGCAAGATCAAAAATATAATCAATGAAATTATAAGGAGGTAGAAATGAAGGGCTTGGATTACCATTCTGGCCCCAAGGAATGAGACAACGTGAGCAATGAGCCATGTCAAAGGCTCTTGAAGGATAAGGAAGCCTAATTGAAGCAAGAACTCCAATCAATGCAGGAACTCCTCGTTCAAGAGCGAATTGGACTTGAGCTTCATGTGTGTCTCGTGGTGCAAATGACATTGTAACAATGTTACGTGACAGAAGATAAGCTCCCCAACTAGCCACCTTAATAATTATTAGGCCAACAACAAAAATTGTCACCATACATACTTGATACTTGTCACCACCAACCAAAAATACATGCCATTCTTGGTAGTAACATTATTTTATGTGTATCAAAGTTTTAAAAAAAATAATAATAATAAACACAGATAAAAGTCACTATAGTGTCAGTTAACGTGCTTGATTAAAATATGACTTAAACATATGGGGGAGGTTGAAATGAGTAAGAAAGTAACTTGTGAATGAATGGAGTGGTTACAAGGTTGATCTGCAACCTTGTTTTCCTCGTTCAATGCACTTTTCAACGATCAATAATAACTGAAATACTTATTAATAAAGATAAATTATGACATTGTGCGTTGAACAAACCACTTTGGTTGGTTATTAAGTGCTAGTTGAGTAAAAAAACCTCATATGTATGACCTAACGTCTCTCCGCCGATTAAGAAAAAAAGTAAAAAAAAAAAGACTCAATAAGTTTCGGTCTTTCATGAATTATACTTTACTTCAATTTGAAGAATTTAAAACTTCTTGCAAAGTTTCTTGTCCCATGAAAAAACTAAAAAAGAAACATCTTATAACATTGATTTTGTATATCTGTCTTTCCTAGGCAATTCTACCAAACTTCTAGTAATAAGTTTAGCACGTTGCAAAGAAAGTTTTGCTTAGCACTTAGCAAAGCATACCTGGAATAGGATCTACCTAAATTAGACATGGTCCACATGGAGCGTCAATAACCTGAATATATACATAAGGTATTTATGGCCAGCTTTTATACCTAGTTTTGAAAATCCATTGCACCTATCTAACATTTCCTCAAAATATCTACTGGCAGTAATAGTTACCTGACTTGAAGGAATCTCTTTTTCATGAATAGCATTTCAATTAAGGAAATATAGACAGGATCTCATTAAATATTAGTTTTGCAGTGACGAAATATATTTTAAAATTTGTTTCTTGATTGTTCTTTTCTTTTATTAACCATTATGAGACCAGTACATCAATAACAAGTGGACCCATACCGATCGAATACAAACACAGCTGTATTAAATTTATATAAACAAATGGGATTAATAATTTAATATCCTTGATTATATATTTATCTTATTCAATAGGAGATAAATTTTAAAAAACTAAATAAATTCATTCATTCATAGAGTGAACAGAGTGAAACAGTGAAAGATGCCAAGTTAAATCATATATATTTCGTAAATAAGCCAAAGCTGTAACTCTAAAATTATATTCATGATCTTCTATCAAATTCAAGTATAGAAATGTTTTTGAAAAAGGAAAACAAATAAATTTGATAATTCCATCCAACCCAATTGCCTTTTTCATAACCAACTTTCCATCTCGTTCAACAATTTCCTATTTTAAATCAAAATTCACATAAAACAAAAAGAATAAGATGAAGAAGAAAAAAAAAAAAAAAAATCTCACTTGCAAGTTCAAAACAATATCTATATTCTATGAAGTTGTTGTTACTTGTCAGAAAGAGTGACCAAGCCGATTCACAAAAGTCAACCGGGCGGTTCAGAGTCTACGACAAATTCATAAAACTATGACTATAATATATACATATATACATACATATAATATATAATATTGAATGAAAGTATACGTACCCCACAACCAGTATCAATGGCGGTCCTTATAGAACCATCGCTGAGATTAATCAATCTGTCAATATCGTCAATATACGCATCGGCACCGTTGGGGAACATGGTACCACCGCCGGGGAACCTGAATCGGTCACGCTCGAACCGGACCCAATTCTGGTTCTTCTTCTCCACAGTCAACCATTTGTGCGGCACGTTAGCGTACCAAACGGACTCTCTACTGGCAGGCCACCGAAACGGCGCCGTGTAGCCGTACGGAGCGGGGACACGGCACTTGAGCAACTCTTGTGGCTCCGGGCAGTGTCTCTCTCTGTATATGAGCATGCTTCTGTTGAACCTTAAGGACCTGGTGGCGTCCTCGCATGGTGTGTATTCGGAGAATTGGGTGTTGCAGGGAGGGAAGTGGTGGACACGCGCCGCCGTGGGAGGTAGGTCTGCTCCCTTGTGGTGGGCTTCGAAGTCGAGTTTAATGGGGATGGGGGTGGTGATTAGGGGTTGGAGAGAACATGGGGCGGCGGAGGAGATGACGGGGGAGGAAGTGTTGGACCAGATGCCGATGAGGTAGAAGAAAGAGCAGAGGATTGCAACGAAGGTGAGGTAATAAAGGTTGGCTCTTTTGCCGTTGAACACCAACAAATAGTGAAGTGGGTTTGGACAAGCCATCGAATCCAATCCAAACCAAACCAAACCCAACCCCTCAATGAGAAAGAGAGACTACACTACGTCTCTGTGTGTCTATATATTTATATATAAAGAGAGAGAGAAGAAGTGAGAGAACTAAGGGCCCCGGGTGACGAGTGAAATTTTCGAGGCGTGATATTTAATTTTTGTTTTTGGAAAATTACACCTTTTTAACTGTCCAATTTAATTTGACGTATAAAATCGTGCAATGAGTCACTTTTATATTGAAAATATATAAATAATTTCACACCATCTAAATTTATGTAAAATTTCAATATAAAATAATTTCACACCATCTAAATTTATGTAAAATTTCAATATAAAATAATTTCACACCATCTAAATTTATGTAAAATCTAAATAAAGTTAACAAAAAAATTTATAATGTGATAAAATATAATGATAGGTTTGGAGCATTATGATATTTGAAATTCACAATATACATAAAATGATTTCGATATTTTGTATGGATTTAAGAGACTGTAGGGCATATATAACTTTCTCCAATATATGAATAGGAAAATTGTTTAGTTTTGTAAATTAGGAGGACATCAAATTAGACTGAATATTTAAAAAGAGAAAAATACAACCACGTGCCATGGCGGTGGAGGCACTTGCTTGGGCTCGTGAAGGCCGCTTCTTCCATGAGCGTGTTTGTCTGAATTAATACACTACGAGTAGTAACTACTACGTATGGGCCTACTTTTTAAGGTAAGAATATTACAACTCCGGAACAAAATTGATTACTTTTTTATTCTAATAATGTTGATATTTTATTGAATATTGATTGCTATATTATCTTATCTTCCATAATCCCCACTTTGGACCCGTTAGTGTTCTCGTGGGGCTGGAATAACAGCTATAGCTCACCAATTTTCTCTGGATCCAGCGGGTAGGGTGTTACTATGGTCACGCCCAGGTAGGGAAGCCACTCTGGTCGCCCCCTCCTACCCAATTTTTTTTATCAAAAAAAAAAAAAAATATCTTCACTTTAAAATAATAATGAATCGTATTTATCTTTTTTTTTTTTTTTTCTTTATCGGTATTGCGTTACACTTGTCACTTGAATTAACTACAAACAATACTCACACGCAATGTCCACCGTATGGATATAGTCTCCCCTTGTGTATATAATAATTAGGCAGAATTTTGTAGCATTATGAAAAGACATTTAAGATTACTTAAGAGGATCAGTAATATTGAGTAGTTTATGGTTGGTGTAGTAATTAAGTTGGTAGAGAAAACAAAATTTCTGTCCTTATGGAAGCCGAAGCCTGCATGATAACTTTTATCATGACAGTTGGCTTGCCCCCAAATCAACATCTGTTAGTCATAAATTCAAGTTTTATGTCAGTCCCAGTTTTGGTGAAAAAACTTCAGTATTAAGCAAATTGTAAATGGACAAAACACTTTTAAAAGAGTATTAAAACATAAGGTAAAACCTTAAATATAGTTCCTTAAATTAAATATATTAGGTTTCTAGTTAAATTCATATACATTGATTTTAAATATTCTTAAAAAAGATAACATTGTTTTTGTTTCATTGGTTAATGTAACCATGTATTTGAATTCAATTAGAGAACCTAATGTACCTGACCTAAGGAATTGTACCTAAGTTTTATCCTAAAACATAACACATGTATGATTGAGCATAATGAAAAAGGTTTTTTTTACCAATAGTATATATTCAACAAATTATCTCAAATAAACTTTACAAAAAATAAAAAATAAATTAAAGGGTAACTTTTGTATCTTCACCCTCGCTTTCTCTCTCCATTAACTGACAATTGATTGGCATTGACTGATGTACTTGAACTGTTGAATAATATATAAGATCGTCACATGCGAGAAGTTCGAAAAATATAAAAGTAAAGTACTTAGACTTGCGTGAAATTTGGCAACCTAATTGGAATCGCTATGAGGATTGAAACTCATCACCTTTGGCCTATGCCACTTTTTAGGCAAATTCCTTCATTTAGGTTTTCTAATAGTCAAATTTGTTATTTATGGTAGTTTTAACTTTTGTTATAATTTTTAATTTAAATGTTAGAATAAGGTCTCTTTTGTTTTGGGACGTTTTTGTTGATTTTGAAATTTACTCGACTTTTTCGTTTTTAACAATTTTTCCTATTTATAACCTAATTTCGTGCCTACCATGAATTAGGGTTTTTAAGGGTCTTCTAGCTGCCCTAAAATTCATTTGCTATTTATATTATTTGTAGCCTCCAAGGTAATTTATTTTTCATTAATAAAATTCTAACGCCCCGAACCCAAAGCATGAGTTTGACACGTGACAACCGCCGCATACCCATAAGGCGTGCCTTATGAGTGTGCCAGGCCTCACTAACAAATTACAATACTAGCACCAATGAAATTAAAATCTCCAAAATAATCCACTAATCAAGGATGTATCAAATAATTAAATTTCATAACACCACTAATCCAAAATTTTCTTAAACAAAGGTCTCTCACAAAATCACAGAAATAGCAGTCATGATACGCTTGATAATCTTGTCTAACTTTCTTCCCACACTACTCCCTTGCAACGTTTGCGCTAACTAATCCTCAGAATCTGAAATGGGGAAATAAATGGGGGGTGAGCTGGGAGGCCCAGTAAATAACCAAATATCCTTATCCAGCCGGATCAAACATACATTTGTTAAAAACATATATACATAAGTAGTACGAATTCTTAAACAATGATTTTGATAAAACACTTGGTTTGGTTGACAAAATAAAATATAATTTCATTTGCAAATAGCAAGTTAAACATATTCAAAAATAAATACAGATACAAATATAGATTCAAATACAGATTCAGATACAGATATAAATACATATACTAAACAGTCTTGGTGACTACGGCCACATTATCCTTGTGACAAGGCCCAAAAACCACACATAGGTCGGTGGCAAACCCCAGAATGAAACTAGTTTCGGTACCAACGTATAATCCCCATTGGCGGGGCCCAGAACATAGTCAGACTGAGAGTTTTCAAATATCAAAACACATTTAAAATATATTTGAATTCCAAAACATAGTGATTTTCAAACCTTATTCAAATTATGTACAAAAACAAATCAGTTTAACAAATAAGCTGTATAAAGATTCTTATAACATATAATCACATGTTTGATCCGAATTTTTGAAGTAAACAATACTTTACAAATACAATTATTTTTCTGATATTTCGAAACAAAGTTGATTTTGGCATAATAGAATAATAAACTATAATAATAAGTTTACAAATAGGAATATTTAATATATAAAATTGAGAAAATACTAGTTAAGGATAAAGGTTACTTACCTCTAGCAAGTAAAAGATAACATAATCCTTCCTATCTTCTCTTTTCAAATCTCACAAATCAGATCCTAATCAATTATACAATAACCAAAATACATTAATTGACATAAATAATGCTATTTACTTAGCAACTAATTTATTCACTAGACTGCCTAATATTGGCCTAAATCCTTCTCCATTCTTTCACGTCAATAGCTATAGCCATGACAAGTTTTATTATTTTTATTTATTTTCTTTCTTTTCTTTCTTTTTCTTTGACTGCATGTACAGCAGTATTAACCCATACTTCACGTTAAAGACTAGGACTTGTTTATCTTTTATATATTTTCTTTTTGTTTCTTTTTCTTTCTTCACGTCAATGGACTAGGCTACCTTTTATTTCTTTTCTTTTCTTTCTTTTTCTTTTACTGCTGCATGTACAGTGGCCATCAATCTCTATCACGTCAAACCTATACTCATGCCTAGTCTAGGAAATCAAACAGTAAATATAGATATGGTATTCATAGTTCCTATGCAGCAATTCTACTACGTATTGCTCCTAAATTTGGCTGATTCAGACTATGATATTCATCAATAGTAATTAAATCTAAAAGAAAAGTTTTCTATGCTCTTACCTTAAAGAATTCTCCAATTTATCTTTTCTTGAAATCCTTCAAATCTTGCCGTCAAAAAGTGTCTATAGGTGTTAAATAAAGTTTATAACTCTATTTATACTCTAATATTGCTAGGGTTACAACTTATTTATTTTTATTTCTACAAACTTCTTAAATAATTGATTTATTTGTATTTTTACCCCACAATTAAAATTACTAAGTTACCCACTTAAACAAAAACTCTTTTTTTTTTTTTTTTCTTTTTTCTTTTTTCCTTTGGGACCGGGTATTACAAAGTATTTAGAATTAGTTTTTTCTCTATTTTCTCCATTCCTTACGGATTCAAGGAGGTCTTTAAACATATGTTAATTAGTAGAGCAAGCTTCATAAAAGCATACATCACTAAAAAAATTCTGATTTTCCCATCTCTCTAAGAGGTCAAAATTTTTTTTTTTTTTTTTAAACAATTTAACCGATAATTTTATTTTAGGATAATATGCATTAAGATATTCTGAAGTTTTATGTTGTTGCAATAAGACCTCCTTAACTTCTTCTTCTTTTTTCCGCCAATTTAGTATATAAACTCTAATATAATCCATTATGTCAATTGTCTGTCTATTTTAACTTCTTCTTCTTTTTTGCACTCATTCATTAAAAACAAAAACCGAAAAAATAAAAAAAGGATTGGGTCTTACTGCAACAATATACAAATTTAGGAGGTCTTAGCGCATTTTTATTAAATTTTTGGTGCAAACAAAAAAACACATTTTACCTTTATTTATTTATTTTATTATAAGTTGGATTACTCTTCCCTAAGTAATTAAATATACTTACATAGCATAAAGTGTTAAACAAACACTTTTTTTTCTTTCTTTCTTTTTTTAGATAAAACAAATACTTATTAAAAGCCAACGCAGAGATGAACACAAAACAACTAATTATTAATTAAGTTATTTGAAAAGAAATTGAATATTTTTTGAAAATTCTTGGTACTGACCGACATTAAACCAAACTTGAGAGATGCTTTTTGTATTTTACCCTATTATGTAATTCCAAATTGAGTAGCTTTCTTAATCCAAAACACCCCCGGAGACTTGATTATTGAGGTTGGCAACATAGATGGACCATTTCATACAAAGTGCGTATTGCAATTTCCAAAATAATTTATAAAGTACCTTTGTCCCCTTGATCACATAAATCCGCACAAATTACAAAATTTCAGTGAGTTGAACCCCACAGTTGCTTGTTTTTAAGGAGGATAATTACTATTATACTACAAGGCTATTGATATTTGAACAATACAATTGGAGATTCAACATAACTGGGTGAAAATTTTTTAATTGATCAAACTGTTAAGAAAACAAAAATTGTAGAGTGTTAAAAAAAATTATTAAGATCGAGAATATGATATTCTTTTAAAAAATTAATGTAATTCTTGCTTCTTCTTTTTTCATGAATGATATTTAACTTGATCAATCTATCCCAAAGAAAAAATATTTTTGATAATCATGGATGATATAAGTCATATTGCATTATATTCTCCCCCCTCAACCCCAGACCAAAAAAAAAAAAAACTCTCGCTGTCTTCATTTTTCAAATAAATAAAAAAACTATTCAAAACTTCAAAAACAATACATTTCTCACATAATTGATTATTCCAAATTTCCAACATAAATTTAATTACTGAAATTTCTTATTATATGAAAAAGAAACATTACTCCAAATAATACGAAATAATTACTACTACTTAACAAATGATGGGTCTATTGTTGGCCCCGCCCTCTCATCCTCATCATTTACGTCTATGCGAATATGCGAAAGGCCAAAAGTGAGAAAACGGTCCATCCGGGGGTGGAGTTTCCATCCCTTTCGTAAGGGGTGTGACGTGTGAGCATATACTTAAATCCCACGTCGAGACCCACCCAATCAAATAGAAGGAAGAAGGGTTCTATTGGATGTACTACTTAATCATTTTTCCTAAAATCTTACTCATATAGAAATAAATACATACATGCACCTTTAACATCTTATTCATATTTTCGGAGTGATTAGAAAATACACACTTTTAATAAAAAACTTAAATATTTTATATTTTGAGTGAATTATTGAAACCATCCTGAAGATTTGACCTAATAACAGGAACTATCAAAAGTTTTTAAAAACATCCAATTTACCTTAAGTACAAATGGTTTTGAGAAAAAATTCGTTGTTAAGTAATGTTTGTATTTAGGACAAATTGAATATTTTTAAAAAATATTTATAGTTTCTGTCATTAACTCAAATCTTCGGATAATTTCTATATTTTATCCCTTTATCTTTTTCACCAATCATCGAGCTCGGACACATTACGCCTTGAATGTGTGTGTACATTATCTAAAAGCGCGTGAGATAAACATCTTAAAGAAGATGAAGTTAGGTCCTGGAACTGACAGACATGCAACACGTGACAAAGTTCTAACTAAAATCTGAAGTTATTCGATCAAAATTGACAGCATTAATATGATGGGTCCACATGGGCCACCTCTAATCTTAGCAATTTGTTGAGGTAGAGAGAAGCTTCGGATTTCTTGCTTTGAAGGAGAAAAATGATAATAATTTGGAACATTTCTTGGGCCAGAATTTTCTTGATTTGACTTGAAGTGGTATTTGGGGTAGTGTTGAACTGGGGTTTCGTTCTATGTCGATTAGGGGCCCATTTAGATAGGAGAGCAGTTAATGTTTGTTGAATTTTGACTTTATACGAATTTTGTTGGGAACGGCAAGACGGCCAGTTAAACTTAAAGGATAAGGCATGGCTAGTGGCTACTGGCTACAGAGATTCACCATGTGCAGCTGTAAATTTTTGCACAATTTAGATGTAGGGCCATGTAGGGAAGTAGCATGTTATTTACTTTCTAAATTAGAAAGTTTGTGGTTAGAAACATTAACTATGCTTTAATTCCCTATCACACTTTTTTGTTAACTTCGATTTTAATTGTATTTGTTTAAGTATTGGTCTAATCAGGACACTTGTTTATATTTCAAGAACTTTCTCTCTTAACTGACTAGTTTATGATTCATTCAAAGAACTATGGGCATTAGTACTTGGTGGCGATCAATAAAATAGCATTACACATTTGACATGAAAAGGATGTACTTTTGATTGGAACAATAGGGAGAGGCAAATTTTATTTCTTTAATAAAGTCATGAATTTACATTGGGCTCATACGCAGCTAAAAAGCTAGCGATGTGATATGAAGTGGTACATCTTCGATCCAATCAGATTCAGTACACTAGTTTAGTATATAACCAATGTTGTTAAGGAAAATTTGACTAAAGCATCAGTATCAAAAGTCTTACCACAAATTTGCAGACATGCAGCATGTGGTGCACGGTGCACGTATTTCATTTGACAAGTTGTATTAGCAATAAATCAAGTTTGAAGGAATTATTTTATGCACATGACATATACTCTTTCTCTTCATAACAACAACTAAACAGTATGATAAAGATAAAGGCTCCGTTTGTTTCGACGTAAAACATCTTTTGGAAAACGACTCATTTTCCAAAAAACATTTTCTAGAAAACTGATTCATTTTCCTATGTTTGGTAGCAACCTTGAAAACAAAGTTAGAAAACGTTTTCTGATGTTTGGTACGCACAAAAAAATCATTTTCCAAAACATTTTTTTCGAAAACGTTTTATGTGTTTGCTATAACCAACTATATTATCATCCTATTTACCAAAAAAAAAAAAACTATATTATCATCCACAAAAAATAAAATCAATAACATTTTTTTGTATAATTTTTTTTTTCTTGATGAATTCATTTTTTGTATAATTCAAAACATGTATATAATATGTATATTGCCAAACATAAGGACTGCAAAGCCAAACATTTTTTCTATAATTCATTTTCTGATGAATTCAGAAGACAAAATGGCCTCTAACTTGCCGGCAAACTCTCTTACACATTTAATCAAACATAAGGAATGTAAAGCCAAAGACCAGTAGAACCAAGTCCTATCACCATACCTAGCAGACCACTTCTCCACATGTACATCCAATCACGCACAACCTCATCCACCAACACCAATAATATCTGATTTGTCCACCAACACCCAAGTTTTTGTAGCTCACGTATCCTCACTCATTGAAAAACGAAAAACCCAACGTAATGACAACCGAGTCAAACCCAGTTCAAAACATGTTTAACAAATGAAGATCAATCAAACCCACAAAGTGTATGAAGCCAAAATAGAGAGAGATTGGCAGTACCATTGAAGCATTTCACTTATGGGTTTTACAGTAGTCATCAAGTTGTTGAGCTTCCTGAGAGAAATTCTGAAAGTAAGGGAACAGAAGCCTAGCCTCAGCATACATTCTCCAACACTTCACACTCACTAAGCTTCAACAGGGCTTTATATAGAAGAAATATCTTCACTTTCCCCAAGAAAAAAAAAATAGAGCAAAAAATAGAGTACCAAAAGCAGAGCAGTCTACAAAGTGTTTTAGTACTTTTTTGGGCTGGTATGTTATGTATGTTGTGCTCTGCTGGGAAGAGAGCGCGACAGAGTGAGAATGGAAAGAGAGCACGACAGAGGGAGAGAAAGAAGAGCGAAAGGGAGAGAGCGAGAAAAGAGTGGGAGAGAGAGAGAGAGACGGAGCCTACCTCACGGATTCAAGAAAGTCAGGATTGAAGAGGGGAGAGCTTGTTTTACGGAAAACAGAAGCGTAAAACAAGCCCGGAAAAACAAGACAAATTTTTTTTTGGTTTTCCGTTGACCAATTCGAGTTTTCTGTTGACTCACATTTTCTGACACTACCAAACACAGGAAAACTCGTAAAACCTTTTACAGAAAATATTTTACGTCGAAACAAACGGAGCCAAAATTACTAGAAATGAAAAGAGTAAAAGAAGTATGGAATAAATAGGCTGCAAATAAAATTAAATTAACAATAATAAAATCTGAAAATAATTGATTGAAACTAAAATTCATAATTTATTTGATAAACTTGATAAACTTACAGAAATAACTTGAGAGATACAAAAGGAGAAGGTTTTGTTCTCTGAGAGGGAGGGAGAGAGTTTACAAAGAGTTTTTTAAAAAACTAGAAGTGGTAAACTGAGCGGTGCCTTCTACAAACCAGAAGGATAGTTTATATAGAACTTGAAAAAGTAAAATAAAGAGTAAAATTGAACAGTAACTTGAGCAATAATTTGGTCAGAGCATTTGAACAGTAGTCTTGGTAACTTGGAAAAGTAAAATCTGGACGAAATCTGAATTTTGAGATTTGTCTGGATCTTCTTGCCGAAAGTAGTCTTCTTTAATTTGTCAGAAATCTTGTCACTTTAAATTTTGTCAATTTGAAATCATCTTGAAATGGAATTTGTCTAGAGCCTTTGAACTTGCGCCGAAAGTAAAAGTAGTCTTCTTTAGTCATCTTTACATCTTGTCATAGATTTGCCTGTTCCAAGCTTTTTTGTGTTGGAGTAGAGACTGATAGCGAGTCGGTGAGCTGTCTGCATTGGTAAGCGTAAGGCCGTTGGTCAGCCCGTGTTAGCCGAGGATAGGCGTTTTAAGGTGGTCCAGGCAGTGTTCCAGTAGAAGCCTCACAGAAGTCTTACAATCCCTACAAAAGCCCAGAAATCCTTAGATTTGGTAAGTTTAAAAATGAATAATCTTAGAAGTTCTAGCTTTAGGTCTCAGATGTCTTCCAAAATTGATACAGTTAATAAAGAAAAAGTTAGCATAACAGATGTTAGTTCAGATAAAAATTGGCAGAATTGGAATTTACTTTTAGTTCCACAAAATAAAATTTATAAGAAAACAACTTTTTCAAATATTTCATTTCTCTCAAATTATACAATAAAAACTGTAGAAAGAACTTACTCTTTGAAACAAAGTTTTGAAACTATTCAATTACTCAGGTAGTGATGAGATTGACAAAAATATAAAAAACTTTTCATTTATACATTTTGGTTTAGTTCAAGTTGCGGTCAAACCTTTAACAAGACAAGGATTAAATACTAGTGTTCTTTTATGTTTAAGAGATGGTAGATTTAAGATTTATAAAGATGCTTTATTAGGAATGGTAGAATCGTCCCTTTTTCAAGGACCAATTTATTTTAATTGTTATCCCAAATTTTGCAGTATCTTTAACTGATGAAACTGTATTACAAACTTTAGAATTAGATATTGAAACTTCAGGTTACAATATGTTAGAAGGTGCACAACCTTTAGTAATTGTTTATAGAATTTACTACAAATTGATGAAAACTACTCTTAGAACCTCAAGCTTTGATGGAAAGTCCGAAAGGCAAGACTTTATTATTACAAGCTAGTACAAGTGATTCTCATACTAGAGTCCCCACACAAATTAATTGGAATGAAGTAAAGTTACCCAATAGATGGCTACTAAAAAATGTTATCCAACCAACTCCTGTTTAAAGTACTTTAGAAGATGACATAGACTACATAGATAAGCAGCTAGATGGTTCTATCAGCATAAATTTCCAGCCTTTTAGAAAATCCACAAGTTCCTACTCCTCTAGATATAGTAACCCTTACAAAGAAAAAATAGTGTCACCACCAAGATGTAATTTTAACAGACTCAGATTGCCAGAAAATTCTAGGATAGATGACGATTTAAGACATAATATAGATAGACTAAATAATTTAAGATTTGTTGAAAAAGAAGATAGATCACAAAAACTAGATTTAGACAAATATAAAAAACCAAGTACTAACTCAAATTATACTAACCCAAATTTAGATGGAATAATAAAAGGTAACGTAATAAACACCCCTTTTTACTCCACATCTTCACAAGTCCCCCCCACCTTTTACTCCACGTCTTCTCAAATTCCTTCATCCTCACAAATTCTTCAAAAAAGGCCAAATTCCCCAACAAATTCTGACATGGGATATTTTCCTCCTCATATGTATGACCCACAAATTAATATGATTACAAAACCTTTTGAATTAAACAAAGAAAAATTAAGAAAAGGTTTTATGTCCCCAAAATATGAAAATAGAAGAAAAGAATTTTTTGCAACTTTTTCAGAATTTTTACGAAACTCATATAAGAAAGAAATATTATAATTTTATGAATGATATACAAACTGAAGTCAACTTCTTTGAATAGTTTGATAAGTATTATAAGCCAAAAAATTTAGCTGATAGAAACACAAATTCTTTACTACAAAAAGAAGCTACACATAGACCATTGACTACTCCAAACACCATCATCACAAAAGATAAGACTACAAATCATGCACATATAATTTCTTAACACTCCATCATTGACTCCAGGACCCATAGACAATTCCTAATACTAGCCGAACTAGACTATTGACTCCAATTACCGACAACATTCATTTTGCTACAAAACAAACTCCCATGACTATAAACAATACAAACCAACAAGTTACTGACAACATAGACTTAGCCAAAAAAACAAATGCAAACTATCAATAAAACTACAAAAAAATTGGTTAAAAGTTGAAAGCAAAGAAGTTGTACATGAAGAATTTCCCCCATATGAATGCATAATCATAAATCATAGAAACCAACAACTACTTGCCTCCCCCATGAAAAATGTAAGCTTAAGTGATGAAACCAAAAACTTAGAAAAAATTATTGAACAAAATAATTACTCAAATACATATCTAAAAATCATAGGTACCAAACTTGACAGAATAGAAAACAAAATTGATCCCATCAAACCAACTACAAAATTAGATATTGAAAAACCTTTGTTCACACCACATGAAATACCCCCAAAATTACGTGTTTCTTTTAAAAAAGATAATACTGATTTATTAGAAGAAATCTCCAAAAGATTACAAACTTTAGATATAACAAATATTGCTTCCTCCTCACAAACTAAGGAACAAACTAATCAATTCAAAAGAATTAATACCATAGATAAAATAAAACAAGATATTCCAAAAGTTGAAGAATACATTGAAAATCTACAAAATCAATTTAAAGATTTAAATATTAATAGAATTGCAAATGAAAGAGATTTTCACGCCAAGCCTTTAAGAAGTCGTATTGCAAGAACAAGATTCCCTGGAAATGTTTCAATTACAAGAAATTTCTATCCTAGACCAACTCCCCCAGATTTACAATTTGAAGAAAGAGAATTAACAGTTAGAAATTCTTATAATGCTGAATCCTTATATGAATGGAATATTGATGGCATGTCACAATATGAAATTTTAAATGAATTACATGAAATGCTTATGGTTTCAAATGTTTACAAAAGTAATAATAAAACTGATCACCAAATTGCAAATATAATTATTACAGGTTTTACTGGTCAATTAAAAGGTTGGTGGGATAATACTTTAACAGATACTGATAGAAATTGGTTAGCAAATGCCTACAAAAGAACTCAAAATGGAATTACCATAGTAGATGAAAATGGTTTACAAATTCAAGATGCTGTTAATACTTTAGTTTTTGCCATAACAAAACACTTTGTAGGAGACCCAGCAGATTATAGGGAAAGTGCTTATGATAGCTTAGAAAATTTAAGATGTTATACTTTGTCAGATTTTAGGTGGTATAAAGATGTTTTCCTTTCAAAAGTCTTAATTAGAACTGATAATGCTGAAGCTTTTTGGAAAGAAAAATTTATAAGTGGATTACCTCATTATTTTGCTTACAAGGTTAGAGAAAAATTATTTGAAAAAGGTCACACAGATTATGCACAAACTACTTATGGAGAAATTATTTGCACAATTCAAAAAGTAGGATTAAATTTATGCAATGATTTAAGAATGACTCACCAATTAGAAAAAGAGAGAAAATATGCTAAATTAGAACTAGGAAATTTTTGTGAACAATTTGGTTATTCACCATTAAAAACTATTGCCCCATCTAGACAAAGAAGACAACAAAAGATTTATAAAGATAATTATAAAAATTACAATAGTAATAAAAGACATAAACCCTACAAATTTTATAATAACAAAAATTACAAAAATTCTAATTTTAAGCCACAAGCTACAAATTTTAGAAAACAAAAAGATAAAACTCCTGTTTGTTATAGATGTGGGAAAACTGGACATTTTCAAAAGAATTGCAAAGTTAAGAAAGAAATAAATAAAATAGATATTAATAAATACAATACAGAACAATTAAAAAACAAGTTTTTACAAATTTTACAAACTGACTCAGAAAATGACTCAAATGACTCTTTAGAAGATAATGCCTCGGATAATGAAAATTTTCAAATTGAAAACTCCTCTGATAGTTCCTATTCAGAAAATTCCAGCGAAGAAGGGATAGAATTATGTCACTGTGATAACAAAGATTTCTTGTTCATGCAAGAAAACTATAAATGTTTTAACAAAATCATAACAAATTATTTTTGAATTAATTGACAAAATAGAGGACCCAGAAATAAAATTTGAGTATTTAAAGAAAATTTCCCAAACAGATCATCAAATTACCCCATTAGCAAAAACAGATAAAACAAAATATAATTATACTAATATTTCAGACATGTTTAAAACACAAAAAGCTCAAACTACAATTCAAGATCTTCAACTAGAGATAAATTCCATAAAACAAGAAATTAAAGAAATTAGGACTGATTCTCAAATTGCTCATGAACAATTTAGCCAAGAACTATTAGCTTTAAAATTAGAAAATAATTCTATGAAACAAACTCCCATTATTTTAGAAATAGAAGACAAATTACAAGGAGATGATGATATAGAATTCCTAACTAAATCAAATTCTACTGACCTTTTCATAAATTTAATAGATAGAGTATTATTTCAAAAATGGTATACTGAAATTCAAATTGTAGTGAACAAAGAATATTATTTTACTATTGTTGCTTTGTTAGACTCAAGAGCTAATTCAAATTGTATTCAAGAATAATTAATTCCAGCAAAATATTACCAAATGCACATGTTTGTAGGGATGGTATTTATATTCAAACAACTTTTGTCTTTGTAAAAAATATAACTAACAAAGTAATATTAGGGAACCCTTTTATAACCTTACTATATCCTATCAGAGAAATTTCAGAAAAAGGTCTTACTACAGAAATTTTAGATCAAGAAATTACTTTTCCTTTTGTCATGCCACCTATGACAAGAGATATAAACTTGCTAAAAGAAATTTCATTTTCAAAAGAAATAAATTTAATTTCTAAAATATCTCAACAAACTTAGCAAACTACTCCTTCTTTTCAATAGAATTTAAAGTTATTACTTAGTACTCTTTCCAAGTTTTTTATTAAGTGCTTTATAACATAAAAGGCTCTAACAAATTATACTTTTCAGGATGAAGAAGATAGAGTTCGGAAGATATAGCCTTCCTCTTTATCCCAAAGGAACAAATTTTAAATTCAGAGTACTTAATAATTTAGCCAGTTCCATCAACGAGGAACAACAGTGTCTTTTAGATGCTCTCTGGAACACTCGTTATGATGGAAAGAAATTTCTAGACAGCGTTAATGCTTTAACATATTATTTTAGTCAGCTCAATTTTAATTCCATAGACAGCAAGCAATTTTCCTCTTTTACAGGAATCCAAACTACCTCTCAAGATCCTAGCAGCAGTTCTACTCAAATTACAAATTTATTAGAGATGCCCCCACTGGGCCGAGATGCTTTTACCCCATTGGTAAAAGACAAAGGTGAACAGTGTGAGTTGAAAAGCTGGTCTCTCGACAGCCAATCTTTATTCCCACTGGATAAAGAAAAAAGTGTAGAAACACAAATTCTTAGATTACCACAAGAACTCAATGATAAGATTTTCCAACTTGCTGAAGATAGGTCCCAAGGTTTATTAATCAAATTACAACAATACTTTTTTGACAACAAAGTCATTATTCCAGGAATATCCTCCCATATTACTGATAGATACTTAGGCAACCTGTTGACACCCCATTTTGCTACCTACATTCTAACCCTCACACAAACTAGGGTTTTTACAAATTAAAATTCTAAAAACGGAAAGTGCACAACTTGCCTAAATTAGGGTTTTAAACCAACAGTGTTTTTGACCGTCTGATCGACAACTAAAAGTAATCAAACAGATCTTTAAGTTGAGACGATTGAAATGACGTGTCACGTGTTTGAATCGGACCACGTGTGTGAAAATTATATCCGGTTGAAGTTTTAATGAACAGAGTGCATAATAATTAAATGGCATTGGGCACATAAGATTAATCCAAATTAATTATGATTGGTCCATTAATTGGATTAATTTTAATTAATAAGGTGTAAATATCTTATTGGCTCAAAGTATTAAATTATCATGGACTCTAGCACATTGGATAAACTGAACAAGTTAATTGGATAATTGTTGATTAATTAATTAATTAAAACATTTGAATTAAATCATTCAGTGTTTTAAGGAGTTAAGAAATCACCAATTATCTGATAATATCTGAAATCAACTGGCAATAATTTGAAATTCAAGTTTTAAACAAACAGATAATACTGATTCATTTTATATAAAAAGGGGAAGAGAGTCACAAAACAAGGGGAGCACAGGTAAGGTCGAAGGTAATCAATGTATCATTTCTTTTATTATAATTCTCACAGTTTGTTTTAATTGGAGATACTAACATTATTTTATTTGTTTTCTTTCGTGAACATGAGCATACAACCGTGGTCAACAAAGAACACACAAGAAATTTTACAAAGCCACAACAACAGAAAATAAAACAGGGAGTAATCTAAACGATTTCCTTCTTTTCTGTACTTTTGTTTGCACTTTCAATACAAGGTAATCTCACATTTGTGTTCCTCCTTTCAGGCTTTCAAGAGCGTGATAATGAACAGAAAGAGCCACCACAACAATGGGGAAAACAAACATGCAGTTTCAGATGCTACAATATGGTAATCAAAACACTTGGATTCACTATAATTTCTATCTGTTCATAAAATCTAATCCACATACATCCAAAACATATGTCCACTGCTATGATCATAAGCCCACACACGGCTTGACTTACACATGAACCAAATTCTACATGCACAAACACAAACACTGCCAAACGGGTTCACACAAAACCCACAACCATCACAACCACATACACGGCCAAAGGCATACAGCCACCATCACATCCACCACCCACGGCACAAACCATGGCCAAACCCCGCCAAACCCGTGAGCCTCTTGGCTCTTGCTCCACAAACCTAAGACCACCATGGTCTTGATTTCACACAATACCAATCCCATACGGGTTCACCCAAACAAACCAAACCCATACCCATCACCCACGGCCAAAGATAACAACCCATCACCAACACCCAATCCGTGACCCATACATAGGTTCACCAAAATCTAGAGTGAGAGTGAGAGTGAGCCGTGAGTTTGAGAGAGAGGGGGAGGCCATAGACGCCGTGAGAGAGAAATGCCGAGAGAGAGAGAGGCAAGGCACGGCCTTGCCGAGCCAAAATCCTCCACCACCGGTGGCGGTGAAGAGCGGCGGTGGTGAGTGCAAACGGAGCTCGAGCTCTTATTCTTGGCCATGGAGTTTCGGTGAGAGAAAGTGAGATTAGAGAGAGGAAAAAGAGAGAAGATGAGAGGCGGCTGGAGTGGCTGGAAAAAAAAGAAAGAAAGAAAGAGACGGGTCGGGTCAACCCGACCCGGTCTTTTTTAGTGAAACCCTACCCGGTTCCAAAAGTGGACCGGGTTGCCCCCCTCATTTAACCCAATCAGACCCACGGGTCAAACAAAAACTTTAACCCATCAGGCCCAATCCGAATCCCAAAGCCCAATCCTCCTTTAACCCAATAAGCTCATCTCTAAAATCCTACAAGCCCAATCCGAAAATTCAATTAAAAATCCAAACCCATTTGAAACCAAATCCAATCCAAAATTCTCTATTCCACCCTAATTTAAATCCACACTCAAATAATTCAACCCAACAAATCTAAACTCAAAATTACACATTGACTCCAAAATTCCACAAAATTACATTTTGACCCCAAACTTTCCCAAAATTACACATTGACTCCAAAATTCCACAAAATTACATTTCGACCCCAAACTTTCCCAAAATTACACATTGACTCCAAAATTCCACAAAATCATTTGACCCCAAACTTTTCCAAAATCACACTTTGACCCCAAAACTTTTCCAAAATTACATTTTGACCTCAAAACTTTCCAAAATTACATTTTGACCCCAAAACTTTCCAAAATTACATTTTGACCCCAAAACTTTCCAAAATTGCATTTCAACCCCAAAATTTCCCATAATTGAATTTTGACCCCTAAGCCATACAAGCATTCCTCACAAGCTATACAAGCAATTCTTCTCAAGCTATACAAGCAATCTTGAGGTATTCTTTACAAGCCATACAAGCATACAGGTATAAATTCTAGAACTGAAATTTATTTACTTGTATTTGATTGTTTTGTTTCTATTTCTTGAATACCATGCTTATATGACTATAACATGATATTTCACATGAAATAAATTAAACAACAACTTGAACATTAAAATTGGATTTTGATGCGAACATGAGTTTATGTACTTTGACATGATATGAATATTGGCCAAGTTTAATCTAGAAGACCGACGTATGTCGGGTAAAATGGGGTGCAAACACCTTCCCATTTTATAACCAAGCCTCCGAATCTTGAATTGAGGGTTCGTATTACAAAGTGTCTTGTAAACAAACAGTTTTCCCTTTTACTAGACTGTAACTAGGAAACTCATTTACATGTAATTATTTCTTTTTACAAATTCATTGGCAATTGTACAAATTCAAAGATGAATAAAGAGGAATTATTGTTATTGTGGAATTTCTTATTTTGTCCAAATAATTAAAATAAGTGGCGACTCCATTTACATGTACAATCAACCTTCAAATCGAGAGGGTTGATCCAATGTCAATTGGGTCACATTTTGAGGCCCATTTGACCCTCGGGTCGTGGTTCTCACGCCAATACATTAATCTAGATAAATGCCAAGATAGTATGAGAGCTCCTATATGGTACTTTGAGATGTCAAGCTAGCAGTGAATTAAACCTATCCCTAAACAAGTCCTTTTTCATAGATATTGACTCAATTCCTCCTGAATGGGTCAATAAAAATAATCATTCCTATAAACTTCTACCAAGTTACCATTTTATTTGTTTATATGCCTCTTCCTTAAATAATAGCGAGAGATTTTATAATCAAATTGACCCAACAAATTACAAATTTTCTGTTACAGACATTCAAAGATGTAGAGCCCATATGTACAATATAATCCAAATGAGATTCCAAGAAGATCTGATCCCTAGAATTATAGCACAAACTCCCCATATGACCATCTCTTCAGAAATTAGAAATCAAGTCAACTTATACCCAGAACCCCAATTATGGAACAGTCAAACTACAAAAGAGTATATTGCATACTGGAAACTCCATGAAAATGAAATTCTTGAAGAAGAAGACTACGCCTACTACGAAAATGAAGAAGAAGATTATGACTTTGATGAAGAAGCTATCCACAATATGGACACTTAGATTGTCGGCATTATCACAGTCGTTGATCTCAAACTAATAAGATTCCTGACAAGTTCTAAAGCAAATTATTGACAAGTTTTCAAATTGGACAAGATGTAAAGAAGACATAAAGAAGACTCAAATTTCAAATTGGACAAGATGTAAAGACGACTAAAGAAGACTACTTTTACTTTCGGCGCAAGTTCAAAGGCTCTAGACAAATTCCATTTCAAGATGATTTCAAATTGACAAAATTTAAAGTGACAAGATTTCTGACAAATTAAAGAAGACTACTTTTGGCAAGAAGATCCAGACAAATCTCAAAATTTAGATTTTGTCCAGATTTTACTTTTCCAAGTTACCAAGACTACTGTTCAAATGCATTGACCAAATTATTGCTCAAGTTACTGTTCAATTTTACTCTTTATTTTACTTTTTCAAGTTTTATATAAACTATCATTCTGGTTTGTAGAAAGCACCGCTCAATTTACCACTTCTAGTTCTTTAGAAAACTCTTTGTAAACTCTCTCCCTCCCTCTCAGAGAACAAAACCTTTTCCTTTTGTATCTCTCAAGCTATCTTTGTAAGTTTATCAAGTTTATCAAATGAATTATGAATTTCAGTTTCAATCAATTATTTTCAGATTTTATTATTGTTAGTTTAATTTTATTTGCAGCCTATTTATTGCATACTTCTTTTACTCTTTCCATTTCTATATATGCGTGAGAGAGAGAGAGAGAGAGAGAGAGAGAGAGAGAGAGAGAGAGAGAGAGAGAGAGAGAGAGAGAGATTGACAACCCCCTCTTTTTTCTTTTTGGTTCTTTCTTAAAGCATATTCTCGTTTGGAGTAATTATAAAATAAAGTTTGAGCTTGATTTGTAACTAAACACTAAAATTGCAATTATAACAACATGCACCTTGTAGTTACAAAATTATTGCAATATATGGATCTTAATGAGTTTCTAGCACCTGGGATGTCTCTAGCACTAAGCCACTAAACGCACCAAACATTATTTAAAAAAAAAAAAAAAAAAAAACCACTGAAGCAATGCCATCCTTATTAAACTGTGGCTATATTTTGTTCGTGATTAAGGGTACATCAGTTTTAGTTTAAAATGTCAATTTATTTTCACATGAGACTTATGTACAGCTTTTTAAAATCTCAAATTTCTAGAGTTTTTAGATACATTTGTATTTTTACCCACCTTATTTTTTAAACAAAAAAAATCCAATATAAAAAACAGGGACTTTAAATTGTTTTGTAAGCCTTTTAAGTGCCAAAATACCACCTACAATTCAAATGAAAGGATTTAAGTTCTCAGGTGGATCTAAATGCAGCTTATGTGCTTTTTCATGACTTTAAGTTAAAGAAAAAAACTCATCAAGGGATCGGACTGCAATGATTTTGACACTATAGGATATTAATTTTTTATTTATATTTTGTTTGGAGGGGTTGTTTTCTTGAACCTTTCAAAATAAACTTATCTTGATAATTTGAAGTCGACTCTTGTATTTTGATTTAAGCTCCCTTTCCTTTTGGGGTAAATATAGCCCCTGATCTAGCACAAAAATCCCATTAGACCTCCAAACGACATGAATGAATTAAATTGACTAGATACTCTCATCCATACATTTGGCTTTAGAGTACAACAGAATTTATTTTCCTGGATAATAAAAAATAAGTTATTCCACCGAAAAGAATAGATAAATATCAAGAATTGAACCTGGATCGATCTCTAATTAGGGTGTCACGAACACAGGAGGGCAGATCATAGATTTTTTTTTAAAGGTACAAAACAGTTTTATTTATTAATTTTTTAGATTAAATTGCAAATAACATCCTTAAAGTTTGGGCTTATTTTGATTTTATTCTTTAAAGTTTCAAAATTTGGATTCGTATCTCTACAATTACATGTAGCTTTTGGAAACCTTATATTTATACTAGGTGTTGATATGTCCGTTAAACACCATGTAAGATCAAAACGACCAATTACATACAAGGGATGTGTCATTCACATTGGTCAATTTTTTTTCCTTATCACAATCACAATTTAATGGGTCTAACTGACACCACTCATACCTGATTCAACAATCCATAATGCTTAATAGTGGGATTTTATAGGTCCATCTATGAGATTTATGGTAGTTCCAACTGTAGCTTTTTCTCTAATATGGTTAGATCAGATCTTTTGTGATTAAGCGTCCTATCTTGATAGGTGGATGTGATGCTGTCTTTTATGGGCTCATTGTGTTGGGGTTTAATCACCTTTGTCGCTCTTCTTGATATTGTGATTTGTTTAGGGTCCTCATCCCTTTCTTTTTTTTCTTTTTTTTGGGGGGGGGGGTGGGTGGTGGAGGGCAGATTGTCATCGTGGTTGTTTAGAGTAGTTGTGATATATTAATTTGAGTGGTGTCTGTATTTGGCCTATATCTTTGCAGATTATTTGTTGTGTTGTCTAACCTAGTTTTGTATAGATGCTAGTTTTGTATTTGTTGTATTTGGCCTCAACTTATGTTTGGTTCCAGCAGGTTATTTCACCCCACATGCAAGTAGTTATGTGTTTGAGAGCAGTAGAAGTGGCTAATTCATATATGGTTATGGGAATCAACCCCTTGGCACAATGGTTAGCACCTTGGCTCTGGGGTTCGAATCTCACCACTGCCGTTTGGGGAAGTGACTTAATGGTAAAAAACCCTCGTGACCCATCACACCTGCGAATTCGAGAGTTGTGGGTTCGAGTAGTGGTAAGCCTCATTATTGCCCAGATGTGCCTCACGCCATTTCAAATTCAGGTTCAAGTGGGTTAGGACAATGACCGCATCTACGAGTCCCTTTTTTTATTATTAAAAAAAAAATCATATATAATTATATTAAGCATATATAAGTGAGTATATAATATTAATATATAATAAAAAATATAAAAAAATAATAGCAGCCGTTGACGTTTTCTTAGAATTTAGGTAGACCTCTTTGAAAGGAATAGTCTTTTTTGTGCAATTCCAAATGTGAAGTAAATGATCCTAGGAATTCTTACTCCCATTGGACCATGTATGTATTGAAATCCCGATTCTAGAATCTCTCAGTTCGAGAAATAAAAATAAAAATACGAGGATCAAACCATTTGTTCTAGCTCTTTTTTAAATTTGATAAATGGTTGTAATGTTTGTTCCTGCAAGTTGGAGACTTGTCTCTTGCTCATCAATAATATGTAGGGGTGGGCAATAACCCGCCAAACCCGACCCGCCCGCAAAAACCACCCGACCCGAGCACATATTTGGATGGATATGAATTATTATTTTTTCAAAATTCGGGTTTTCGGGCGGGTAATGGATTTCCCTTTTTTATCGGGTATCCACCCGACCCGACCCATCCGATCCGACCTATGTTTAAAAACAAAATAAAAACCCTAACCCTAACCCTACCCCTCATATCTCATTTTCTCTCTCTCTCTCTCTCTCTCTCTCTCTCTCTCTCTCTCTCTCTCTCTCTCTCTCTCTCTCTCTCATTTTCTGGCCGTCTCTCTCTATCCCTCACAGCCGTCTCTTTCTCTTTCTCTCTCCCTCACGGCTGCCTCTCACCTCCCTCTTCTCCCTCGCAGCCTCTCGCCTCCCTCTTCTCCCCCACGGCCTCTCCACCATCTAAGGTTCGTCATTCAAATTTTGACTCGCCTCCCTCTTCTCCCTCACGGCCTCTACACCACCTTCGGTCCTCCATTAAGATCTGGTCTCGCCTCTTTCTTCTCCTTCACGGCCTCTCCACCACCTCCACTTAGATTTGATTTGTGGTTTGATTTAGTTTTTAGGTTAAATTTCTTTGTGTTTTTTTATTTGGTTTTTAGGTTAGATTTTTTATTTGGGAAATTTGTGGTTTTGATTTGGTTTTTAGGTTAAATTTCTTTGTGTTTTTTTATTTGTTTTTTAGGTTAGATTTTTTATTTGGGAAATTTGTGGTTTTGATTTGGTTTTTAGGTTAGTTTTTTTTTTTTTTTGGTTTTTTTTTTGGGGAAATTTGTGGTTTTGGTTGGGTTTTTCTGGTTAGATTTTATTTGGGTGGTTTTGATTTGGTTTAATTTAGAAATTTTTGTTTTTTGAACATTGAGATGTTGAGTTTGATTTGGCTTTTAGGTTAGATTTTTCCTTTTTTGTGGTTTTGATTTGGTTTTTAGGTTTTTTTTTTAGTTTTTTTGGGAAATTTGTGGTTTTGGTTTGGTTTTTCTGGATAGATTTATTTGGTTTTTGATTTCGTTTAATTTAGAAATTTTTGTTTTTTGAACACTGAGATGTTGATTTTGATTTTGATGTGTTGTATTGTATACCCGATCACCCGCCCGCACCCGACCCGCCCAACCCAATCACCTAATTCGACCACCTCTATGGATGGTCAACGGATATCATCCCTTCAAACCCGGCTCAATCGAGTAGGGTGAAAAAATACCCCTAAACTCTCGACCTGCCGACCCATGCCCACCCCTAATAATATGTTTTTGTTTTATCAAAAAAGAAAAAGAAAAATGTACATCTTTGTGCTATTGGTATTCAAGTTATAGGTGCTTTGAAACTGATTTTTTGTTTAAGTCTCGTGGATGCTATTTGGGGGATGAACCTTTGCATTTGGTGGATAAATGGCATTTGATAGCTCTCTCTCACATTATTTTTCTTTCCTATAAAATCTCTATAATTCCTCATATTCATAACATAATTTTCAAGCTCCAACTATAGTGATTGTATTGGTTTAGAATCTTGATCTCTGTTTGGATCCCGAGAAATTGGGAAAAAGAAATGAAATAGAAAATTTTGGGTGCCTAGGAAATATTTTAAAGAAAATTAAATTGAATACAATTAGTATTTATTTTAGAGAACTTATTATAATATTTTTTTATTATAAATTTTTAAGTTTATTTAGTTGACTTGACACGTGACATAATTTGATTAGTCCAATTAGCGTATATAGCAAACATAGGTGATATTTAACGAACATATCAACAATTGGCATGGACAAAATGTCTTTTTTCCTAAATGCTACATAATGTTAGGGATACAGATCCAAAATTTTAAACTTTAAGGAATAAAATTAAAAATAACTATGGTGTAAATGGATTTACTTTAGCAATACAGCCCACTATGTCTTCTCCCTCCTCAGATCCGGCCTTTCGACCCTTCTCTCTCCTTCTCTCCATCCAAACCCCCCTTTTGTAGGGTTTTTTGTTGCTCGTCGAAGTCTTTGGATGACTCAAGACTTCGGTGCTCTCCCCTTCCCTTAAAGACAAGTCTTGGGTCTTTTAGTTGGCCGAAAGACCTCCAGCTACCGTGGATATTCAGTTGGCAATGGGTTTAGGGACTCCTCCCATTTTGTGCTTTTCTCATCTACCCTGACTTGGGGGTAGATTTGGCCAAGCTCCTCCTTTTTTAGAGCCCCAATACCCAAATCACATGACATCTTATGCCATGAACAATACGATTTGATTTCTTTGTTGATTGCTCGGATGAGACCATGGCTCTAAGCTTTCTATCGCACCAAACATCTCTAGCTGCTGTTGCTCTTTCCATCTACCTGATCATTGTAAGCATTGCATTTTCTATTGTATTTATGTTGTTTGGGGTTTCTTTAGTTGTTGTGTATTTGTTTTTTCATTTTTATTTTTTTTATGTCGTCCTTGTTGTAGAGCTCTGGGCCATGATGTATACCGTTTTTGCCGCCCTTGTTATAGGGTCTTGGACTTTTGGTGTAATCACATTGATTCCTTTCCAACTCTTTTGAATGCAATTGTTTCATTGTTGTGATTTTTATGAAGTTCTTTTTATTCAGAAAAATTAATAAAAATAAAAATTTACTTTGGCAATAAAATATTGGACAGAGTTTGGCTACAAACCAGTTTATAGCCCAGAGCTACAAACTCATTATGTGGCCAAATTATAAGGTGACATGTGTACTAAGTCATGTGAAACTCACATGACCCATTTAATTCATTAACAGAGCTTAACCCCCGTTAGCTCCTTTCTCACATCCCACCTTTCTCTCAATATCCCCAAACTCATGTGCTTGCCTCTTTCTCTCTCTCTCCACCTTCCTTCCAAACCCAAAAGCCACGCTTGCTTCTCTCTCTTCATCCTCATGTGAATCTTGAGTCCCTCTCTGCCTCCCACTCCTATCGCCCAAAAATCCAAGCCTTTCTCTCCGCCGGTCCCCCTCTCCCATGTTTCTGTCAGCCCCAGCCCTCCCAACGCCCTCGCAGCAACATCCCCTTCTCTCTTCCTTCGCAGATCCACTACCTAACCAACCATTTGGTTGTCTCATTTTCCTGTTTTGTGAACAATTCGTCCTCAAAGATATAATAGCTGCATTTGTGGAGAATTTTTGTGGATAAAATAATATGTTGGTTTTGGGTTGATAAGAAAATCTTGAGGAAATTACTCAAACATATTTAGTTGAGTTTAGAGGCTGAGGGGGTTGAGCAATCTAATGTTTTTGCTTGCTTGACAAGTTGTGGTGAAAGCTTTATTTTTAATTGATCCTTTTCGCTCTATATAATTGAGATGATTTGTGTAGTTGAATTTCAATGATTTTAATGTCAAAAACTTTGGTTTTTAGTTAAAATTTAAACTTTCTGGTTTTTAGTAAATTATATTTTTTTGGATTTGCTTAAGCCACTGGATTGGTGAGACAGATTTGGGAAAAGACCAAAGAGAACATTCTTCAATTTGGGAAAGAAAGCTTCATCAATTCGGTGGAAATTATATTTTCTAGCTTATTTTTGCAATTGAGGATGTTTACATGTTCCCTTTTTAAATGAGTTTACTGGTGCTCTTCTTTTTGTAATTGAGGTTGTTTGCTTGTTTGCTTGTAAATGGCGTAGGTTTTGGTATGGAAGGAAGAGAGAGAGAGAGAGAGAGAGAGAGAGAGAGAAGAGAGGGTTTTGGGGGTGAGAGAGAGAGAAAGGTGAGATGTAGGGGTGTCAAAAAAAACCCAAACCCATTAGCCCACCCAAACCCACCCACTAATTGCCCACCCAAACCCACTTATTTAATAAATGGGCAAATGGGTGCTAGCCCAATTAGACCCAATTAAGTTGAGTTTAATTGGGCTTTAATTGGGTTGCTTATTGGGCATCAACAAAAAGCCCAAACCAAAAAAAAAAAAGAAAAAATAAATAAACAAAAAAAAAAAGCAAGGAAAAATAAATAAGGAAAAATTAAAAAGCCCAAACCCGAAAAAAAAAAAAAAAAAAAAAAAAAAAAAAAAAAAAAAAAAAAAAAAAACTGGAAAAGCCCAAAAAAAAAAAAAAAAAAAAAAAAAAAAAAAAAAAAAAAAAAAAAAAGATTCTAAGATTGGTCATTTTGGAGGTTCCAAGGGTATTTCAGTAATTTTCCTAAGTTTTAATTGTTTTTTCATCATTTTATAGGCTTTAAGGGTATTTTGGTAAATATCTACTTTATTAAATGGGTTTAAATGGGTGGTTGGGTTTTAGCTTAGATAATTGGGTTGGGTTGGGTTTGGGTAATTCTAGTTATATAATGGGCTTGTAACTCTGGGCTATAAACTAATTTACAGTTAAACTTTATCCTAAAATATTTGTAGTAATAGGCTAATAGCGGCTGAGCCATCTTCAATCATATAATATACGTATAATAAGTTCCCCTGACCGTACGACTGGTGCAGTGCTATGTTGTGGGCAAATGAGTTGGAGACACTGGATTTATTCCCTTGCACAAGGTTTTAAGCAGATTTCCCTTTTAAAACGAATGTCAGCACCAAGCGCTTTAGCGCGTGACATATATGGTCCTCCCTGTTGGCCTGCTTTCAAAAAAGATTGGTTTGGTTCCAACTTCCAAGACACCTGCCCATAAAACTTGACCTCTCTAATTGAACGAGGCGAAGTGTCTAATTGGTGCAACTGTGCAAAGTATATTTAAAAAGCCATTTCACGATCAGGATTCAGGAGTGATGGTTTCAATTAATCTTATTTATTTTATGAACCATGATTTCAACCTAGTTTACAAAAAGATTCTAATACCTTCAATTAATGATTTAGAGTTTGTTTGTGGAATTCTTTTATTTAGATTTTAAGTTATTTTGTTTATGTAACACTTGTTAAAACATCTTTCTTTTCAAGCACAAATATACTTTTTCTATTTTAAGCAAAAGCAAAGTAATCAACGTATTCTTATAAAAGAAAAAAAAGAAATGAAAAAGTAATCAACTAATTAATTCGAAAAGTACTTAGTAATTAATTCTAAAACTTTACTTGACAATCCATTCTCAATCCAAAAGACACGTTTTGCTACCCAAAAAATCAAAAAGTGTGTTTGGTAGAACAAAAAAGTACGAATGGAACATAACTTTTGTCCAAAAAATCACATTTTGACAATTGACCTTTGAGGTTCATTGCCAATAATCACACTGGGGGCATTCTATGCTTTTTTATGCTGGGTTCCCAAACGGACCCTTCATGTCATTATATAATCTTGACCCTACTAAAAAAAAAAAAAATCATCCATTGTAACCTTATATATGCACGTAATGCTCAGAGAGTCAGAGCTAAGAAATAAAGACGCACTAAATTATTTTATAAATCCCTGCTTCTACAATGCAAAAATCTACGAATACATGTCTTTGATAACGGTTTTTGACATGCAGGGTGGGGGTGGAAAAAAACAGAAGTGATAGAAAAGTAGACAACATTATTGCACAATTGGAATTAACGGGACCCAAGTCCCAATCCATCCTACCATCTTGAACATCTTTTAACATCTTGATTCTTGATAGGGACGGGGCCATGGATAGTTACTGCTTAGTTCTTACTTGCGAAATTGCTAAAAGCCTATGAACTTTTACAATTACAGATCTTTCTCAAGAAAGGAGCTTGTGCAGATGCATTACCATTCGAGAATGGATTATAAAGTGATCATTATTGAGCATTACCATTCGAGAATGGATTATAAAGTGATCATTATTGAGGAGGGTATCGCCTGTGGGCTGTGGCCCCTTATTGAGTGGGCTTCTCACAACTTACGTGTACTACAAGTGTGTGGGATTCATCGATTGTGAGAGACTAATTATTAATTGTATTGTTTAGTGCTTATTGACTCACATGATCGCGTTTCGTAATCATATTTATATGGAATATGATCCTCTTCATTTCAAAATCTCTCTATTTGTCTGTTATATGATTCAGACTTTATTTCTTGAATTTAAGAGTATATCAAACAGAAGGATTTTGAAATATAAATGATCTTTTTCCATTTGAGTGAAAATTTTTCATTTTGAAAAAAAAATATGAATACTCGTTAGTCGTTACTCAATATTATCCCTCTCTCTTGGCATAAAAAATTTATTTAAAATAATAAAATAAAAGAAAAGAGGATAAACTTTCTATAAAAAAGAAGAATGATAAATTACATTTTAAATCATATATTTTAGGAGTGATTTCACCTCAGATTTTTAAAAGTTTTAAATAAACTTTGTAATTTAAAAAATATTTTAAATTTAAGTCATAATCCCACTTACTGTGACATTATTAATAGAGAGAATGATTTCGTGTAGTTATTTATTTCAACATATGTGCCTATGATATCTAAATTGTTTCACTCCAAGCTACACTATTGTTTTGTTTAAGCATTTCCTGTTAATAATTTCACGCATTACGAGTATATGGTTTGAATTAAAACATTTTTGAAACAAAGGTTAAGTTGAGTACTAATGAGTAATGAATGGTAATTGTTAAGCTAGAAAGGCTAGGTATAAAAGATATATTTTAAAGGTTTATGAGTATTAACTTTCATAAGAATGTAATACACAGTGTATTGAAAAAAAAAAAAAAGAGGAGACATGGATAAAGTGTCCAATTGTAACCCTTGATTAGGTTTAAATTAACTTCCGAATGTTTCAAATTAGCAAATAATCCTATTCTTTTGTATATTTAAAGATTCAAAGTAAGACTTTAAACCTTAACCATATCCACCATTTCATATGCCATTCCACCACCATTGAAAGTCCATTACCAAGGCATGTACAAGACAGGTTTGTATAGCACACTTGATAGACACTAATTTAGGTCAGAACCTTTTGATTTTGTTTAGGCTCCTCTACTCTATGTCAAAACAATTTTCTACTATTCCGTGTCTTCAAATTACAAAGTAAAAAGGAGGCAATCTAAATATTTTTCATGATGGAAAAAAATGCATACTAAGATAACCACAAAGACTATAAGATAACTACTCTGACTGTTTTCGAAATACATATCTAAAATATATTGATGAGTTACAATTTAGGTACCTTAAGTATGGCCCAAGCTATCGTGCCTTGCCTACCACCATTGGGCCTTCCTTCACACACACAAGCAACGAGGCCATCTGCCACGAGCAATGACCAGTAACCCCTCACAAGCCCAGCCATGGCAAACCTTAATCTGTTTATTAATTAGGTGCATGTACGTTGCAAATTGATACAATACTTTTTAAGTAATGCATGGTTTCTTATGCACTTATCTTTGGCGCTTGATTCCCCAAGAGAGCAAGTAATATAAAATATAAATACCCCATATTATGCAAATTAGCTTGCTAGCTAGTATATCTCACTATACACAATACGATTCCTATTTATTATAATTTCGATAATGTTATCGCATGATATAGCTACGATATATAACACCGATACAATGCGTATCAACTGATATATTAAATATGTTTTAATTTACATAATCTTTATTTTTTAATTTTTTTAATTATTTTTATTATAAGAAAATTTTCTATTAGAATTCTCATATTTTGCCTATTTGAATGTCCATATAAATGATTTCTAAAACCATTGTACTATTTAATTATACAATTAAAAATAACTGAGAAGCACAAATATGAGATTTCAAGCAAGACCATGTCCATCATGCATGTTATCATAAGTCATAGAAGATAAATATAAAAAAAAAATGAAAAAATAAAATAAAAGAGCAAAACATTGTAAATTATGTGATGCTATTTTTCTAATTATTATTATAATGTTATCATCGTTTAAATGAGACATCAGTGTGAGAACTACGACCTGATTGGACCGAGATTTTTAGTATCCCTTAAAAAAGAATCTAATGGTGGAGATTCATCTATGAAGATATGTCTCTGTAATCTAAGGAATTTATAATGGACTTGTCAGTTACCACTTAATTTAATTTAAAAGGAAAAACATTTAAAACTCTATTAATATATGAAAATATTAAATGAAATATCAAAAAGAGAGAAATTTATATGACTTTGTGTCATAGATACAAACGAAAACAAAACAAAATACAAGACATAGTTTCCTAGTTACCATCTAATGGAAAGGATGGTAAAAAGTAAACTTATATGAATAAAATTTAATCTATGTCCCCTAAACTAAATTTGGGAAGGGAAGCTAAGTTAATTATGAAGTGAGACGGTGTTACGTATTAGAAACCCACCCATGCACACAGGTCCAACAAACGGTCTCCTATGATACAATGGTCAATATA
>OU015769.1:23459107-23477350 GCA_907173295.1 Fagus sylvatica | reverse complement strand
TAATTACAACTCACCACGTGTTTTTTTTTTTTTTCCTTATAAAATAATCTATCTATATCTATATATATATATATTAAAGTAGAGGCCTATGCCGAATCTCTGCCATTTGTCAAGCTTTGGAGTTTCAACTGCTTGACATGTGGCAGTTTCCTCAATAAAATTATGATGATGTAGACTAATAATGCCATATGGCATGTTACAATTGGTACACATCAAATTGTGAGATTTCCACGTGTCAAAGAGTATAAATTAGCCTTTAAAGTATTCAACAATACTTTATTACATCATTAAATTACTTATAAATAATTTAGAGTTTAAATGTGCACCATTGATTTGCTTCCAAAAATACTCCTTTAATAAAATGCATTCCATTAAGCCCTTTGAGTTATTTTCATGTTGCCACGGTCACAATTTCCTAAAAGGATCCAAATAGGAAAGAAATTAAAAAAAAAAAAAAACCACAACGAATAAATAAATAAAGAATGGATATATAATAAATATAAACAAATGACAATAAGTGCACCACCTTAATTGACAATAACTAATTGATAGTATATTTATTACAAGTTTTAATCAATTTTGACCTTCCATTTTCCAATTATATGTCCCTTCAAATGTTTCCATTCATAATATGTGTTATATATATATATATATATAAAATTTTACAATCAATTTTGACCTTCATTAGTTCATTTAAAAAATCCCATCACATTTATGTGCATTACCTACAAATTAATGTCTTTAATTTTGTACTATTAACTCCCTGAAATGCTAAATTGATTTTTTACCGTTTTTAATTTTGTTATGCTAATTTACCTTATTGATATTTTTTTAAATAAGTTGCCACTCCACAGACAGCTCCAAAACAACGTCGTTTTGGGCAATTCTGTTATGTTCAGAAACGACGTCGCTTTGTTTGTTTCACATTAAAAAAAAAAAAAAAAAAAAAAAAAAAAAAAAAAAAAAAAAAAAAAAGGCAAATGGATTTTCTTCTTTAGTTCACCGCTCCATTTTCCCGTGCTTCGCCCATTAACTCTGCATCTGACTGTCTCTCTTCCTCTTTCATACGTTGCAATCCCTGGAATTAAAGTCTTCCTATTGAGCTAGATTTTCAATCTCTCTCTCTCTCTCTCTCTCTCTCTCTCTCTCTCTCTCTCTCTCTCTATTTTCTGGCACTAATGAACGAAGGTGAGTTCTTTCTCTTTCTTTCTTTGTTCACCGATTTTCTTTGTTTTGTTTTTCCAATAGGTGTGGCTAAGCTACTTCTAATGGGTATGGGTGCGTTTAGGTGTAAATTTGATCTGAGCTGGACGTGGGTGTTCATGTATGATTGGGGTTTTCCAACCAACTAAGCACCACCATTTTTGGACAGTAAGCCTTTTCTTTCTTGCGCTCCCTCTCTTTGTTTTTATTTTTTTTATTTTTCTCTCTCACTTCCTCTGCAGTTTTGTTCGACCCTGGTCTTATTCAGGTTTTTTCGGTGCATTTTTTGATGGTTTGTAGCTTATTTTATTTTGCTGGGTTTTCAATTTTTCAATTGCTATGCTACTTCTTTGAATTTCAAATTTTTTTTTCTTACTCCACCAGTTGCACCTCTTCCCCTATATTTCATATGATTTGTAGTGTGGTGTAGTGATGAATTGTTCAATCTTTGTTAGGCTGGAAGTTGAATTCAATGTGTTTGAAGAAATGTCTATGAGAAACTTTAGTATTGGGAGTTAAATTGTTATAAATTATAGGAGTAGCCTTTTTTATTTGTTTCAGGAACAATGGATACATTACTATTGTTGTTTTTTATTGTTTGGAAACAGTAGGTATATTATCATCAATACGAAATTCAGCAAATCCTTTGGCAATGTGAAAAATGAAAAAAGAAAAGAAGAAGAAAAGAAACACATGGAGTATGGTCAGGAGGCAGAGAGATAGTAGTGATTGAAAAAAGTTTGGATTTTTATTTTATTTTTGTTTTCAATGTTTGTGTAATGGTTGTGCAGACGAAAAAAGTAATATAACAAGAGTAGATTCTTATAAGTTTGAGGCAATCATCTGCCAAGTTTAGACCTTGCATAAATCCGATATTCTGATAAATTTCTTTTTTGAATTTTGGAACTGAATCTTTCTATTTTATTCATTTATATTACTCAATGTTTGTTACTTATAATAAGAATGTTAAATTGAAGGGTTTTGATTTTCAATTTTTTTTTGGATGTCTTTCAGTACAAAAACCAAGAGAACAAGTGGCTGATGCGGAGGCTCTTTTGGAAATTATACAGACATTGTTAACCTGTGTTAGGGCCATAAGCCCATAACGGTGAAGGAATAACAGCTTCGGATTTTGTCACATTTCTTCTCAGAGAGTTTGGACAACAAAGTGGACCGAGCAGTAGCACAGAGGATACCAGCTTCGGATTCTATTTCTTTCTTCTTCTTCATGAGTATCCATGGCTGTCAAAGATTATAAAATTGAAGATACATTGATGGGTCTCCATGTTCATGGATTAATTTTGAGAGAAATAAATTCACAAATGAATGAACTATGGCTATGACTATATTACTTTCAATTTAACCAGTCTCTAATTTATCTCTTTAAAAAACACTTCCTTTCTTTTTTTAAACCCTAACTTTCTCTCTTTACCTATTTTTTATTATCATCTGATTCTAAAATTTTCCAAAGTTGATGTGATCTGACCTCTATCTCTTTGAATAGAGGTTTTAGATTCTAAAGTCTGTTCTCAGTTTCCACCTTTTCAATTTTGTTGTTGTTCTATCAATGTATTGCTAGCAATCCTGTTATATTCAATGATATGAAATCAGGAAAAGGAGCACGACAACAAAGTGATCAAGGTGAGGTTTTCCATCTCCCTCAATAGTTACCTTCAGAGGTATACCACTTTTCCATCTATGTTGTGATTTTCCAAAAATTCTAATTATTATCTTCTTATTTTTATTTTTAGCCAATTGATATAAATTTGTATTTCATTCGTAATTTGTTAATATTATATGCTATATGCCTATATGTGTTTCAACGTGCCTGATCTCCTAAGATTGGGTGATAGAATTGATAAAGGGGTTTATAAACCGTTATCAAGAAGATCCAATCCTGCAAAGGATTGTTCATGAACTACTACTGAGATTCTTCATATTGAATTTATGTTGTATATGATAATAAGAAAAATGAAGCTGAATTACTTTCTTTCAATGAATCTTACTTCTTAGATTATACATATTGGATTTTATACTGTCACCTCAGGTTGGATGGTGAGCCACCATCAACTCAGATTGCACATGTTATAAGTATTGTCTTCTAGGTGATGCGATGAAACATTTTCAAGGAAGACTAAAATTAAAAGGATTTTTGTTACTATTCTTTTGATCTTAGAGGTTTTATGTTTCTCATTTCTTATCCAGTCCATCTTTCTTGAAATTTTTTTACTGTTATTCTAAATAATTTATCTTATCGATTAAGCAATATAATTTCACAAGTGAGCCTTAAAAAAAAAAGACAATATTCATTTTTCATTTCATTAATATTATTTTTTCAAATAAATGATGGAAAACTTGCTCATTGGTAATATTTATGTGTTCACTAGGTAATCTTTTACACCTATGCTACATTCATGTTCATACTTAGAATTCTTTCTAGACTTTAGTTTTTGGGGCACATCTTCTAGATTTCAATTCTTTTAGGTATTTAGATTATTATAGTTAATGGTTATTAACTATTTCATTTTATTTCGTCTTAGCAAAAGCACCCTTTTTGAGGCCCCGTGATGACAACAATTTAATTATTCAAAGTTCTTAAGGCAATGGAATTTTGTGAAAATTACAAGACCATAGGTTGGTGATATGGAACACAATTTTACTGTAGATGGAGGTGAAGGTTTTAGAATGTTAGGCATGTATCAATCACATATCCCTCTTCCTCGAATGTCAAACACATTTGTTTGTTAGGCCTCCCACCTTAGTGCCTCTTCTCTAAATACTAAAAGCAAGTGTCAAGCATGAGCAATAATCAGAAATATTAAGCTTGAACATCTCACCATGAACATTAGTCTCAGAATATGTATGTATATTTTTCTAAAAGCAATTTGCTATAAATTGGTAGGCCCCTAAGGAATATCTTGACCTCATTAGATAGACCCTAAGTAATTTGCCACCACATTTTTATTCATGCACTTCAAGCACAAAACTTCCCCATTTTCATTAAGCAATTGAAAATTTCCGTAGGTTTTTTTTTGTTTCCCCACTGTTTCTTTGTCTAAGTGTGGTTATGAGTTTTATAGCTATGTTTTGTTTTATGATTATGGTTTCTTGGATTTGTAATGTAGTATTAGGGGGTCTGTGGGTATCTTTTATTGTGTAACATATTGGGATCGATTTATATGCGGGCAATTGAATATTTTATGTGAGGTATCTCTTTGTTTTTTTTTTTCCTCCCTGTATATGTGTGGTTTATGTTACAGTAAATGGGATGTATGGTTTAGTGTTTTGGTTGTGGGTAATGATGCAAGCTTACATGATCATGATATCTCGATTTTTATTTGTGTTCTTATCTTAGGATGCGTAGTGTAGGGGTGTCAAATATTTTTATGGTGTATAATGGTACATGCCTTCATATGAGAATATCATATGGTCCCAGCTACACACAACTTCTTCTTTTTGGTCAATTGGATAGACTAAAAGCTCACGAGAGCAATTTGTTAAGAATTTTAATGTACAAGGTTACTTCAGATGACATTTATTTATATACTTATTATATTTGTAATTTCATTGAATCAATGTTAATGATTTGTTGTCAGATTTTTTATACTTTAAGTGTTATATGAATATAAAAGCAATTAATCTGTCATAAGTGATTTTCTATTAGGTGCTCATGTCAAAGTGAAAAGAGACCAAAAAAATTAAGCAACCAATGGAAGCCCTCTAGCATCTAATAGTGCTTCCATTGATAACTGCATAATTATATCTCATTTCACTGAGGTATAGGACAAAAATAAATTACTCAACAAATACTCCATTTGTCGATATTTAAATTAATTCATTGAAAGCTGATGTAGAAATCTATTAATTTAAAAAATCTATAGAATTAACAATGCAAAGAAGCATATTGACAATTTGTCTTGTGCATTTGCACGGGCTATTGTCTAGTTAGGATTTAAAATGGAAACAAATCAAACACAATCTGACATGTGTTATATTGCAGTTGGTGAAGTATAAAGTGGAATAGAAAAAATGGGATAAATGATATTCATTTAGAGTGAGGAGTACACATTTATTGTGTTCCATGAGTATTGAATAATTTTCCGTAAATATATATTAGATTTTATATGGAATCCTTTAGAAAATTTTAACTTAATTAAAAAATACATACTAAAGAAATAACGTGAAAAAATGTGAGCACAAAACTATTGGTCACAACTCACATGTACAAAATGGAAGATCTTTTTCAAGTTTAGGGGTGAAAAAAATAACTTTTTTTTTTTTTTTTCAATAGTTCAGGAATTAAACAGATTTTTCTTTTAAAGTTTAAATACAAAAAGTATAATATTTTCAAATTGTTTGGACAATTATTATTATTTTTATTTTAGGAATGAGTTTCATACCTATTTTATGGACAAAAACAATATTTTAGTTTAAAAAAAAAAAAAGAAAGAAAGTTAAGGATAAACTACGGAAGAAAAATCAACTGAGTCATTTTGAGGGGTTAGCAGAATCCACTTGACGGAAGTGGAATGAAATTATCTCATTTGATACAAAATGAAAATTATGGGATTGACATTTAAGTCAAAACTTTAGGGATAAAAATAAAAATAACAACTTACTCAAATTTAAATGGTGTACTTTGTAATTAGGGCAACTATTTAGCGCTATCTTAACCGGTTAACACTACATTTGGGGAAGAAAATACCTTTAACATGTAGATTTTAACACTACAAAATTGCAAAAAAGTTTCCTTGTGGTCTTTAAAATGAAAATGTCTGTGGACAGTGTACGTACACTGGGCACAGACCTTTTCATAGAATTTATTGCCGAATAGATAAACTTTTTATGTTGTGGTGGGTGTGAGGGAGAAAAATTGCGTCTCTATAACAGATCAACTGCTTTAGAAAGCCACGCAGTTTGGTATAATCTTTGAGTTGATTCGGTCACAAAATCGTACACCAGTTTGCAGCTGCATGTGCATGATACTGACAGATGGTTGGAGTAAAAACCTACCAAAGTTGGGATAAACATCTCAGTGCTCTATCTTTCTTTTTTCTTTTTCTTTTTCTTTTTTAATTATCTTCGTGCTCTATCTGCTGTATAACAAACTATATCCTGCGTGATGTCATGTTAGTTTCTCTAATCCCAATCACCAAATTCCAAAGCACAAGTAAGACAAACCTCTATAATGTTATATCCAGAGTTTTTTTTTTTGCTAAACCATGTAATTATATCCAAAGTTAGTCAGTAGAATTTTGGCAGCAATATTGACATTAGTATTAGTTCAACTTATCTGGTTTTAGATATGTTTCTCAATGGTCACTAGTTAGGGCCACCTATGACTTACCCAAGACAGCCTATCGTGGTACGCGTACTTGTAGGATGTCGTATGTCATCCTTGAATTAGTCGAGATGTGCGTATTTACGGAAAATTGGTCTGGACACCTAAGGTTATAAAAGAAAAAAAGTATTGGCAATGTTCCTATAGTTATTAGATTTAGTTGTGTTTCCAAAGAAGATATGGGAAAATTTATTAAATTCAAATTTGCATTTCTGTCCTCTCTTGTCATGGTAACTAAAATGGCGTTACAAAGAGAAATTTTTAACGAAGTGTGATCAATTCCTAGTAAGGGTTTAGTTTTTCACTTTTACTAATACTTCACTTCTTTTTCTTTTTTTTTTGGCCTGGACATGTCCAAATGTTTGGCTCAATCTTTCAAACAAAAACATCATGTGCTAAAATGTTGTGTAAAATAGATCGGAGTAGTTTCAATTTTATGAGACATTTGAGCATCCAAGCATCCATCTGTTGATTTTCATCTTTGACAAGACTATATATATATATATATATATTATATTTTAGGATATGGAATGAAGAAAAGTTGCTCTAAACCATTTCTCAGAGTTGGATAATTGTTGTCATTTGGGTATTCGGCCTAGTGGTAATCCTCTTCTTCAAAAAGCCTCATCCCTTTATGAGGTTGTGGGTTGGATCCCCAGGATCTTCAAAATATACGTGTGTATGAGTTTAGATTAGAATTTCTATCATAAAAAATAAAAAGAGAGTTGGATAGCTGCTATTAAAATTGGTTGAAATGATTAGAAAAAAATAAATAAAAATTGGTTGAAATAATCCATCTAAATGTCAAGGTCATGATCTAGATGTATGTCCCATTATGAATTGGATTTATTGGGCTATAACATAAAACCGCAATGTTTCAGATATGTTCCAAGACATTTTTTGAATTGGTTATACTCCTTCACATGTTCTCTCATTAACAAGGATTGTAACCATTTAATTTCAGCAGCAGCATTGGCAAGAGCCTTATACTCGGCTTCAGTGCTGGGGCGAGCAATAGTAGCTTGCTTCTTACAACTCCATGAAATAAGATTGGTGCCAAGAAAAATGCAGTAACCCCCAGTAGAGCGTCGGTCATCACGACAACCAACCCAATCAGCATCCGTGAAGGCTTGAAGCGAGAAATTCGAGGATTTGTGAATCTGAAGACCAAAATGAATAGTGTGCTTAAGATAGAGGAGAAGCCTCTTGACTGATTGCCAGTGAAGGGAATTGGGACAATGCATAAACTGAGAAAGTTTGTTCACCACAAAGGCAATGTCAGGCCTAGTAATAGCCAAATATTGGAGAGCACCAACAGTACTCCAAAAAGGCGTGGGATCATCAAGTGGTTCACCGTCAAAGATAGACAAAATTGTTGAGGTGGCCATGGGAGAGCGAACAAGCTTGGCATCAAGCATATGATTACGCTTGAGGAGATCCAGAATGTAACGCTTTTGAGAAAGCAGAGCACATTGTGCATTACAAAGAACCTCAATACCTAAGAAAAAATTTAGACAGCCTAAATCTTTAATCGCAAAATTAGAGATCAAAACCAGTAAAAGTTCATCAATAGCACTGGATTTTGAACAGGTTATTATAATATCATCCACATAGATTAAAACGTACATCACAAAGGAAGAATCCTTGTAAATAAATAGTGAGGAATCAGATTAAGAGCCCGAAAAACCAAGAGACAACAGCTTGGTACTTAGTTTTGAAAACTAAGCACGAGGTGCTTGTTTCAAACCATAGAGGGCTTTTTCCAATTTGCAAACATGATTAGGAAATTGAGGATGGGAATAACCTAGGGGTTGAGACATAAAAACTTCCTCCGATAGATCGCCATGTAGGAAGGCATTCTGAATATCAATCTGATGAAGAGACCAGCTGGCAGAAATAGAGAGAACAAGACGCACCGTAGTTGGCTTGATAATGGGACTAAAAGTTCACTGTAATCCACCCCAGGTTGTTGATGACAACCCTTGGCAACAAGGCGTGCCTTGTAGCACTCAATCGAACCATTAGCATGCCGCTTGATGCAAAAAAACCCATTTGCAACCAATGATATTGCGAGCAGTAGCAGTTGGTACAAGAGACCAGGTGCGATTGTGAAGTAAAGCATCAAATTCTGAGTTCATAGCATCATGCCAGTGAGGATGCTTAATTGCCTGAGAAAAACAAGTCGGTTTCGTGGCAAGAGAATCACATGCACCGTCAACTAGGAGAGCGCGAGGAAGAGAGTACCCAGTAATGCCATCGGAAAAGACTCTAGGCTTGCTGATGTTGTTCCTGGAGCGGGTAAGCATGGGGTGAAGAGGCGGCAGGGCATTTGTGGGGTTAATTGGGGCATCTGTGGGTTCATTTGGAGCATTTGTGGCTTCAATTTGGGAAGTAGATGAGGGAGGAGAGTTTGGAGGATAAAATTTGGGAAGTAGATGAGGGAGGAGAGTTTGGAGGATAAACTGGAACAGAACCAAGGTTTGGAGCATAGGTCATAAGTGGAGCAAGAGAAGACCGAGTGTGGGGTTGAGCCAAAGGAGTTGCACAGATTGGAGCAAAAATGGGCTGGATCACTTCAGTAGCCGAACCTGCAAAAAAGGAAGGTTGCTGGACTGGCAAAAAATTAGAAGAAAAATGAAATTTTTTTTCTTCAAAGACAACATCTCGAGAATAATAGATACGGCCAGTGAAAGTGTGAAAACAAGTATACCCCTTATGACGAAAACTGTATCCAAGAAAGAGACAACGAAGAGATCAAGGTTGGAATTTGTTAGAGTTGTAAGGTCTCAAAGTTGGCCAACAAGCACAACCAAAAACTTTTAAGAGAGAATAATCTGGAGATGTGTGAAAAAGCTTTTCAAATGGAGAGGAATTATCAAGGATTGGAGTAGGAAGATGATTTATGAGATAGCAAGCAGTTTGAAAAGCGTCATCCCAAAAATGAAACGGAACACTAGCATGATAGAGAAGGGCAAGACCAGTTTCTATTATATGACGGTGTTTGCATTCGACAGAACCATTTTGTTGGTGTGTATGTGGACAAGAGACGTGATGAGCAATGCCACAATTTTCCAAAAAGGAATTAATAGTCCTATACTCTCCGCCCCAATCTGATTGAACAACTTTAATTTTTAAATTAAAATAGCGTTCAACATATTTTTGGAATTTAATGAAAATGGGCAGAACATCATTTTTATGTGACATAGGAAATAACCAAGAGTATCGACTGTAAGCACCTAAAAATAAGACATCATATTTATTGCCAGTTCGAGAAGTATATGGAGAGGGGACCCATACATCAGAATAAATTAATTCAAGCGGAGAATTTATCTGTGTAAAGGAAGAAGGAAAAGGCAATTGTTTGCTCTTAGAACTAAGACAAGCATAACAAAACTATTTAGTTTTATTAGAATTGACAGGTAAACCAAATTTAGAAATAATAGTAGAAACAATACGAAAAGCAGGATGACCTAATCTAGAGTGCCACTAGTGCAAGGAGGTACGCTCACCAAGAAAAGCAGTAGGAGATGATGTGTCGATCTTAGAAGAACAACTTTTATTTGAGGTGGTAGGAAAGTGATATAAGCCATTTTTACTCAGCCTGTGCAGTAGAGGTCTCCCTTGTAGTCGATCCTTCACTAGAAAATGAAAAGGGTGAAATTCCATGCTAGTATTGGTGTCTTTAATAAATTTCTTAACAGAAATTAGATTCTTGGTAATTTTAGGAACATGCAAAACATTATGTAAAAGAAAAGTGGAGGAAGGAATACAGAGAAGAGTATCTCCAATATGATGAATGGAGAGGCCTTTACCATTACCCACTCGGATCTGTTCGGGACCATGATATTCCTCAGAGCGCATGTTCAGATTACCAAAATCAGAGGTGATATGATGAGTAGCTCCAGTATCAGTGTACCAATTCGGGTCAGGAGAAGTTTGTGGAGTAGCAACAAAAGCTTGCAAGTTTTGAGTAGACTCGATAGTGTAAGCATTATCAAAGCGATGATAGCAATGTAAGGCATCATGACTAGGCTTGGTGCAAACCTGGCAAACAGGGTAGTTTGATTTAAAATTGCCACGACCCCGACCTTAGCCATGGTTATTATTTTTCTGAAAACCATTGGAGGAACCACGGTTATTAGAACCGGAGTTGAAGTAACAACCACCTCGACCACCATGAGTAGAAGGGTTTTTGTTGACAAAATTGGTAGTAGCCAGAGAAAGATCAATGGATGGTTGATTCTGCACAAGCCAAAGTTTATGGGCAAGGAGATGTCCATATAATTCTTCAAGAGAAAGAGGATCAGCCCTGGTTTGAACAGAAGTGACAAGAGAATCATACTCAGAACCAAGTCCAGCCATGAGAAAAGAAACCAGCTCGAAATCATCGAGGGGCTGATTAATGACAGTAAGGGTGTCAGCAAGACCAGTAAACTTGTGGAAATAATCAGCAATAGAGGAGTCACCTTTCCTTAAAGTAGCAAGCTGATAATGAATTTGTATAGTGCGAGCCCGTGATTGGGAGGTAAACATCCTCTCCAAGGTGAGCCAGACATCACGAGAAGTTGTACATTTGACAACATGAACAAACACTATTTCAGATAACGAGGAAATAAGAGCACTAAGGATGAGTTGATCTTGGAGATGCCAAGAATTGAAATTCGGGTTTGGAGCAGTGGTGGTGACACCAGCAGTGGCAAGAGTGATGATGGGCAGAGGAGCAGCGGTGGAACCATCAAGAAAACCATAGAAATGCTGGCCTCACAAATATGGCACAATTTGGGCCTTCCAAAGCAGGTAATTGTCCCGTGTGAGTTTGATTGTGATAAGATGATGAATAGGAGTGAGAGAGGTAGGTGTGTAGGCGGAAGAAATAGCAGAAGCAGTAGGAGAGCTTAGATGTGAGTCTTTTTACTGCTCTGATACCATGTTGAAACTCAAGATATAGAAATTATGATATCGTACTGCCTTACCAATAATGGTATAGGCCATTGTATTTATATACTTTTTGGAACGGATTACATTACATAGGAAGTTACATATAAAACACATTTGAGTTTATCTTATCATGTTGTAGTGGATGTAGTGGAGATTATCATGCTGTAGTGGATTATCATGTTGTAGTGGATGTAGTGGATTATCTCTTATCTTATCATGCTGCTGTAGTGGATTATCATGTTGTGGTGGATGTAGTGGATTATCCTTAACAGAAAGTAATCTTTCAGGTGTTACCTTAGTAAATGGAGCAATATAAACTACAGTTCTGTCAGAGAAGACAAAATCCAAATCAGAGCACATGAATAAATGTACACATGGACTCATGTGTAACTAATACCTGCAGCAAGTAGTATGCGCCAAAGTTCTCAAGGTCAAGGATACTGACAATTAAATCCGAATTTGCGGAAGTGAATTACTATTATGCTTTCTTTACAAAGTATACAGCACTTCTACCACAAATCTCAACTTCTGCATGGAAAACGTGGGAATTTTTTTTCCCCTTGATTTATGTAAGTTATTATATTCCCAATTCACTTTTCACTTGCAACATATTTGCAATGATTTCCACAATGAAAATAGTAGTGATAAGATGTGCAAGAAATATTCTAGGAGTTCCACGAGGACTCTAAAGCCATCTTTCAAAAAGTGCTTAAAATAATTCCATGTCAATGTGGTCAACAAGAAATCCTAACACTTTTTTTTTCTTTTTAATTTTTCTTTAGATGTGATAGATTTGAGCACAAAGCCTTGTTCGAGGTCAATGAACTATATCAATTAAACTAACTGGAATTGATTTAGTAAAAAATAAAAATAAAACTAATTGGAATTGACGAGAAATCCTTACACTTGGAGAAAAACTTTGGTTGATAAGTGATAACATGTTTTATCTTTAATTTGAAGGAAGCTCAGCATGTTGAAGCATTAAGTTCCAAAGTGGTGGCAGGTACAAACACTTAGCAAATTGACGCACTGTAATGCAGCCTTCAAAATTCAAAACCCAACAATCACCTACCAGCAAAGTAGGTGAATCAATATATCATAAATACAACAAAACTTATAAACCACATGAACAGCCTGGTATAAAATATCCTTCCAAACCTTACCTTGATTAAGATGCTAATGCACCAAGATTCAGACAATGTACCCAATGCAGAAATATAAAGCAGACAATCCCTTAGATTATCTCCTATATTAAGTGCAAACAATAAAGAGAGGAACATTTTTGTGGAAACAAGAATAATGACGCAGCAAGATTGTCCAAAAAGAGAGGAAAATATAAATGGAATATAGAGAGACTATATATTTAATAAATAATAGAACATCGATTGCATAGAGATTAGCAAGCTTGCGCATTCCAGTTCATACCATGAACTCTACTTTGTTTCATATAGACTATGAAACAACGATCATACAGAAACTAAAAAGGAGAAAGGGACAACATCATTATACAGAATACACTTGCAATTTTCCTCTATTTCCTGCTGAACAAGCTCCTTAATTTCCCTCTTTCCAAGCGCTCCAGTAGCTTTTTGGCACCTGGGATGTCCATTTCTGTAAGCTTCTTAAGATACCCAATAGCACCATATGAGATCATCAGCTTCTTACATCTCTTGCTTGAAGATAGAGATGCAAGGCAAGAAACTGCATACTTCTTTGCAGTGTTTTGAGGACTTGGGCCAAGCAATTGGACCAGATTTGGCACGCTTTTATCATCCCTTTTAACTTCTCTGCAGTTATGGGAAAGGGCCATCAAGCTCGAAATTGCTTGTGCAGCAACCTCTCTAACACCATTTGATTTAGCCTCAAGCATCTTCACAAGCAGAGGAATGCACCCGGCTTCACCAACCAATTTCTTCATCTCTGTAGAGCTACAGACTCGACAAATTGCTGATGCAGCAGCTTGTTGTGCACCTAATGATCCTGATTTAAGCACATGAACCATCCGGGGCAAGAAACCAAGAGAAACCAAAACCTCCAAAGAAACCGAGGCAACCAAATTCCTTAATGCACCAACTGCAGATTCTTGGGGCAGTGGACCATCAAGATAAGCCAACAGGCTCCGAATTCCACCCTCGGAAATAACAGACCTTCTTAAATTGTCATTGCTGGCAGTGAGATTCTGCAAGCACTCTGCTGCATATTCTTTAGATCCCAACAAAATTCCACAATCAAGGAGATTTATCATTACTCTTACAATCCCTTCTTCAGCTAGAGCTTGTCTCACCTCTGGCACAGCAGATATATTCTTCAAAGTGCTAGCAGCTGCAGCTTGTGAAACAGAATCACCAATCCGACAGATCTCAATCAGCGGACGAACCCCACCATGCCCAACAATAGCACGGGCAGTGTCTGGGGACATTGACAATCTCTGGAGGGAAATTGTAGCCTTCTCTTTACCCACCGTGCTACCTGATTCAACCAGCCTAATCAGAGGTGGCAAAACACCTTCTGCAACAAGCCAATTTTCGCAACTCCCTGATTCCGCGAGCGAGCAAATTAAAGTGACAGTCTTCTCCCTGATACGAGGAGATGTTGCTGTAAGCAATTGGACTAGAGCAGCAATATTGCTCCGCCCCAATACAGCCAAAACATTCTTTTCATCCTCCTTCATAACCTCAACAAGGCTATCCAGAGCTCTGTGCTTAGCTTCCAAGTGCCCGATCTGAAGCCTAGCAAGCAATTCTCTTATATTGCTATGAGTTGCAGTCTCTGGTTCAGCTGAAGAACCAGCCACAGACAAAGGCAAAGTAGCCTCACCAAGCACCCCAGTCTTGATCAAAAGCCCACAATCCCTCAAATTCAAGTCCAATTTCCCGGACAAAGAATCCAAATCACTCTGCATCCTAAGCTTCCCTTCATACTTCTCCCCACCGCATAATTCGGCCAATTCAATCGAATCTTTCAATGTCTTCGACACAGCCTGCAGTTGCTCCTTACAAAGTGCATTCTTTAAGAAGAAAGGGTGGCTCGACAAGTCCGATAAACGCGATGGAATCTGCTCCAATTTTGATATTATCATCTTCCACCTACCAGGGAACCCCTTCACCTCCTTAGCCTTATTAAGTGCCAATGGAACAAGCTCTTGGGCATGGGATAACCACTCTTCAGCTGACTGAATATCAGCCAAAACCTCAGTTCCACTATCTTCCACCATGACTTCAGTATTGGTATAGACCAAATTTGATACAAGAGCTGTGACAAAGAGAAATTCAGAGAAAAACTAAGGCCTCTAAGCTAACAACCCAGATGAGAAAACATGGGAAAGGTATGATATTTGCATAGAAAATTGTAAGGCAGTGGAGCAGTTGCAATCATATAAACATATGAATTATACTTTAAGTCTACAATAAAAAAAAATATCTGAGACAATAAACTAAAAATACAAACTAAAAAACAAATGGGTTAACATCAAGTGCTTCGAGAATCTTGTGAGGTCACACAAAGCTTGTTTTACTGAAAACTAGACCTGACCAACTAAATCGAAGTACCTAAAGATGCCCACACGAGTCCTTTCCTTACTTTAGAAAGTACTCATTTAATACCCAAAAAAAAAAAATCATATTATAAAAGTATATTACTAATACAAAAGAAATGATTTTTATTTAAAATATGGTTGATGAAAATGAAAGAAGTTACTTTTAACGGCTAACCAATGCCGTCCAATTAAGAAACCGTCGGCGGATCATTTCTCTGAACTGCAAATACCTAAATAACCCTTTCACTTAGGAAGTAAATCCACTTCTACTCTATATAGCAATAAAGTATTATAATGTTTTATGAAGGGTATTTTGGTAAAGTAGGGAGTAGAGAGTAGAGCCTAAGACTTTACTTTCCAACCAAAAAGAATTGTGAATCTCATAGATTTCCCTACTGAGAAATGAGTCTTAGCAAAATTGACCTTGAGCTAAATTCAATGGTCACGATTTCTTGAAGCTTCCAGGAAGAGAGAGAGAGACTTTCCTTTGAAGAGAAGGTAGGAGTCCTTATCTACAGATTACAGTTGTATTATAGAGTGTATTTAAATCTATTCAAAATGGACCAAACCCACAAACAAAAAAAAAAGGTCAAGAAAATTCAAAGCAAGTATTAAGAAATCTATAGTATTTTACCTTCGATTGATTTGACTTCCTTTAACTTTCAGAGGACTCGCCCATTTACAGCCACCAAACAATGCCCACTATTCTGTTAAGAACAATGATACGCAATCTATAGTGATCAGAAAGCAAATTATCCAAAGGAAAAGGGAAAAAAAGAAAACAAAATCACTTTTTTGTGAAGTAGGCATCAATGAAAGCAAGCTAAAACGACCTGAAGAACCAACCTTTAAGACTCAAAAACTCCGACACTTGTCCCTTTATACCCAGAAAGCAACCCACTATAGCTTCATCTTCAAACCTCTCTCTCTCTCTCTCTCTCAAAGCTGTAGCTTAGAAATGCATATAAGATCAGCAACCCATCACCATAACTTGACCTTCAAATCTCTCTCACTCTCAGTATTAAACTGAAAACCAAGCAATGCTTCCAAGTTCAGCAATCAAGCAAAAAATGGATATTCAAAAACTCTTTCTCACTCTCACTGTAAAAAGACACTGACCCAGAAATCAGTTTGTCAGAATCAGAAATAGCCAGAGGTCATTTTTGTTTCCTAACGAAAAAACAGACATCAAACGGTCGAAACCATTTTAAAAAACCCAAAAACCCAAGAAAAATATAGAAGTAGATTCGAACTAGATGAAGAGGAAGAAGCCCAAGTTTGAAAAACCCCACTAAAGTATTCGACTTTTACCACAATAAGACACAGAGAGACAATATATAAATCAATAACCATATGACAATCACAATCAAATTCAAAAATCAAACTTCTTCAATCTCTTTCTCTCTCTCTCTCTCTCTCTCTGGAAGCAGATGTCAGTCTCTCTCTCTGCCCTTTGGACTGTTTCTGTAAAAAATACGCAATATTTTACTATGCAGAGTGTTAGAGAGAGAAAGAAGTTTATGTTTCAGATATTAAAGGTTAAACATCGAGCATGATTAAGAATCCAACGGCTATGATTACAGTTGAGTCAGAGGATCCGACCGTTGGGATTGGGTAAATTTTGAATGTGCTTTTTCGAAATTAGATACGTTACCGATGTGATGACGTGGCGATGCTTGCCACGTTTGAGGTGGGGACGGGTAATGACTTTTCAAAGTGGTACTTAAGGTTGATAAGATCCCACGTGTGAGGGAGACAGGTTATAGGAAAGTGTGTATCAGGCTGTTGAATTTACGTATTTGACCTTGAAATGGTTTGGTTAAATCGAACATGACACTGAGGTACTGGTAAGATGTCTTTGAATTGTGACAGCTGGGGAGGAGTGAAGCATGGGACCTTAATCTTTGCTATTTGTCTTATCGTGCAGTTGAATGCTCTTTTGTGTTTCAAATTTTTGCTTTGTCATAAGTTAGAAATTTTTATTTCATGGTTTATTACTCATTACATATTTAGATCTCATTCATTGAATAAAAAATGTGTTTCAATAGAACATGAACCAAAAACTTTAAAAGAGTCTACTTCTCAAATAAAAACGCTTAGAGAAGTAGTCTTGCATAAAAAGTTAAAAATTATGTTTGGTTAGAAGAAGTGAAAATATGGGAACGTAAAAGTGAGTGAACGTAAAAGTGGTTGTAAAACTAGTCGTGAACCCTACTTAAATGTAACATTTGCTCTCTCTCTCTCTCATTTTCCTTCACACTCATATGGAAAATTCCAAACCCTACCAACCCTTCTTTCTTGGTCCAACCAAAAAATGGAACTGAGGGGTTTTTATCTCCCCTTTTTTACTTCCTCTCCTTTTTCACTCCAAACGCACACATCCAAAGTGGGGATGCCTTGACTCCTTCATCAAGTCTAGTAAAATTTAACTTTGATGTGGTTGTTCAAAACTTTCTAATAATGTTAGTAGTCATCTATTTCGACTATAAGGGGGAAGTGTTTATTGTTCGAACAGAGGCTTCTAAGTATGAAAATACATGGTGAGCTGAAGCTAAGGTTATTCTAAGTATGGAGGAGGAAGCCCTGAATATCCTAGATTTTTTGTGTTGTTATCTTATTTCCCCTCAATGATTAATTAGCCTAAAATGTTACAGACTTTTAAAATCATTTTCCTTTTAAAGTGCGGCTCATGTGTTAAGACCTACCAACTCTCTTGCCCATTCTCTTGCTAGTGAGCTGTTTTGTTGAATCCAAGTGGGAAGAATTACTCTCTCCTCTATTTTGTGCTATTTTTCTACTCCATTATGAAGTTGATGGTGATGTTTTTCCATTTTCTTTTTCTCTATAATATTTTCTCATTACTGAGCAATAGAAAAGGACCAATAAATTTATTCAGCACAAACAATTGGACCAAGTTTGTATTGCATTTGCAAAACAAGACATGATGGGACAAGATATATATGTTAACACCATTTTTTCAAAAAAAAAAATTTCCTTTTAATTTCTCAATCAAACGAAAAACCATAATGAAATGTAACTTGAATTTTTTTTTTTTTTTTAATGAATGAGCAAATTAATTTCAACAAGGAAATACATAAACAGCATCTAAATATCTAACCATCAAAACTGGTAGAAACCAGCACATAATACAACCCATACTAGGCACAATCTGCTAGCTACATACAATCTCATATAAAAAGTTAAAAACAGAGCTCCTAATGAAGAT
>OU015769.1:23009714-23459007 GCA_907173295.1 Fagus sylvatica | reverse complement strand
CCAGTTGAAGTTTTAATGAACAGAGTGCATAATAATTAAATGGCATTGGGCACATAAGATTAATCCAAATTAATTATGATTGGTCCATTAATTGGATTAATTTTAATTAACAAGGTGTAAATATCTTATTGGCTCAAAGTATTAAATTATCATGGACTCTAGCACATTGGATAAACTGAACAAGTTAATTGGATAATTGTTGATTAATTAATTAATTAAAACATTTGAATTAAATCATTCAGTGTTTTAAGGAGTTAAGAAAATCACCAATTATCTGATAATATCTGATAATCAACTGGCAATAATTTGAAATTCAAGTTTTAAACAATCACAGATAAAGTTCTAGGCTCTGATTCATTTTATATAAAAAGGAGAAGAGAGTCACAAAATACAGAGGGACGAGCAGCACAGGTAAGGTCGAAGGTAATCAATGTATCATTTCTTTTATTATAATTCTCACAGTTTGTTTTAATTGGAGATACTAACATTATTTTATTTGTTTTCTTTCGTGAACATGAGCATACAACCGTGGTCAACAAAGAACACACAAGAAATTTTACAAAGCCACAACAACAGAAAATAAAACAGGGAGTAATCTAAACGATTTCCTTCTTTTCTGTACTTTTGTTTGCACTTTCAATACAAGGTAATCTCACATTTGTGTTCCTCCTTTCAGGCTTTCAAGAGCGTGATAATGAACAGAAAGAGCCACCACAACAATGGGGAAAACAAACATGCAGTTTCAGATGCTTACAATATGGTAATCAAAACACTTGGATTCACTATAATTTCTATCTGTTCATAAAATCTAATCCACATACATCCAAAACATATGTCCACTGCTATGATCATAAGCCCACACACGGCTTGACTTACACATGAACCAAATTCTACATGCACAAACACAAACACTGCCAAACGGGTTCACACAAAACCCACAACCATCACAACCACATACACGGCCAAAGGCATACAGCCACCATCCACATCCACCACCCACGGCACAAACCATGGCCAAACCCCGCCAAACCCGTGAGCCTCTTGGCTCTTGCTCCACAAACCTAAGACCACCATGGTCTTGATTTCACACAATACCAATCCCATACGGGTTCACCCAAACAAACCAAACCCATACCCATCACCCACGGCCAAAGATAACAACCCATCACCAACACCCAATCCGTGACCCATACATAGGTTCACCAAAATCTAGAGTGAGAGTGAGAGTGAGCCGTGAGTTTGAGAGAGAGGGGGAGGCCATAGACGCCGTGAGAGAGAAATGCCGAGAGAGAGAGAGGCAAGGCACGGCCTTGCCGAGCCAAAATCCTCCACCACCGGTGGCGGTGAAGAGCGGCGGTGGTGAGTGCAAACGGAGCTCGAGCTCTTATTCTTGGCCATGGAGTTTCGGTGAGAGAAAGTGAGATTAGAGAGAGGAAAAAGAGAGAAGATGAGAGGCGGCTGGAGTGGCTGGAAAAAAAAGAAAGAAAGAAAGAAAGAGACGGGTCGGGTCAACCCGACCCGGTCTTTTTTAGTGAAACCCTACCCGGTTCCAAAAGTGGACCGGGTTGCCCCCCTCATTTAACCCAATCAGACCCACGGGTCAAACAAAAACTTTAACCCATCAGGCCCAATCCGAATCCCAAAGCCCAATCCTCCTTTAACCCAATAAGCTCATCTCTAAAATCCTACAAGCCCAATCCGAAAATTCAATTAAAAATCCAAACCCATTTGAAACCAAATCCAATCCAAAATTCTCTATTCCACCCTAATTTAAATCCACACTCAAATAATTCAACCCAACAAATCTAAACTCAAAATTACACATTGACTCCAAAATTCCACAAAATTACATTTTGACCCCAAACTTTCCCAAAATTACACATTGACTCCAAAATTCCACAAAATTACATTTCGACCCCAAACTTTCCCAAAATTACACATTGACTCCAAAATTCCACAAAATTACATTTCGACCCCAAACTTTTCCAAAATCACACTTTGACCCCAAAACTTTTCCAAAATTACATTTTGACCTCAAAACTTTCCAAAATTACATTTTGACCCCAAAACTTTCCAAAATTACATTTTGACCCCAAAACTTTCCAAAATTGCATTTCAACCCCAAAATTTCCCATAATTGAATTTTGACCCCTAAGCCATACAAGCATTCCTCACAAGCTATACAAGCAATTCTTTTCAAGCTATACAAGCAATTTTGAGGTATTCTTTACAAGCCATACAAGCATACAGGTATAAATTCTAGACTGAAATTTATTATTTGATTGTTTTGTTTTATTCTTGAATACCATGCTTATATGACTATAACATGATATTTCACATGAAATAAATTAAACAACAACTTGAACATTAAAATTGGATTTTGATGCGAACATGAGTTTATGTACTTTGACATGATATGAATATTGGCCAAGTTTAATCTAGAAGACCGACGTATGTCGGGTAAAATGGGGTGCAAACACCTTCCCATTTTATAACCAAGCCTCCGAATCTTGAATTTAGGGTTCGTATTACAAAGTGTCTTGTAAACAAACAGTTTTCCCTTTTACTAGACTGTAACTAGGAAACTCATTTACATGTAATTATTTCTTTTTACAAATTCATTGGCAATTGTACAAATTCAAAGATGAATAAAGAGGAATTATTGTTATTGTGGAATTTCTTATTTTGTCCAAATAATTAAAATAAGTGGCGACTCCATTTACATGTACAATCAACCTTCAAATCGAGAGGGTCGATCCATTGTCAGTTGGGTCACATTTTGAGGCCCATTTGACCCTCAGGTCGTGGTTCTCACACAACCAACAAAGTTTATTGTTCCAATTCGTTCAAATTGGCATTAATCTAGATATCTGCCTCAATCCTTTGCCAATTCCTATAGATAGTATGACACCAATCACTTTAGAGCTCCTTCTAACTATGGTATGGTTTCAGCAATTTGGTTCTCAGATAAAGTCAAGCTAGCAAATTTTCCTTACAAACTCAAAAAATCCTGTGAATTAAACCTATCCCTAAACAAGTCCTTTTTCATAGATATTGACTCAATTCCTCCTGAATGGGTCAATAAAAATAATCATTCCTATAAACTTCTACCAAGTTACCATTTTATTTGTTTATATGCCTCTTCCTTAAATAATAGCGAGAGATTTTATAATCAAATTGACCCAACAAATTACAAATTTTCTGTTACAGACATTCAAAGATGTCAGAAGATGTAGAGCCCATATGTACAATATAATCCAAATGAGATTCCAAGAAGATCTGATCCCTAGAATTATAGCACAAACTCCCCATATGACCATCTCTTCAGAAATTAGAAATCAAGTCAACTTATACCCAGAACCCCAATTATGGAACAGTCAAACTACAAAAGAGTATATTGCATACTGGAAACTCCATGAAAATGAAATTCTTGAAGAAGAAGACTACGCCTACTACGAAAATGAAGAAGAAGATTATGACTTTGATGAAGAAGCTATCCACAATATGGACACTTAGATTGTCGGCATTATCACAGTCGTTGATCTCAAACTAATAAGATTCCTGACAAGTTCTAAAGCAAATTATTGACAAGTTTTCAAATTGGACAAGATGTAAAGAAGACATAAAGAAGACTCAAATTTCAAATTGGACAAGATGTAAAGACGACTAAAGAAGACTACTTTTACTTTCGGCGCAAGTTCAAAGGCTCTAGACAAATTCCATTTCAAGATGATTTCAAATTGACAAAATTTAAAGTGACAAGATTTCTGACAAATTAAAGAAGACTACTTTTGGCAAGAAGATCCAGACAAATCTCAAAATTTAGATTTTGTCCAGATTTTACTTTTCCAAGTTACCAAGACTACTGTTCAAATGCATTGACCAAATTATTGCTCAAGTTACTGTTCAATTTTACTCTTTATTTTACTTTTTCAAGTTTTATATAAACTATCATTCTGGTTTGTAGAAAGCACCGCTCAATTTACCACTTCTAGTTCTTTAGAAAACTCTTTGTAAACTCTCTCCCTCCCTCTCAGAGAACAAAACCTTTTCCTTTTGTATCTCTCAAGCTATCTTTGTAAGTTTATCAAGTTTATCAAATGAATTATGAATTTCAGTTTCAATCAATTATTTTCAGATTTTATTATTGTTAGTTTAATTTTATTTGCAGCCTATTTATTGCATACTTCTTTTACTCTTTCCATTTCTATATATGCGTGAGAGAGAGAGAGAGAGAGAGAGAGAGAGAGAGAGAGAGAGAGAGAGAGAGAGAGAGAGAGAGAGAGAGAGATTGACAACCCCCTCTTTTTTCTTTTTGGTTCTTTCTTAAAGCATATTCTCGTTTGGAGTAATTATAAAATAAAGTTTGAGCTTGATTTGTAACTAAACACTAAAATTGCAATTATAACAACATGCACCTTGTAGTTACAAAATTATTGCAATATATGGATCTTAATGAGTTTCTAGCACCTGGGATGTCTCTAGCACTAAGCCACTAAACGCACCAAACATTATTTAAAAAAAAAAAAAAAAAAAAAAAAACCACTGAAGCAATGCCATCCTTATTAAACTGTGGCTATATTTTGTTCGTGATTAAGGGTACATCAGTTTTAGTTTAAAATGTCAATTTATTTTCACATGAGACTTATGTACAGCTTTTTAAAATCTCAAATTTCTAGAGTTTTTAGATACATTTGTATTTTTACCCACCTTATTTTTTAAACAAAAAAAATCCAATATAAAAAACAGGGACTTTAAATTGTTTTGTAAGCCTTTTAAGTGCCAAAATACCACCTACAATTCAAATGAAAGGATTTAAGTTCTCAGGTGGATCTAAATGCAGCTTATGTGCTTTTTCATGACTTTAAGTTAAAGAAAAAAACTCATCAAGGGATCGGACTGCAATGATTTTGACACTATAGGATATTAATTTTTTATTTATATTTTGTTTGGAGGGGTTGTTTTCTTGAACCTTTCAAAATAAACTTATCTTGATAATTTGAAGTCGACTCTTGTATTTTGATTTAAGCTCCCTTTCCTTTTGGGGTAAATATAGCCCCTGATCTAGCACAAAAATCCCATTAGACCTCCAAACGACATGAATGAATTAAATTGACTAGATACTCTCATCCATACATTTGGCTTTAGAGTACAACAGAATTTATTTTCCTGGATAATAAAAAATAAGTTATTCCACCGAAAAGAATAGATAAATATCAAGAATTGAACCTGGATCGATCTCTAATTAGGGTGTCACGAACACAGGAGGGCAGATCATAGATTTTTTTTTAAAGGTACAAAACAGTTTTATTTATTAATTTTTTAGATTAAATTGCAAATAACATCCTTAAAGTTTGGGCTTATTTTGATTTTATTCTTTAAAGTTTCAAAATTTGGATTCGTATCTCTACAATTACATGTAGCTTTTGGAAACCTTATATTTATACTAGGTGTTGATATGTCCGTTAAACACCATGTAAGATCAAAACGACCAATTACATACAAGGGATGTGTCATTCACATTGGTCAATTTTTTTTCCTTATCACAATCACAATTTAATGGTCTAACTGACACCACTCATACCTGATTCAACAATCCATAATGCTTAATAGTGGGATTTTATAGGTCCATCTATGAGATTTATGGTAGTTCCAACTGTAGCTTTTTCTCTAATATGGTTAGATCAGATCTTTTGTGATTAAGCGTCCTATCTTGATAGGTGGATGTGATGCTGTCTTTTATGGGCTCATTGTGTTGGGGTTTAATCACCTTTGTCGCTCTTCTTGATATTGTGATTTGTTTAGGGTCCTCATCCCTTTCTTTTTTTTCTTTTTTTTGGGGGGGGGGGTGGGTGGTGGAGGGCAGATTGTCATCGTGGTTGTTTAGAGTAGTTGTGATATATTAATTTGAGTGGTGTCTGTATTTGGCCTATATCTTTGCAGATTATTTGTTGTGTTGTCTAACCTAGTTTTGTATAGATGCTAGTTTTGTATTTGTTGGGCCTCAACTTATGTTTGGTTCCAGCAGGTTATTTCACCCCACATGCAAGTAGTTATGTGTTTGAGAGCAGTAGAAGTGGCTAATTCATATATGGTTATGGGAATCAACCCCTTGGCACAATGGTTAGCACCTTGGCTCTGGGGTTCGAATCTCACCACTGCCGTTTGGGGAAGTGACTTAATGGTAAAAAACCCTCGTGACCCATCACACCTGCGAATTCGAGAGTTGTGGGTTCGAGTAGTGGTAAGCCTCATTATTGCCCAGATGTGCCTCACGCCATTTCAAATTCAGGTTCAAGTGGGTTAGGACAATGACCGCATCCTACGAGTCCCTTTTTTTATTATTAAAAAAAAATCATATATAATTATATTAAGCATATATAAGTGAGTATATAATATTAATATATAATAAAAAATATAAAAAAATAATAGCAGCCGTTGACGTTTTCTTAGAATTTAGGTAGACCTCTTTGAAAGGAATAGTCTTTTTTGTGCAATTCCAAATGTGAAGTAAATGATCCTAGGAATTCTTACTCCCATTGGACCATGTATGTATTGAAATCCCGATTCTAGAATCTCTCAGTTCGAGAAATAAAAATAAAAATACGAGGATCAAACCATTTGTTCTAGCTCTTTTTTAAATTTGATAAATGGTTGTAATGTTTGTTCCTGCAAGTTGGAGACTTGTCTCTTGCTCATCAATAATATGTAGGGGTGGGCAATAACCCGCCAAACCCGACCCGCCCGCAAAAACCACCCGACCCGAGCACATATTTGGATGGATATGAATTATTATTTTTTCAAAATTCGGGTTTTCGGGCGGGTAATGGATTTCCCTTTTTTATCGGGTATCCACCCGACCCGACCCATCCGACCTATGTTTAAAAACAAAATAAAAACCCTAACCCTAACCCTACCCCTTATATCTCATTTTTTCTCTCTCTCTCTCTCTCTCTCATTTTCTGGCCGCCTCTCTCTATCCCTCATGGCTGCCTCTTTCTCTCTCTCTCTCCCTCACGGCTGCCTCTCACCTCCCTCTTCTCCCTCGCAGCCTCTCGCCTCCCTCTTCTCCCCCACGGCCTCTCCACCATCTAAGGTTCGTCATTCAAATTTTGACTCGCCTCCCTCTTCTCCCTCACGGCCTCTACACCACCTTCGGTCCTCCATTAAGATCTGGTCTCGCCTCTTTCTTCTCCTTCACGGCCTCTCCACCACCTCCACTCAGATTTGATTTGTGGTTTGATTTAGTTTTTATGTTAAATTTCTTTGTGTTTTTTTATTTGGTTTTTAGGTTAGATTTTTTATTTGGGAAATTTGTGGTTTTGATTTGGTTTTTAGGTTAGTTTTTTTTTTTTTTTTGGGAAATTTGTGGTTTTGGTTGGGTTTTTCTGGTTAGATTTTATTTGGGTGGTTTTGATTTGGTTTAATTTAGAAATTTTTGTTTTTTGAAAACTGAGATGTTAAGTTTGATTTGGTTTTTAGGTTAGATTTTTTATTTTTTGTGGTTTTGATTTGGTTTTTAGGTTAGTTTTTTTTGTTTTGATTTGGTTTAATTTAGAAATTTTTGTTTTTTGAACACTAAGATGTTGATTTTGATTTTGATGTGTTGTATTGTATACCCAATCACCCGCCCGCACCCGACCCGCCCAACCCAATCACCTAATTCGACCACCTCTATGGATGGTCAACGGATATCATCCCTTCAAACCCGGCTCAATCGAGTAGGGTGAAAAAATACCCCTAAACTCGACCTGCCGACCCATGCCCACCCTTCATAATATGTTTCTGTTTTATCAAAAAAGAAAAAGAAAAATGTACATCTTTGTGCTATTGGTATTCAAGTTATAGGTGCTTTGAAACTGATTTTTTGTTTAAGTCTCGTGGATGCTATTTGGGGGATGAACCTTTGCATTTGGTGGATAAATGGCATTTGATAGCTCTCTCTCACATTATTTTTCTTTCCTATAAAATCTCTATAATTCCTCATATTCATAACATAATTTTCAAGCTCCAACTATAGTGATTGTATTGGTTTAGAATCTTGATCTCTGTTTGGATCCCGAGAAATTGGGAAAAAGAAATGAAATAGAAAATTTTGGGTGCCTAGGAAATATTTTAAAGAAAATTAAATTGAATACAATTAGTATTTATTTTAGAGAACTTATTATAATATTTTTTTATTATAAATTTTTAAGTTTATTTAGTTGACTTGACACGTGACATAATTTGATTAGTCCAATTAGCGTATATAGCAAACATAGGTGATATTTAACGAACATATCAACAATTGGCATGGACAAAATGTCTTTTTTCCCAAATGCTACATAATGTTAGGGATACAGATCCAAAATTTTAAACTTTAAGGAATAAAATTAAAAATAACTATGGTGTAATTTGGATTTACTTTAGCAATACAGCCCACTATGTCTTCTCCCTCCTCAGATCCGGCCTTTCGACCCTTCTCTCTCCTTCTCTCCATCCAAACCCCCCTTTTATAGGGTTTTTTGTTGCTCGTCGAAGTCTTTGGATGACTCAAGACTTCGGTGCTCTCCCCTTCCCTTAAAGACAAGTCTTGGGTCTTTTAGTTGGCCGAAAGACCTCCAGCTACCGTGGATATTCAGTTGGCAATGGGTTTAGGGACTCCTCCCATTTTGTGCTTTTCTCATCTACCCTGACTTGGGGGTAGATTTGGCCAAGCTCCTCCTTTTTTAGAGCCCCAATACCCAAATCACATGACATCTTATGCCATGAACAATACGATTTGATTTCTTTGTTGATTGCTCGGATGAGACCATGGCTCTAAGCTTTCTATCGCACCAAACATCTCTAGCTGCTGTTGCTCTTTCCATCTACCTGATCATTGTAAGCATTGCATTTTCTATTGTATTTATGTTGTTTGGGGTTTCTTTAGTTGTTGTGTATTTGTTTTTTCATTTTTATTTTTTTTATGTCGTCCTTGTTGTAGAGCTCTGGGCCATGATGTATACCGTTTTTGCCGCCCTTGTTATAGGGTCTTGGACTTTTGGTGTAATCACATTGATTCCTTTCCAACTCTTTTGAATGCAATTGTTTCATTGTTGTGATTTTTATGAAGTTCTTTTTATTCAGAAAAATTAATAAAAATAAAAATTTACTTTGGCAATAAAATATTGGACAGAGTTTGGCTACAAACCAGTTTATAGCCCAGAGCTACAAACTCATTATGTGGCCAAATTATAGGCGACATGTGTACTAAGTCATGTGAAACTCACATGACCCATTTAATTCATTAACAGAGCTTAACCCCCGTTAGCTCCTTTCTCACATCCCACCTTTCTCTCTCAATATCCCCAAACTCACATGCTTGCCTCTTTCTCTCTCTCTCTCTCCGCCTTCCTTCCAAACCCAAAAGCCACGCTTGCTTCTCTCTCTTCATCCTCATGTGAATCTTGAGTCTCTCTCTGCCGGTCCCCACTCCTATCGCCCAAAAATCCACGCCTCTCTCTCCACCGGTCCCCTTCTCCCATGTTTCTGTCGGCCCCAGCCAGGGGCGGCCCCGAGCGTTGGGTTGCCCTAGCCCCGGCCTAATTTGGTTGCCCTACTTGCTACTTATTATTTAATATTAAAAAAAATAATATAAAGTCCAAATTTTTTTTTTTATATACAAAATCAAGGTTATGTTGTACTTTTAATCAATTACAGTGTGTAAGAAAATATAAAGCAATAATAGTAAAGAGTAGAGAGAGTAGAAACAAAAAGATACCGTGGTTCGGTCATTAAGACCTACATCCACCCCCAAAAGCCTTTGATGGCTACATTTTTATTATATAATATTGTATTTACAATAAGCTCCTTAACAACATATTTACAGGAGACTAACCATAAATTAACACTATCCGACTCCAAGAAAATTACTTCTCCTTGCATTTTTTGAAGCAAAATCTTCGATCAAGTCATCATAATTTAGCTTATCCAAATATTCATTCTCAATTGAGATCATAGCCAAGCCACTTAATCTCTCTTGTGACATAGTAGTCCGAAGATAAGTTTTTATTAACTTCAACTTAGAGAAACTCCTTTCCGCTGAAGCAACTGTAACCGGTATAGTTAACAAAATGCGATATGTAACCCATACTGTTTGGAATCCACCCTCTTCCCAATAAGACTTTATAGTATTGAGGATGTCAATCGATTTTGTTACATCCTTCGGTAATAATGTTTTCAGATATCTAAGTTCTTGAAATAACTCATCCGCATAAATATCACAATGTTCTTTATATTCCAAGAAACTTTGTAATTGGCTGCAATGTTCCATCAATTTGTCTTCACTAATGCTTTTGAACTTTCCATTCAACAAAAATCCAAAGATTTCTTCATAACGTTGAAATTGCTCAAACCGATCCTTAAGTGATGTAAGAGCTTGATCTATAATGTGGTAGAAGTAGGTAACTTTAAACTTCTCTTGAGGCGATTGACTTTCATTAGCATCCTCTCCCACATCCTCATCAAATTGCTTCTTTCTACGAACTACTCTTTTTACTGTAAATGCCGGTTCAATACCAACTTTCTTTGCAAGCTCTTTACCTTCCTCTATCAAGTCTAGAAAACCATCTTCTCTAAGCTCCTCAAAGAATAAAATGAGTTCCTTTATTTTTATAATTGCATTCTCAAGTTCGATCTCTTCTTTTTGAAGTACTTGACTAACCCAATTAACTTTGTCTAAGATTTTGTACCAAATACACAAGCTTATCAAGAACTCAAAATCTTCCAAAGCATTGAAACACAAGCCTTTAGCTTCCGCCATCACAACATCATCTTTAGAAGTATTTGAAATTTCAATCAATGGCATCTCTTAATTCCTCCGGTTGACTTCTTATTGCTCTAACACTCTCAATATGACTTTCCCAACGAGTTACTGACAATGCCTTTGGTGACAAGCCTTTCACATATGTTTTAAGAACATCCCATCGATGTGTTGAACCCGAAAACAAAGTATAAATCTTTTGCACATATCCAAAAAAATTTCTTGCTTTCACACAAGATTTTGCCATATCACATAATGCAAGATTTAAGGTATGACATCCACATGGAACATAAAATGCTCTAGGATTTACATCAAGTAATCTTCTTTGTACACCTTGATGTTTACCCTTCATATTTGCGCCATTGTCATAACTTTGTCCTCTTATATCATCAATGTTGAGTTTAAGATCCACTAAAGTATCTTCAAGTCGCTTGAAAAGCCCAAGCCCCGATGTGTCATCAACTTTTATAAACCCAAGAAAGAACTCCTCCACCTTAACTTCACTTGCATCCTCAACATCCACGCATCTTATAACAATCGACATTTGTTCTTCATGACTTAGATCTGGAGTACAATCAAGGATAATCGAAAAATATTTTGCTTTTAAAATCTTTTTTCGAATTTCTTCTTTAATCTCATTTGCCAACAAACTTATCAATTCATTTTGAATTTTGTGGCTAAGATAATGATTTTGAACTTCTTTATCTACCACACGTCCGAAGGTGATCTTTCATAACAGGATCAAATTCTGCAAGAAATTCAATAAGTTGACAAAAAAGCCCGTTATTCTTCTCATAAATCTTCTCATTACTTCCACGAAATGGCAAACTATTTCGAGAAAGGGTTTTCACAACCCCAATTATTCGAGCTAATATCAACTTCCAACGAATTCTCTCTTTGTTGATCAGTGCCTCCACTTGTTTGTCAATTGTTGCTTCTTGTTTAAGTCTCATTTGTAAGTCCACCCACTTCACGACATTGAGGTTGTGTTCTGGATTCTTTTCATGATCTCTGAGTTTTGTAGGAAGGTTATGCCAATCATTAATTCCATCTTCAGCCAAACCAGTTGTCATTGGGTTATGCTTGAATAACTTGCAACAAAAACAAAACACCTTATCCAACTCATTTGAATACACAAGCCACTTCCTTTCTTGCTTCTCACCATTTGGACGATTAGAAGTGTAAAGTTTAGAAGAAAAGTGTCTCCCTCGATTTGGTTCTTTTGGAAACTCATCATTTTCTTTTAAGATCTTAATGGGACCTTTTTTAACTAACATCACCCTCTTAGTGTCATTAATAATTCCCCACAACCCTGGATCGTAGTTCACATCAACATCTTTCTCAAGGTCAAGCATACTTACACTAGCTTCTTCATTAACACCTCCATCTCTAAGATTATCTTCATTATGCTCCTCCCTAAATTCATCATTTGCTACATCAACATCTTCACTCTCATGAGCCTCATCCATATCTTCACCACTAGCTTCTTCCTTACTAAATTCTTCATTTGCTACAACACTTTCGTTAAGCTCCACATGGACTTCATTCATATCTTCACCACTAGCTTCTTCAACTTGACTCGAAGATTCAGATTTTTGAATTTTGGCATTAAATAGTTTAGAAATCGAACCCTTTAATGATTTTGCCATTATTTCTTTTCGTTGCTTAACTACTCTATTATAATATCCCGACTTTTGTTTTCGAGATCTCACTCTGTTCTTGTCATTTTCATTCTTCGTCATAGTACCTACAATCTATATAATATTACAATCTCGTTCAAATAATAAAAAAATTATATTATACTCCTAAAAATCTAAACTAATACCTATTAATATTATTTTAGGTTTAATAGTTTTTAATTAAAAAATGTTTTAGTGTTAATAACACTATCACGCTCCAATAAAAAATAAAAAACACTATAATATAACACTCACACAAATCACAATATATTTAATCAAAATGTAAAAAACAATTCATTAAAAAATTCAAAAAAAAAAAAAACAGATCAGTGCACGTGCACTGACCCACCACTTCCCCAAAAGTAAAGTAAAATGTATAAAACAAAACACAGTCTCATCAATCAGGCATAAAAAAAATAATTCGAAAAAAAAAAAGGGGAAACCGTGCACCGAAGCAGTGTTTAAAAACAAAACACTACAGTAAGCACACTGCACACAACAAACGATTCACAAGCATTAAAAAAAAAAAAAAAAAAAAAGCAAAAAGAAAAAGGTCAGTGCACATGCACTGACCCACTCACGGACTCACCCACAGCAGCCAGTACTTTATATTTTATAGTGTAAAGACAAATGACTAAACAACAAAACTCACAATTAACAATTTAACATATAAAACTCACCCACAACATCAACAGCACAGCCACTCATTATTAATTTCAAAGCCATTTGAGAGAGAGAGAGAGAGAGAGAGAGAGAGAAACTGAGAAAGAGTGCATACCGGACCGGATCGGTGGAACCGGAGTCCACGAAGACCGTGAGGGGCTGAGGGCGTCACGCGTGGCGGCGTGAGATGGGTGCGGGCTTGCGGCGGTCGGCGTGCCTTGCGTCTCGGCGTACGGCGTGCGGCGCGTGGTGGTGGGCTGGTGGCTGTCTGCTGCTCAGCCTGCTCCTCTTTGAGTTCTTTTTGCCGATGGTTGCCGGATCTAGTGGGTGATCGTGTTTTCAAGGTGATTTGGGGGGGGTTTTCTAGATTGTGAATTTGTGATTTAGGGATTTTTGTTGCCTTGTTGGTAAAGTTGTGTTTTTATCGTAATGAGCGACTGAGCGTTGACTGTGTTAGATGGTTATATTTATATTTTATTTTTAGTTTTAGTTTTGGATAGATCTGGCTTAAATCTTTTGTGATTATATTTTTTTTTGCCCATTTGAATTTTTTTTTTGCCCTCCGTTTGTTGGTAATTGGTTGATGAATTGTGATTATTGTTTATTTTTGCCCTTTAATTTTTTTTTTGCCCTCCCATGTACTGATAATTGGCTCCAGAGTTATGATTAATCAATATTTTTGCCCTTGAAGGCTTGAATATTTGTTTTTGCCCTCCGTGGATTGCTAATTGGTTTAAGAGTTATTATTATTTTTTATTTTTGTCTTAAAATTTTTTTTTTGCCCTCTGTTTATGATAATTTTTTATTTTTATCCCCTGAATATATTTTTTTTGCCCTCTATTAAAAATTTTATTTTATGAATATTTTTTTTTTCCCCCCCGATGTATATGTATAATTTTTTTTTTTTTTATGTATAGTATAAAATTTTTTTTTTTCCTGGGGGGTTGCCCCCGGAGGGGGGGTTGCCCTAGCCCCGGGGCTTGCTGGGCTTACCCCAGGGTCGGCCCTGGCCCCAGCCCTCCCAACGCCCTCGCAGCAACATCCCCTTCTCTCTTTCTTCGCAGATCCACTGCCCAACCAACCATTTGGTTGTCTCATTTTCCTGTTTTGTGAACAATTCGTCCTCAAAGATGTAATAGCTGCATTTGTGGAGAATTTTTGTGGATAAAATAATCTGTTGGTTTTGGATTGATAAGAAAATCTTGAGGAAATTACTCAGACAGATTTAGTTGAGTTTAGAGACTGAGGGGTTGAGCAATCTAATGTTTTTGCTTGCTTGACAAGTTGTGGTGAAAGCTCTATTTTTAATTTATCTGATGATGTGTAAAATCAGCACGGTCGTCCGACGGATGTTTTCTCTGATGGAAGACCTGAAACAAAGAAAAATAATGACGACGGTAGGAAAGCACCGGTGGGGTGCCGGCCAAAATTCCTCCGATGCCTTTGTCAGAGATTTTGAGGAGAGTGATTAACAGGTAAGTAAAAGTGTTTAGGCTAATAGTGTGCGTCCCTGGTCTCTTTCTGATGGGAGGTTTATATAGGTCTCCCAGAAATTAGCCGTTGGACCTTCCTTAATTCCCTCCTTAATTGGATTTGAATGAGAGTCTTTATGAAGACAGTTACAATATCTCGGGGATATTGTCATTAATGGGAGCATAACGCTTCTGGCATTCAATTACGCTTATGGGGTGTACCCTTTAATGAGGCATGGGGGGATGTGTCAAGGATGGTAATTAAGGTCGTCCTTAATTATGTCCGTCGAAGATGGATGGTTTATTTATTCTCGTTCGTCAGTCCAGTCATCCTATGATGGGCAGGTTTAAAAGGGGGTCATGAGCTCAGAGTAGGGACGATATTAAGTAGTCGTCATGGTGCTAAGGTCGTCGTGGCGGTCGAAGGGAATACGTCGTCCGTTCATTGGACGATGGACTCGTCAGATGCCCCCTATTCCGTTGTGGCTCCGTGATGGACGACATACGGAATACTTACAGGTTTTTGGCGCGAGTTTAGGTTGATATCCTTTTCGAGAAGCGCGCAGCCGAAAATAAATCAAGTCATTAAATGGTGAAGTGACCGAGTGATCTCCCTCTTTGACACGTGTCCTTCATTCATTGGGCACGTCTTGCGAAACGACGGTTCGTTTCGTATGCTCGAGGTTTTGGCTATTTAAACCCCGAGGAGGATGTTTTTTTATTTTTCTTTACTTCATTTTTCCCGCTCCTTCTCCGAAGTGTTTCTCTTTTCTCCGGTGAGTTCCTCTTTTTCTTTTCTTTTTTTTCGATTTGGGTTCTGTTGTTAGCACTGGATCATTCGCTTAGGAATTTTTTTGTGGGGGTGTGTCGGGTAGCCGAGAGCGAAGGTAGGGCTATAGACTTTGGGGATTTAATCCCTTTTGATTGTGTGCTCCGTCGCGTGTCGGAGGAACTCTTTAATTTTTCTTTTCCGGCGTTGAGCACCTGGAGGGCATTGAGGGATACGATGGCTGCGGCGGAGGGTAGTTGGTCTTTGGTTCACTCCGAAGATCCGCCTGAGGGGCTTTCTGACAGGGGGGAGGATTCACGTTCGACGGAGGAAACTCCGTCAGTTTCTGGGTCGTCAAGGGTTGTGGGCCCTGACGACTCTTGGGTAGCTAGGTCCTACCTGTCCAAGGTAGTGGATACAGACGGTGTAGATAAGTATAGGCGTAAATATCAGATACCCGAGGATGTCGTCCTTAGGATCCCGGAGTCGGACGAGGTAGCATGCTCGTCCAGGTACGGTGACGTGGCATTCTATGAGGCTGACTTTACTGCCGGCGTGAGGTTTCCCATGCAGCCCCTGATGAGGGAGCTGTTGGATCATCTCAACCTCGCACCGGGTCAGTTAGCCCCAAATGCCTGGAGGTCAGTGGTTGGGTCCATGGTCATGTGGAAGGTTCTGAGCAACGGGAAGGACGACCTTACCCTAGACGAGTTGCTTTTCTGTTACAAGCCGTGCCAGATACCTGCTTCTCCGGGCTTCTGGACTCTGAACATGCGGCAAAGGGGTTTGAAGTTGATTGTAGGGAATCCATCGTCCAACAGGGAATGGAAAGACAATTATGTTTTTGTCTGCGGAGACAATTGGGAGGGTCTCCAATGTGAGAAGGACGACAACTTCATCCCCGTTCGTCGAGAGTGGGGCGTGCCTCCGTCCTCTGGTGTGTGTGTGTTTCTTCGCGTGCCTTTATTTTTCTAAGGTGTTCTCATAATCTGCTACTGACGTCTTTCTTTTTTCTTTTCGACAGCACTCAGACGACCGAAGTTAGGCGAAGACGGTCACAATAGAGTGCTCCGAGCGTTGCATCACAATGAACATCACTTCAAGCACTTTATTCGTCCCGAGCTTCTTGCTTTGTATTCGTTCGGCCCCGAGCCAAGTGAGGCAGTATTGTCGTTACAAGAGATTAATCGGAAGAGTAAGTGTCTTAACGTTGTTTACTTCGTCAGTCGGACGACACTTGTCTGACGGTGCTGGTGTTTTGCAGGGATGGCAACTGCCAAGCTTAACCGGGAGAAGCTCAAGAAAATGATGGCGAGCCAACAGGACGAGGCACCGTTGGTTATAGGGAAGAAGAGGAAAGCCGATGCGTCGTCCAAGAAGGCGACGGACGAAAGAAGTCTTCTTCCACCTCCTCCTCCTGCCCCGAAGCCATCTATACCAGAGCCTGTCCAAACCTCGTCGGTTGAGGTAATCGAGATTTCCGCCGAACCTTCGTCCAGCAGGATCGTGGAGAAGGTGCCGACGCTACCTCGAGATGCTTCCTTGGCCTGCCGTCGGGCCAAGTCTGCAGTGACGAAGGATGATCTTGGCGAATATGACAAGGTCAATACCGACGTCATCAAGGTGGCCGGCGTCCACTCCCTCATGAAGGTATGATCATCCTTAGGTCGTCCTTTCGTTACGTTTCTTTGGGAACTAAATGAGTGTTGTTCTTTTTCTTTGTGTAGGGCCTGACTGAACTTACAGTGATAGCCAACCGTTGCATGCAATGGGAGGAAGCACTGTTGAAGCAGAAAGTTCAGCTGTCTGAGGCTGCCCAGGCTAATCAAAGGTTGACTACCCTCGTCAACGAACTAACTCTCGACAGGGATAGGGTCGTTGGCGAGTTGTCGACGCTCAAGGCGGACTTGTCGAAGAAGGACGAAGACTTGAAGAGGGCGTTGGACGAGGCCAGGAAATCTGATGAGCAGGCTAGGATGTTGGCTTCGCAGCTGGAGGGAGCGAGGGTCTCAGCCGTGGACGAATTTAAGTCGTCAGAGGCTTATGACGACGTCAACACAAAATATTTCCTTTCCGGTTTCAACCTTTTGAAGAAGCAAGCCAAAGAGAAGTTTCCAGAGCTTGACTTTGATGGGTTCCAGCCTTTTGATGATGACGAGTCAACGATGCCTGCTGACGAAGGAAACGTTGAGACATTGGCTAGCGATCCACAGATGGACGACGACGCCACTTCATAGTTTTTTTTGTAATACTTGCTACTTTTTTAGATACATGTTTTTTAATGGGGCCCGTTTTTTTAGGCTTTTAACTTGAAAACAATGTGATGACGCTACAATACCCTGGTTTTGGGGGAATCTATCGTTTCTTAATATAGTCTAACTGTTGCTGATTATGTTTATGTGATGAGTATCTATCTGAATGTTTTTGACTGCCCCCGTTCGTGGGTGTGATTGTTTGTTTTGTTTGTACACGTGCGTTGGTGACTGTGGCACTTGTTGTTTTGTCCAAGTGTTTAAGGTCTTCCTGTGCATGTGCGTTTTATACACATGCATAGGGATTGAGACACTTTTTGTTTTGTTCAAGTGTATAGAGTCGTCCCTGCATAAGCTTTTATACATATGCATGCGGGTTGAGACACTTGTTTTTGTTCAAGTGTATAGAGTCGTCCATGCATAAGCTTTTATACATATGCATGCGGGTTGAGACATTTGTTTTTGTTCAAGTGTATAGAGTCGTCCATGCATATGCTTTTGTACATACGCATGGGGGTTGGGGCACTTATTGTCTTGTTTACGTGTCTAGAGTCGTCCATGCATATGCTTTTGTACATATGCATGGGGGTTGGGACACTTATTGTTTTATACAAGTGTATAGAGTCGTCCATGCACAAGTTTTTGGTACATATGCATGGGGGTTGAGACACTTGTTGTTTTATCCAAGTCTCTAGAGTCGTCTATGCATAAGCTTTTGTACATATGCATGGGGGTTGGGACACTTGTTTGTTTTGTTCAAGTCTCTAGAGTCGTCCATGCATAAGCTTTTGTACATATGCATGGGGGTTGAGACACTTGTTGTTTTATACAAGTGTATAGAGTCGTCCTTACGCTTGTTGTTTATTCAAGGCGTTAAGGTTGTCATGTGGACCTTTGGCTTGTTGTTTCGTTCAAGCGCTTAAGATCGTCCTTACGCTTGTTGTTTTATTCAAGCAGTTAAGGTTGTTATGCGGACCTTTGGCTTGTTGTTTTGTTCAAGCGCTTAAGGTCGTCAGTGAACCTTTGGCTTGTTGTTTAGTTCAGGCGCTTAAGGTCGTTAGTGAACCTTTGGCTTGTTGTTTAGTTCAAGCGCTTAAGGTCGTCAGTGAACCTTTGGCTTGTTGTTTAGTTCAAGCGCTTAAGGTCGTCCTTACGCTTGTTGTTTTATTCAAGCAGTTAAGGTTGTTATGCGGACCTTTGGCTTGTTGTTTTGTTCAAGCGCTTAAGGTCGTCCTTATGCTCGTCCTTATGCTTGTTGTTTTATTCAAGCAGTTAAGGTTGTTTGAGCCTTGGGGAAGCAGAGACGGAGTTGCGATGCTTGGATGACTTTGTATTCCGTTAGTTTATTTAAAAACAAATACACTGGAGATTTCGAATCATATGAGCAAAGGAGCAAAAAGAATACATATGAATGTTGTCTTACTGGTAATATTTCTTCAGATGTTCGGCATTCCAGGGGTGAGGTAGTGCGTCCCCGTCTAACTTCTCCAGGTGATAAGTGCCTCTCCTGTGGAACTTGACGACTCTGTATGGTCCTTCCCATGTGGGTCCCAGTTTTCCCTGGGTTGGGTCCTTTGTTGAGAGAGTCACTTTTCTCAGCACTAAGTCTCCAACTTTGAATTCTCTGTGCTTCACTCGTCTGTCATAGTAGCGGGCCATCCTCTGTTGGTAGACCCTGGTTCTGGCTTCAGCTTGATCCCGAACTTCATCCACTAGATCTAAGTTTGACCGTAGCTGAGCGCCGTTGCTTCCCTCGTCATAGTTGTCCGTCTTCCAGGTAGTGAGTCCGATTTCTACTGGTATGACGGCTTCGGTACCATACGTTAGTCGAAAGGGGGTTTCTCCTGTGGGAGTTCTTACCGTTGTCCTGTATGCCCACAGGATGTTTGGAAGTTCTTCAGGCCATAGTCCCTTTGCCACCTCAAGTCGAGTCTTGATCATCTTGAGCAAGGATCGATTTGTTACTTCCACCTGTCCATTGGCCTGTGGGTGACCTGGGGATGAGTAGTGGTTGTGTATGCCAAGTTCTTCACAGAATTCTCGGAAAGGCGAATTGTCGAACTGTCGTCCATTGTCTGATATGAAGGTTCTGGGTATTCCGAACCTGCATATGATTGCCTTCCATACGAACCCTCTGATGTTCTTTTCTGTGATAGTAGCGAGTGGTTCAGCTTCTACCCACTTCGTGAAATAATCTATTCCCACTACTAGGAATTTCAGCTGTCTTCGTCCGACGGGAAGAGGTGCCATGATGTCCAGACCCCATTGGGCGAACGGCCAAGGTGCCGTCATTAGGGTCAGTGTCTCCGGTGGTGAGTGGATGAGGTTTCCGAATCCTTGGCACTTGTCACATGTACGAACATAGGAGATCGCGTCCTTCTGCATCGTCGGCCAATAGTATCCAGCTCGGACGAGTTTGTGCACTAAGGAGCGTGCACCTGAATGATTGCCGCAAATCCCTTCGTGTACCTCTCTCATCACGTAGTTGGCCTCTGCCTTATCTAGGCAACGTAGATATGGGAGTGAGAAGCCTCTTTTGTATAAAACGCCTTGTATCAGGACAAACCTTGTGGATCGGACTTTCAGCTTTCTAGCCTCGACTGGGTCCGAAGGAAGTGTTTCGTCTTCTAGGTAGTTGACGATGGGTGTCATCCAGGAGTTGCTGACGTTGATGGGGCTTAGTTCTTCTTCCAGGTGGCTTGGCGAGTGTTGAACTTCGATGTACTGGTCTGTTGCTTCGTCAGAAGAGGCTAGCTTTGCCAAGGCGTCAGCCTCTGTATTCTGTTCACGAGGTATTTGGACGAGCTTAACCTCGTCGAACCACTTCATGGCATTTCTGACGAGCTTGAGATACTTGGTCATTCTGTCTTCTCTTGCTTCATACTCACCGTTGACCTGTCCTACTATCAGCTGTGAGTCGCTTCGGATCTTGAGTTTGTTTGCCCCCAGTTCTTTAGCTATATGCAGGCCGGTTAACAGGGCCTCGTATTCTGCCCCGTTATTTGTGGTGGGATACTGGAGCCGGGTGGAGTGTTTGAGTAAATGTCCTTCAGGTGTCTTGAAGACTATTCCAACGCCTCCTGCCCCCTTGACGGACGACCCGTCGATTTCAATTTCCCACTCTTCGTCCGGTTTCTCTTCTGATGGTCCGTCTTCCGTCACTGTGAACTCAGCTATGAAGTCAGCTAGGGCTTGTGCCTTGATGGCCTGTCTTGGGTGGTACTCTATGTCGAACTCACTCAACTGCCCATTGAATCAGTCGTCCAGCTGCATCTGGCTTATTCATCGCCTTACGGAGAGGATGGTTCGTAAGGACGATGATCTTGTGAGACTGGAAGTACGGTCGCAGTTTTCTGGCAGCGATTACGAGAGCTAGTGCCAGTTTCTCCATTGCTGGATACCTTTCCTCAGCTCCTTGGAAAGCTTTACTGGTGTAGTACACTGGTAGCTGGGTGCCCCCGTCTTCCCTGATGAGGGCTGAGCTGACAGCTGTCGGGGAGACTGCTAGGTACAAGGAGAGGGCTTCGCCTTGTTGGGAAGGGCTCAGCAAAGGTGGGGACGTCAGGTACCTCTTGAGCTCTTCGAAGGACTTCTGGCACTCTTCCGTCCAGACGAATGCTTTTCTCAACGTCCTGAAGAAGGGGAGGCACTTGTCAGTGGCCCGTGAGACGAAGCGGTTGAGTGTAACCACTCTTCCCGTAAGGCTTTGTACCTCTTTCGTCGTCCTTGGAGGTGTCATTTCTAGCACGGCTTTTATTTTGTCTGGGTTGGCCTCTATCCCTCTCTGGGAGACCATGAACCCTAGGAATTTTCCGGACGAAACACCGAAGACGCATTTGCTCGGGTTGAGCTTCATGCGATATTGGCGGAGAGTCTCGAATGTTTCTTCTAGATCCTCCAAGTGATTTTCCTCGTCCTTCGTTTTTACCAGCATATCGTCGACATACACCTCTACATTTCGTCCGATCTGGTGGTGGAACATCTTGTTCATGAGTCGCTGGTAGGTGGCTCCAGCGTTCTTCAGTCCGAACGGCATGACTTTGTAGCAGAAGAGTCCTTTGCTTGTTATAAAGGAAGTCTTCTCTTGGTCTCCGTCGTCCATCATGATCTGGTTGTACCCTGAGAAGGCGTCCATGAAGGTTAGCAACCGGTGTCCTGCGGTTGAGTCTACAAGCTGATCGATTCGAGGCAGGGGGAAGCTATCTTTTGGGCAGGCCTTGTTGAGGTCTGTGAAGTCTACGCACATTCTCCATTTGCCGTTGGCCTTTTTCACCATGATGACATTGGCTAGCCAGTCGGGGTAGAAAACCTCTCTAATGAACCCGGTCGTCAGAAGCTTTTCTACTTCGTCAGAGATCGCCTGATTTCTATCAGGGGCGAATACTCGTCTCTTCTGCTTTATGGGCCGAACGGACGGGTCTACGTTCAGCTTGTGGCAGATTATGGCTGGGTCAATGCCGGGCATGTCGTCGTGCGTCCAGGCAAAGACGTCCAGATTGCTTTCAGGAAACTGATCATTGCTTCTCTTATGGTCCTGTCCATTTTTGTCCCAATGCTGGTGGTTTTGCTTGGCTCGTCGTTGTCCAACGCTATCACCTCCAACTCTTCTGTGGGTTCGACGAGCTTGTGTCCCTCATCAATCTTCATTGTCTGATGTGTTGCCTCTGGACCTAGGGATGCGAAATAGCACTCCCTCGCTGTTGCCTGGTCTCCTTTGAGTTCCCCTATGCCATGTTCCGTGGGGAATCGGACGAGGAAATGGTAGGTTGAAGTAACTGTCCTAAGCTTGTTGAGGGTCGGACGACCGATTATAACGTTGTAGGCCGAGGGGCAGTCTACCACAAGGAACTCCACCGAGGTTCTCACTTGTTTCGGGTACGTCCCGGCTTCGATAATGAGGGAAACTACTCCCAAGGGCTTAACTTTGTCACCCGTGAATCCCACAAGGGGAATATCAATAGGCTTCAACTGCTCCTTGTCTATCTTCATTTGTTGATATGCTGGGAGGTATATGATGTCAGCTGAACTCCCATTATCAATAAGCACTCGTCTGGTGAGGAATCCTGCGATGGTTAATGTGACGACAAGCGCGTCGTCATGTGGATGGTGGATGTTTCTTGCGTCGTCTTCGCTGAACGAGATCACTTGGTCGTCCATCTTCAAACTCTTCCGTGACCTTTGAGTGATCAGGATGTTATGCGCTTGACGAGCGTAAGCTTTCCTGGACGACCGTGAGGCACCTCCGGAGGCTAAGCCTCCTACGATAGTACGTATCTCGCCTATGATATCCCGGGGGCGCTCTTCCTGGCGATCCTTATTCTCGTCCTGCCGTGGTGGACGAGGTTCGTGGCGGACGTCTGGCTTGTCCTGTCGCACGAATTTTCCCAGCTTCCCTTGCCTAATCAGGGCCTCTACCTGCTGCTTTAGGGCAAAGCAGTCTTCGGTGGTGTGACCGTGGTCTCGGTGGAAGCGACAGTAGAGGTCCTTAGATCTCTTCGTCGGGTCTGAACGAAGCTTCCCTGGCCACTTGATATCTGGACTGTCCTGAATCTGTAACAGGACCTGGTCGATAGACATGTTCAAGGGTGTGAAGCTGCTGGGTCGTTCTTCACGTCGGTTGGACGAGCTTATGTTCTTCCTCTCGGCCTTTGGATAGTCTTGCCTGGAAGACTTATTCCTGGACGAATCGAATCGTCGATCTTCTGGTTCTTTCCTCTTTCTGCTGAGGAACTCGTCTCGGGCTTGGAAGGCATCCTCCGCATTTATGAACTTCTGGGCCTCGTACATCAGTTCTGACATTGACTTCGGTGGGTCCTTGCATAGCTGGAAGAGGAAATCTCCTTTGAGGAGGCCAGCGTTGAATGCAGTGAGAGCGACGTATTCATTCGGCTCGTCAATCTGGACTGCTTCCTTATTGAACCGTTGTACATAGGACCTTAAGGATTCTCCTTCTCTCTGCCGTATGTTAAGGAGGTAGTTTGCTGGACGTACTGATCTTCGTCCTCCAATGAAGTTGTCAATGAAGGCCCTGCTCAACTGGGCGAACGTGTCTATGGAGCCTGTCTCCAGTTGGTTGAACCAGGTCCTTGCCGAGCCTCTGAGGTTTGTTGGGAAAGTGCGGCACATTATCTCGTCCGACACGCCGTGAAGACGCATGATGGTTCTGAAAGAGTCCAAGTAGTCAAGTGGGTCTTTGAATCCGTCGAACGTCTCTAGCTGGGGGACCTTGAACTTTGCTGGAAGAGGGTATTCGTCTATCTTCTTGGTGAAAGGAGACTCAGAGCGATGGACGAGCATATCGAGGTTTTTGGCTGCCTTTGCTTTGACCTGGCTCTTCATCTCTTTCATTTGTTCCCTCATCTCTTTCAGCTCTTCCTCGAGCTTGGCTGCCCTGGCGTCTGCTGCGGATTTGGCGGGATCCGCCACCTGACTTGGATGAGGATGAGGATGAGGCTCTCGATTCTGGTTGGCAGAGCTGCCCTCGTCATTCTGGTTATGATTCTGACTCTGATTCCTTCCTGTCTCGTTGCGAGGAATTTCTTCACCGTTTTGGCCCTGACCAGGACTGGGAATTTCTCCCCTTGACCGGAGGAGGGCCATGAGTTCTTGATTCTGCCTGGCCAGCTCTTGCATCTCCCTGCGATCGGCAGCACTCTGTCGTGCTAGTTCTTGAATGTTGGCGGTGAGAGCCTGCAGTTGTCTCTCCGAGGCGCTCAAAGGCGGGGCACTGTTATCTCCGGCTTCCATGAGAGAAAAAGGTTACCTGGGGCGACCGCTTTTAATTTTTCTGGTAAAGGAACAAAACGGCTTAGAAGCAACTCGTTCCCACAGACGGCGCCAACTGATGATGTGTAAAATCAGCACGGTCGTCCGACGGATGTTTTCTCTGATGGAAGACCTGAAACAAAGAAAAATAATGACGACGGTAGGAAAGCACCGGTGGGGTGCCGGCCAAAATTCCTCCGATGCCTTTGTCAGAGGTTTTAAGGAGAGTGATAAACAGGTAAGTAAAAGTGTTTAGGCTAATAGTGTGCGTCCCTGGTCTCTTTCTGATGGGAGGTTTATATAGGTCTCCCAGAAATTAGCCGTTGGACCTTCCTTAATTCCCTCCTTAATTGGATTTGAATGAGAGTCTTTATGAAGACAGTTACAATATCTCGGGGATATTGTCATTAATGGGAGCATAACGCTTCTGGCATTCAATTACGCTTATGGGGTGTACCCTTTAATGAGGCATGGGGGGATGTGTCAAGGATGGTAATTAAGGTCGTCCTTAATTATGTCCGTCGAAGATGGATGGTTTATTTATTCTTGTTCGTCAGTCCAGTCATCCTATGATGGGCAGGTTTAAAAGGGGGTCATGAGCTCAGAGTAGGGACGATATTAAGTAGTCGTCATGGTGCTAAGGTCGTCGTGGCGGTCGAAGGGAATACGTCGTCCGTTCATTGGACGATGGACTCGTCATTATCCTTTTCGCTCTATATAATTGAGATGATTTGGGCAGTTGAATTTCAATGATTTTAATGTCAAAAACTTTGGTTTTTAGTTAAATATTTAAACTTTTTGGTTTTTAGTAAATTATATTTTTTTTGGATTTGCTTAAGCCATTGGATTGGTGAGACAGATTTGGGAAAAGACCAAAGAGAACATTCTTCAATTTGGGAAAGAAAGCTTCATCAATTCGGTGGAAATTATATTTTGTAGCTTCTTTTTGCAATTGAGGATGTTTATGTGTTCCCTTTTTAAATGAGTTTACTGATGCTCTTCTTTTTGTAATTGAGGTTGTTTGCTTGTAAATGGCGTAGGTTTTGGAATGGAAGGAAGACGAAGAGAGAGAGAGAGAGGCAGAGTGGGTTTTGGGGGTGAGAGAGAGAGAAAGATGGAATGTGAGACAGAGTGGGTAACAGGGTTAACTTTCTGTTAATGGATTAAATTGGTCATGTAACTTATACACATGTCGCATTGTAATTTAGTTATATAATGGGCTTGTAACTCTGGGCTATAAACTAATTTACAGTTAAACTTTATCCTAAAATATTTGTAGTAATAGGCTAATAGCGGCTGAGCCATCTTCAATCATATAATATACGTATAATAAGTTCCCCTGACCGTACGACTGGTGCAGTCCTAAGTTGTGGGGCAAATGAGTTGGAGACACTGTATTTATTCCTTTGCACAAGGTTCTAAGCAGATTTCCCTTTTAAATTATATAAGACGAATGTCAGCACCAAGCGCTTTAGCGCGTGACATATATGGTCCTCCCTGTTGGCCTGCTTTCAAAAAAGATTGGTTTGGTTCCAACTTCCAAGACACCTGCCCATAAAACTTGACCTCTCTAATTGAACGAGGCGAAGTGTCTAATTGGTGCAACTGTGCAAAGTATATTTAAAAAGCCATTTCACGATCAGGATTCAGGAGTGATGGTTTCAATTAATCTTATTTATTTTATGAACCATGATTTCAACCTAGTTTACAAAAAGATTCTAATACCTTCAATTAATGATTTAGAGTTTGTTTGTGGAATTCTTTTATTTAGATTTTAAGTTATTTTGTTTATGTAACACTTGTTAAAACATCTTTCTTTTCAAGCACAAATATACTTTTTCTATTTTAAGCAAAAGCAAAGTAATCAACGTATTCTTATAAAAGAAAAAAAAGAAATGAAAAAGTAATCAACTAATTAATTCGAAAAGTACTTAGTAATTAATTCTAAAACTTTACTTGACAATCCATTCTCAATCCAAAAGACACGTTTTGCTACCCAAAAAATCAAAAAGTGTGTTTGGTAGAACAAAAAAGTACGAATGGAACATAACTTTTGTCCAAAAAATCACATTTTGACAATTGACCTTTGAGGTTCATTGCCAATAATCACACTGGGGGCATTCTATGCTTTTTTATGCTGGGTTCCCAAACGGACCCTTCATGTCATTATATAATCTTGACCCTACTAAAAAAAAAAAAAATCATCCATTGTAACCTTATATATGCACGTAATGCTCAGAGAGTCAGAGCTAAGAAATAAAGACGCACTAAATTATTTTATAAATCCCTGCTTCTACAATGCAAAAATCTACGAATACATGTCTTTGATAACGGTTTTTGACATGCAGGGTGGGGGTGGAAAAAAACAGAAGTGATAGAAAAGTAGACAACATTATTGCACAATTGGAATTAACGGGACCCAAGTCCCAATCCATCCTACCATCTTGAACATCTTTTAACATCTTGATTCTTGATAGGGACGGGGCCATGGATAGTTACTGCTTAGTTCTTACTTGCGAAATTGCTAAAAGCCTATGAACTTTTACAATTACAGATCTTTCTCAAGAAAGGAGCTTGTGCAGATGCATTACCATTCGAGAATGGATTATAAAGTGATCATTATTGAGCATTACCATTCGAGAATGGATTATAAAGTGATCATTATTGAGCAGGGTATCGCCTGTGCCCCCCTTATTGAGTGGGCTTCTCACAACTTACGTGTACTACGAGTGTGTGGGACTCAACAATTGTGAGAGACTAATTATTAATTGTATTGTTTAGTGCTTATTGACTCACATGATCGCGTTTCGTAATCATATTTATATGGAATATGATCCTCTTCATTTCAAAATCTCTCTATTTGTCTGTTATATGATTCAGACTTTATTTCTTGAATTTAAGAGTATATCAAACAGAAGGATTTTGAAATATAAATGATCTTTTTCCATTTGAGTGAAAATTTTTCATTTTGAAAAAAAAATATGAATACTCGTTAGTCGTTACTCAATATTATCCCTCTCTCTTGGCATAAAAAATTTATTTAAAATAATAAAATAAAAGAAAAGAGGATAAACTTTCTATAAAAAAGAAGAATGATAAATTACATTTTAAATCATATATTTTAGGAGTGATTTCACCTCAGATTTTTAAAAGTTTTAAATAAACTTTGTAATTTAAAAAATATTTTAAATTTAAGTCATAATCCCACTTACTGTGACATTATTAATAGAGAGAATGATTTCGTGTAGTTATTTATTTCAACATATGTGCCTATGATATCTAAATTGTTTCACTCCAAGCTACACTATTGTTTTGTTTAAGCATTTCCTGTTAATAATTTCACGCATTACGAGTATATGGTTTGAATTAAAACATTTTTGAAACAAAGGTTAAGTTGAGTACTAATGAGTAATGAATGGTAATTGTTAAGCTAGAAAGGCTAGGTATAAAAGATATATTTTAAAGGTTTATGAGTATTAACTTTCATAAGAATGTAATACACAGTGTATTGAAAAAAAAAAAAAAAAAGAGGAGACATGGATAAAGTGTCCAATTGTAACCCTTGATTAGGTTTAAATTAACTTCCGAATGTTTCAAATTAGCAAATAATCCTATTCTTTTGTATATTTAAAGATTCAAAGTAAGACTTTAAACCTTAACCATATCCACCATTTCATATGCCATTCCACCACCATTGAAAGTCCATTACCAAGGCATGTACAAGACAGGTTTGTATAGCACACTTGATAGACACTAATTTAGGTCAGAACCTTTTGATTTTGTTTAGGCTCCTCTACTCTATGTCAAAACAATTTTCTACTATTCCGTGTCTTCAAATTACAAAGTAAAAAGGAGGCAATCTAAATATTTTTCATGATGGAAAAAAATGCATACTAAGATAACCACAAAGACTATAAGATAACTACTCTGACTGTTTTCGAAATACATATCTAAAATATATTGATGAGTTACAATTTAGGTACCTTAAGTATGGCCCAAGCTATCGTGCCTTGCCTACCACCATTGGGCCTTCCTTCACACACACAAGCAACGAGGCCATCTGCCACGAGCAATGACCAGTAACCCCTCACAAGCCCAGCCATGGCAAACCTTAATCTGTTTATTAATTAGGTGCATGTACGTTGCAAATTGATACAATACTTTTTAAGTAATGCATGGTTTCTTATGCACTTATCTTTGGCGCTTGATTCCCCAAGAGAGCAAGTAATATAAAATATAAATACCCCATATTATGCAAATTAGCTTGCTAGCTAGTATATCTCACTATACACAATACGATTCCTATTTATTATAATTTCGATAATGTTATCGCATGATATAGCTACGATATATAACACCGATACAATGCGTATCAACTGATATATTAAATATGTTTTAATTTACATAATCTTTATTTTTTAATTTTTTTAATTATTTTTATTATAAGAAAATTTTCTATTAGAATTCTCATATTTTGCCTATTTGAATGTCCATATAAATGATTTCTAAAACCATTGTACTATTTAATTATACAATTAAAAATAACTGAGAAGCACAAATATGAGATTTCAAGCAAGACCATGTCCATCATGCATGTTATCATAAGTCATAGAAGATAAATATAAAAAAAAAATGAAAAAATAAAATAAAAGAGCAAAACATTGTAAATTATGTGATGCTATTTTTCTAATTATTATTATAATGTTATCATCGTTTAAATGAGACATCAGTGTGAGAACTACGACCTGATTGGACCGAGATTTTTAGTATCCCTTAAAAAAGAATCTAATGGTGGAGATTCATCTATGAAGATATGTCTCTGTAATCTAAGGAATTTATAATGGACTTGTCAGTTACCACTTAATTTAATTTAAAAGGAAAAACATTTAAAACTCTATTAATATATGAAAATATTAAATGAAATATCAAAAAGAGAGAAATTTATATGACTTTGTGTCATAGATACAAACGAAAACAAAACAAAATACAAGACATAGTTTCCTAGTTACCATCTAATGGAAAGGATGGTAAAAAGTAAACTTATATGAATAAAATTTAATCTATGTCCCCTAAACTAAATTTGGGAAGGGAAGCTAAGTTAATTATGAAGTGAGACGGTGTTACGTATTAGAAACCCACCCATGCACACAGGTCCAACAAACGGTCTCCTATGATACAATGGTCAATATACCCAGATGACATAAAATTAATTAAAAACATATATAAAGAAAATTAAAGGAAACTAATGAAATCCATACCATATGTGTTAATCATCTTTAGGCTACATTACTTACACCACGCCTCTAAACAATTAAGGATGGCAATGGGTCGGGTTTCGCCCCGACCCGCTACGACCCGCCCCGCCCCGTTTAGAGACCCGCCCCAAAAAAACCCGTTTACTGTCCCGCCCCGTTTGTTTCAACGGTACCTGTTTAACCCGACCCGATGGTACCTGACGGGTACCCAACCCGACCCGACCCGATTTTTTTTTTTTTTTTTAATATGTTAGCAGGGGCGGAGCTAGGAAGTTTTGATTGGGGGGGCTAAATGCAAGAATTTTTTATTTTGGGGGGGCAAGTCCAATTTTTATAAGCTAAATATTTAAAATTATTAATAATAACCTATATTAATAAGGGGTTTTAAAAAATTTTGCAGGGGCTACAGCCCCCCCACCCTTGGCTGTGGCTCCGCCCCTGATGTTAGGGGTATCTAGACTAAACTGAAATAGCTTTTGTATTAACCATGTTGCATTTGAATTTAATGGGAATAATTGGATATGAATTACGGATTAAGTTGAAGTTTTTACTATAAAAATTGGTGAGAAGTAAAATAGGCAACATTAATGGGTGGTTATGAAGTTAGTCAATCAAAATGGTTTGGTCATGTGCAATAGAGATTCAAGTCTGCATTGGTAAGGAGAGAGTGCTAAAAGAATGGTTAAAGCAAGAGATAAGAAAGGCTTTTTTAGAAGATTCCAAGTAGTTGTAGTGTTGGTTAATTGAATTTCTTATAATATTGCCTCAGATACAGAAACATGCTGCACATTTTAAAGCTTGTCGTAGCAGAAAATAACAAGAGTCTTGGCGAATAAGTCATATATTTGCGTGTTCTCAAGATTATTTGTTGAGCATATTGGTTAATGATCAGAGGTGTTTGACTTTGCATTGCTCATCTTGGTCATGATCTAAGCTTTTGCTGTAGATTGATGTACATTAACAATATTTAGGAGGATTCTTTTGCTTTTTACTGTTGACCATTTTTAGGATGATTCATTATTATTATTTTACTGCTATAGTCTTATTACCTGTTTGACCAAATAATTCTATCTAAAGCTGAAGTGGAATTTATTCAGATGAAAGTTATTGTCAAAGCTGATTCATTATGCTTTCGTTTTTGCATTAAACGTGGTTTCAAACTTTACTTCTCCTGAGAGGTGATGGCTTAGCCAGAAGCCAATTTGCAGCATCTGTTTGAGGTGTTAAATGAGTGGGATCAAGATAAAAAGATTAGGCTTAAATCTTCTTTTGATTTACAACAGAGAGAAGAGGAAAGCTTCATCCTCCTTTTTTGGTGAATATCATTACTAGGAGATTCTACATCATTGATGTTTCAAAGATGAAAGTTTTGTCAAGAGTCAAGATTATACAAGTATTTTAAGATTTCACAGAATAACACCAATATAGATTCACATGGAAAACAAGGTAGCATCCTTTTATTGAACGAATTCAAATGTGCAAAGGACCTTAACTAATTGCAAAGGATATGCTAGTAATTGAGATAATGTGAACCTAAGTGGCAATTATCATCTGTTCAATTGCAAGTTTTGTCCTCATTTTCATTACTCCCTTCAATATCTTCCCCTGTTCCTTCTTGTCAGTTGGGGCAAAACTTATGTTACAGTGTAGTATTGTTCTTCTTGGTAATTATAACACAGCACACATGGGAGAAAAGACTCTACCCTCTACCTCTAAACTACATACGAATTGTTTATTTACATTGTGCTGAATTTTCTATGGGGCTATTATGTTCGAACTATTGGTTGCTGGAGGCCAAGCTTAGTTCAAAGAAACCAAACTTGACAAATGAACTTATGGCAATTAAGGTAAAGAACTTTAAAACTATTGGGGACAAAATACCTTTCATTAATACTAATTCTCAAAAGAAAGAACTGATTAGTTTTACATTAATTGTACAGAAAACCCAATGCTTCGTAGTTGATTGGGAAAAAAAGAGTAGGTGCACTCAGAGTGACTTAGTATGACCCTTCAAACAAAGGTATATAATGTCCTTGTTGATTCATGTAAACAATTTATATGAGAAACTTGAACAAATAGACAGATACCACACTTGATGCCAGTCAGTATCCATACAAAAGTAGAAATGAACATTCATAATAAAGAACAATGGCTCAAATTAAGAACCAATTCCTAAAACAGGGTGTGGAAATTATTTGAGCAGCCACCCTTTACTTATATTTCCCAATTAGACTATATATCTATTAATGTTCACTTATATAGACAAGTACTCTCCATTGAAATAGGCCATAGAAATTTAAACACTGAGAATTTACATTCTTTGGGAGTCAAAGAGCAATGGCTTTCACTATAGTAACGAGGAGAAGCTCCAGATACAGTGTTGTACTAGTATTACACATAGATATCAAATAAAGAGTGTAAAAAACATATGCGAAAGGAGGTAAAATGATCACTCACGAGCAACTACAACTACCTGTTTTCCGACATTGTGGCCACTAAACATTCCTACAAGAGCTGCAGGGCCATTCTCGAGGCCTTCAGCTATGTCTTCCACATATTCTTTCCTTCTCGAATATAAGGTAGCACAAGGTCTAAGAACTTGAGAAAGAGGTGATAGTAATCATACACTGTAAATCCTTCTATACGAATCCTCTTATATACCACAGACAACAAGTTTCTTACGCCTTCAGGCTGATCAAGATTGTATTGTGAGATCATTCCAGCTATTGCAATGCGACCGTGAAGTCTCATGTTAAGGAGCACTGCATCAAGCATTTTGCCTCCAACACTTTCAAAGTATATGTCAATGCCTTCAGGAAAACACCTAACAACATTTAAAAATAAATAAATAAGGCCTTGATATTGCTATAGTGATATTTATCAAACATTAGTGCCAGCTAACTTTTATTTTTTAATGTTATGCAATTCGCATTGTCACCTTTGAGTTAATAGTGAATACAGTGCAATCACCAATGGAACAAGGCTTAGCCACCATAACATATTCGTCTATAATAATGGGAAATTTGATATTTGTCTCATTAATTTCTTTTAGAATATTTATATGCAAATTGTCCACTGACCTTTTCAGAGTCGCATCCAAGTCATGCTCTTCCTTATAATTGAAAGCCTCATCGAATCCAAACTTGCTCTTTAGTATATCAACCTTGTTCAAACAAGAGTAGGACATATAATGAGGTTTCATATTTAAAAACATCCAAGCTTGTTCTTAAGTAAGTATCAACGTCATTGAAATGCCTCAAGTTCTATGTCTCCTGCTTTAAAACAGAGATTCAAGCATGCATAATAGCTGAAAATTTGGGTCCAAATAAGTAAAATCATACAGCAGGGTGAGGACTAGGAGAATTGGTGACAATTGGTTAGCCTCTTTCTTCTCGCTATGTTCACAAGGGAAGCCAAAGCTTCATAGCCATTAGCCATTAGCCATAGGGGGGAATCGAACATGCATCCTTGGTACAGTATCTAGACACTAGAGGCGATGACATCAAATTATATTGAACAAGTTATGATTTAATCCACATAGATATCACAAGAAATTATGTCAACCACAGATATACTACCAAATCTAAAAGCAAGAAAGCAATCTACAATTTACAAACCATAAACATGAGTTGCAGTTACATAAACAGAACCAAATAAATTATTGCAAGCTATATTCAAATCATTCTACTTTGAAAAACTAAAATATATAAAGAAAAAGAAAGAAATCCAAGTGTATTAGACAATACTATTTTTCCAATAAATAGCTGGAAGTAAAAGCAATGCAAAACTTTAGACAAACTGCAAGAACTCTACATTACACATCAAATTCATTCATGAATACATTCAAAATTTGCAACTGCAGCTCAAGGGAAAACATGAACAGACACATACATCCATAAATTTCATCTATACATTTCATTTGAAGTAAACTAGTAAGCTAGTAATTAAAAACAGAGGAAATTATGTTGAATGATACAATGAGGTACAAACCATGAGGTTTACTCACATCACAGTAAGCTAGTAATTAAAAACAGAGGAAATTAAAAACAGAGGAAATCAAAGATCCTCCTAGAGGACTTTGGTCGAACACCTAGGAGATATAGCCATTTTTTCCTACACACAATCTTTTTTTCAAAACCAACAAAAACCCAGATACCAAACAATAAAAATAACCGAATCATGATATAAAAATTAAAAGAAATTGGGTCTGTGAAGAAATATACCAGATCTTCCAGTGAACGATCGGAGAGGAGCAGAGGAGCGTTGTAGATCTGTGAAGTGTGACCACCGAACCAGCCTCAATGCACCGAGAAATCGTCCGATGAGGTGAACGATCGAAGAAGTCTCGACGGTAGGGTATGATCGGAGAGACTCAGAGACGCAGAGAGAGGCTCGACGGGGCGGGGTGGGGCGGGTCAGATCGGAGAAGAGAGAGACTGAGAGGTTCGGGTCAGATTGTAGAAGGAAAGGTTTTTTTTTTTTTTAAATACTTCGGGTCAGATTTGGGTTTTTCAATAAAACCCAACCCGTTAAAAACCTGATTAAAACCCGTTTCGGTAAAAAAAAACCCGACTCGATACACTATTACATAAACGGGGCGGGGCGGGTTTTTTGGGACGGGGCAGGGCGGGTACCCGCGGGTCGCGGGTTTATTGCCATCCTTACAAACAATAGTCTTATTGTATCAGAGCCAGACTTATGTGACTATGTATATTCATTTTAATATTTTCTCATATATTTTATCATAATATCATAACCAATGGCGGATCTGGTGCCCCCACCGAAAATTTCAAAAACCTATGAGATGATTGCATAAATTAAAAACATATTGAATTTGCCCCCACTTAAGTTTTTCATCTGCCCCATTATACTACTTGTATAATTATAAAAACTTATGAGTTACTGGGTTAGGGTCACTTTGAAAAAAATAAAAAAATTGGAGAGTCAAGGGCCGGCTAGGCATGTACTAAAAAAAAACTTTTTGTATACGATATGAACTTATGATTAGAATTTTAATATCATTACTTTCTTAGATTATTGGAGATACATATAATAAAATATAGCTTTTGTACGTTTTTATTTTACAGATTTGATATTATTAATGAGTTTTTAATTGCCCAAGCAAAATAAAATCTTAGATCCGCTTATGTCTCACTTTTTTCTATTCTATCAGATCAGAATTATTTATGTTATCTCTTTTCTAATATTATAAGATTGACATACACAAGAATTGGAGAATTAATAAATTAATGCTCCTAATCGACAGACGCGAGAGAGAGAGGTCTCCACTTGCGCTCGGTGTTCGCAATGGTTATCAGGCATCATATCTGTGGTCCCTAGTCCTTGGGTAATCTGACTCAGCTCAAAATAGATTGACAAAGACAACAATTGGTTTATGCTGGTCAACCAAGCTGTCATTGCTCAAATAGTCAAATGGAGAATAATTACATCCGTTAAATTTTATGCAAAAGAAACAACGTAGTATTTTCCTAATAATTTAATTAATTGTAAAATATTCTTACCTAATTACCATGTTACTTTACATCTGATTAATCAACAAAAGTAGTGGTTATGAAATTATCAAAAAAAAAAAAAAAAAGTGGTTATGAGGAAAATTTAAGTAAAGAAGATTATTTTTTGTTGCAAAGTTGAGGGGATAAATACCTCTATCCTTTTCTTGAAAGCATTGAAAGGGAAGGTGGAATGTTAAAGGGGAACAGGGTGTACTTTTTCACTGCTATAAAAGAAAATGTAACGTAAATCTCATTGGTAACCTTTAAGTTTTGGATAAGGTCGTAATATTCTATTAGAGTATTTGTATTGAAAGGGATGTTAGTTGGAAAACTAGATTTGTTTGAATAAAATTAAGGAGAAAAGGAGAAATTGTGATAGGATGGTGTCTCATCAGTCATCAATGTTAATAGGGGCAACCCTTTTTAATTTTTATGTATAATGGTAATGGTAATTGTGATGGTGAATTCCTTCTTGTTATCTTGATCATTAATTTAAGGATTAAATATATTTTTGGTCCCTAACGTTTATCTAAGTTGTACGTTTGGTTCTGAACGTTAAAAACAAGTAGAAATTGTCTCTAACGTTTTAAAGTTGTGCACTATCGATTCTTCTGTTAGTTTAGGTTAACTTGGTGTACAGGTGACTAACGGATTGATGACGTGAGCAATTTTTAATTTATGTGGATTTTTTTTAAAAATTTTTTTTTACGACTAGGATATGACATGGGATGTCTATTTAAAATTAACCCAACCCAACCCGAATTGAAATAAATCCCACTGTTTAAAAAAAAATCAACCCAATCTCTCTTCTCCTCTCTGGCTCTCGCCTCTCTCCTCTTAGTTTGAAAGAACAATACAAAAGCAACAATGAACCCCAAAAAAGCCACAGATGTCATGATCTAAAAAAGAGAACAGTGATTACCAAAACATGAGTCACTTTCACCAGAGGCTTCCTTGTCAAAAAATAACCAATTACTCTTAAGAGAAAATATATAGGACTTGCTGGAAATAGTGTTACAAATAGTACCCATGTGCCTAACACCTAAAATCTCTGAACTAATGATAGGCATTAGTGACCACTATGAACCATAACAAATTCCCACGAGGATTGAAGCCACATACAAATTTATGGGAAAACCAAAAGCGAAAACTATGTGGCCAGCAGCCATTGTGGCTAGAGTAATAGCCATCAACAATGGCCTTGCCCATCGTCTTGTGTGCAGAAAATAATCTGATACATATCCAGCTCCCAAACGGCCAAGAAAATTCCATATACTCCGTAAAGAAACCAAGTTATTTATGTCCACTGTTGTGTAACTGAGAGATTCCCCTGTTTGGCTCATGTTATTAATCATAGTGTTGTGAATTTTAGAGTGCACCCAAGTGCAGCTTTCGCAAGTAGTAATAAAATCTTGGTAAGTTCAAGGTCAAACCACAGGAAATAGTTGACACAGTGTAAAAACTTCTATTATTATTATGAAAAAAGAAAAAGAAAAAAAGAAGCAAAGTTAAATTGGTTGTTTGTTTTCCACCCGAAGATGGAGCAAGAAAGTATTTTAATTAAAAATTAAAATTAAATGGTAAACAAAATTGAGAGAGTCAAAGATGGAGGCACTAGGGTTCAAGGATCCCCCTATTATTTCACTATGTGAACTTGGATTTTTATTATCTCAATTAGGTTAGAGAGTACAACTCGCCTAATTGGAAGATTTAACAATTAACCGCTTGATAAGGGTAAGGTAGATAAAATATGGATTGCATTAGCTAATAAATTCAAGAGTATGTTACAGGAGAGACTAGGCATTTAATAAATTTTCAAATTATAACAAATCATGGGTTTTGTTAAAGTCCAATGAACCTTAACTCAATCTCAAAAGACACTTTATGAGATAAGGATCGCTCATTGCCTTATAAACCCATTACTCACTTAAACTATTTTCAATATAGAATAATAATATCCAACAGGTTTCATATATTTGATATATTAAAAATTATACTAAATTTTAATTACATATCAACGCACAATGATTTCTAATGAATAATGAATCAATCTAAATACTAATCATTAATTCAAGAAAAATACGTCATTTAATCCAAGTTTCACATAGAAGAAAATATTAAGGTTCACTTCTAGCCCTAGCTAGAGATTTAGCTACTCATAGTAATGAAACTAAAAAATAAAATAAAGAAAAATATCACAATGCTAGGAAAACTCATGGAACCCGGCTTGCTCTTGATTCTCCTCTTTTTTTGTTAACATTGCTTCCTCCTCCTTTTTCTTTGTTGCAGCTGCTCTATTCTAGAAAAATAAAAGAATATCCTCCAGTTCTGCGGCTCCCACTCATAAAAATAGGTCTATACTCTTCTTTTTGGCCCCCCACGTGCACACCTCCTCCCCAAAAACAATTCATGCGGCTGCCTCCCTCTTCAATAATGTCTCCAACTTCTTAAGGAATGATAAAATCACCCACCAATATACTAACCTATTTATTTATTTATTTATTATTATTATTTTTTCTTCTCAACCCACGTGCATCATTGGAAATATGTAATCTTCTATTTCGGGCCATGATAACCTCACCCTTCAGCATCTCCTCTTTCACCCTTATGTTGCCACTTTTATTTTGGTTATAAGAGCATTCTCATCACCTATTTTTTTTTGCCAATTTGGTTCTAAAAAACCACTTTTGCATTTAGCTAAAGCACCACTGATCAGACTCCCTTCTACTTTACATTCTATTTTTTAATATATTCTTATTATTTTATTTATTTTTTCAAACTTTCAAAATACCAACTTTTCTCATTTTTTTTCTATCTCCTTCTATACACCCGAGCTTTCCCCCTCTTTTCTTTTTTTCTTTTTTCTTTTTTCCTTTCCTTTTTTCTCCTCCACCCACGTATATTCTCCTCTTTTTCTTTTTTCTTTTTTTTTTCTCCTTTTTTTCCCCATCACCCAGACCCCCTCCCACTTTTTCTACTCCCCTTCTCTTTCTTCTTTCTTTCTTCTTTCTTCTTTCTTTCTTTCTTTCTCCAGCGTCTCCCCCTCATTTTTTTTCTTCTTTCTTTCTCAGCGTCTCCCCCTTCAGCGTCTCCCCCTTCATTTTTTTTCTTCTTTCTTTCTCAGCGTCTCCCCCTTTATTTTCTTTCTTTCTTTCTTTCTTAGCATGCTTGATTTTTTTTTTTTTTTTGGTTTTGATTTTTTCGTTTTGAGCCTCCAGTACAAATGATTTTTCTTTCTCATTTTTTTTTCTTTTTTCTTTTACTGACATTTTTTTTTTTCTATTTGTAGAATTTACTTGTCGTTGTTGTTGTTGTTGTTGGTGTTTCCGTTATTATTGGCGCGGTAACAGCTTGCAAGAGAGAGAAAGAAATGTTTTTTATTCCCCGAAGGATGAACAGTAGCTCCTTAAGTTGGACGAGCTACTGTTCATAACCACGGGTTTTCAATGGTATAGGGAGGCTGATGTTTGAGAGTTTTGCTGCCTCCTCCCCATTTTTTGTTGTTTTCGCCCATTTGTTTATGCTGATGAGAATGCTCTAACATAACCTATTTCGGCCCACCATATACATTTTCCAATCCAATTACTTTATTAAAGTAGTAGAGCCTGCACCAATTAAGTAAAATGAGACATTAGAATTTTTAATAAGATAAATGAATAATTTTCATATTATGCAATAGTATGAAAAATTGTCATAATTTACATGTAATTTAAAAGTTTGATACTAGAAAATTTCATTAAAGCCATATGAAAATAAGGTTAATAAATCATAATTCATGACTTATCACGTAGCCAGCCTCAAGCCCATTCCACATATCATGGCAATAAACAACAACCAAAAGTTTACCGTACGCATGGATTGCAACAGACACAACGTGAGAGAGAGAGGAGAGAGGCGAGATCGATGAAAAGGGAGAAGAGAGAGATTGAGTTTAATTTAGGGTTGGGTTGATTTTTTAGGGTTTATTTCAATTCGAGTTGGGTTAATTCTAATTGAGTATGCCATGTCATATCCTAGTTGTAAATGAAAAAAAAAAAAATACGACCTAAATTAAAAATTGACTACGTCATCAATCCGTTAATCTCATTAAAAAGAAACTAACGAAAGATGGGCATGATTTTGAAACGTTAGGACCAAAAGGGACCAAACATACAACTTAAATGAACATAACCAACAGTTATTTAACATAATAGGTTAAAAATCATTGATGGGTTACAATTACCGATCAAATTCCTTGTTGGTTGACAATTAGGACAATTATTATGGAGAGGAACAATTTATTTTTTTTATAAAAAAATAAAAAAAATATTATACAAAAGGCCCAAAAACCCTCAAAAGAAGGAGATAGAACCCTCAAAAGGGCAGTAAAAATGACTTACGGCCCAAGACCCTAAAAGAGGGTAGCAAAACAGTACAACAAAAAGACAACACCAAATGATAACTACAACAACAACAACTACAAACAACACAACAGTCACCAAACGACATGATTATACAGATTAGATTCAGATCAATATCAAGATTGGGTGAAGGGTTTATCAAGTATTAATTCAATAAACTAAGCATAATCTATGTTTATGTTTAGTTGCATAGTACTTATCCACAAGGACCACCATTCTGCAATACCCTACACAATAATGCTTATTACAACATAACTTTCACCTAAATTATCACTTGTATCAATTTTATTATGAATCTTGCTAACGAATATCCTAAGAATATAAGTTAAGAAATAATAAATATATGAGCTATCACATACTTTTTTGAATAGAAAAATATAGGTGTCAATAAGATTTTAGTTTACACGCATAAATTCATTATGGTTATTTATATTTTTCTTATTACGTAGGTATAATTTGACTTTATTTTTCAAAGAAAATACAATAAAAAACACAAATTAAAGAATAATAAATATATAAACTGAATTGAAATGCATATTTTTTTGAGGTAAAAAGGACATCTATCAATAAAAAAGTATTTAGTTTACACAGCAAGCAAAGAATACTAAAACAACTACCTTCCAAAAAACGCACGCCGTTGAAGTTAACACATGCCAATCAGTTACAAGCATCGTACTTAGTAATTAGTATATAGTAGACACTTGATACCTGGAAGGCTATCTCCACAAATTTCGGCGCGTATATGCCACTCTCATTCAAGACCTCAAACCACATCGTTCTCGTTCTCAACGTTGTAATGGGATAACAAAGACTAATAACCTTTTTCCCAAGCAAAACCAGGATTAAATTCAGTAAAGTGTCTTGTTTTATTTTATTTTATTCTCTGTGTAGAACTTTCTGTTGGCTGTTTATGGAATCATGTCCGTACGTTTTATTTTTTGTTGGTGGACATTTTAGTGTATACTAATCATACCCAATCCAACCGATCCGATTCTTTGTTTCTCACCACAAATTCAGATATTTAGAGGCCTTTCTCTCTCTTAAAAAGAAAAAAAAAATACTCAAAGTTTTAAGCTTTGGAATTCATGTGTTTTTATTATTCTATTGTGGCTAAATTCATGTGTTTTTTTTAGCAAAAAAATAATTCATGTGTTTTTATTTAATATAGAACTCAGCCGTGCTCATCCAAAATATCTTTTTAAATAAATTTTTCCAGCTTCGGGGGGCTTCAAATCCCATGAATTTGAATTCCATTTCTGGGTTTGATACTACATTTCTTGCTCTTAGTCTCTCCCAGAAAATTTTCAAATTCAGGTTCAAATTCAAGCAATAAGCCAATTTCGAATTCTGGGTATTGGATCTCTTTGCATAACTGTAAAGATCTCAGCTTTTGGTTTCAAAATTCACGGGCTTTTGTGGGGGGTTTGGGGTTGAGATGGGTGCTAATATGTCTGCTGGCATGTCTGACACGGATCCACCATGGGAGCCCAGTTTGGGGGATATACCAGAGAGCTGTGTGGCATTGGTTTTGATGTACTTGGAGCCACCTGAGATTTGCAAATTGGCCCGGTTGAATCGGGCTTTTCGGGGAGCTTCTGCGGCTGATTTTATATGGGAATCGAAATTGCCAACGAATTATCGGTATATTATGGAGAAAGTGTTTGATGAGGAAACTATGTTTAAATTGCGGAAGAGGGATGTCTATGCCAGGCTTTGCAGGCCTAATCCCTTTGATAATGGCACAAAGGTACATCTCTATCTCTTTCTATGTGTTGAGGCTTATTTTCATTTTATTGATCTGTTGTGTTGGGAATTTTTGTTTCTTTTTTAAGGAAATTTGGCTGCAGAAAAGTACGGGTGACGTTTGTGTGTCGATTTCGTCGAAGGCTCTGAGGATTACCGGAATAGATGACCGGAGATACTGGAATCACATTTCGACAGAGGAATCTAGGTGAGAGAGAATGTAATTATGCCTAATTTAATTGATGATTTTTGGTATTTGTTAGTGTATTTGATTTGATCCAAAATTGACAACTAACAATGTTTTTGGACTAAGTGTAGTATGGTATGATTTGTTGCGTAAATTGGACTTTATGTCATGCTTGAGATGTTCTTATGAACTTATGACTTATCAAAAATAAACTTGGAGCCAGAGAGTAAAATTCTTTGAAGCGATGCAGTTGGTGATCTGATTTGAAGTGTCGGCAATTTATTTTTTCTTTCGTCACTGTCCTTTGTAACTTAAAAAGGTTGATCTTAATCAAAGTGCAATTGGAGGTGCATGTCTTTTTCCTCACCGTCCTTCATGATTTATGACTATACTGTTGGTTGGAAATGAAACATTCAAGCTATAAGAGGTGACAATAATTCTCTTGGAGACAGAAATTATTGAAACCAACGAATAACTTTAAAGTCGGGTCATTTATGATGAACTCAAAATCAAGTCGTGGTAAGTTGTGTTGCCTAGGAAGAATTTTAAAAGGTGAGAAGTCAAGATCAAAGTCTAGACCAAGGAAGGATAAATGATGTGGAGTGCAATTGCGATGTGACTTATGAGTTGGGAACTTGGGATATATGCAATATCAATGTAATTAGTTGGCTGATTTGGAAAAGTTTAAGAAAGTCGTGTGTTAGAAGTTTGTGGATGCAACACTTGTTTCAGTTGATAGTTAGGATGATGATGATGATTATTTTTGAATGGCTTCCAAAGGTATGGATTTGTTAAAATTTCATGGGGTTACTTTACAAGGCTTGGGATAAAGGTTCTGTTATGTTGGTTTTGTAAAATTTAAAGTTATGGAAATAAGTATAATGAAAATCAAGATGTTTGATGGGTTTGTAAAAACTTTTTGATAATGTGAGACATGTAACAGAACTTGAAAGGAATTTGATTTCTTTTTGTTGGTTAGATTCTTTTGATTATGATTATTTTGCAAGAAGTGCAATTATGCAAGTTAGTAAAGATGCTTTGGAGGTAATGAAGGGAGAGAAACTTCTTAAGAATTTTGACAAGCTATTTTGTAACACAGTTAATGGTGGAGCAAATGATGGAGGAAAACCCATGGAGGAGCATTTGCTTAAAATCACCTCAAAGAAAAGATAGTGATGGATGGAAATGAGTGAGGTTTATGAAGAATTAACTAATATAATTGTGAAATCATGTGCGACTAAGAAGTTCAAGTGTTGCTTGAATTGAATTGATTCTATCTCTTGTTACTTAGCAGAAGATTGTATCTCTTGTTGAGTACGTGGTGGGATTGCCTACCTACAAAGGGGTGCAAAAGGGTACCCAAAAGTGTACTAATGAAGACTTCTCCTCATGGATTGGAGGTAGAGATTTGTTGAGTCCCACCAATGATTTGGTACATTTAGAGGTTTCTTGTTTGTTTTGGAGTCCCATAGTCATAAAAAGAAGTATGGTGGTGCAATAGTTTCTATGTAGGGTGGTAATTTTACATTTGTAAGAAGAGAAGTAAGGAGGTGTAATAGTTACTATAGATATGAGTGATAGTATGGCTCTTGTGTGTTTTGTGTGAGAGTTGAAATACAAAATTTTGTCTCATGTGTTAGTGTGAGAGTACCATTGAGTGTATTGAGGTTGGATTTGAGAGTGTTAAGTTTGTGAGTTTTATGTTTAGAGTTTGTAATCCTTGCCATTTTATTTTTTTGCTTAGTTTCTACCACAATAATTGACTATATTCTAATCTTCATTTATTGGAAAACAGGATAGGAGAAAGTATTACAAGTGATCAATCTGACTTAAAAAAAGATAGTTTGGTTGGGCAAACACCTAACAATATTTACGATGCAAAAATTTCTATCAACCAACTTTTTCCATTTGCTGTGGTGTTCAAATTTGCAGTTTTTTCTACTATGCCCTTGTTTCATTTCGAGAGCTTGAGAAGATGATGTTGTCATGTTCTCTTGCATATAGGTTCCAGACAGTTGCTTATCTTCAACAAATCTGGTGGTTACAAGTAGATGGAGAACTTGAGTTCCAGTTTCCACCAGGGTCATACAGTATGTTCTTCAGACTCCAGCTTGGCAGATCCTCCAAGAGACTTGGTCGTCGGGTTTGCAATTCTGACCACGTCCATGGCTGGGACATAAAACCTGTGAAGTTCGAGCTAACAACTTCTGATGGTCAACATGCTGTATCCCAGTGCTATTTGGACAATACAGGAAATTGGGTCCTCTACCATGCTGGAGACTTCGTTGTTGGGAACACCAATGCATTGGTGAACATGAAATTTTCATTGACTCAGATCGATTGCACTCACACCAAAGGTGGTCTCTCTGTAGACTGTGTGTTTATATACCCCACAAGTGTAGGAAAATAAGCTAGATTGGTTTTGTAAGCAGGAAGTTTTGTAAAAATATAGAATTGTTTCTTCCAATAGATGCTTGGCTGCCCCAAAAGGAAGAACATTCAAATAGAGGTCTGTTTTTAGGGGCTCACAAGTGTTCTTTCCATGTATAATGTGTGTATATTTGCTGCTTTCCAATGTATCTAGATTGTTGCCGTTATTTTTTTACCATTATAATAAAATGCATGATTTATTTTGTGTGTTTCAACTTTCATACGTGTAATAGATTATTAGATTTCCCTTTTGTTTTTTCATTCTCTAGTCTCCTTGAACATAAAAAAAATACTTTTGTCGTGCTTGAGCCGCCTTTGGTACCGTTCATACCAAGTATTATGGACAATTTTTGAATAAAGCTGTTTAAGGCAGTAAGCATTGTATTTGTACCTACTAAGGTGCAGCTGATGGAATAATTGTTTTTACTGGTGGAAACGGAAATTTCAGCCATGCTTAGACGTTCTGTTGCATCGTTGTATTTGTACGTCTAGTAATTTTGGTCTTTTGTGGGTGTTTTTTCTTCCTGAAAATTTGGCTATGTCATCTTTATACGCGACTGATTGCAGCACAACTTGAAAAACATCCTTATCCGTATCTGTTTGCAGCGTTGACAACAATTCTGGTTGTTTTCATTTCTGGTCCTGGGCCTAGAATCAAGGTCCCTCCCCAGTCCCCGCACATAAAAAATGAATAAATAAATAACCCTTTAGTAAGAGGATTTATGCCTTCATATCTACTTTAATGTACTATCAACAGTACGGATAAGGATTCTCTCCATTTGGAAATCTCTCAATTTGTCCATTTCATGGTTCAGATTTTATTTCACAAATCTAACGATATATAGACTGTCTTGTCATTTAAAATTTTAAATGATGTGGCAGTCTGTACACTATTAGATCTGTGATGTTTAATCTGGACCATGAAATGGAGACTCTCCATTTTATTTCAAATGAAGAGGATCCTATTCCCAAAAGTACCTCTCACATTTTTCAATTTTTCTAATTTAATCATTGATTTCAAATAATAATGTGTCTTAGAAATAAATGTATAATAGTCATATCCCTATATAGAAAATCGTCCACTTTATTGCACAGACTAAAATACCCCCATATTTTAGATATATTGATTTGTGTTTAAAATAAAAATTAAGAGTTACAAGAGTAATGATTTGCTTAAATTCAAAAGTTAAAATGATCATAATTGTTTCACCCTTTTTTTTTTTTTTTTTTTTTTTTTTTTTTTTTTTTTTCTTCTTACATCTCCCTTATCTACTCCACTTTTCAATTTCCCACTTCCCACTAACTTCACAACTCCTCATTTACTCAACTTTTGGCTCTTTTTTTTTTTTTTCACTCTCCCTTATCCCATATTATAACTATAAACTTTTCAAATTCAATTATAAAAAAAAATTCAAATAATTACTTAAAAAATAAATAAAAATACGTAGACAAAAAGGAATATCTTTATTTCCCTTTATTTCCCTTATCTATTTAATACTACCTTCTTTTCTTTTTTTTTTTAATTATCTAAAAACACTTAAACAATTAAACATTAGATGTAAGGGCATATATAAAGTTTTTGTTTTAAAAATAAATAAAAAACTGTCGGGCTTTCCACTCTTCAATCCAATCTGTGGAGTCATGGACAACTTATCTCAAAAAACCAAAAACAAAACGTGGGCAATTTCAAATCAAACCACTACTCACTCATATAAGGTTTGTATATGTGTTTCCATCCTTATCCTTATCCTTATCCTTATCCTCTTTCTCTTTCTTCTTTAATTTGAAAAGAAAAAATATAAACAAAACCCAGTTTAGATTCAGGGTCCATTTGGGGTTAGTTATTTGAAAAAGTGCGTTTTTTTAAAAGGTGTGTTTAGAAAACACGATTTTGAAAATCACAATTAAGTGTTTGGATAATTTTAATCTAAAATTGTTGTTTCAAGTACAAATGACCAAAAAAGACTTGACTATACTTTTAAGTTATCATGCTATTTTTCAAATGTTGTGAATGTTACGAATAGTAATAAGAACAAATAATAATAATAATAACTAGCCTCTTCACACGCGCTACGTGCGTGTTCAGAGGCTATTCTATTTTCTCAGTAAATTGGTCAATTATCCATTTTTGGGTTAATATATTTGTCTAATAATATGGCTACACTATCAAATTAAAATGTTGTATATCTTTTAAAAAGTGTTTGATATAAAAATATCACATTTTTATGTGTGCGCATGCTTAAAGGTTTTTTTTTTTTTTTTTTTTAAGATAAAATATTTTCAAATCATTCACAATCAATATTTACCTATTTCTCCAATAAGATAATTACGATTTTTCAATTTATATGACCCATAGTTTAAACAATGTTTAGACCATCAATATTTAAAAAATTGCATTGATTAAAATTTGACAATTTACCAAGAAAAGAAAATACCAAAGAAATAGAAATTGAATTTTAATTACATCAATATTTTACATCACGATTAAATATAACATTATAATAGCGCTAGCACAACAGCAAGTTGATGCAAAACTCTTATCTGCAAGAAACATACAAATTGATTTCTGTCAAATCAATAGAAAAGATAATTTATATAATAAAGACTATACTAACAATTACAATTGAAAATACTTTGATAAAAGAAGAGTGAGTTACAACGAAAACTGGAAAGAGGAAGACTCTTACAACTATTGTACTACCTTGTCTCCAATGCTAACAATTACAAAAGAAAATACTTTTATAAAAGAAAGAACACATTAAAATGAAAAACTGAAGACAACTACTCTACAGTCTCTACGGCCTTATCTCCAATTTGCACTTGGATTCAGTTTCTCTTTAGCCAGATTCAATCTATCTATAACATCTTCAACCGCCCAAATGGAATGATTTGATGTAGTGTTTATCAACCTGAGAAGAATAACAAAGAATAAGATTATATTTAAAGAAACAACACGTACAATATACATGGGTTGACAAAGACTTAAACTCCACTATTTGATTGTCTCAGTATACAAAAATAAGACTGAGCAATTCCAAAATAAAATTTAACAACAAAATGAAAGAATATAAGATAATACTCTAATAGCTACATTTTATAAACAGCCAAATAGCCAAATGAATCTCAACGTAAATTAACACAATGGAAATTTATATACACGAAAGGATATTTCAATCACGATGTTTTCCTGTAGGATGTTTGCCTTCATATTACTTATTGTTACTCCAAAGTATTTGTTACCATTATACTCTAGATTAGACAGGATAAACATCTATCTTGCAATTTTGAAAACTCAAATACTTTACGTAAAGTTCTCCAAGAACGGTACTAATTTAAAATAATTAAATAAATAAAACAATACCAAAAACTTCTCCATAAATTGTGAATCACTCCTTCCAACCAAAAACTACAAAAAATTACCTCTATTACCGGCCACATGAGCTTTGGAGGAGGAGTCTGAGTCTATTAGCATATACCTATCCAATTGTGATTTATAATGCAATTGGAGTGATAACTGTTTTAAAGGTGGAGTTTCAAATGTTGAGTTTGTCTTCAAAAAAATTATATTGTTTTAAAATTTGAATGTGGCAAAAACAAAACTTGGCCGGTGGGGAAGTTGTACTTTAAAAAAATAATAAATAAATAACTGGTGATAACTGTTTTAAGTTTATCCCTAAAAAATTGTATTATTTTTAATTTTGATTTTTTTTTTTTGGAGAAAGATGAAACATAAATTAGAATCATGTCACAAATTTTGCAATATGCATTTTAATTCGGTATCATCATCTTGGAATTCTACCATAACTAATGACCTTAAGTATCCCCCCTCTTAATCACTTTCTTTTTCACTCATGATGCCACCATAAAAGCATCTACCATACCTGAAAGACAAAGATGAAACACAAATTAGAATCATGTCACTAATTATGCAATAAAAGATAAAAGATAAATTGAATGAAAGTGGCGTGAGAGCAAATAAAAGATAGAATTTCCTTGCACATTTTTATTTTATTTTATAATAGAAGTAAAAATAAAAGATAGAATTTTAGAGAGAGATAGTGTGTGAGAGCAAATAAAAGATAATTTTAAAGAAAGTGGAAACCAAATAGTCATATTATCTTAATATGTAAACTTTTTTTTAGGAGTGTTTTTTTTTTTTTTGGACTTTGGTGCTAAATTTTTAGTTGAATTATTTAATTTTAAAGGAGGAAAAAAAAATCGAACATGGAGATGGAAAAAAAGTGTGAGCCGGCCAAACTATATTCCTTTTTGTCTACATATTTTTTATTTTTTATTGTTAAGTAATTATTTGAAAAGTTCATAGTTATAATATAGGGATAAGGGAAACGTGAGATAGAAAAAAAAAGGGAGAGCCAGTCATTTTAATTTTTGAATTTGAGCAAATCAGTAGATTACTCTTATAATCTTTAATTTTTTTTTTTTAGTTACATCCTTCTCTTTAGCAAACCCAGCTAGAGTTTGGGCAACATTATTACATGAATTATTTAAACTAATGAAAGAAATGCATCCCAAATATCGAAGAATATGACGTATATCTTCTAGAACCCAACCTACTTCAGTGTAGCAGGTATCACGTGATTGAATTTTTATTTTAAACACAAATCAATAAATCTAAAATATGAGGTATTTTAGTCCGTGCACTAAAGTGAACAATTTTCTGTTAGGGATGTGACTATTATACCCTTATTTTTAAGACACATTATTATTTGGAATCAATGATTAAAATGGGAAAATTGAAAGATGTGAGGTGTACTTTTAACAATATATTAAAGTGAACATGAGAGCATCAATCCCTCTTAATAGTATTTTAATAATATTAGATTAGATAAAGATAATATACTTAGCTATACCTATGTTCCTATGTACTCATAAAAAAGGTACTAAAGATGCTGGACATCACTTTTAATGGCTTGATACTATCAAAATAATTCAAACCACATATAGTGGCTTGATGCTATCAAATCTGGCACACTTCATGTGGGCTCCTAGAAACTCCAACCAAAAGCAAATGTCAAAGTCTATATGTTAAAGAAAGGTTCTAGAAAGTCCAAGCCAAAAAAGCAAATATCAAGTCAAGAGAAAAAAGAAAGAGTTACTGGTCGTAGAAAATCCAAGCAAAGAAGTAGATTTGGAACAAGAAAGTCCAACCAACAAGTTACTAGTCCTAGAAAAAACTAATGAAGAACTAGGCATGGTCTTCCTTTAAGAGGAGCAAAGAAGTCACTGGTCAGTCCAAGCAAAATCGAGAGGTAGACACGACAAAGAATAGAGAGGTGCATGGAAGAGTAGAGGTGGACTTTGTTGAAGAGAAAAAGAGAACAGGTGAGTTAGATTTTTGCCTGATATTTTGGTTATAAAGAATAAAGTTGAGGATAGTTTAGGTATTTGCACAAAACAAAAAAGTGGTGCGTACACAAAATTTGGGGTGCAAATCGCACCTATTGAAAAAGTATCAGATCACCTTCCAGTTTCTAAACGTGCGATTTTAGCAAAATTGTGTTTTTAAAATCACGGGGCCAAACGTCTTAAGATTTGCGATTTCTATGCAAATCGCGCGTTTACCCCACAAAATCGCGGGGCCAAACTGGCTCTCAAAGCAAGGGAGGCCTTTTGGACTACCAGTTTCAACTTAAAACGTATGGCTATTCAATTCAATTTTTTGAATCAATTATAATAGAAGTTTTAGAAAAATCCTTTCTACACTAACATTTTTGAAAAATTTATAAATATATGTTATGTTAGGTATATTAGTGACGATTTTTGGATGTCAACACGAGTCAGAGAGTAGCTTCAATGGGAGTCAGACAATCAAACTTTTAAAAAAAAGGTATGCCTATGAGTTACAATTTTATTTTATTTTTTATTTTTATTATTTATTTATTATTATTATTTTTTAACGTTATATGTTACAATTGACACAGTTCTTTACATGTTGACATTGTACATACATGATGACTGGTACATTTTATTTATTTTGTATGAATAAAAATTTCTTGCATCTCATTCTCTAGGTTCGGTATACTTTTGTGAAATCTAAACTTTTTCTTTTGAAGGGCAAGTAACATGAAACCTAGATGCTGCATCCATATTCATCTTTCATGCATCCATGTAACATTTGTAATTTGACTATTTTATTTTTTATTTTTTTTATAACAATTTGTAATTTGATTCTTTAAATTTTATCTATTAAATAATGATCTTTTGAATTCTATTATATTGCATGTGATGCAGATTTAACACAATATTATTTCCATTGCTAAGATGTAAGATCAGAGGGTTCTACTGGAAAATTGAAATTAAAGAATAAAAAGAAAGGAGTTTGATCATTCACAACCTGGATTTTAGCGAAATGAGATCAAAGATGTACCACACATTCTTATATGGATAATGTTGCTTCAGAGATGTATCACACATGCAATTTCTTCATTATTTTTGGTTATTTTTCTCCAACAAGTTTGTTACTTATTTTCTTTTTTTTGGAGGAAGTTGATTGAAGTCCTTTACGTACGCTTAATTATAATTTATAAACTACAACTAAATATTATCTTTTTTAGATAATAAATGTCATCAATATATGTTAAATATCAAGTTTAGTATTTCTTTTTTCCTGTAAATTATGCGTCAATAATCCAAAGTTGGATTTTTCTTTCTTGATTAGTAATGTTACTTTGCTATTTGTTTTCATCAATCATGTGTTTCACATCTAATTGTTTCACGACAAGTCTCTATAAGCATGTATAATGCTTTGCTCTTTTTCTAATTGGTTATTACGGTTACCTTCTTGATTTAAAAAAAAAAAATAAATTAAATTTTGGCAAGCAAGCATTATCTGGCGTGCTAAAAGTTAATGATATCAATTTCAACAATTTCATTAAAGTTCTTTGAATTTTTATAGGTTTGTTAATCTTTTCAAATGTAAAAAAGTCTTTTTGTACATGTGATATTGATTGGAATTTTAATATTTAGAACTTTTATATTCAGGCAACTAGATGAATGCATTAATTAACAAAAAAAAAAGTGGACTTTACAATTTGACAAAAATTAAATGAACAAAAATTGCAAATAAAATAATTATGATCTAAAATTTATACGATAGAAGTCATATTGTGTGGCAAGATTACCATGAAAAAAGAAGAAGAAGATTGAATCAAATAAATCCGGCTAAGAATGTAGAGTCCTAATTCAAATAGAATTCTTTAATTATGGTATAAATTAGCTAAGTGAAAATGTGAAAAAAAAAATAAAGAACAACTTCCAAAAAAAAAAAATTAGTACAACGATAAATTAGCACATGATAAAAAATTTTACTACACGAGCAAAAAATTTTACAGAATAAAAAAAAAATAGCAAATAAGATAATTATGATTATAATTTAAAATTTATATGATAAAAGTGTGTGATAGGATTACCATGAAAAAAAGTAAAGAAAGAAGATTGAATCAAATAAATCCGGTTAAGAAAGTATACTCCTTATTCAAATAGAATTCTTTAATTATTGTATAAATTAGTTAAGTGAAAATGTGAAAAAAATAAAAAAAAACAACTTCCAAAAAGAAATTTAGTACACGATAAATTAGCACATGGAAAAAAAAAATAGTACACAAGCAAAAAAATAATTTAGTACACGATAAAAAAAATTAAGTGAAAAGATAGCAAATAAGATAAATTATGATCTAAAATTTATATGATAAAAGTCATATTGTGTAATAAGATTAGCATGAAAAAAAAAATTGAATCAAATAAATCCGGTTAAGAATGTAGAGTTCTAATTCAAATAGAATTCTTTAATTATTGTATAAATTAGCTAAGTGTAAAATGTGAAAAAAAAAAATAACAACTTCCAACTAATTAAGCGTTTGTTAATGATTTTATTTTTATTAAATTTCTTTTGCGTAAAAAACTTTTAGGTTATTGAAAATTGTTTTTATATTTATTATCCATATCTATATTTATATTATGATCATTGTTTGTGCAAGATGTTGTTATCAATAACATATACTGGATAATTGCATAAACCCTAAATTAGGATGAATGAAAAAAAAAAAAAATTGATAAAAAAGAAAATTATCTAAATACATGATATAATATATATTTATATTTGGTTATAAAAAGGAAGAGCCTCACTTTCAGAAGAAACCAAGAAGAATCTTCAATCTACAAAACCCCGTTCAAGTTTCCTCTCATGCTTTAGCACTACCAGCTGTTTGTAGCTATGTGAACCGTAGCCAATTCCTTCTTAGCTGCTATCTCTTCCCTAAACCCTCTTTGTATGAAACATCCTGCCTTTTGTAAGTTTTGTTAGTCTGATTTTGTGAAGGCTGCGATGGTTTTGAGTCTGGCAATTGTGGTTCATCAATAGTTATCCTAGTACGTACTAGTAGGTGCATCAACGGGTTTTCTCTTTTGCCTCCAAGTAGCTAATTCTTCTCTTATTGCAATGACACAGGAAAATAAATCAAAACACAAACAACAACAGCACTTCCTACATAGGCATAGTGAGAGAAAGTGACTTGCTTTTGAGCAATGGTTAACCCCATTAGACATAAAGTCAAGGCAATTCAGATATACAGGTACCCATTTGCCACACTGTGGGCTTGGGCATCTTTCTGCATACCGCAAGCCAAATGAGAAAATACCCGGCAAAGTTCATGGCTTAGCTGACTACTCACACGAACCAAGTGGGGATTACCTCGGCAAGAAGGTCTAAAAGGACCCCGACATTGGCACTGAGGTCCTTGCATGTGCTGAGGAGATTAAGCGTGGATGGATCATAGCGAAGGGTGCGCTCTTTGGAGTAGGCATAAAAAAGGTAAGTGGCACATGCACCAGCCATGATCAAGAATGATTCGAACATCATGAACCATCGACCTCGGAGGCTTGGAGCACTTACTGGAGCCTGTGGTTGTGTGTGTTAACTCTCTCTGCCACTTCTCTACTGTAGTGCAGTTATGGTGAAAGGCCCCCAAGAGCCAAGGCACCAAGATTTTTCATTTTATTTAGTACAAATATGAGTGGACTTATTACTAGAGAGGAGAACTGGAGAAGAGAAGCCCATATTTTTTGCGTTGAATTGAAGATAAAATCTGTTCAAAATCCTTGGATAAGGCTATGTGTATGAAGCCCATACATAATTTTGCATATGTGCAAACCTCAAGGCACCAAGATTTGTCATCCCGTAAAACTTCAAGAGAGGTTGATGTAATTTATCCTATTCTTTTCCCATATACACTCTTTTGAATATAATTTGTTAACATTGAATATAATCTAATTTTATTTATTTATTTTTGCAAATGTGTGTGTCTAGATCTCTTAGAACATTTGACTAATCTCTAGGGTGTGTGTAGTCCCCCATCCTAAATATATCAATAAATTTTTAAATCTATAAAATAACACATATATTATTTATACTTAAAACATGTCTTCAACAAAAAGAACTTGAGGAATTAGTATGACATAACTGGGCTCAAACCCATAGGCTTGAGCTTTTGAGTTAGGTGATGTCCATATATATTACATTAAGGTGTTTTAATTGGAGTCCCCCAATATGTATCTCTCCATCAATTTTAAGAATGTACTCTTCTTGATCTTGAAATCTACTCCATCCTTACAACAACAACAACAACAACATATATTACATTAAGGTGTTTTAATTGGAGTCTCCCCAATATGTATCTCTCCTTCAATTTTAAGAACGTACTCTTCTTGATCTTGAAATCTACTCCATCCTTACAAAAAAAAAAAAAAAGAGATGATCAAAGGACAATTACCACAAACTTATTTGTTGAGAACTGTCACCTTTGGTTTCTTCAAACTCAATACAGATGGCTTAGTGATTTATCAGAGACTACAATGCTTTTAGATAAATGTCTTCTCCAAGAACATTGGGATAACAAACTCACTGATAGCTGAATTTTGGGCCTTTAGAGATGGACTCAGGCTAACCCTCAATCTAAATATTAAAGAAACAATGTTCCTATAGACATTGCTAGAAAAAAAAAAAAAAAAAAACACAACTTTTATCACAATTATGGGAGATGTCAAATGGTGAATGATTAACAGTCAAAATTGTTGGGATCCACTATTAGACTTGTCTTCATTTTCAACAAATCAACATATGACACCTCATATTAAACAAGATGCTAGCTACTCATCCAATTATTTGAAGCGGCTACCATCCTACATATGCATAGAAAAAGTGTAGATCTCGTAATAAAAGTTGCAAGTAGTTGTAGAGAATCTTTTGTGGTGTATTTTTCTTTTAAATTTTTAATCGTGTGGCATTTGATTCCCCATTGTTTTGTTGTTAGCCAATGGATGATATCACATAGGTAAATCTTTTGCCTACTAGGCAAGAGGATAACAAGTTACAAATTTGTCTCGGTAGGATATGTATTTTTATTACTATGAAATTCATAAATGAAGTAATTAATGGTGAGATTACCATTATCCTTTTTGTAGTGACGAATCTTATATGTGTTCCTATAAGAAAAGAAAAAGGAATTTGTCCATTTTTTCACGGTCTCAAAGGGGCATCGAAACACATAGGAACTCTTTGAATGGAAATTGGGTTTTGGTTATCCCCAAAAAAAAAAAAACCAATATATGTTATTTTCAACAGAATTGTTAAAATTACTGTTAAACAACCCAAATAAGAATAACAATCATAACATTAAATGATTTTTTTATTGTGTAAATTATAATTTACACTAGATTACTCTAAGCTGAGGAACAAAAAAATAAATATTATAAAAAATAATAATAGTTAAAATAACATTTGATCCTATGATGATTTCTCTTACAATGAAAATTTACCAGTTTAGATAACTGGAAGTCTGGAATCACAAAAGAGAACGTTAAATAAGTAACAAACAGAGTAATTAATAAAAGTGAAAAATAATTGGATTAGTACGTTGACTTTTCACCTTCCATTTATGTTATATGTAGTCACCTTCCATTTATGTTATATGTAGTATCTCTCTCTACAACTTGCAGTTTTATGATCATCTCTGAGAGTGAGATATTCTCTTTTGTTCGTTTACAAAGGTAAAAATCCCAACTTCTCCTTGTTGATCTTCAACTACACACTCTCTCTCTCTCTTGCCCTCTATGCCTGTTCAATTTCTTTTCCTTTCATTTGTGAAATCGTAGATAATTTGTTCGAATTTGTTAAAATTCTTTATTAATTTTGTGTTTTCTCGGGTTTCTGTGCTTCGTTTAATCTCTTCTTCTTTGTCGATGCAATTTCTTATGCATCGACAAAGGAGAAGAGATAAGTTTGAAGTAATTGTATTATTTCTTCGCAATTAATGTAATTGTGATGAGGCTAAAATTTGTGAATTATAATGCGAATTCAGGTTTTGAAATCTAAACAAACAACTGGGTTTTGTTCAGAATTTGGAGTGGTTTATTACTTGACATGGAAGCACGTATGGATTTCTTGAATTGCCTCGACCCGGACACGTCGAACAAGATTCTGATGTATTTGGAGGACCCTTCTGAAATTGTCCGTTTTAGTTCTATCTCACAGTCTTGGAGAGATTTCGGTGAGCTAAAGCAGTTGCATGTGTACAATTTTGCTTCCTTTAACATCATATAGTTCATAGACTTGTAGCTTTTTTAATGCTACAACAACAATAATGTGTATTTGTAGTGCATCCATAAATTAATCCATTCATAATAAAGTGACGAAATTTTATGTTGTCCATAAACCTATCGCAACCTTGCTTATAACTGGCTGTGAACAAAATATATGACGCTAAACACAGACACGGGTGGAGTTTTTTAAAATGCTACATAACCTCAATTCATTTTGACCCAAGTAATTAAAAATAGGTCTTTTGTTGAGTTGTTAGTAGTAGTTGTAGTATTAGCAACTTAAGTAAATGGAACTATATGGAGAAAAATGGTTGGTATTGATATATGCAAGTAGTAGTGATTGTTAATTACATGTTTTGTACGTGATTCTTAACAAAATGCACAGTAGAAGATATCTTCCAGAGGAAGATTCTAGAGAAAGAGAGTAAATTGAGAGAGAAATGATGAGAAAATTTTCTTTATTCACTGTGTTAATTCATTTACACTGTAGCAATTAGTTTATATTCTAAAAGAGGAAAATTAACTATCTAACATCTTTAGTTAAATAACTAACACTTTGTTAACAACTCCCATTATCTAATACATAAGCAACCAAATGTGCTCTAGCACGTGAACAATAGTGCTGTGAAACAAGCTTAAGCAAAACCACAAGCAAATTTTTACAATATTTTTAAATCATGCTATTGTTTTTGTTTGCTACAAAAAATAATAACAAAGAAGACCCCATTTTAGTTACAAAATAAAAAATAAAAATCTTATAAGTAAAAACCATGTGAACAAAGAAAAAAAAAAAATCAATCACACTGACGGAAAAATTATCAATGAATATCTAAAAGCAGAGAATGTTCAAACCTAAAATGAACAAGAATGAGGTGAACTTGAAAATAATTATTGCAGTTTGGTGTGTCACCCACAAATACAGATTGCATTGTTGCATTACTGCAGTACTTAATTACAATGGGGTGATACAAACAAGAGCAACCCATGCATCATAGCTGTTTCAGAGTGACATATATTTAAATCGAAGCATTCATGATTAACATTGAGTTCAGTCTTGAGTTGCTTGAGACAAAAACTGCGGAGATCAAGATATCATCTTGTAATAATTCATTACTATATATGATACAGATTTTGCAGATAAATATTTAAGTAGAAAACTTGGTCATATGGGTAGTCTTTGCAAGGTAGGTAACGTACTAGATTAGGGAAAGAGACTATTTAAGTAAAGGTGTAAGAATTGGATTGTGGAGAGCAGATGAATAATGGGTGGTAGAACTTTGTTTGACAGGGGAACATTTGGTCATGATATGATGTATATATTTTTTATATGTTTTCATTAAGGGAAAAAGAAAGGAAATGAATTGAAAGTTTTATTTATTTATTTATTTTTTTATCTCTGTTTGTAGAATTGTACTGTCTGATTACAGCTTCAATGCAGTAGGTAGCACCTTACATGTTATTATTCTTATGATGTGGTCTGTTGGTTGATATGCGATACTTGTTGCAGTCCTTGTGTTTCTGTCAATTTGATAGTTCTAGAACTCTGAAACTGCAGTGTTAATTACTGTTTCTGTCCTTATGTGATTGAACTTTTTAAGGGAAAAATAATAATAGAAAGATCTTTTCAAGGGCTTTCTGTACCTGCAGGAACTAAGGATACTGATAGTTTTGAACTTTTTATGTACTGCAGTCATTGCAAATTGCCTTTGTAAGAAGTTGTGCTTGAGAATGTTTCCTCAGTTATCTAGAGTTGCTTATGTTATTGAATCGAACAAATGTGGAGCAAAAGAGCCTGTAGAAGTTGGCTCTAGCCATTCAATGGAACTGGCATCTTTGGCAAGGGAGCATAGAGTCTATGCTACTTTAGCTCACGTTTGTACATCATTTCCTGTTGGGGATTGCATTTCAGAAGCAATTAGTGCTTCTAGCACTGATCATCCAGAGGAGAGTATTGATAATACTCTGATTTCACTGAGAGATTCATACTGGTCAAGTATAGGACAAAGTAATCCTGCGGTGCCTGAGACACTAATATACAAGCTGGTGTCTGAGCTTTGTGTTATTACTGAAATCAATATACACCCTTTCAAAGGTATGTGTCAAAATTTCTGCAAACTATGTGCTCTTCCAGTTTGTCTTGACCTTTTAAACATCTTGTGATGATGATTTGATATGTCTGTTTGTCCAGCTTACTTTCTGTTGGGTTCACCTATATTTTCTGCAAATTCTGTGCGATTTCGGATGGGTCATTGGGATGGTGCTGATGACATGTTCATATGGACCTACACTTCACCAGAATTTCCAATGGCTCAGGTGTGTTCTAGTACTATTTTCTGTATTTCTTGTGCAATGTTCTGTGCCAACAACATCTGCTTATCCTTTGATTATAGCATCAAAATCTGTTTTATTCTTCTGGTCCGCCTTCCAAGCTGCATAATAGGCTTTCAGCAACTCCCTCAAAAAAATAAAATGAAATAACACCTGAAGAGAGTGGCCAAAGGAATGGAGGAGGTGGAACACAACAGATGTTTTAACCCAAATGCACAGTCCATTGCTGATCAACCCTATACCTGAAAACAGCAGCCCATCTAGCCGCCTATGTGAAACTCTATTCATGCTTATAAATGATTTGCAACTAAATTGAAAAGTTGAAAGTGGGTGTGACTTATCAATTATAAGTGCAGCTATAGATATAGGTCACTTGTCCTCACCTCCACATTTCATGAAGAACCTGAAGTGAATTTAAGAAAGAAGCTGGATTTGGCAAAGCCTGAGAATGAGCCATCAAATTACCTGCACTCTCAGCAAAGTTTCAGCAATTAAAAGATTTACAGTCAACCTGATTTTTGCAATATGCGACATATTCCCCTCTGCAAAAGCTTCAGCAATGAAAGGGATTCACAGTCGCCCTGATTTTTGTGCATATGTGGCATATTCCCCTCACTCAATAGCAATGTTACCATAGGCTTAGGCTTGTGAGATTACACTCGTAGGTCTTCCTTTTTTAAAAGCTTTTGCAATTTTAACAATAACTTAGGATAATAACAAAATCCTTCAGTCACTTTTTCTTGCAATTTATTATCTGCTGTCTTCTATTAGCTTCTCTTGCTTAGCTCTATCTAAATGCTATTTTCTCTCTCTTTATCTTATGGTTGTTTGGAAATAGCTGACTTCTTTGATGACCTTCTCATGAACAGGAAAATCGCATGCAGAAGTTTACGCTTCCAGAACCTGTTCTTTGCATTGGTGGAATTTTGCAGATTGAGCTGCTGGGCAGGGCTCAGAGAGAAGAATCGGATGGCTTATTCTATATATGGTTTGTGCTATACACTCCTTTTTCATGAGTCTTGTTTGATACTCATTTATGGTTATGCTATGAAGGACTTGTTAAGCCCATGAAATGCTAATTTCCTTGATCAACAGGATCAGTATTTTAAGGCCCATAAATTAATTATTTTTGTTTTCATGCACATGATACATTTAAATTATAACCTATTCTATGCACCACTATTTATAGACCTAAATAATTTTCAAAAAGTGATATGTATTGACTTATTGCTTTCGGTTCATACACATTGTTTTTACAAATTTTTCAACAAGAGGTAAAAGATTACCCCTGGAAAGGGAGCATAAGACATTTCCGGATAGGATAGACAAAAAGGTCAGTATCTTTTCTGTCACCAGTTAGCTGCTTGGTTTGCCCCCGTCACTTTGACTAATATTAGGAAATTTTTCGAAATTTATTTTCTTCTGCATGTAGGGAGCTCATGATCTAGGAGATCTGATTTTTTTTTTTTTACCTCCCTTTTAACACTTACATCTTAATAATAGCCTAAGCTTTTATTAGAATGACTAGGGACTATCTTTTTTTCTTTTTATTTTTTTATACGTAATAACTTTATTGGAAAAAGCCTAATAAGGGCCACAACAGTAGTACAAGGTATGCATTCAGGTGATACACCAATAACCAGGGACTGGCTTAACTGGCATGTATCTAAAACTAGGTTCTGTTAGTTTTTGTGGAATATCAAGTTGTGGGAGGAATTGTACCAATGAACTTTGATGCAAGGTTATCAAAGTTATTGCTGTATTGGTATGGTATTATATACACTGTATGCATGGTACAACATAATCAATGCATGTAAATTCAGCCCCTCTCCCCTCACCGATGCATCCTACAAAAGAGTGGCCTGTAGGGCATACTTTCTTCTTTCCACATTAATGATCTCCTTGTGCTGTAAGTAAGACTTAAGGCACAAAGTTGTAAGTTGTATATAGTTTCTAATTTGATGTACTTTATTGCAAATTTCAGCATGTCTTATGTTCAAGTCTGGGGGCGTTCCTTATCTCCAGCATTTGGTGTAGAAACTCTTGAACCATCAGGGACGTTTGTCTTGAAGAAAGACAGGCTGGGCAAGTTTCATTCCCAACCGAGTTTACCTGAGACTGAGGCCCAGGAAATCTCTGATGATCACTTACAAAGATGTTTCAGATATTTGCTACATTTTGTGAATACGTTGCAGGGAAATGCAGTACAAGTCATCGATGAATATGACTTAGGTGAAGAGGAAGATGAAGGGGTTGATGAAGAAGGAGAGGAATACTATCTTCTCTGAATACTGATATATGCTTTATTGATACACTCCACTCCCTTAAGGGGTTTGTGGATGGATAATATTCCCCCTTGAGGTATTTATAAATTAATAGGAATCTTTTTAAAAATTAGAATATTATGTCAGTGAAAAATTAATTATTGCATGTATACAAACCTCAAGAAGGGGGAAGGGAGAGTGTCACTTACGTTAAAATCTCAAGGGAAGTTGCTGTAATTTACTCTATTATGAAGAATGTTTTACTAGTTTTTGCTTGTTTGGTAGTGTCAGAAAACGTGAGTCAACTTTAAACTCAAATTAGCCAACAGAAAACCAAAAAAAAAAAATTGCCTTGTCTTTCCGGGCTTGTTTTACGCTTCTATTTTCCTTAAAACAAGCTCTCCACATCTCTAGTCCAGACTTTCTTGAATATGTGAGGTAAGCTCACTCTCTCTTTCCCACTCTTTTTCTCTCTCTCTCTCCCTTTCGCTCTTCTTTCTCTCTCTCTTCTGTCGCGCTCTCTTCCCTCTCTCTCTCCTTTCAAGACTTCAAGACCGATTGTGATTCCAAAGCAACGTCGTTGTGGCACTACAAGATTCCAAAAGAATTATACAAAAAATGTTATTGATTTTTTATGTAGATTATAATATAGTTGGTTATAGCAAACACATAAAACGTTTTCAAAAAAATGTTTTGGAAAATGATTTTTATTTTTGTGCGTACCAAACATCAGAAAATATTTTCTAACTATTTTCAAGGTTGCTCCAAAACACAGGAAAACCGATGGGTAATAAACTTAACAACCATTGTATTTATAAAACTTAAGGATATAATACACTTGCTTATAGATTTCCTCCCAAGATGAATGTATCACATGGCCCCACTCTTATAATGGTCAATTTGATACCGCCTCAGCTTTTCGGGTTTCCCTAAATCCTAACCTATCTAACATGAACCAATATTTTTGGAAATGGCTTTGGAAAGTTAACATCATCCCTAGAGTCCACTCATTCCTTTGGTTCTAGATTTTGCCATGATAGGGTTTGAAGACCATATTTGGTTGAGTGGGTCTTTGTCGGTTTGAATACCAGATTTTCCATTGAATTTATTTTCCATCCCTTTCCCAACCCTTCCAATCTCACCATTATCATTATTGGTTTGGGTTTTCTGTTGGGTTGCTATTGGGTTCTTGTGTGTTGCAATGGGTTTTGGGATGTGTTGCAGTGGTGAACATCGATAGGTTGGGCTCGCAGTGGGGTTTGGGGTGGTTTGCAGTGGCTCATGGTGGTGAGTAGTGCTGATTTGAGTTGTTGATGGTGGGTTGTATGAGAGAAATTGATGATAGGTTCTGTTGATTGGAAAAAAATAAAAAAATAAATAAAAGATCGAATTGTGTGGGAAAATACCATACTCAACCATATATATATATATATATTTTTTTTCAAATACAAGAAATTCATTTTTTAAAAACAAATACAAAAACTTGTTTTGAATACACAAAATAAAAATGATTGCCAAACATGCCCTAAGCTACTCGTACAGTTATTTTGAAGTGGCTAGCATCCTACATATGCACAAAGAAAGTGCAGATCTCTTAACAAAAGTTGGAAGCAGTTGTAGAGAATATATATTGATCTTGTGGTGTATTTGATTCCCCATTCGTTTGTTGTTAGCCAATGACTGATTCCTAGGTTTTTGGTCACCCGAATGGTTTTGTAAGTAACTTAATAAAAAAGAAATTAAAAAACAATATATGTTGCTTTCAATAGAAACGTTAAAATTACCATTAAACAACCCAAACAAGAATAACACTCACAACATTAAATGCTTTTTATTTATTTATTATTGGGTAAATTGTATTAATGTAATTAAAGTCTCATTGATACTTTCTTGAATAATTACATTTACAGTGAGAGATGGGCTATTTATACACCAGGCTTTAAGCTCAGTAAAGAGGCTGATCAAATTAACAGACCTTTAACACACTGAGTTTCACTCTTAACACTTTCTAACCAACTGAGTTGACCATAACTGACTAATACACGTGTGTCAACTAGCTTAGCTACTCTTTACACCAGGTCCACTTATCAGAGAGAACTTTCTTGACTTCTTGAAAGTGTTTTCTTTCTTCCCCGTGCAAGTGAATTCCTAGTTGACCAATTTAGACCCAAATGGCACAAAGTGCTTCTACTTTCAGAGTCATATATGTTGTAGGAATTGGTCAAAGGATGCCAGGACTGCAAGAATAGCCTTGAACCATCCACGCCGACAAGTCTGACACCTTACTAGCTCTTTTATGTTGGCTACACACCAACACCACTTCGGCACTCTCATCACTCGTCTATCTCCATAGTCGTAGTTTCACCAGTCACATCATCCACATAGTCCATGTTTCACCTTACCCAAATCCACCCCCTTAAGGTTTGTAGATGAATAATATTGCCCTTGAGTATTTATAAATTAATAGGAATCGTTTTAAAAATTAAAATATTATGTTAGTGAAAACTTATCTGTTGCATGTATACAAACCTCAAGTAGGGTCGGTCTTGAGGTTTGGGTTTGCCTAACCTCGTCCCAAGTTTAGTTATTTACTTACTATTAAATATTTAAAAAATAATATAAAAAAGTCCAATTTTTTTTTTTTTAATGCAAAATCTATAATGACTGCTTGCGCAATTTGGAATAGAGTCGATTCATGGATAAGCTCACACTAACCCTTCAATTTGGCAAGGTTACATTCTGATTTTAGCTTGAGTTACATAAAAATAATAATAATTAACATAATTTGACTTAAAGAAAACAACTTCTCTTTACATTTTTTGAAGTATATTCATTCAAAAAAATCCAAACTAATATCTATTTAATATTATTATATGTCTAATAGTTTTTTAACTAAAAAATTCCTTAGTGTTAATAACAAATATATATATATATATATACAAATCACAACAAACGTAATACAAATAATAAATTAAAAGTCATAGAAACCCATTAAATAAAACACGTGAACACACTACACAACAACATAAAATAATGCTACCGCCACAAACAAAAGAACATGGCCAGTGGTCACATCTACGTTCAGACAAAATTTTCAAACAAATTAGTAAATCACACCGTAGAGACCGAACTCATTCACACAAACACTGAAACACATCACATATATCTCTTTAAAAGGCACAACACTCCTATAAAAAATAAAAAATAAAAAATAAAACAAAATTATGTATACTAATAAAAAAATTTCTCTTATGTATACTATATATATATATACACTATTAATTTTTTTTTTTTCCCATTTGTTACCCCCTTGGGAGGGTTGCCCAAGCCCAAGGGCTTATGAGGCTTACCCCAGGGCTAGCACTGACCTCAAGAGGGGGAGGGGGGAGTGTCATTCCGTAAAACCTCATGGGAGGTTGATGTAATTTACCTTATTCTTTTCCCATTTACAATAAAATTCTTTTGTTTATATTCTTTTCCCATATGCAGTGATGAACATGGTAGTGGGTTGGGTTTACGGTGAAGTTTGGGGTGGTTTGCAATGGCTCGTGGTGCTGAACATGATGGTGGGGTGTGTTGATGTCGGTGAATATAGGTTGTGTGAGAGAGATTGATGGTAGATTTTGTTGATTGCCAAAAAAAATAAAAATTAAAACAAAACAAGACGAAATTGTGCGGGAAAACACTTACCAAACACTATGATTTTTTTTTTTTTTTTTCAAAAAAAAAAAAAAAAAACCATTTTTGAAAACAAACACAAAAACTTTTTTTGAAAACAAAAAATGAAGATAATTACCAAACAGGCCCTAAGCTACTCATTGAGTCATTTGAAGCAACTAGCATCCTACCTATGCATAGAGAAAGTGCATTAAGTTGGAAGTAATTGTAGAGAATCTTTTGTCGTGTATTTTATATATATATATATAATATATATATATATATATATATATATATATATATATATTTAATCTTGTGGTGTATTTGATTCCCCCATTCTTTTTTTTCTTTTTCTTTTTTATTGGGTGGATTATAATTTACAACTAGATTCTTCTCACTTGAGGAACAAAAAAAAACAAATATTATAAAAAATAAAAAATAAATAAAAAGATAAGAAAGAAAACAGAGAAATTAATTGAATAAATAAAAAGTGAAAAATAATTGAATAAAAACGCTGGGTGGCCACCTTCCATGAATCTCATACGCAATATCTATCTCCGACTCTCTGTCAATAGATGTCACTTTCTCTCTCTTCAACTTGCACTTCTTTCATCCCTGAGATTGAGATTTTCTCTTTTGTCCCTTTACAAAGGTAAAAATCCCAACTTCTCCTTCTTTATCTCTAACTACACACTCTCTGCTTTTTTTCTCACAGAAATATATATATATATATATCTCTTAGTTTCTGAAATCGGCGATATTTTGTTTTTCTTTTGGGTTTCTGTGCTTCGTTTTCTTGAAGAAAATTGATCTCTTCTCCCTTGTCGATCCAATCTCTCATGCATCAACAAAGGGGAAGTGATAAATTTGAAGTAATTGTATTATTTTTTGCGCAATTTATTGTATTAATGTAATTGTGATGAGGCTAAAATTTGTGGATTATAATGCGAATTCAGGTTTTGAAATCTGAACAGACAACTGGGTTTTGTTCAGAATTTGGAGTGGTTAATTACTTGACATGGAAGTATGTATGGATTTCTTGCATTGCCTCGACCTAGACACGTTGGAGAAGATTTTGATGTATTTGGAGGAGCCCTCTGATATTGTCCGTGTGAGTGCTGTCTCACAGTCTTGGAGAGATTTCGGTGAGCTAAAACAGTTGCATGTGTACAATTTTGCTTCCTTCAATAGCATAGTTTATAGACTTATAGTTTTTCTAATGCTACAACAACAACAATGTGTATTTGTAGTGGATCCATTCATAATAAAGTGACTAAATTTTCGTTGGCCGTTAATATTATCGCAATTGCTTGGAACTGGCTGTGAACAAAATACATGACACTAAACATCGACACAGGCGGTGTTTTTTCTAATGCTACTCAAACCCAATTCATTTTGACCCAAGTGATTAAAAATAGGTCTCTTGTTGAGTTGTTAGTAGTAAATGGAACTATATGGGGAAAAATGGTTGGTATTGATACACGCAAGTAGTAGTAATTGTTGATTACATGTTTTTTATGTGATTCATTATATATGATACAGATTTTGCAGATAAATATTTAAGTAGAAAACTTGGTCATATGGGTAGTCTTTGCAAAAGTAGGTAACACACTAGATTAGGAAAAGAGACTATGTAAGTAAAGGTGCGAGAATTGGAGGATGGGGAGCAGATGGATAATGGGTGGTAGAACTTTGTTGATATGATGTATATATTGTGTATATGTTTTCATTAAGGGGAAAAAGAAAGAAAATGAATTGAAAGTTCATTTTTTTACCTCTGTTTGTAGAATTGTAGTGTCTGATTACAGCTTTAATGCAGTAGGTAGCACCTTACGTGTTATTATTCTTATGATGTGGTCTGTTGGTTGATATGCGATACTTGTTCCAGTCCTTGTGTTTCTGTCAATTTGATAGTTCTAAAACTCTGAAAATGCAGTGTTAATCACTGGTTCCGTCCTTAAGTGATTGAACTTTTTAAGGGAAAGATAATAATAGAAAGCTCTATTTCAAATGCTTTCTGCACCTGCTGGAACTAAAGATACTGATAGTTTGAACTTTTTATGTACTGCAGTCATTGCAAATGGCCTTTGTAAGAAGTTGTGCTTGAGAAAGTTTCCTCAGTTATCTAGAGCTGCTTGTGTTACTGAATTGAACAAATGTGGAGCAAAAGAGCCTGTAGAAGTTGGCTCTAGCCATTCAATGAAATGGGAATCTTTGGCAAGGGAGCATAGGGTCTATGCTACTTTATCTCGCGTTTGTACATCATTTCCTGTCAAGGATTGCATTTCAGAAGCAATTAGTGCTTCCAGCACTGATAATTATCCAGAGGAGAGTATTAATAATACTCTGCACCCAAAAGATATTGTTTTACGCACAGCTTCATACTGGTCAAGTAAAGGAAAAAGTAATCCTGCAGTGCCTGAGACACTAATATACAAGCTGGTGTCTGAGCTTTGTGTTATTACTGAAATCAATTTACGCCCTTTCCAAGGTATGTGTCAAAATTTCTGCAAACTATGTGCGCTTCGAGTTTGTCTTGACTTTTAAATATCTTGTGATGATGATTTGATATGTCTATTTGTCCAGCTTACTTTCAGTTAGGTTTACCTATATATTCCGCCAATTCTGTGCGATTTCGGATGGGTCATCTGAAACGCCCTAAAGATTTTAAAGATCTAGGAAGTAGCGTTTGTGAGGGCGAATTGCCTTATCCTGCTGATGACATGTTTCAATGGACCTACACTTCACCAGAATTTCCAATGGCACAGGTGCGTTCTAGTGCTATTTCTTGTTTTTCCTTTTACCTCTTTTTTTTTTTTTTTTTGGGGGGGGGGGGGGGGTGGGTTCTGGGTTGAGGGAATTGTTTAGGGATTAGGGGTGTCCATTTGATTACAACCATTAAGGAGCTGAACTGCAATCTTTTGCAGGCGTTGCTCTGTTAATACTTAGCTAAGAATGCAATGTTCTTTGCCACCATCTGCTCATCCTTTGATTATAGCATCAAAACCTGTTTTATTCTTCTGGTCTGCCTTCCATGCTTCCATAATAGGCTTTCAGCAACTCCCTCAAAAAAATAAAATGAAATAACACCTGAAGAGAGTGGCCAAAGGAATGGAGGAGGTGGAACACAACAGATGTTTTAACCCAAATGCACAGTCCATTGCTGATCAACTTCTCTATACCTGAAAACAGCAGCCCATCTAGCCGTCTTTGTGAAACTCTATCCATGCGTATATATGATTTGCAACTAAAATGAAAAGTTGAAAGTGGGTGTGACTTATCAATTATAAGTGCAGCTATAGATATAGGTCACTTGTCCTTATTTCATGAAGAACTTGAAGTGAATTTAAGAAGAAGCTGGATTTGGCAAAGCCTGAGAATGAGCCATCAAATTCCCTGCCCTCTCAGCAAAAGTTTCAGCAATTAAAAGATTTACAGTCAAACTGATTTTTGCATATATGCAACGTATTCCCCTCTGCAAAAGCTACAGCAATGAAGGGATTCAGAGTCGCCCCGATTTTTGTGCATATGTGGCATATTCCCCTCACTCAATAGCAATGTTACCATAGGCTTAGGCTTGTGAGATTACACTCATAGGCCTTCTTTTTTTAAAAGCTTTTGCAATTTGAACAATAACTTAGGATGATAACAAATTCCTTCAGTCACTTTTTCTTGCAATTTATTGTCTTCTGTCTTCTATTAGTATTTTGCTGAGCTCTATCCAAATGCTATTTTCCCTCTCTTTATCCTATGGTTGTTTGGAAATAGCCGACTTCTTTGATGACTTTCTCATGAACAGGAAAAACGCCTGCAGAAGTTTACGCTTCCAGAACCTGTTCTTTGCATTGGTGGAATTTTGCAGATTGAGCTGCTGGGCAGGGTTCAGAGACAAGAAATGGATGGCTTATTCTATATATGGTTTGTGCTATACACTCCTTTTTCATGAGTCTTGTTTGATACTCATTTATGGTTATGCTATGGAGGACTTATTAAGCCCATGAAATGCTAATTTTCTTGATCAACAGGATCAGGCCCATACAAAATTATTTTTGTTTTCATGCACATGATATATTTAAATTATAACCTATAAAAGGTTACCCCTGGAAAGGAAAGTATAAAACATTTCTAGATAGGATACAGTAGCAGATGGGGAAAAGGATAGACAACAAGGTCAGTATCTTTTCTGTCACCAGTTAGCTGCTTGGTTTGCCCCCATCCACTTTTGACTTATATTAGGAAAATTTTCGAAATATCTTTTCTTCTGCATGTAGGGAGCTCACAATCTAGGAGATCTGAATTTTTTTTTACCTCCCTTTCAACACTTACATCTTAATAATAGCCTAAGCTTTGTCAGAATGACTAGGGACTGTCTTTTTTTTATATGTAATTAATTTATTGAACAAAGCGTAATAAGGGGCATAACACTAGTACACGGTATGCATTCAGGTGATACACCATAACCAGGGACTGGCTTAACTGGAATGTATCTAAAACTAGGTTCTGTTGGTTTTTGTGGAATATTAAGTTGTGGGAGGAATTGTGCCAATGAACTTTGATGCAAGGTTATCAAAATTATTGCTGTATTGGTATGGTATTATATACACTGTATGCATGGTACTACATAATCAATGCATGTATATTCAGCCCCTCTCCCCTCACAGACACATCCTACAAAAGAATGGCCTGTAGTGAATACTTTCTTCTTTCCACATTAATGATCTCCATGTGCTGCGAGTATGACTTAAGGCACAAAGTTGTAAGTTGTATATAGTCTCTAATTTGATGAACTTTATTGCAAATTTCAGCATGTCTTATGTTCAAGTCCGGGGGTGTTCCTTATCTCCAGCATTTGGTGTAGAAATTCTCGAACCATCTGGGACGTTTGTCTTGAAGAAAGACATGCAGGGCAAGTTTCATACCCAACCGAGTTTACCTGAGACTGAGGCCCAGGAAAACTCTGATGATCACTTGCAAAGACGTTTCAGATATTTGCAACATTTTGTCAATATGTTGCAGGGACATGCAGTACAAGTCTTTGATGAATATGACTCAGGTGAAGAGGAAGATGAAGGGGGTGAAGAGGTAGATGAAGGGGTTGAAGACCAAGATGAAGGAGAGGAAGAATATCTTCTCTGAATTTGTTATATGTTATATATACAATCAACCCCCCCCCCCCCCCCCCCAAAAAAAAAAAAAAAGGGTTTATGCAGTCTTTCTATCTACTGTTGTATAGCTTTTTCCTTCCTGTAGTGGTATTACTATGACCACTATTTTAAGTTTTTATTTTCCATTTAGACTTTGTTAGAAATTACGTGCAATTCAGGTCAGTGGCATGCTACTACCGAATACTGATATATGCTTTATTGATACTAGTAAGATAGTATGGAAGATCATAATAAATTCGTTTCATAGTCCTTCAATCAGGTTAAGTGCTTCATGAGTTCAAATCTTTAACCACTACAAAAAAGTATTTTATGTGACTATTACATGCAATATCTCTCTCACATGGAGAGGGAAGCTTTACAAGTGTGAGATTCACATTCACCTCTATGTGAGAGAATAGAGAGATATTGTATAGTTTACTTTTAAAGATAACCACCTCTACAGGTCTTACTTTCTTTCTTTTTTTTTTTTCCTCATTTTTATATATTTTATATTTTTTCAATCATTTTACTTTTAACAATTTGGACCTCAAAAATATATTTATTTTAAAATTTGTCATTTCAATTTAATGAGAATTTTTTTCACAAATTCAAAAAATTAAAAAAAAATAATAAATCATTAAAAATTGTACTCCTATTCTATATCGATGGCCAAATGGCCTAGGTGATACAATGATATCCGGCCTAAAACAGAATGGTTTACTAATGACTTGTTGATTTTTATTTTTATTTTATTTTATTTTTTAAAATTTTAAATAGTGGTATAGATTTGATGAGTACTCAAAATTTGATCTAGCTTATGATAGAAGTTCAAGCAACTCCTATTCTATATCAATGGCCTAATGACCTAGCGGTGCAATGATATCCGGCTCTAAAACATAATGGTTTATTATTGATTTTTTTTTTTTGGTGCTAAAAGTGTGAAAATGTAATTGTATCTAGAAAAAAATGAGACTTAAAAATTGTCCATAAACAAATAAGTTAAGTTCTACAAAAAAAAAAAAAAAAAAAAACTAAACAAGCCCACAGATAACATGTGATAGCCTAAAGTTATGTTTGTCTAATCAAAATATTATTTTCCTCCGTGATTTCTTTTAGACATATATTTTTTTTTTTGGTAGTAAAATTTCGTTTTCAAATTTTTATTTGTCTAACTTGAATGTTCATTTGAATTTTCAAATAAAAGGAAAACAGTTTAGATCTACATTTTTCACTCTTGATGTCTTTTTTCCTATTAATAATTCAAAAAATGTTGATTGCTAGTTGCAGGAAAATAACATTTCAAGGTAAAGTTGGGGATTACCTTCCCCATATACAAATTTCCATTACTTTAAGATTATCAGAATTTTATAATTATAGAAACACAAAAAAAAAAATCCCAACAAATTTTTTTCCATGTTTTCTAATGTAAGAAACACAACTTCCGAGTATTAGTATCTAATAGGCAGGAGTCTCTTGGATCAGTGGTACTGCTGGTTCACTCTATAGAGAAGAGTTCATATTTGAACTCCAAGAGTAAGGTCCCCCGGCTACCCTCAACTTACTGAAGAAAAAAAAAATCTAATGACATGGAAACATTTCTTTTGGAGTGGCTCTATTAAGCCACTTTCTCTGAACATGTGGAGCCCATACAATTGTGGGTTTTATATGTTGTAAAAGGATGGTCTCATAAAACCGTTCCATGAATAATAATTATCTTGATATAAGATAATACCAATTGAAGTAGCATCTACATGACACATGACTTATGTGTAGGATCCATACAATTATGGGTTTTATATGTTGTAAGAGGATGGTCTCATGGAATCGTTTCATGAACAATAATTATCTTATCCATGAGACAACACCAATTGAAGTAGCATCCACATGTCACATGGCTTACGTATGTATCTAGTTTTCTTATCCCCTACACAAGAACATGGTTTTAGATTGTAGTACTTGAGAATTAAGAACACAACATTCGAGATCTCAAAGTTGTCAAACTTCAGTAAGTAAACTACGATCGAAAACAGATATAACTAGAAGAACTACAGGAAATCAAAAGTCCGGTAGAAGAAATTACCTACTAAATTTCTACACATAAACAACAAATGGTTTTGGGAGGCCAAATTGAATAGATAATATAATGGGTGTGCTAAAAGATTGTGGGGGACCCAAATATAATACTTCAACCAGCCCATGTAATATTTTAAGAATGGGTAAAATATAAAAACCACCCCTGAGATTTGAACTAATGTCAAAAACTACCAGGACTTTTCAAAAATATCCAATTTGTTTCCTAAGTACTAACATCACTTAACACCGTTTATATACTTACTGTTTGCACTTATGGGACAAACTAGATATATTCGAAAAGTTTTAATAGTTTCTGTCATCAACTCAAACCTCAGGGATGGTTTCTGTAATTTACCCTTTAAGAATTCAACTCAAACCTCAAGGGTGGTTTCTTTAATTTACCCTTTAAGAATTGTACCACATAATTTCCAAAAACCTCGGGGCTTTGGGAGGCTGTGGACTGCTTTTCCCTCAGCATTTTAGCTTCAGAATCTCTTGTATTATCAACTATCTTCCAATTGTTTAAAATTCTGTATTGGAACTTAAACGAGGTCTAAGAATGGACATTTCTTAGCACACAATACCTGCTGTAGTTACATGTAAAACACAACGGATCCATCAACTTGAAACAATCTGCAAGTTCCACTAGGAGTTCAACGGGTACCATATTCAATTTATGGACATCTGTATGAGGAATGAGAATGACCAAATTGTATATGGTTAAGAGACTTGGGAGTTGGGATTAGAAGAAAACCGTGAGAGTAATGCTAATAATTAAAATGGCAGATTACAGTAATTACCCTTAAAACATGTAACTAACACATATGCATTATTTTATTACACTTAACCTTCCATTTGGTTAGCTCAATAAAGTGTTTCCATTAACTTTAAGAAATTTGATGCTATGACAAGTGTCAACATCACCTGCTAAAAAGAATTGAAAAAAAAATAAAAAAAAAAGACTGAGTTTTGTCACCTTAAAAGAGTATTTTTCTTCAATTCTATCTCAGTAGGTGATGTTAGCACTTGTTACATCATCAAATTCCATTAAACTTACCAGAAATGTCTCTGGAGGGAAAATAATTCAGAAGTAACCAAACCAAAACCAGAAGTTAAGGATTTAACTAAATTATATTAACTTATAGTTCGGTCATAGCCGAGATGCTCCTTTGTGTTCGGTCGGATCCGAACTATGTATCTATTCGATTTGATAAGCTGAAATATTGTTCGGTCCATACAGCTTATCCTCAGTGTTCGGTCCATACCGAATCATCTTATCCACAGCTTATCTTCAGTGTTCGGTCCATACCGAATCATGTTATCCACATTGTTCGGTCCATACAGTGCACGGTTAGATTATAGCTCGGCTTATGCTGAAATGAATCGGGAATAATTTGGAACCCAGCATTCAATGCCTGAAACATCTGAAGTAAGCAGCATTAAATGTTTCTTCTGACAAACTCTAAAATTAGGGGTTGAGAACTGATGTCTACTTTATCACCTATCAATGCACAAAATATCTAGGCAAAGAGTGTTGAATACGCCTTATACTTTAAACCCAGAATTAACAATGATAAGTGGTGATGATAATCACTCAGTAAAAATTGACAGAACCCACGTTCTGGTAAGGGGCATAATAAACAAGTTGCTTAAATATCTCTAATTAATGGTAGAGTTAAATTATCGGGAAGATGAATAAGTAAATATCCTGAAATATCCCCTGTAGAAGGCAAGTATAAATAGAAGAAGAGGTGACAATTTAAGGTACGCGCATTTTCATCCACCAAACTTCTTTTAGCTCTGTTTATTAAATACTCGATCATCTTTTGATCCATAAACTGACTAAGGCATCGGAGAGTTAAAGGCCAACCCCCACTGGGTTGACCAAGGTTCTAACGATCCATTCTTGTTTTTACAGTCATCTCATACTGCAGGACACAAAAAAGTTGCTAGGACAAACCTAAAAAAAACGAAGAATTTGTCTTTAAGTCAGCTTTTCTGACCGTAACATTTTAAGTTCCTCTAGTCTCATAGAACCTACCCACGTTGGAAAGGTAAGTATCACAAAATAAACTACAAGGTAACTACATTTCTAAGGGTATACCATACCACAGCCACAAGAGTGGTACCTATAATTTTCCCTAGCCTAGCTGATCCAATAGTGATCCATATAGCATTCCTGCGATATCCTTGTTTAAAAGTTTCACTCATAAGGTTTTACTTTGTTTATGAAAAAGACTTCTAGGATGCTTCCTCCTACATAAAACATATACATATGATCAAGCATTATCGATTTCCAAGTTTGTATGACCACAAATAAATCCGCCCATACACAATAAGCTAACATCATCGTGCAGCTAATTATTATATAATCTCTCGATTGTAAGAGAACACTATGAACTGTGACAGTAGAGGCACTAATTAATGTGAACTTGCAAAGATTACTATACTAGTTGACAAATTGCTTAAAGCTGACACCAAGTTTAATCTCATGAAGTCTCAATAATTATTTAAGACATTGACGCTCCTTGAGGACAACAGGCTTCATTTTTCATGATGCTTTGGACTTCACTGGCGATGGAAGCAACTGCATAACAGAAACCAGGAATCTACATCAGCGAAGAATGGAAGCACTAATAATTGCCAGAGAAGCTTACTTTCAGTAAATGAAAGCACTAATATCATACCTTGCTCCTCCACGCACGGAGGACATTGTCAAAGCTATCTTTTTTCTATCATTTCAAATTTTCCTTTTTTTTAATATACTTATATTTAAGTTTATATGTATTTTACAGCTTGACTTCCAGATGCAAGAGTTAAACAAAAAAACATGAAATATAGAGAATGGTGGCAAAAAAAATGGTAAGCACCTGATAACAAGAGATAAGTGAGCTAGCAAATCCAACGGCTCCAGTTACACGGGGAGTAACTTTCTTGGGTGCCAATTGAAGCAGCCCAGCAGCTACCACTATATCCATGCCAGCTTTAATCAGGGCCAGAGATCTCTCATTTGATTTTTTAAGTTTAGCCCGGTAATGCTCATTCTGTATTGATGGAGAACCAAAGCATATAAGGGGTTAGGGGGAGGCAGGTAGGTTTGAATAACAATGAAAATGGAAATAAATAAAATAAAATAAAAGAAGAAGAAAGGAAAATACATGGGCTACCCATTGTAAAAAAACATGATAAAACATACTTCATATTTATCACTGTTCTTAAGTTCCTTTTCTATCTTCTTGATTGATGCAGAAAGTCTTCCAAGCTCCCCAACCTGATATAAGAATAAGGCAAAACATGTTATACAAAACATTACTGTCTTTACAATATATACAGACCAATCATTAAGAAGAAATGGATAGCAACAAACCTCAACCAAAGTGGTACAAATTGAGGAACCCATCCAACAGAAAAGAGAGATGCGGCCAATCAGATCAGCCCGTTCCTTGTTCTACAACAAACCAAACAGCTTAATTTCTCTTTGCAAACAATTTAAAAAAAAAAAAAAAAAAAAAATTAACCAATATAGAACAAATAGAACTAGAAAAGAAAGAAACTTGCACTCCGTACCTTATAGATTCCTGATCTACCAAGCCACACAATTTGATCAAGAAACAAGAAAGTTGACAGTAATGCATTTTTGGACTGTAGCAAGCATTGAAACAGGGTCACCAAGAAGAAGAGTAAGAAGATCATCTTAAAAGCCAACAATCCATTCATACCTTTCCCAGCAAAACAAGGGGAAGGGGAGTGCCTTGTGGACTTGGACTGATAAGAGCATGCAAGTCATTGACGAACTGCACATTGACAGAGTGAAGCATAAGATATACCATAATTAAAACATAAAAGAAAGCAAGATCAATATCAAATATCTTCTGCAGCAATAAGCATCTCTGTATTTCCATTCCATTACTAAATACAACACAAAGGCTTCCCTTTCTATGAATTATTTTCTTCCCTCATACTAATTCCAGGAACCAAATTAAGCATTCCTACTAAACAGAGCTTACTTTCAAATATAAATTGAATAACAGGTAAAAGAAATCACACAAGAAATTTCTTAGACTTAAAGTAAGAAGTACCAAATTATGCAACAATTCCAAATAGACTAGCTAAATAAAGAATTAAAGAGAGTTGTTCCACATAGTAAACGCTAACCTTGAAAAGACGGAAAACCTTCCGTGCCAAGCTGGTTGATTTGTCAACATTTTGGGCTGTACCAGGCTCTCCATTACTCAAGAATTTGGAACCATATTGTATTGCCCTGCATATCTTGTCCCTGGCTTCTGCCTTGTTCAAATACAAAACAAGAAGCGCAAGTTCAGCCCTAGTTGCATCCAATGTACTCATCTTTTATGCTGAACACACCTGCAAAAATGAGGTACTGGTCAACTTCACAAGCCAGTAACCGAGCAGTCGAAGCATCTATTTTAGGTGGCCATCCAGAAATAAAACTGAAGGCGTTTGAAGAACAGGGAACTTTCCCCAATCACTTTGATTCAGACTGATTCAAGTGATCAGCATAATAAAGAATTACACAAAAAGGCCATGTTATAGCATTATAAGCATAATATAAGACAAACGATAATCAACTTAATATGCATGAGGAAGTAAAGGTGAAGAAAAGGTTCTTCCAATGAAAAGTCAATTCTCAATACTGTTAACCAACAAAAACAATTTATTTATTAAAATAATAGTCAGCAAGAAGTAAAAGTACAAAGACATTAAGCGATGAAATACATTCTATATTCCCAACAAGAATCAGAATTTCAAACTTCCATATAAAAGCATCTCACATGAACACTGCAGTAATACAAAACAACAACCTATTAATTGTGCCGATGAGCTCTGGCTCAAATGGCACTTCCTCCACCCATTCTTAGGTTGTGGTTCAAAACCCAGTGGGTGTGTTTGCAGAAAGGTAACTCCCAACACCATCTTTCCACAAGGGAATTAATAAAACAACCACTACAGCAACATTATGCGCTTATCCAAACTCAGAAATCAATGAAAGGATTCCAACTCTTATCCAATAACAGGAATCAGAAAATCGATTCAGTTTATGCATTTACAGTTTAATATGAAAAACATGACATAGCTATAATCCTCACTCCAAGACCAACCAAATTGTTGTGTACTTGGAATATTCTTTCAAGTCTGTTTGGTTGCTTAACAAGGGTAGGGAAAGGAGGGAGTCAAGGGTAATGCTAGGGACAACATTTTTCACAATTTGATGTTATGATTGGAGCAACATCATTTTCAGATGGATTTACAACCAACACCACTTTTATTATGCACCAATCACTGACATGTCATTTCAGTTGTGAAATTGAGGAAACCAATTACTCAAATTTAAGATTTTTTTTTTCATTGGGTCTGACCAAAATAGGGAACTTTTTCACATACGGTTAATAATTATACATAAATCACAAAAGGATATATTTCTACTTGGAAACCATACGGTCAATACTTATACACTCAAAATTTCAGTTTTCTCCCCTTTTCCTCCTTTTTCACACCAGCCAAACAGAACATAAATCACAAAACGATATACTAACAATTTTGACTACAACAAAATAAATCAAATCAAAATATCTCAAACAGCCAATTCCAAAGTACACCAAAAGTACGAATCTGAAACCAAATTACAAACAATACCCAGTTAAAAAATTCGAATCTTTAACACGAACTCAACACCCCCAGCTGAAAAAATCAAATCTTTTCAACAGAAATATAATTCCCAGCTGAAAAAATCAAATCTTTGCTACAAAAAAATAATACCCAAATGACAAAAATTGAAAACTTGCATACAAAATTTCTTAAAAGTATACCTCAAGTGCAAATCACCGATCAAAGAATTGTGGTTTGTGAATTCTATACAATCTATATATGAAGTCAGAGAAAGAGAAAGAATAGTACCGAAGGAAGTGAAAGATGAATTGGTCTTGAAAAGCGCGCAATAACAGCGTGTCCTTAGAGACCCAGAGGCTTTGTGTAGCGTCAGCTATCTCTCTGTCTTTAGCTCCCCTCTTTGATAGGCTCTGATAAGGGTTTGTTTGGTCCTCTTTATTCCCAGAACAAACTAACAAAATAATGAATAAGATAGTTAACTTTGGTAAATTGCGATGAGGTGCTGACTCATCATGTGGGCCCACTTCTATAACATAGGATCTGGACCGTTGAGTTGAGAGCTTTACGGGTTCTTCTATAATAGCTGTTTGGTCAAAGCACGCATTTCAAGGAGGATTAAAATTAACGGCTCATAATTGACTTATCCGAAATCGTTCCAAGTTTGGACAAGTTGGCCCGCCAAACAGGCTACAGAATGCTTGGACATTGGCATCCTTAAACTGGCGCTTTTTTTTTTTTTTTTTTTTTTTTTTTTTTTTTCCTTTTCTGGTCATTAGAAAAAGTCCACCATGTTAAGGAATTTCATGATTGTAATATGTTGTAAGGTGTCATACATTAAATATTATAATTTTGTTAATAGTCTTATTTATAAATAAAACACCTTACAACATATTGTAATTATCTAATATGAGATTCCTTAACAAACTACCACAATTTTACATTTCTATGTTCCTTAACAAACTACCACAATTTTACATTTCTATGATTTTTAGAAATCTTCAAAATTATCTTCTTCTTTTTTCTGTTAAATTATTGTTTTTGTCCTTAAATTTTGAATGAAGTTCGGTGTTTGTCCATAAATTTTGAAAAAGTTCGTTTTCACACATAAATTTCATCCCTTGATTTTTTTTTTTTTAAATAAAGAAATTCATGTATAAAAACAAACTTTTTCAAAATTTAAGGACAAAAAAATGAATTTCATGCAAAGTTTAGAGACAAAAAAAATAGTTTAACTCTTTTTATATATATATATAATATATATATATATAAGATTTTTAAGTAATACTAATGAGTATTTGTTTAGATATTGATGGTGTATGATAAACTATAGATTAACCATTCATTTAATTATGAATTGCTATGATTTTAAAAATTGTATAGTGTAATAATTACTCTATAAACTCTATAGGATTTTAAATCCCTAATTTAAACTTAAATAATAATAAATTAGAAAATTAGAATTGACTTTTTAAATAAGGTAAAAGATAAATTAAGAAAGTTATTTAATTTATATTGAATTAACTTTTCAAAGTAAACAATATTTTTCGACATTCTAAAATAAAATAGTAGAAAAATTATATGGGAGCAAATATATATCTATAGCTAGTCAATAACTCATTTAATGCACATGAAAGTTCAATCTTTTCTTTTTTTAATTTCCAAATATGAAATTGGATCATTATAATAATTATTAATAGACATATATTATGATTGTGTTTGTACATAAAACTATTTATTCTATCATTTAAAGAGAATATGATGTGGTAAGATGTTAATAGAAGTTGTAAATAAAGATTAATTATTTAGTACTTGTGAAACACAATAAATGTCTAGTTCCTTCTCTTAGGCTCTTACATGAGAGGAAGGGAAAACAAATATTTTATCTCACTTTTTGTGTTCCACTCTATACTCCACTAATTACAACTCACCACGTGTTTTTTTTTTTTTTCCTTATAAAATAATTAGGATTTAAAATGGAAACAAATCAAACACAATCTGACATGTGTTATATTGCAGTTGGTGAAGTATAAAGTGGAATAGAAAAAATGGGATAAATGATATTCATTTAGAGTGAGGAGTACACATTTATTGTGTTCCATGAGTATTGAATAATTTTCCGTAAATATATATTAGATTTTATATGGAATCCTTTAGAAAATTTTAACTTAATTAAAAAATACATACTAAAGAAATAACGTGAAAAAATGTGAGCACAAAACTATTGGTCACAACTCACATGTACAAAATGGAAGATCTTTTTCAAGTTTAGGGGTGAAAAAAATAACTTTTTTTTTTTTTTTTCAATAGTTCAGGAATTAAACAGATTTTTCTTTTAAAGTTTAAATACAAAAAGTATAATATTTTCAAATTGTTTGGACAATTATTATTATTTTTATTTTAGGAATGAGTTTCATACCTATTTTATGGACAAAAACAATATTTTAGTTAAAAAAAAAAAAAAAAGAAAGAAAGTTAAGGATAAACTACGGAAGAAAAATCAACTGAGTCATTTTGAGGGGTTAGCAGAATCCACTTGACGGAAGTGGATGAAATTATCTCATTTGATACAAAATGAAAATTATGGGATTGACATTTAAGTCAAAACTTTAGGGATAAAAATAACAACTTACTCAAATTTAAATGGTGTACTTTGTAATTAGGGCAACTATTTAGCGCTATCTTAACCGGTTAACACTACATTTGGGGAAGAAAATACCTTTAACATGTAGATTTTAACACTACAAAATTGCAAAAAAGTTTCCTTGTGGTCTTTAAAATGAAAATGTCTGTGGACAGTGTACGTACACTGGGCACAGACCTTTTCATAGAATTTATTGCCGAATAGATAAACTTTTTATGTTGTGGTGGGTGTGAGGGAGAAAAATTGCGTCTCTATAACAGATCAACTGCTTTAGAAAGCCACGCAGTTTGGTATAATCTTTGAGTTGATTCGGTCACAAAATCGTACACCAGTTTGCAGCTGCATGTGCATGATACTGACAGATGGTTGGAGTAAAAACCTACCAAAGTTGGGATAAACATCTCAGTGCTCTATCTTTCTTTTTTCTTTTTCTTTTTCTTTTTTAATTATCTTCGTGCTCTATCTGCTGTATAACAAACTATATCCTGCGTGATGTCATGTTAGTTTCTCTAATCCCAATCACCAAATTCCAAAGCACAAGTAAGACAAACCTCTATAATGTTATATCCAGAGTTTTTTTTTTTGCTAAACCATGTAATTATATCCAAAGTTAGTCAGTAGAATTTTGGCAGCAATATTGACATTAGTATTAGTTCAACTTATCTGGTTTTAGATATGTTTCTCAATGGTCACTAGTTAGGGTCACCTATGACTTACCCAAGATAGCCTATCGTGGTACGCATATTTGTAGGGTGTTGTATGTCATCCTTGAATTAGTCGAGATGTGCGTATTTACGGAAAATTGGTCTGAACACCTAAGGTTATAAAAGAAAAAAAGTATTGGCAGTGTTCCTATAGTTACTAGATTTAGTTGTGTTTCCAAAGAAGATATGGGAAAATTTATTAAATTCAAATTTGCATTTCTGTCCTCTCTTGTCATGGTAACTAAAATGGCGTTACAAAGAGAAATTTACAACGAAGTGTGATCAATTCCTAGTAAGGGTTTAGTTTTTCACTTTTACTAATACTTCACTTCTTTTTCTTTTTTTTTTGGCCTGGACATGTCCAAATGTTTGGCTCAATCTTTCAAACAAAAACATCATGTGCTAAAATGTTGTGTAAAATAGATCGGAGTAGTTTCAATTTTATGAGACATTTGAGCATCCAAGCATCCATCTGTTGATTTTCATCTTTGACAAGACTATATATATATATATATATATTATATTTTAGGATATGGAATGAAGAAAAGTTGCTCTAAACCATTTCTCAGAGTTGGATAATTGTTGTCATTTGGGTATTCGGCCTAGTGGTAATCTTCTTCTTCAAAAAGCCTCATCCCTTTATGAGGTTGTGGGTTGGATTCCCAGGATCTTCAAAATATACGTGTGTATGACTTTAGATTATAATTTCTATCATAAAAAATAAAAAAATAAAAAATAAAAAGAGAGAGTTGGATAGCTGCTATTAAAATTGGTTGAAATGATTAGAAAAAAATAAATAAAAATTGGTTGAAATAATCCATCTAAATGTCAAGGTCATGATCTAGATGTATGTCCCATTATGAATTGGATTTATTGGGCTATAACATAAAACCGCAATGTTTCAGATATGTTCCAAGACATTTTTTGAATTGGTTATACTCCTTCACATGTTCTCTCATTAACAAGGATTGTAACCATTTAATTTCAGCAGCAGCATTGGCAAGAGCCTTATACTCGGCTTCAGTGCTGGGGTGAGCAATAGTAGCTTGCTTCTTACAACTCCATGAAATAAGATTGGTGCCAAGAAAAATGCAGTAACCCCCAGTAGAGCGTCGGTCATCACGACAACCAACCCAATCAGCATCCGTGAAGGCTTGAAGCGAGAAATTCGAGGATTTGTGAACCTGAAGACCAAAATGAATAGTGTGCTTAAGATAGCGGAGAAGCCTCTTGACTGATTGCCAGTGAAGGGAATTGGGACAATGCATAAACTGAGAAAGTTTGTTCACCACAAAGGCAATGTCAGGCCTAGTAATAGCCAAATATTGGAGAGCACCAACAGTACTCCAAAAAGGCGTGGGATCATCAAGTGGTTCACCGTCAAAGATAGACAAAATTGTTGAGGTGGCCATGGGAGAGCGAACAAGCTTGGCATCAAGCATATGATTACGCTTGAGGAGATCCAGAATGTAACGCTTTTGAGAAAGCAGAGCACATTGTGCATTACAAAGAACCTCAATACCTAAGAAAAAATTTAGACAGCCTAAATCTTTAATCGCAAAATTAGAGATCAAAACCAGTAAAAGTTCATCAATAGCACTGGATTTTGAACAGGTTATTATAATATCATCCACATAGATTAAAACGTACATCACAAAGGAAGAATCCTTGTAAATAAATAGTGAGGAATCAGATCGAGAGCCCGAAAAACCAAGAGACAATAGCTTGGTACTTAGTTTTGAAAACTAAGCACGAGGTGCTTGTTTCAAACCATAGAGGGCTTTTTCCAATTTGCAAACATGATTAGGAAATTGAGGATGGGAATAACCTAGGGGTTGAGACATAAAAACTTCCTCCGATAGATCGCCATGTAGGAAGGCATTCTGAATATCAATCTGATGAAGAGACCAGCTGGCAGAAATAGAGAGAACAAGACGCACCGTAGTTGGCTTGATAATGGGACTAAAAGTCTCACTGTAATCCACCCCAGGTTGTTGATGAAAACCCTTGGAAACAAGGCGTGCCTTGTAGCACTCAATCGAACCATTAGCATGCCGCTTGATGCAAAAAAACCCACTTGCAACCAATGATATTGCGAGCAGTAGCAGTTGGTACAAGAGACCAGGTGCGATTGCGAAGTAAAGCATCAAATTCTGAGTTCATAGCATCACGCCAGTGAGGATGCTTAATTGCCTGAGAAAAACAAGTCGGTTCCGTGGCAAGAGAATCACATGCACCGTCAACTAGGAGAGCGCGAGGAAAAGAGTACCCAGTAATGCCATCGGAAAAGACTCTAGGCTTGCTGATGTTGTTCCTGGAGCGGGTAAGCATGGGGTGAGGAGGCGGTAGGGCATTTGTGGGGTTAATTGGGGCATCTGTGGGTTCATTTGGAGCATTTGTGGCTTCAATTTGGGAAGTAGATGAGGGAGGAGAGTTTGGAGGATAAACTGGAACAGAACCAAGGTTTGGAGCATAGGTCATAAGTGGAGCAAGAGAAGACCGAGTGTGGGGTTGAGCCAAAGGAGTTGCACAGATTGGAGCAAAAATGGGCTGGATCACTTCAGTAGCCGAACCTGCAAAAAATGAAGGTTGCTGGACTGGCCAAAAATTAAAAGAAAAAGGAAATTTTTTTTCTTCAAAGACAACATCTTGAAAATAATAGATACGGCCAGTGAAAGTGTGAAAACAAGTATACCCCTTATGACGAAAACTGTATCCAAGAAAGAGACAACGAAGAGATCAAGGTTGGAATTTGTTAGAGTTGTAAGGTCTCAAAGTTGGCCAACAAGCACAACCAAAAACTTTTAAGAGAGAATAATTTGGAGATGTGTGAAAAAGCTTTTCAAATGGAGAGGAATTATTAAGGATTGGAGTAGGAAGATGATTTATGAGATAGCAAGCAGTTTGAAAAGCATCATCCCAAAAATGAAACGGAACACTAGCATGATAGAGAAGGGCAAGACCAGTTTCTATTATATGACGGTGTTTGCATTCGACAGAACCATTTTGTTGGTGTGTATGTGGACAAGAGACGTGATGAGCAATGCCACAATTTTCCAAAAAGGAATTAATAGTCCTATACTCTCCGCCCCAATCTGATTGAACAACTTTAATTTTTAAATTAAAATAGCGTTCAACATATTTTTGGAATTTAATGAAAATGGGCAAAACATCATTTTTATGTGACATAGGAAATAACCAAGAGTATCGACTGTAAGCATCTAAAAATAAGACATCATATTTATTGCCAGTTCGAGAAGTATATGGAGAGGGGCCCCATACATCAGAATAAATTAATTCAAGCGCAGAATTTATCTGTGTAGAGGAAGAAGGAAAAGGCAATTGTTTGCTCTTAGAACTAAGACAAGCATAACAAAACTATTTAGTTTTATTAGAATTGACAGGTAAACCAAATTTAGAAATAATAGTAGAAACAATACGAAAAGCAGGATGACCTAATCTAGAGTGCCACTAGTGCAAGGAGGTACGCTCACCAAGAAAAGCAGTAGGAGATGATGTGTCGATCTTAGAAGAACAACTTTTATTTGAGGTGGTAGGAAAGTGATATAAGCCATTTTTACTCAACCTGTGCAGTAGAGGTCTCCCTTGTAGTCGATCCTTCACAAGAAAATGAAAAGGGTGAAATTCCATGCTAGTATTGGTGTCTTTAATAAATTTCTTAACAGAAATTAGATTCTTGGTAATTTTAGGAACATGCAAAACATTATGTAAAAGAAAAGTGGAGGAAGGAATACAGAGAAGAGTATCTCCAATATGATGAATGGAGAGGCCTTTACCATTACCCACTCGGATCTGTTCGGGACCATGATATTCCTCAGAGCGCATGTTCAGATTACCAAAATCAGAGGTGATATGATGAGTAGCTCCAGTATCAGTGTACCAATTCGGGTCAGGAGAAGTTTGTGGAGTAGCAACAAAAGCTTGCAAGTTTTGAGTAGACTCGATAGTGTAAGCATTATCAAAGCGATGATAGCAATGTAAGGCATCATGACTAGGCTTGGTGCAAACCTGGCAAACAGGGTAGTTTGATTTAAAATTGCCACGACCCCGACCTTAGCCATGGTTATTATTTTTCTGAAAACCATTGGAGGAACCACGGTTATTAGAACCGGAGTTGAAGTAACAACCACCTCGACCACCATGAGTAGAAGGGTTTTTGTTGACAAAATTGGTAGTAGCCAGAGAAAGATCAATGGATGGTTGATTCTGCACAAGCCAAAGTTTATGGGCAAGGAGATGTCCATATAATTCTTCAAGAGAAAGAGGATCAGCCCTGGTTTGAACAGAAGTGACAAGAGAATCATACTCAGAACCAAGTCCAGCCATGAGAAAAGAAACCAGCTCGAAATCATCGAGGGGCTGATTAATGACAGTAAGGGTGTCAGCAAGACCAGTAAACTTGTGGAAATAATCAGCAATAGAGGAGTCACCTTTCCTTAAAGTAGCAAGCTGATAATGAATTTGTATAGTGCGAGCCTGTGATTGGGAGGTAAACATCCTCTCCAAGGTGAGCCAGACATCACGAGAAGTTGTACATTTGACAACATGAACAAACACTATTTCAGATAACGAGGAAATAAGAGCACTAAGGATGAGTTGATCTTGGAGATGCCAAGAATTGAAATTCGGGTTTGGAGCAGTGGTGGTGACACCAGCAATGGCAAGAGTGATGATGGGCAGAGAAGCAGCAGTGGAACCATCAAGAAAACCATAGAAATGCTGGCCTCACAAATATGGTACAATTTGGGCCTTCCAAAGCAGGTAATTGTCCCGTGTGAGTTTGATTGTGATAAGATGATGAATAGGAGTGAGAGACGGTAGGTGTGTAGGCGGAAGAAATAGCAGAAGCAGTAGGAGAGCTTAGATGTGAGTCTTTTTACTGCTCTGATACCATGTTGAAACTCAAGATATAGAAATTATGATATCGTACTGCCTTACCAATAATGGTATAGGCCATTGTATTTATATACTTTTTGGAACGGATTACATTACATAGGAAGTTACATATAAAACACATTTGAGTTTATCTTATCATGTTGTAGTGGATGTAGTGGAGATTATCATGCTGTAGTGGATTATCATGTTGTAGTGGATGTAGTGGATTATCTCTTATCTTATCATGCTGCTGTAGTGGATTATCATGTTGTGGTGGATGTAGTGGATTATCCTTAACAGAAAGTAATCTTTCAGGTGTTACCTTAGTAAATGGAGCAATATAAACTACAGTTCTGTCAGAGAAGACAAAATCCAAATCAGAGCACATGAATAAATGTACACATGGACTCATGTGTAACTAATACCTGCAGCAAGTAGTATGCGCCAAAGTTCTCAAGGTCAAGGATACTGACAATTAAATCCGAATTTGCGGAAGTGAATTACTATTATGCTTTCTTTACAAAGTATACAGCACTTCTACCACAAATCTCAACTTCTGCATGGAAAACGTGGGAATTTTTTTTCCCCTTGATTTATGTAAGTTATTATATTCCCAATTCACTTTTCACTTGCAACATATTTGCAATGATTTCCACAATGAAAATAGTAGTGATAAGATGTGCAAGAAATATTCTAGGAGTTCCACGAGGACTCTAAAGCCATCTTTCAAAAAGTGCTTAAAATAATTCCATGTCAATGTGGTCAACAAGAAATCCTAACACTTTTTTTTTCTTTTTAATTTTTCTTTAGATGTGATAGATTTGAGCACAAAGCCTTGTTCGAGGTCAATGAACTATATCAATTAAACTAACTGGAATTGATTTAGTAAAAAATAAAAATAAAACTAATTGGAATTGACGAGAAATCCTTACACTTGGAGAAAAACTTTGGTTGATAAGTGATAACATGTTTTATCTTTAATTTGAAGGAAGCTCAGCATGTTGAAGCATTAAGTTCCAAAGTGGTGTCAGGTACAAACACTTAGCAAATTGACGCACTGTAATGCAGCCTTCAAAATTCAAAACCCAACAATCACCTACCAGCAAAGTAGGTGAATCAATATATCATAAATACAACAAAACTTATAAACCACATGAACAGCCTGGTATAAAATATCCTTCCAAACCTTACCTTGATTAAGATGCTAATGCACCAGCATTCAGACAATGTACCCAATGCAGAAATATAAAGCAGACAATCCCTTAGATTATCTCCTATATATAAGTGCAAACAATAAAGAGAGGAACATTTTTGTGGAAACAAGAATAATGATGCAGCAAGATTGTCCAAAAAGAGAGGAAAATATAAATGGAATATAGAGACTATATATTTAATAAATAATAGAACATCGATTGCATAGAGATTAGCAAGCTTGCGCATTCCAGTTCATACCATGAACTCTACTTTGTTTCATATAGACTATGAAACAACGATCATACAGAAACTAAAAAGGAGAAAGGGACAACATCATTATACAGAATACACTTGCAATTTTCCTCTATTTCCTGCTGAACAAGCTCCTTAATTTCCCTCTTTCCAAGCGCTCCAGTAGCTTTTTGGCACCTGGGATGTCCATTTCTGTAAGCTTCTTAAGATACCCAATAGCACCATATGAGATCATCAGCTTCTTACATCTCTTGCTTGAAGATAGAGATGCAAGGCAAGAAACTGCATACTTCTTTGCAGTGTTTTGAGGACTTGGGCCAAGCAATTGGACCAGATTTGGCACGCTTTTATCATCCCTTTTAACTTCTCTGCAGTTATGGGAAAGGGCCATCAAGCTCGAAATTGCTTGTGCAGCAACCTCTCTAACACCATTTGATTTAGCCTCAAGCATCTTCACAAGCAGAGGAATGCACCCGGCTTCACCAACCAATTTCTTCATCTCTGTAGAGCTACAGACTCGACAAATTGCTGATGCAGCAGCTTGTTGTGCACCTAATGATCCTGATTTAAGCACATGAACCATCCGGGGCAAGAAACCAAGAGAAACCAAAACCTCCAAAGAAACCGAGGCAACCAAATTCCTTAATGCACCAACTGCAGATTCTTGGGGCAGTGGACCATCAAGATAAGCCAACAGGCTCCGAATTCCACCCTCGGAAATAACAGACCTTCTTAAATTGTCATTGCTGGCAGTGAGATTCTGCAAGCACTCTGCTGCATATTCTTTAGATCCCAACAAAATTCCACAATCAAGGAGATTTATCATTACTCTTACAATCCCTTCTTCAGCTAGAGCTTGTCTCACCTCTGGCACAGCAGATATATTCTTCAAAGTGCTAGCAGCTGCAGCTTGTGAAACAGAATCACCAATCCGACAGATCTCAATCAGCGGACGAACCCCACCATGCCCAACAATAGCACGGGCAGTGTCTGGGGACATTGACAATCTCTGGAGGGAAATTGTAGCCTTCTCTTTACCCACCGTGCTACCTGATTCAACCAGCCTAATCAGAGGTGGCAAAACACCTTCTGCAACAAGCCAATTTTCGCAACTCCCTGATTCCGCGAGCGAGCAAATTAAAGTGACAGTCTTCTCCCTGATACGAGGAGATGTTGCTGTAAGCAATTGGACTAGAGCAGCAATATTGCTCCGCCCCAATACAGCCAAAACATTCTTTTCATCCTCCTTCATAACCTCAACAAGGCTATCCAGAGCTCTGTGCTTAGCTTCCAAGTGCCCGATCTGAAGCCTAGCAAGCAATTCTCTTATATTGCTATGAGTTGCAGTCTCTGGTTCAGCTGAAGAACCAGCCACAGACAAAGGCAAAGTAGCCTCACCAAGCACCCCAGTCTTGATCAAAAGCCCACAATCCCTCAAATTCAAGTCCAATTTCCCGGACAAAGAATCCAAATCACTCTGCATCCTAAGCTTCCCTTCATACTTCTCCCCACCGCATAATTCGGCCAATTCAATCGAATCTTTCAATGTCTTCGACACAGCCTGCAGTTGCTCCTTACAAAGTGCATTCTTTAAGAAGAAAGGGTGGCTCGACAAGTCCGATAAACGCGATGGAATCTGCTCCAATTTTGATATTATCATCTTCCACCTACCAGGGAACCCCTTCACCTCCTTAGCCTTATTAAGTGCCAATGGAACAAGCTCTTGGGCATGGGATAACCACTCTTCAGCTGACTGAATATCAGCCAAAACCTCAGTTCCACTATCTTCCACCATGACTTCAGTATTGGTATAGACCAAATTTGATACAAGAGCTGTGACAAAGAGAAATTCAGAGAAAAACTAAGGCCTCTAAGCTAACAACCCAGATGAGAAAACATGGGAAAGGTATGATATTTGCATAGAAAATTGTAAGGCAGTGGAGCAGTTGCAATCATATAAACATATGAATTATACTTTAAGTCTACAATAAAAAAAAATATCTGAGACAATAAACTAAAAAACAAATGGGTTAACATCAAGTGCTTCGAGAATCTTGTGAGGTCACACAAAGCTTGTTTTACTGAAAACTAGACCTGACCAACTAAATCGAAGTACCTAAAGATGCCCACACGAGTCCTTTCCTTACTTTAGAAAGTACTCATTTAATACCCAAAAAAAAAAAATCATATTATAAAAGTATATTACTAATACAAAAGAAATGATTTTTATTTAAAATATGGTTGATGAAAATGAAAGAAGTTACTTTTAACGGCTAACCAATGCCGTCCAATTAAGAAACCGTCGGCGGATCATTTCTCTGAACTGCAAATACCTAAATAACCCTTTCACTTAGGAAGTAAATCCACTTCTACTCTATATAGCAATAAAGTATTATAATGTTTTATGAAGGGTATTTTGGTAAAGTAGGGAGTAGAGAGTAGAGCCTAAGACTTTACTTTCCAACCAAAAAGAATTGTGAATCTCATAGATTTCCCTACTGAGAAATGAGTCTTAGCAAAATTGACCTTGAGCTAAATTCAATGGTCACGATTTCTTGAAGCTTCCAGGAAGAGAGAGAGAGACTTTCCTTTGAAGAGAAGGTAGGAGTCCTTATCTACAGATTACAGTTGTATTATAGAGTGTATTTAAATCTATTCAAAATGGACCAAACCCACAAACAAAAAAAAAAGGTCAAGAAAATTCAAAGCAAGTATTAAGAAATCTATAGTATTTTACCTTCGATTGATTTGACTTCCTTTAACTTTCAGAGGACTCGCCCATTTACAGCCACCAAACAATGCCCACTATTCTGTTAAGAACAATGATACGCAATCTATAGTGATCAGAAAGCAAATTATCCAAAGGAAAAGGGAAAAAAAGAAAACAAAATCACTTTTTTGTGAAGTAGGCATCAATGAAAGCAAGCTAAAACGACCTGAAGAACCAACCTTTAAGACTCAAAAACTCCGACACTTGTCCCTTTATACCCAGAAAGCAACCCACTATAGCTTCATCTTCAAACCTCTCTCTCTCTCTCTCTCTCAAAGCTGTAGCTTAGAAATGCATATAAGATCAGCAACCCATCACCATAACTTGACCTTCAAATCTCTCTCACTCTCAGTATTAAACTGAAAACCAAGCAATGCTTCCAAGTTCAGCAATCAAGCAAAAAATGGATATTCAAAAACTCTTTCTCACTCTCACTGTAAAAAGACACTGACCCAGAAATCAGTTTGTCAGAATCAGAAATAGCCAGAGGTCATTTTTGTTTCCTAACGAAAAAACAGACATCAAACGGTCGAAACCATTTTAAAAAACCCAAAAACCCAAGAAAAATATAGAAGTAGATTCGAACTAGATGAAGAGGAAGAAGCCCAAGTTTGAAAAACCCCACTAAAGTATTCGACTTTTACCACAATAAGACACAGAGAGACAATATATAAATCAATAACCATATGACAATCACAATCAAATTCAAAAATCAAACTTCTTCAATCTCTTTCTCTCTCTCTCTCTCTCTCTCTGGAAGCAGATGTCAGTCTCTCTCTCTGCCCTTTGGACTGTTTCTGTAAAAAATACGCAATATTTTACTATGCAGAGTGTTAGAGAGAGAAAGAAGTTTATGTTTCAGATATTAAAGGTTAAACATCGAGCATGATTAAGAATCCAACGGCTATGATTACAGTTGAGTCAGAGGATCCGACCGTTGGGATTGGGTAAATTTTGAATGTGCTTTTTCGAAATTAGATACGTTACCGATGTGATGACGTGGCGATGCTTGCCACGTTTGAGGTGGGGACGGGTAATGACTTTTCAAAGTGGTACTTAAGGTTGATAAGATCCCACGTGTGAGGGAGACAGGTTATAGGAAAGTGTGTATCAGGCTGTTGAATTTACGTATTTGACCTTGAAATGGTTTGGTTAAATCGAACATGACACTGAGGTACTGGTAAGATGTCTTTGAATTGTGACAGCTGGGGAGGAGTGAAGCATGGGACCTTAATCTTTGCTATTTGTCTTATCGTGCAGTTGAATGCTCTTTTGTGTTTCAAATTTTTGCTTTGTCATAAGTTAGAAATTTTTATTTCATGGTTTATTACTCATTACATATTTAGATCTCATTCATTGAATAAAAAATGTGTTTCAATAGAACATGAACCAAAAACTTTAAAAGAGTCTACTTCTCAAATAAAAACGCTTAGAGAAGTAGTCTTGCATAAAAAGTTAAAAATTATGTTTGGTTAGAAGAAGTGAAAATATGGGAACGTAAAAGTGAGTGAACGTAAAAGTGGTTGTAAAACTAGTCGTGAACCCTACTTAAATGTAACATTTGCTCTCTCTCTCTCTCATTTTCCTTCACACTCATATGGAAAATTCCAAACCCTACCAACCCTTCTTTCTTGGTCCAACCAAAAAATGGAACTGAGGGGTTTTTATCTCCCCTTTTTTACTTCCTCTCCTTTTTCACTCCAAACGCACACATCCAAAGTGGGGATGCCTTGACTCCTTCATCAAGTCTAGTAAAATTTAACTTTGATGTGGTTGTTCAAAACTTTCTAATAATGTTAGTAGTCATCTATTTCGACTATAAGGGGGAAGTGTTTATTGTTCGAACAGAGGCTTCTAAGTATGAAAATACATGGTGAGCTGAAGCTAAGGTTATTCTAAGTATGGAGGAGGAAGCCCTGAATATCCTAGATTTTTTGTGTTGTTATCTTATTTCCCCTCAATGATTAATTAGCCTAAAATGTTACAGACTTTTAAAATCATTTTCCTTTTAAAGTGCGGCTCATGTGTTAAGACCTACCAACTCTCTTGCCCATTCTCTTGCTAGTGAGCTGTTTTGTTGAATCCAAGTGGGAAGAATTACTCTCTCCTCTATTTTGTGCTATTTTTCTACTCCATTATGAAGTTGATGGTGATGTTTTTCCATTTTCTTTTTCTCTATAATATTTTCTCATTACTGAGCAATAGAAAAGGACCAATAAATTTATTCAGCACAAACAATTGGACCAAGTTTGTATTGCATTTGCAAAACAAGACATGATGGGACAAGATATATATGTTAACACCATTTTTTCAAAAAAAAAAATTTCCTTTTAATTTCTCAATCAAACGAAAAACCATAATGAAATGTAACTTGAATTTTTTTTTTTTTTTTAATGAATGAGCAAATTAATTTCAACAAGGAAATACATAAACAGCATCTAAATATCTAACCATCAAAACTGGTAGAAACCAGCACATAATACAACCCATACTAGGCACAATCTGCTAGCTACATACAATCTCATATAAAAAGTTAAAAACAGAGCTCCTAATGAAGATAATTTTTGTAAGTACAAAGAAAAAAAATGCCCCAAAGATAGTATACAATCCTATTCATGACAAAATTGTAGTTTCCACTGGATTCTACTTTGTTTTTTTACTACCCATCAAATCATTTTCAAGATGTTCTCCTCAGTGCTGATTCTTCCTTGGTGCAACACTACATTTATTTGATGATAGAAACGATAAAATGCAAACCACAAAGCTAAACCTACAAACTCTGGCAAAAGGCTTTTTTCTTTTAAATGACACTCACCTCATGCTTTAATGTTGCTCTAATGAAACTTTGGGTTTTTAACAAGGCACCATTTCATGATATTTTCCAAATTCTTTTAGAGAAGTAACATTTAAAGAAGATGTGATCTACTCTCTAATCTGCTACTACACAAAACACAGTGCATATCCCCATTAAAACCCCACTGCACCATTTTGTCCTTTGTTGATAATCTATTCCAAATGGTTAGTCATCCTATAAGTGTATGCTTAGGGATGGTTTTAGGGAACCAAATCAGATTCCACCATTTAACCTATGAGCTTCTTCTTCTAATTTGATTCCAAGTCTTCATGTAAGTGTGCTCGATCACCAAATTTGGAAGGAATCCAATGTTGATAATCAAAAGTCTCACATCAGGCATTTAAAACATTGCTTCCCTATGTATAAGATCTTGGGTCTCTCTACTCATTGCCAGTTTTTTTGGGTTGGATGCTTCATCTTTAATATGGTATCAGAGCATGTTATTTACCCAATATGATTAGTCCATTACGTATAAGATCTTAAGCCTTTGCATACATTATCAATTGGTTTAAGATTTGATGCTCCATCTTTAATATCCAAATAGGTCTATCTTCAGATACCACCTCTACTAGACTAAGTTTTCTTTGGATGAACACCAGATATTCATATGGAGTAGGGTTCCAATACCAATTCTATCTTTCAAGGGAAATGATACCCTCCCATTGAAAACCTCCAATTTTTAGCTAAAATTATGACACATGGCATTTATTTGATTTTATGTGGTTTCAATGAGAAGATATTGGAGTATTCAATGTGAGGCGATCTTCTCCTATCTTTCAGCACACAACATCCAACTTACTTGCTGCTTAAACTGCTTTATGGCCATATCTGATGTATACAACTCCATGTGGGTGCCAACAGTAATGCCAAAGCAAAATGGTCCTTCCAGAGCCAACATCAAATTGAGATGAGGCCTTGCAACCTCCCGAAGTTTAAGAATCTTCCTCCAACACTATGCACAGTATTGATGAATTTTGATAACCCAAAAGCTCTGGCCTTTCAAGAGATTTTATGTTGAAATTAAGTCCATGATTGCAACTCTATTCCATTACTTTAGTTTTCACACTTGGGTTTGCATACCAAATCCCAATTTACTTTAGCACCAAAATAAATACCATATGATCCCTTCCACAAGAAGCTGCTGAGTTTTTTTCCCCACAACATTGATGACATATTTAGGAAGAATAAACATCATGGACCAGTAGACTTAAAGACTAAATAGTACAGATTTTATCAATTGAAGTCTACCTGCATTTGAGAGGTACTTTATAGACCAGGAACTGATCTTTACTGTGATCTTATCCAACACGTTTTGTAATCTTTCTCAGATAATCCACTTGTGATTAGAGGGAATCTAAGGTACCTTAAAAGAAGATTACCTTCTTTAAATTGAAGAATCTCCAAAATTTGATGTTTAAGCTTCAAGGTACAACAACAAGAAAAACCTCACTCTTTAATGTAGTAGGCTATTAGCAATTTAGCACACAACCCTGAAATCTTCTTGTAGGATTTCAACACCCTAGGGCCAAACTAAATAGATTGAGTACTAGCACCGAAGAAAACAATCAAATCATCAACAAAACATATGCGAGTCAGCTTTAGGTTTACACATTTGGGATTAAACTTGAATACTTTTGAACTGTTTATAGATTGATGCATTAGTTTTGAAAAAACTTCCATGGCCAAGACAAACGAATTAGGAGACAAAGGGTCTCCTTGTCTTACCCCTCTATTTTCTTTAAAAATAGCCCACCAAACTATCATTGAAAGCAATAGGGTATTTACTATTTAGGTATTGTTATGCATTCCTTCACCCAAGAGAAAACTTAAGTGGAACTCCAACAACAATAAGACAGTGAAGCATAAATTCTCATTTTAGTAAGTCATAGGTTTTCATAAGATCAACTAGATTCAATAACAATGATTTGGCAACATTCTTTGATCTTATAACCCTCAATAATGATAACACCCATTAAATTAAGTGACCAATGGGTTTAAAATTTAAACTAAGGACTGAAATCATGAACTTCAGAAGAACCAAATGATGCTAAGTTGTTATAATATAGATCTCAAAATAAACGGGAAAAAAAAAATTAGCTAAGAGGATATACACCTTTCTTCTAATAATGCATTTGAAATTTAAACGAATCATTAGAGATGATCTCATCGAGCCGCAGGGTTTCTCCCCTCTTTGCCCCCTAGCATTATTATTTAAAGGTGCACATATCAACAAATTTGAAAAGCCAATTGTATAACTAATTCGGTCGTGCACTTTGACTGATGGTAGTAAAATATATGCAAGTACATTTTTAGATTCAAAATCTACTACAACAAAGGTTTCTTCTGATTCCACCCGTCAAATAAAACCCACCAATATTCACGTCTTGCACATGCATATCAGTTCGTATTATGCATGCAATCATGTGATTTACTCCTTGGGTCAAAACTCAAAAGTCAAAACCACTTCATTTACCATTTTCCACAGGTCTTTGCAGTTTACACCAGTAGTACTTGGGTAGTTGGAATTTCTTTCAAATGGCTGCGGAAGAACAGCTCCCCTGAAATAATTAACTAAAACAAAGAAAGCACAAAATCGAGAACGGCCTTCGGGCGAGCCCACCTAGACGCGTGGGCCTTTTGCGTTGCGTAGCCAGAACGTGACGCTGTTTCCTGTCGGCTATGCCCACTTTTTCGGGAATTTTTTTATTTTTATTTTATATTTTTGCATTTTGCATTTCCGAATTGTGTAGGCACCCACCACGTTCTGGTTTTTTTGTACACCACTGGTCCACTACTCTACTGTATTCAGGAAATACACAGATTTTCCACTGGCTGAAAACGCTATAACAGGAGGAGTGCAAGAAATGAAAAAGGCATGCCAATGGTCCTTGCTGTAACCATGATTGCTTTTGGTTTGGTCTTAGTCAAGTACCAACAACTTTACTCATCGGCTTCAAGCTGAGTTACATTCCTGCCCTCGAAAATTTTGGAAAGTACCAACAACTTTACTCATCGGCTTCAAGCTGAGTTACATTCCTAGTCGGGATTGAACAAGATTAATTATTATGTTACGAGCTTAAAGAGTTTAACTATCTCATATAGAAAAATAAAATAATCTTTTAACTTCATCATTAAACAAAACCCAAGAAATTGTGTCGAAACTGCACCAAAAAAAAATCGGTTCTATCTCATAAATTTAATAAAGAGAGCCTTCTTTTCGAGGAAATGATAAAAGGGTATATTTTCAATGACGTGCCGCCTCCAGCATTCACATCAAAGTAGGTTCACAAGATTAAAGTAATGCATAATCGGGTTTGGCTTGTGTACTGTGCACGAATTTACTAAACGGGACACAAAAATCTAGTGAAGTGAAGTGAAGCACTAGCACTAGCACTAGATGGAAGTCAAACCCTGAATAATCAAGACCCAGTTTTGGTGTTTCCAGAGAACCCCAACACAGCCAACAATGCTTGAGAAACCAAATATAGAAATTTCAAACCATGACCAGGTACTTTTAATGACCTAACATTAATCAGTTCAAAAGCATAAAGAAGTTCAAATCACAACATAAGAATACAAATAACAAGTTGAAAACTGAACCCTGCAATGTCTTGAAATAAACAACATAGTGAATGACAAAGCAAACCAACCAACCACTTGACTGGAACTTCTACTCTGCTTCTGTTCAGGAACGAGATCTGTCCCGTGGTGGTGGTGAACGGCTGCATTGTCAATAATATACAGATGCAAATAAATATCATATATTCACATATTAACACAAGGTTGAACAGTAAAAAAGAGAGAATGATAAGAACCTGTCATATCTCCCATTGACTGGGCTTTCAGCTCTATCATACTTGGGACTTCCTCTTGGTTCAGGTCTGGAACTTAGATTTGCTCCATGGCCATAATCTGGGCTAGCCCTGTCTCTACGATATGGACTTGGGGATCGCCCATGATCATAGCTTCTCCTATGGGGGGGAGACAGGTCCCGGCCTCTTCTATCAGGACTGAACCCATTTCTTCTCTCGTCATCATCATCTCGAACTGCATATTCCACTGAAATGACCCGATCCATGAACTTACTGCACCTCGAATGTAAGTAAACCAGAGTTAATATAAAGCAGGTTTGCAAATAATTGTCAAGCACTCATAAAACTAATTACTATAGAAGATTGCTCGAAAAACAACTACAATTATTCCCAATTAGAACTTCTAAATCAAGAATACTACTAGTCTAAATACAATGTAGAATTTGCTGAAGGAAAATACAACCTCTGGTCTGCTGCTTCCAACGCTCGGGTAGCATCCTCCTGGGACTCAAACTGAATAAATGCAAAATTCCTTCTGATCCTTATGTTCAATATTTTCCCATATGAATCAAAGTGCTTCTCCAGATCCCTTGTCCTGGTATAGCTTGGATCAAAATTAATGACAAACAACGTTTTTGATGGTCTCACATTAGCTGAAGATCTTGAACCACCAGGCCTTTTAATGCCACGCTCGTGCTGCAATACATAAATTGATGATCAAGTTTGAAAGCTGAGTAAAATTACCAAGGAAGTGTTTTTGGACACCAAGTAGACATAAAGCTTGTCTATTTCCTCATGTTTAATACAAAAAAGCTATACTGCAGAGAAGAGTAGAAAAATTGCAACAGTTACAAGTGTGTAGACACACACACACACTAAGATCATAAACATTGCAGGTTAATGGATACACACATAATCACCAAAATCATCATAAACATGAAATGAATCACATGTAATGAATTTAGTCCAAAAGAATATGTACATCTTATATGCATCTGTGTGCAATCATGTCTCTGTGCATCGTGTGTGCATGCGAGAGAGAGAGAGAGAGAGAGAGAGAGCACACGGCATGCATGCCTAACATACATGCTACTAAAGTATGTGATGCAAACATGATAGGTAAAATCAATTTAATTCACATAAGATGCAAACATCATAAAATGATTACATATCAATATTGAGCACCAACCAATAGAAGTTATCAATAAATCACCTTGGTCCACTCAACACGAAGTCGGCGGCCCTTTCGACCAAATTCGGTTCTGTCGAGTCTTCGAATTGCATACTCAGCATCTCGCTCATCTTCCATATAAACAAAAGCAAATCCTAAAAGACCAAAATGTTAAGAAACCAGAGCAGGAGAATTTCAGTTATATAAACTAATCACCAAAAGAAAAAATTCTGCTCGTGGACACAGTTTAGAAAATGAGGAAACATCGACTCATCAAACTCTGAAAAATACATATATTAAAAAACTGTCAGGAAGTAACACAACACCTGCCATTGGCTGCGAAATCATCATGATTTCTATGTTGAAACGTGTCGGAAACTGAACATTGTGCAAAAATCATGAGGAATGAAAAAGCAATGGTATCTCAGGTAGTGTAGGATGGCAGGGCTAGGTCAGATCAGAATAATTCTTCTGAAAAATACAAGAAGATGAAGCTTGGGACATGCTAGAAAAGAAATGCAGAGAAGCACATCCATCCAAGAAGAGCATGGACATTCCAAGTAATCCTGCGCCAAAGAAATGATTGAGTATGGGGGTTTAAACTTAATGAAACTTGCTTCTCTCAAGGGAAAATAACATCTACACCCTGTTAAAAATAATTTTTTTAAAGAATTAAATATTGACCCTCTCGAATATCAGCTATTGGATGGTGAGTTACATGAGAATTGAAAAGACAACATTAAATGCCATTTTCTAAGGATGCTCCTATGAGCGGAAAGAAAGAGATCATGTTTTTCTGGTATCAGCATCTCTCCCCCTCAACCTCCATCTCTATTAAAAATACATATCATTTTTCAACCGACAGGAGAAAAAAAGGCATTTATGTCATGCCAATATTTTGATAAGGTAGAAAAAAGTGCTTTGGTTATGAAACTGACCAAATTGTGAAGAAATACGTCAAAAATATATTTGGTCTGTATTGTTGTTGGGTTCCATGACTGATATAAAAAAGGGTCAATGAGTTCTTTCAATATGATCATTTTCAATGGGTGTATGCTATTTTCCCTTTCTTAAATCTTAAACATGTCGAAACCCCACTATGACTCAACATGAGAGTACAGTGTCATCGTTGAGTTGTGTAGTCCAAATAGAGATTTGTCATACCCACATTTGTATGAGGGCAGTAGTCCCCGTTAGATTTCTCCATTTCTTTAGGACTTCTGAAACCATAAATCGGTATTCTACCATATTTATAAAAATCAATCCCAGGCACCAACAATATGTCTTTAAACTTCGATCTATATTCACTCATACAGCATATGAGAAACAAGGATAACTAAGTAATAATCTTGTTCCACAAATCACCACATTAATGTGGGTTGAACTTTTAATCATCATGATAGAGCCAGAAGTAGATAATAAACACCATAAATCAGGGACTAATATACGAGATTGTAATCAACAAAATCACTGCAACCAACGGATTAAGGAATAATTCACTTTTTCTAATAGAGCGACCACTCAAAATACTCAAAATAATCTTGAAGTGTACAAAAGAACACGATATTGGAAGTCACAAACCATTATACATTAAATAGAGCAATAAAGGATAACCAGATACAAGTAACTGAACAACAAATGTAGCCTGGGAGCAATTCAAGATCAGAACACTAATTATAACAAAAGTAGAAAATAACTTACCAGACTTCATATCCACCCTCTCAACCCTCCCATATCTTCTGAAAAGTCGCTCAATATCAGACTGTCGAGCATCAAATTCAACGTTGCCGCAAAATATGGGCCTCATATTCCTTGAGTTCCAATCTAGTTAAAAAAAATAAAAATAACCCTTTACTGAAGCAGGTGGCCACAAAAGGAGGAAGTATATAACTAATTTGTCAAACCAACCTTCAAAATGATCATACAAAGGTTTACTAAATTACCTTCCTAGCTTGATCAATTTTAAGCAATTCAAATCAAGAACAAGAACACATAATCAAATTCATCATGACATAGCCTGTTTAGGTCGCGAGCACAGAAACTGCTCCAGTGCAAGCACCCACACTTTTTCTTTTTGATGACGAGGAACCTCACCAAGGCAGGACCATTCGGACCCACCCTTGGGTAGTAAACCCAGGATACACGACCCACCCACTAGAACCGTGTATTGGGGTAAACTTCTAGTGGGGATCGAACCCAGGATGTCTAAGTCCACAACTCATCCCAAACCTCCTATCACTAGGCTACACCCTGACGGGTCAAGCACCCACACATTAAAACAAAACGTTGATACTATATGGATTCTAATGCAACATGGAAGCAAAAAATTATGCCTTCCTGTAACGTAAATCATCTATACTCTAATAAAACATGTATGATAATTCAAAATCATAATTTCTTATTAAATTGGAAAAACAAGATTTTCATAAGAATAATTCATTCTTTACCAAAAAAAAACAAAAAAATGAACAATTAATGAAGCTTTTTCAACCTAATTTCGAAGCTAACCTATTCAGAAAAATAATTAAAAAAAAAAGACTTATTTATACTAATATAAAAATAATTACAAGCATTATGACATTCATTCCTTCACCCAAATAACAATAAATCCACAGCAAACCAATCGAAGGAAAGAATAATACGAAAGCACAATAAACTTTCAGACAATAACTAGTTATTTATAGCACAGAAACAATTTCCTCATCATTTATTAAAATAAACGAAAAACGATTAGAATATTGTGAAATAGAGTCAGATCCGTTAAAATAGAGTGAATAAATTCTTCAGTTTCATACCTAAGAATGAAGCTTTGCGATGGAGGTCTCAGAAAAAGAAAACCCTAGGCGTAGTTGGACCAAACTGTAGCTCAGAATTGAGAAATATCTTTTCTTGGTAGCTCGCGAACTACATGGAAAGAGAGGGAATCACAAGGTAACAAAAAGTTAGTAAAACGACGGCGTCCTTGAAAGGAATTGGACTTTTGAAGCATCAGTGGCTACTGCTTGGTTACAGTGTTATCTTATCCGGGAGATAAAATAAGGAAATAATTTAACTCTAAATCAATTTAAAGGATTCTTCCTCTGGGTGACAATAAAATAGATTATCTAAATGTATTTTTAATTATTTGATCATTTTAATGAGTCATGTGACTTGTTTAAATAATACAAATGAATAGTTTATTTAATTGATACGTAGTGGGTTTGAAAGAATTTTCCTCCAAATTGGTTTGGAGATTAACTCTGTCTATAAAATAATGGATAAATTATATTTTAAACCTTGTAGTTTAAGAGTGTGTCAAATTAAACTCTATAGTTTCAAGGATAAGTTACACTTTTTCATCCATTTTTTAATGTCCCCTCAAACTTTTGATTATAACAATTTACAAATTAAACAGAATTGCACATTCACTACCCTCCATCTAGAATGGGGTTGTATGGGATGAAAAACTCAGCCATATGCAAGGGCAATGAGTGGTTTTTTTTTTGTTTTTTGCAAATTTACTTTTTTGAATGAGAGTATTTTTAGAAATTTAATTTCTGTGTGGTCCCATGAGTAAGTTTTTCATCCAATTTAACATAAATTTTCATCATAATGCATTTACAAAATAGCATATTTCATTCATGACATAAATGAAAACAAATAAAGTAATTTGAATATATCATACAATAATGTTACAGGCTTACAGCCACAACGTTTTCACAACATTGTCTAAATAGAAAACTATAAATGGTAGATAATAAAGTGGTATAAGTGCATTGGTGGGTTCATGTAAAACTCAATAAAAACTTAACACCTAGATAATGTTGTAAAAATGTTATTGGTTTATAACATAGGCATAAAATTTAATATAATATTTTAGATTTTTTTTTTTTTTTTTTTTTTTTGTATATAATTCATAATTAGGAAATGAAGTTTAAATCATGAATGTTTCCATTAAAAATAACAAGAACTGTCAATTCATCTATGCATGAACTATTAGGAAAATTCAAGCAAAACTTGAATAAATATATTTTATAATTTTATTTTAGAGATCTAGTAACTATAATCAAGGTTTGCCCCTACAGTAGGTTCCAGTAGCTCAATTGGTAAAATCTCTTGTTGTCAAGAAAGGGACCTAGATTCAAATCACACCAAAAACCAATTGGTGTCTTATTGAAAAGTCTAGTCATCAAGCTTATCCATTTCTTTTGTATACATATAATCATGAATTTTACAGATTTTATATAGAAAGTAGTTGAAAGAAATTATGTTAAAATTCATTCTTTTTTGTTCTCCGTAAACAAACAATATGTATGCATTCAATTCTCAAAGACTATCAAAATAATATCCAACGAGGGCATACACAATCACATCAAATTTTCCGGAAAGTCTCAAAATTGTTGTTCCTATGAAATAAACTAAAATAAATTTAATATTTTTAAAATTATGCTTTAAATAATGATATTTCACAAGAGGTGTATTTCATCTCAAAATAAAGAAAAAAAAATAGATTATATTGTCTCGACGGTGTTGACATATCTTATAACATAAAATATTATATGTTACTGTTAATTATATAAGAATTGAGAGTTATCAAAGGTGAGAGGCAGCTATCTATGTTTTTATCTCATTATTACTCTGTATTAATAAGATATAAAGCTCTAAAATAGTATTTTCCTTAATATCCAATCAACATATATCTATACTATAATGTAAAACCGAAGCTTTTTGACTTTTGGTTGACCTCATCATGTTGCGTCACATAAGCTTTTGAAATCTCATAATTTTACACCTCATTATTTTAATATATATTTTCTAATTGAATTTCAATTTTATTCTATTATTAAACCTTCCATTAGAATTTTGACACATCATATTTTCTTTAATATAAGAATATATTATTCCATATATAAAACACAATCATAATTAATGTCTAATACTAAATATATTCCATATATAAACACAATATAAATATCTTTTAATAATAATCATAATTATCAATTTTCATCAAGATTTTTAGAGTTCCTTTTTTTTCTTATGTATTTCATTTAATTTTGTTGCTGGCAATGGAGAAAGATGGATGGATTTGTTATAATGAAACCATGTGAGCTTGAAATGAGTTATGAAAATTATTTAGGTTTGATCATATAATCATGTGCCTATGTATTTATTTGTCATTCTTCTTATTTTAAGTATCCTTTATTTTATTTTTGGATGGAAACATGATTCCATATGGTAAATATAAACATGAATCGTGTTTTATAAAAATTGCTATATTCAACTTATGCCAAAAGAAAAATTACATTATATTAAATTTTAATTATCCTATGGTAAATACTTTCTTAGTTATTTTTTTAAACCAAAAAGTAGGATCTATCCTAAATCCGATTCGTAAAGTCTCTTTATCGATCTTGCCTAAACATTTTGAACTACAAAAAAAAAAAAAAACAAAAAAAGTAAAAGGAATCAAAATTAATTTAGATTTTATTTTCAATAATTTTCCTGTGCATCGCACAGGTTTGCGACTAAATTTTCGATACAAAGAATGAGAAAAAATGGAAAAATAAAGAAAAATTAATATGTAAAATAAATGTATAAAATGTGAGCATATGGTCTTATTCTCATAAAGCTATTAATTAAAAATTTATTTGGACACTCAAAATTTTCGATTGATGGAAAAATAAATTACATATATTATTATTTTTTATTAAAATATTCCTAAATTTTGTTTCTTGAAAACAATTATCCATAAACAAGTTGCCAAATAAATTTTTTTAACTTGGGAAACTGTTTTTTAAAACAACTACTGAACACAATCGAAAGGGATACTCTATAATTCTTATAAACAGCCAAAAGAGTGCAATAATTGTGTGCTCGAAAGCATCCAATCCTTTTTAAAATTTCCCTTCATGTAGAAAATAGAAAAAACTTCCGTATAATTACAAATGTACATTCTTCATCATGATTACCTAGTCATTGATTATCGTTTCTATCTTAGGAGAAAGTACCAAAATTCTGATTAGATCCCCAAAAATTTATTCAACATGATTACGATTGATGGTTCCATGAAGCTAGTGGAAACTCCACATACCAGACACCAGGGACGAGTGGCTAAACTTGTAAGGAGATACACACTAATTTTGTTGTTTGTGTTGTTTTTCTTCTCCTTTTTATATATATAAAATTTCTTTTCCTTTTAATCGTATCTTCCTCTTCTAGTCAAACTGTTAGCTACAGGGACGTAGCTAGGATTTCAAGATAGAGGGGGCCGAAATATAACCTATTTTTTTTCTCATGAAAATCCAAATTAACATCCATTTTTATTAACAAAATATCAACCAGTAAATAGACACATAATAACTATTTTTTAATACATTACAATGCAATTATTTAATTAGATGAAAATTAACCCTTTTTTTCATTATTAAAATCATCTATGGTTGATTCTGTATTAAATATTATAACAAATAAAAGTTTTTAATATCTCATTATATGAATAATAATATTTTTACAAAAAGGGTTAATTATTATTGTTATTGTTGAGTAAAAAGAAAACAAGATAATAAAAAACTCAAAACCTAAAAAAAAAAAAAAACGTGAGGAAAATCTAGACAAAAAAATACTAAAGTTTTAATTTATTAAGTTTAAAAATAATGATCCAGCTCACGAACAATCACTAGTTATAAATTTATTAGTTCTCATTGTGAATTTATTAAGCTATTAAATTAAGTTAAGTTATGAATTTATGAATACCGTACTGATAACCGTTTTGAAATTGTTGTTATATATATATATATAAACCTATTTGTTAGAAGTTTGAATTTACTTAAGAAATTTTAACAATAAATAATATCTTTGGTCCAATTATATATAACCCAACATATTTTTTACCACCACATAAATAATTGTACACTATTAGATTGACTTTAAAACTAGAGTAAAAAAACATATGGTGGTAGTTTATCAAAAAAACAAAAAACATATGGTGGTAGAAAGGAAGCCACGTGGGTGGGAGGGTGGGTGAAGAAACCAAGGTAAAAATACAAAAAGAAAAAGAAGAGAAGAAATATAAGGAAAAGGTGAGTCTGTTTGCAGGGAAGAATCAAGAAGAGCAGCGCAAATAAGAAGCAAGAAGAGAAGAAAAAGAAAAGAAAAAAAGGAGAGGAGAAGTAGCTGAACAAGGATTCATTTAGGCTGGGATTTTTTTTTGGTTAAAGGGAAACAAATATTCTGTTGGCAGGGGCCAAATTCAATTTTTAGATCAAATTTCTAAAATCTGCCTGAACTATATATACTATTTTTTTTTTCTTTCAAGTTGGGCAGGGGCTATGGCCCCTCCCTCCTTCCCTGCCCCTCTCTCTCTCTCTCTACAGTATAAGCTTTACTGGTAGTGGTCCGTTACTCTTTAGTCTTTTTTTTAGTTAATAAATCAGATTATTGAGATTTTTGAAATATTTAAGTTTTTGTTTTAAGTTTCTGATCGCTTGAAAATTGGATTATTTTTGTTGTTGTTGTGATTTGGGCAGATTTAATTGTGATTTGGGCTAATTTTTTGTTAAAGGGGTCCGAAAATTATGTTAGTAGGGGGCTAATTTAATTTTTTTTTGTCCAACATACCTACTAGTCATTTTTTTTTTTTTTAGAGCTAGCGGGGGCCAGGGCCCCCCTTGGTCCCCAAGTAGCTCCGTCTCTGTAAAAATACTAGCCTCTTCACACGCGCTACGCGCATGTTCAGAGGCTTTTTCTATTTATCACTTTTAATTTTTAATTTATTTATTCAATTTTTCCACATCTTCACACACGCTCCTCACATGTTCATAAGCTTTTTCTATTTTTTGAATGAGTATACCGTTTAGATAGATATGGTAGAACTTGTCTGCAAAACTTTAATACAATACATCAAACAGTAAAGGTGGGAGATGGTAAAACCTAGTAGAGTTCCTTAGATGCAATATATTAAATTCCTAATATAACTTGGTTGCATTTAGCCATTTACCAATAAAACACAAACAATATTATGTTTTTCAAGAATAATTAAATTGAATGCACATCTTTATTTGAATTTAATAATATCTAATGTACTACACTTAGAAATGTACCTAAATTCTAGGTACCTTAAAAAATGTATAGTTAAGAATTCAAATTTTTTATTTTTTTATTTTTTCCACCGAAAGACTCTAAACGCATTACATTGAAAAATCAAATTTGAGGAAAAAAGAAGGAAATTCTCCCAAATATTTCTAATTGTCGTTTACAAATCAAAATTCAAATTTATTCACTTTCCTACACTAATAAATATATAAAAATAAAAATCAAGATGCCCCAATAGAAATGATTAATCAATCCATAGAAATGAAATAGATCTCTTATGACACTCACTGATGCAAAAATCAAGAATATTACAATATATAATTTATTTTAAAAAGAAGAAGAAGATGACAACCCAAAATCTTCGCATCCCCATCACCAATGTTGATTCAAGATCATTGGTCTTAGAGCAATAGTATGAACAATACATGTTGTAGCACCAAATGGCCTCAGCAACATTCTGCAACACCAAACGGCCTCAGCACCTATTCCTAATGAACTTAGCCAACCCTCTTCACTTTCTCTTTTGTATCTAGCAACTACCTTTCCTCACCAAGTTATCTCTGCAAGTGATGCTACAACAATTCAATTTTTTTTTTAAACTCTTCAAAACTAATGATGATTACGTAGTCTAATAAATGTTCTATCTTAGTCTGCAAAAGTATTAGTGCAAATGAATTCTTTAGAAGAAATAAAACATTTACCATACCTGATGACCTTAATCACCCCCTCTTGATCACTTTCTTTTTCATTCATGATGCCTTTTTCTTTCTTAAACACCATAAAGCATCCATCATACCTGAAAAAAATTAATAAAGATGAAACACAAATTAGAATCATGTCAATAACTATGAATTTTAATTTTGTATCATCAAAACAAAAACAAAAACAAATATAAAAATAAGTAAAAACGAAGAGGAATGAAAAATGAGGAGAAGTTAGGCTAAAAATTAAAAGAAGTTGTGGATAAGAAGGGAGTTTGGATAATATTGTAACTGCCAAGTGATAATGGCCAAATTGGAGAAGTTTGAAAATGGATACTAAAATGAACGTGTGCTTTTGGGAGGTTTTATTTTTTATCATTAATATTTTTTTTAAAGAGAAAATGGGCTCCTACGTGTAGTGCTCAAAAAAAGGTGGGGGAGTGTTTTAAGGGAATTGATGCTTTCTTAAATTACATATATAACCTTTGTGTGTTATTTGTTAATGAAAATATTGGAAAAAACTTTTAAGGATATTTTAGACCATTCGAAAAAGTGAAAATCAAAATGTTTTATACAAATGACATGATGAATTACTTTTTTACCCTCATTCATTTATTTTTTTTTTTTTTTTGATCTTGAGATAGAAATCTACACTACACACACGCACACACTATTTGGGGAGAGCAGAGGGGATTTGAACCTCTGCCAAATGGGGGGAAGGGATTCCCTTGCACCACTAGGCCAAATGCCTAGTGGGCAAAAATTTATATAAGATAATCCTCATTCATTTATTTTTAATATCAATAACGTTCACCTAATATTAGGGGTATTTTTGACAGTATATTAAAGTGGAAATAGAGATATGACAGTACATTAAAAATGAAAAAATAAGGATAAGGGAGATGCCAGAGAAAAAAAAAAAAATAGAGATGTGAGAGAAAATTGATAGTTATAAAGATAAGGGAAATTGTGAGAGAAAATAAAGGGAGAGACAAATTTGAACGTGGGTTAGTAGGAAGGTTTTTTTTTTTAAATTAATTTATTTATTTTGAGGGAATGAGAGATGAGATAGGATTATTTTGGATAATGATAAAAGTTGAGTAAATGAGGAGTTGTGAAGTTAGTGGGAAGTTGGAAATTAGAAAGTGGAGTAGATAAGGGAGATGTAAGAGAGAAAAAAAAAGGGAGACTTAAAAAACAAAGAAAAAAAAAACAATTGTAAAACATGAACGTGGAATTGTGATCATTTTAACTTTTGAATTTGAGCATATCAGTAGATTACTCTTTTAACCTTTATTTTTTATTTTAAAAGCAAATCAATTGATTTTAAGTATGGGGTATATATTTTAGTCTGTGCACTAAAGTGGACATTTTTCTATATTTGGATGCGATTATTATACTCTTTTTGCTAACACCAATTATTATTTGAAGTTAGTGATTAAATTAGAATATAAGAAGATATGAGGGGTATTTTTGACAGTGCATTAAAATGGACATGAGGGCGTAAATTCTCTTAATAGTATTAGATAACTAGTAATACCCTGGTTTCACCAATTCACCACTGAACGTTAACCAGTGAGGTCTTGAAGTGTAAAGGAGACTGAATATAAACTATAGTTGTGCGTTTGGGTTTTTTTTTTTTTCGTTCATTAGTTATTAAGATATTTGATTATGTACAAATTTTTACATCTATTTTTCTTAATAATATCAATCATATTATTGTTTTTAATTTTTAGCAAATAAACAAAAAAAACTAATCCAAACACATATCAAAGGAGCAGCCTGCATCAATGTATGCATCAATACATATAGGCTCTTTGGTTTTTTTTTTTTTTTTTTGGCTAATTAATGAGGGTGTCTAAAACTTTTCCAACACCTCACTAAGATTATATATATAAAGGGTCAAATTGTGCCAAACAAGATTTTAGCTATTACGTTGAGAATTACTAAGATTATATAAATGTCAAATTGTGCCAAACAAGGTTTTATATATTACATTGATAATTGCAAGTCTATGAATGCAGAAATATGTTTTTTTTTTTAGGTGGGAAAAACATAAGAGAACACTACAACGCAAAGGAAAAGTCGGTCAAGATTTTTAGAATCTAATTTTAGGGTTAATTTGATTTGGGTGGGGTGGGTTAATTTATACATTACCTGGGTGGGTTTTTTTTTTATTTGAGCACAATTGGGTGTAGATTTTTTTTGGGTATGGGTTATTTTACATAAATGGGTATGCCATGTCATATCTTTACCCTTGTCATTAAAAAAAATTAACAATAGTGGTGGTAATTAAAAATTGTCCACGTCATAATTTCGTTAGTCACGTATACACCAATATTGGTGTTTGATTACGGAGATAACTAACAAAAGGACCAATGGTGCATCGTTTTGAAACGTTTCAGGGATCCATTTCTAGTCCCATTTTAAACGGATTAGGGACCAAACACGCAATAACCTATGGGTAAACGTTAGGGACCAATAATGTAGTTTACCCTATAATATATTTCAATCCATTTAATAAATAAGTTTTGTCGGATTAACACAACCATGATCCATATTTTAAAACCGTTACTTGAAACTCTATTAATAGCAGTAAAATGGACAATAATTTACTTGAACATTGAAAAATGTCATTCTTGAATGATATATATGTGTTACATTACCTTTTTTTTGTTCTCTTGGTGTACAAGTTACATGATCATCAACACGTGTACTCCTTTACATATGCTTAGGTAGTTAGGTTGCATGAGATCTATTCTTCGATACAAATGCTTTTTAACATTTCTGAAGAATACATGCATTTAGTATTAATTAGGCAATACATTTTTTTTGGGTTGAACGAAACTTTCAATAACAACAAACTAAACGAGTACACAAAATGTCTGTTACAATAAATTTAAAAGGATCCACCATATGCATTGGTGGGGATACATATAAAATAAAATTTGTGGGCACTGCCAGCTTTGACTAGTAAGTTAGCACTAGTGTTAGTCTCTCTACAAATATGATGAATTCCGTGCTATTGAAACCTCCCAAGAAGACGTACACCTCCACTCATCCACAATAAATCTTAAAAATACATTAGAGCTTATTTGATTTAAGCAAATCAACTACTACCAGTGAGTCAAGTTCTACAGTAACGTTGGGGCTTCCCATATTAATGGCCATGAATAAGCCATCTTTCAAAGCACTTAACTCGGCCTGTACACTTGTTGTGACCCCAATAGTTCGTGAGAAACCCTTCAACCAATCCTACTACAATCCGTAAGGAGACACCCTCCTCCTGCTAAATCAGGATTCCCAAGAGAAGAACCATCTGTATTGAGCTTAACCCAACTCTAAGGTGAAGGCAACCATTTAAAGGAGATACCCTTAATGATTCTCTTAACACGATCGAGGAACCTGATAGTGCAAAGAAATCGGTAGCCATGGATAAAGAAGTGGAAACAAGATTTGGAGGAGGACTATGACTACCAAAAATAACTCTATTACGATTAAGCCATAGATTCCAAATGTAGACGTCGAAATTTTATGAGAAACAGAAGTGGAACAATTGTTTACATCCGTTTGAAACATTGATCATGATTAATTTTTATTAATTAAATCAATTGTCAAGTACCTCTCTTGATATTACGACGACACTGTCAACAACACTCTCAAAGAAAAATGGATTAGTGGTTTCAACAAACTGCATCCAATAGGACAAGGAATAAGCCACGTGTCACAACTTTGAAACCATCCCACATCCGTGGCGATATCAGATGGAGAATTCTAAATATGGAATGTTTTAATTAAATGGAAGACCAAATTCAAATTCAAGGTTGTATTGGTTGTGCAAAATCAAATCAAATGAGAAGAGAGCAAGCTGGCCATGAGAGGAATGCAAATCATGACTATTAAATGAGAGGAGTGCTGAGTTCGGCTAAAGGAATGCTCTATTCCAAAGAGGAGTGAAGAAGTGTTATCTCTCTCATTCCTCCAGTGCCTATAAATAACTCCATTGACTCATAGACCCTAGGAGATTAGATACTTAGAAAAGAGAAGGGGGATCCAGAGTCAGAAGGAGAAAACCCTGCCAACACTCTGCCAAAAAGAAGAGTTCTCTCAAGGTTCAAGAAGAGCACTCTTCTCCATCCAAGAGCAAGGCGTACTTCGACTTCTTCAAATCCAAAGTGGGAGACGCCTCTCAAATCTTCATTCAACCTAGATCGAGATCAAGCCGACGGCCCTCAACTAAAGCACTCTTGTCCATCCAAGAGCAAGGCGTACTTCGACTTCGTCAAATCCAAAGTGGGAGACGTCTCTCGAATCTTCATTCAACTTAGGCCGAGATCAAGCCGACGGCCCTCAACTCCAAGTCCAAAAATTCCAACTACACACCCAACCTAGAAATATTCAAACACCATTCAAGATCAAGCTTCATAGCCCTTGGATCGTGGAGCGTCACGGAGAAGAATCAGAGGAATTTATTGTATCTTTGTTGTAAAGGATCTTTAGAGATTTGTACCCGCTTTCATACACATAAATACAAAATTGATTATTTGTTACACTATTTCGTGACCGTGTGATTTATCTGTACGAAATTTGTGTCTACACCATAGATTCCAAATGTCAAAGGAAAACAAAATTTGCCAAGGAATTTGACTTTGAGAATGAGAAACAGAAGTGGAACAATTGAATTTAAGCCAGTCAAATAAAGAAAAGGAGAATGAATTGAAACATTGGCTGGGACATCAAGGATAGTACTCCAAAATGAGTTATCAACAGAACAATCAAGCAGTAAATCTAAAACAAATTCAGATGCAATAAAACACATAAGACACGAAGGGTCCACATTGATACCTCTCTTGCTCAAAATATTACGAACAGACACTGTCATGACAACACTCTCAAAGGAAAAATAGAATCTAGCTGGTTTCCAAACACAATCAAAGGAAGGAAGAGGACACTAGTCTCACTATCCTGATGCGTAGCCAAGGAATAAGCTTTCCTAAGGTTGAAATCACCTCTAGTACTCCCATGCAATAAAGTCTTCTCTATCCCGGAAAGTATACACATTCATGGCTTTAATGGCCAACATATATATATAAACATCCCAAATCGTAAGTAAAAAATTAAGGACATATGTATGCATATGAAAGATATATCTTCTCTTTATTATTATTGTTCGTTTCTTTAACTTTCCTGCAGTTTCCGATGGATAGTTTTAGAATATAGTTGTAATTGCAACCCAAGTTGGTCATATCATTAGACAAATTGCAACCCAAGTTGGTCATATCATTAGACAAGAAGCTTCTCATCATGATTTAGTTTATGTAATATGTTTATTCCATATATATTATATAGTTCTCTCTCTCTCTCTCTCTCTCTCTCTCTCTCTCTTTGAAGAACTTATTTTCAGTTCTCTTCACTATATCACTCAAAAGCAACAACTTCTCACCTCTTGTGAAGAAGTATTATACAACATAAGATCATTAGCAACCATTTCCACAGTATCATATCATCCATGCCTTCACTTTTCGCCATTAGGTGGGGACACACTAAAGGTTGGAGGCACCATCACAGAAGAAGAAACTTTGAACCTCTTACTCCTTGAACCCTCCTCGCTCCCACTGCTCATTTCTGGGCTATCTGTCCACCCCATCATTTGGTCCATAAACCCTTGCTCACTAAAACTAACTTCTCCAATATCCGACCCATCTGAATCCAACCCAAGTTGCCTGAATCCGACCCACTCAGCACTGCAATCCGAAACACTAGAACTTTCCCAAGAATAAGGCTCAGTACTCTCTGTTGTGCAAAAGCACCTCCGGACATCCCACACCAAGAGGAAAATAATTATGGCAGAAAGATAATCAAAGCAAATAAGAACGAAGGAAACTAAAGAAAAATAAACAATTTTACGTGGTTCTCGGTTGCACCACTTTCTCTACAAATAACAAATAATAGAGAATTATTCTCTATTCAAGTGGGCGGTTCTAAACAAATACCAAATACCCAAACCAAATACTAGAGAAATTGGTGAATTTCCATCTGCCAAGCTGCACCACAAATCCAAAGAAGCCACAATGCTTCTACAAAGTCTCTGCTGAAACCAAAACAAAAGGAACCGCCAAACAAATTTGTACTTCCTACTCAAACCAAAGCACACGGGACTTAGAAGTACCCAATCAAATATGAACCACCAAGAGAGAAATCTCTCACAAAGAAATAAACAAATCCTCTTTTCTCTACTCTAGCAAAATATATATATCAAAGTGTTGTAATCGGCTAGTGGTCAGGAGTCTATATTCACCCTACTTTTTGAGGACTTATTGTCAATTAGGACTTGTCAGGTGTGACTTGCCATGATGTTTTGGATCAATTCAAGTTTTTGCTCAATTTAGTTATTGATGTCCTTCTTTGGTAAGGAAGAAATATCCTAGAAGTAAAGTGGTCTAACTTTTTGTTATTGTCCTTGTCCTTGCCATGATGTTTTTGCCTCCCAAGGAAGAGAAGCTCAGCCTCCCATTGTGATGGGAATAACCCTCCATCACTAGGTGAGGAGCCTGAATTAATGGGGTTAACCGATGCAAAGTTGGTTTGAGCATTTTCCCCACGTAGTGCTCGAGCCGCTTCATCATAGGCTCTAGCCGCTTCTTCTGGGGTGTCATAAGTTCCTAGCCATAATCTAACACGTTGAGATGAGTCCTTGATCTCTGCCACCCATCTCCCAGAGGGCCTCTGTCGCACTCCCACAAATCTACGAACTGCTTGTTTGCTTGATTGCACCTTGGTGGTAGTGGTGGTGGTGGCCAATAGTGGTTTGTGTGGTTTCAGCTCCTGCCATTAAAACACAAAAAAAATAGGGAGAGATTATAATTGAGGTTTAACCAGCGAGGACTAGTTGGAGTATTTGTTATTGCATGTGAAATTAAATCACATTGGCATATAGATGGTACGATTTGGCACTATATATATAATAAGATGACTCCAAGAAGTACAATAGTGATGATGATGATGAATAAAAGCATATACCTATTTCTATTATGAGTTTGTTTTTATGTCATTTTTTAATCTTCAACCGTGTGCAGAATGTATTTCAAATCGTCTCAGCAATATTGGCTTAATACGCCTAAGCTCGGCTTGTTAAAACTTAAAACTTCGCTTAGACCCAGTCCAAAATTCTAATTATTGATACATATAGTAATTGGATGTCCCACAATGTCCATGTATTTTAATAATAGAAAAAGAATCAATGATCATATGCGATTGGTGAACTGTTCGATCGATCATGGCTAAACATCACAAATATGTCTAAGAGGACTCATTTGTGAATTCATTTTAGAGTTTCCGATCAGATGACTAATTTGTGATTGACAAATAGATGATAATACGAGACAAGTAACTTCCTCGGATTTGAAAGTGGTGAGGTGAGTAAAAATTGGATGTCTTATATATGTTTAGTTCTTCAACAAACAAAAGAAAAGAGAAAAAAGGCAATTACAAAGAAAAATACAAGCCATACATTTGTTTTAGGTTTCACAAGTTCAATATCTTTTAAAGTGAGTTGTAATGTTCTCAATCTGTATCATATATATTAGATTTTCATTTTATTAACAAGATTGTTTACCTTAGGCCAGGGATGTAGCCAGAATTTCAATTAAGTGGGGGCCAAAATATAACCAATTTTTTTTTTTCCTTGAAAATCCAAATTAACATCCAATTTATATTAACAAAATATCAACAAATGAAATGACACATAATAACTATTTCTTAATACATTGCAATGCAATTATCTAATCAAATGAAAATTGATTTTTCTTTTTTAAATTATTGAAATCATCTATAATTGGTTATGTATTAAATGTTGCAGCAAAAGAATTTTCTATTATCTCATTATATGTACAATAATATTCGAACAAAAAAGACTAATTATTATTGCTATCGCTAAGTAAAAAGAAAACAAGAAAATGAAAAACCCAAAGCCAAAAAAAAAAAAAAAGGGGAAAAAAATGTGAGAAAAAATAGACAAAAAGATACTCTTACAAGGCGAATGGTGTTACGTTGTTCATTTCACCCCATGTCACGTAATAAATTGTTGATGGTGACAACTGAGCAAGTTTTAATTATTATTGTATATAACATAAACATATATATAAACATATATATATATATATATATATATATATATATATATATATATATATGTTTAGGGTTATCGTGTCTCAAATTATATAGATTTGGTCTAGACATAAGGAGAAGAGAAACGCAGTGCAAAGAAGAAGAAAAAAGCAAAGCAAACAAAAAAAAAAGTGGAGAAGAGTACCAACCTACCTACTATTGGCTTTTTTTGGAGAGCTAGCAGGGGGTCTGGGCCCCCTTGGTCCCCATGTAGCTTCGTCCCTAATTGAGATGGATGGAGGGTGGAAGAAATTGAAATTATGAATTGAAAGTGTCTAACCGAGTATATATATATATGTATTGCATATATGTTCTCTTCCTCATTACCTCTAACCGTGTCTAATCTTTCTATACTTTTCCTCCCTTCATAACCTTCTCTAGAACTTATTTCTTTGCTTATCCTCCCTTCCTTCCTAAAGATGTTCATTATTGTGTTAGTGATGTTCTTTTATTCTTTCAATCCATGTAAGAGCTCCACTTATAATGTTTTTTAGATTCACTGGAATTAACAATAAGTGTGGTTCAAAATACAACATCTACAATGTCTAATTTTGTTGTTAAGGATTTTCATCATTCTAATGTACCTTCTGATTGTTTGGAGTTGTTCGAATCCACTCATGAAATTCTGGATTGGTCTCTGACCAAGTTTCAAGATCCAAATGATACGTATACATGTATTTTTAGTTAATACTTATTTTGATATTTTATTTATGTATATTGGTTATACGGAAGTTGTTTATATTGTTACATTATTTGGTTGCATGCTTCTTATTTTCCTTGAAGGCTCTATTATAATATATGCAAGCATTTTTATTATTATTTTTTTATTATAACTAGAATATATCTAGATGTCCAACGATCCTAGCTAGATCATGATGCCACATAAATATACAACTCATATCATAAGGCTTAATCACACAACTAAGTCATATTTCTTGTTTATTAGATGTTAAAAAAAAAAAAAATGTACTAAAGATTTAGACAAGCCTTAATTAATATTTCACCTTGAGATTCAATGTTATTGTCCATCTGATTGTTTCCTTCACATTCTAAATATAGCTCAAGAAATTTATATATATATATATATATATATATATATATATATATATATATATATATATATAATAATTACAATTTTCTTCTAAATATATATAAACACAATCATAATAAATGCCTAATACTATAATATATTTTATATATAAACACAATAATAATAGATGTCATCATAATGGTTCATCCTCTTACTTAATATCTCTGTTCACAATTTTGTTTACTATTATATGACCCAAAATGAATTAATCTTAGAGTAGAGAATTGACCAATTATTAGTCATCAAAAAAAGAATCCATGGCTGTGATTTAATCTTAGAGTAGAGACGAAATATAATTTAAATGTTGAAATTATCCTTTTCACACTATTAATTAGCTTTCTCCTTCATACAATTAATACACACGTATCATTTGTTTTTAGGTGATTAACGCGTTGTATAGATGCACTATAATGGAATCTCTTGTTCACGATTTTGTCAATCATACATGTTGAAAAATTAATGGGGGAAATGATGTAGCAGCACAAATGTAGAAACCTATCTAAGCATGCTTATATGTTGGGCTTATTGTTTGTAGGCTAGGCATTAATGTAGAATCAGGAGGTTAGGTATTTTAGTTTAATTTTGATTGAAAAAGACAAGGCTGAAAGGTTCAAGAAAGCAGGTATAAGTTCTTATATGTATTTTCCCCATGCCGTCAATCAATCGATATTAAAAGACAAGCCTTAATTAATATTTCACCTTGAGATTCAAATTTATTGTCCATCTGATTGTTTCCTTCACATTCTAAATATAGCTCAAACACAATCATAATAAATGCCTAATACTATAATATATTTTATATATAAACACAATAATAATAAATATCTTTTAATAATTATCAATTTTCATATTTAGACATAAAATATAAAAGACAAAAAAAATCATATTTAGACCAATAATTCTTTAAATTTCATTTTAAGTAATTTTTCCGTGTATCACACGGGTTTGCAACTAATTTCTAAATAAAATTAGAAGCTAGAATATCAACTAATATATAACCACTTAATGCAATTAAATGTATCCTAATATAATTTTGACACATGCAGTGTCATGTTTTATGTGTCATGGGTGCCATTTCTTCTCATTTAATTTTTGACTGATTGAGATCGGGGACGTAGTCAGGATTTCAATTAAGTGAGGGCCGAAGTATAACCATTTTTTTTTTTCTTGAAAATCCAAATTAACATCCAATTTACATTAACAAAATATCCACAAATGAAATGACACATAATAACTATTTCTTAATACATTGCAATGCAATTATCTAATCAAATGAAAATTGATTTTTCTTTTTTAAATTATTGAAATCATCTATAATTGGTTATGAATTAAATGTTGTAGCAAAAAAAAATTCTATTATCTCATTATATGTACAATAATATTCTAACAAAAAAAGACTAATTATTATTGCTATCGCTAAGTAAAAAGAAAACAAGAAAATGAAAAACCCAAAGCCAAAAAAAAAGAAAAAAAAAAATGTGAGAAAAAATAGACAAAAAGATACTCTTACAAGGTGGACGGTGTTCATTTCACCCCATGTCACGTAATAAATTGTTGATGGTGGCAACCTGAGCAAGTTTTAATTTATCAAGTTTAAAAATAATTATATAACAATATATATTATAATATATATATATATATATATATATATATATATATATATATATATATATATATATATATATATATATATATATATATATATTATATATATATATATATATATATGTTTAGTTATCGGTCATTTATATATATTCGGTCCAGATAAGGAGAAGAGAAACGCAGTGCAGAGAAGAAGAAAAAAGCAAGCAGAAAAAGAAAAGAAAAAAAAGGTGGAGAAGAGTACCAACCTACCTACTATTGGCTTTTTTTGGAGAGCTGGCAGGGGGCCAAGGCCCCCCTTGGTCCCCATGTAACTCTGTCCCTGCCTTAGGCTGCCTTCTTTTGAAGTAAAATGTTTTTTTGTTGGAAATGAGAAAATTACTTGTTTTTCCGTATTTGTTTTTTTTTTTTTTTTTTTTTTTGAAAATGCTCCCCAAAAAAAAATTTTTTTTATGGCATTTGACTTGTATGAAATATCTAACATAGATGAATCTCACAAAATCAAACATATATAATGAAGAAAAAAATAATGGTTTGAGATTTTTAAATGGGTTTCAGCTCTCATTTTAAAACTTGTTACAGTTTGGACAGTGGAGGAGCCAAGAATTTTTTAGGAGGAGTCAAGAATAGATAAATATATATATAAATAAAATCCTAATAATAAATTTGTCATATCTATGGTATCTATATTGTTAATTTTTCACGAAATTCGTAATTTTCCTTTATTCTAAAAATAAATAAATAACCCTTTTTGGAAAATAAAGAAACTTATATTTAAAGATATTTACTTATCTATTTAGAGAAACAAATTCTTAAATATGTTTTGATTTAATGAACTATGTATGACATAAAAGTAATAAGGAAAAAAAAAATGTATTAATCATTTATGTAAACTTATCTATTTTTAAGAAAATATACTTCGATTTAATGAACTACATATGGTAGAAGAATAATAAAAGGGAAGAAAAAAAAAAATGACGTATTAATCATTTACATAAAATGTAATAAAAGTTTTTTTATAAAAAAATAATAAATAAATAAAAATCTAAGAGGGTATTACTTAAATTTTATAGATAAATTAATTTTTTTTTTGAAATAAAAATAATAATAAGATGGATGAGTAAAATTTGGGTGTTTATAGGTACCCAAATCTGATTTAGTTATGTATTAAAATTACTAAAACGTCTTTATTATTAATTTTATATACACAAAAAGTAGGGTTTTTATACTAAGAGTAAGTGTGTCTCTTTCTCTCTTAAACTATTATTTAATTTAGTGTTAAAGTTCTTACTAATACTTAAATTTTGTTAAATAGTATTTAGCTAGGTATTCGATTTTTATATTAACTCATCTGATTTGTTTGAGCTAACTCATGCTAAGAAAAAGGATCAAGCTTGGTATGAATTTGAGCTTTTCAAATATAAATGAGATTAGTCTTGATGTGATTCCTAAAGTTTTAATAGAGTTTGGTATGTAAATATATAAAGCCTTTGGATTTAATTGAAAAAACTTTTTCCGTCCCAAATCCAAACTTGTGGCCAGTCCTACAAAAGCTCTCGATAATGATGATTGTTTGAAAAAGGCAATTATTCATGAGTATTGAGAAAGAAGGAAAAAAAATACCTTAATGCTACAAAATAACTACATTGTTGTAATACAAGGAATTCAACTCAATTTCCTACCATTAAACCATTACCCTGGGTGAAAAACCACTCCAACATGTTACGTATTGGAACAATTAAGCGTATAAGAGTCTACTCTACAAGGGCTAGAAAGAGAAACCTAGGGCTAATCAAATATTTCTCTTTAATTTAGGAATAGGCGCATATCACGGTTCAAAGAGTATTGCAACTTAGATTTCTCACTCAATTGTATTGAATTTTGATAAAGATTATGCTCAAAGACCTCTCTATGTTGAATATTTGGTTAAATTTCAATCAAGATTAATATCAAAAGTAATGCAGGGGAGTTTATGCTTTCTATTTGTCATTTGCTGATTTGCATTCTTTGTTAAGTTTTTATATTCATTCTACTTTGTCAAAGTCTTTTTTTATTAAGGCAATACCGGACCTACTAGAATAATATGCTCTTTCAAATTAAAAGTTGGTAAAGAAAAACGTTACAATCATAATCTGCCAATAACTACAAAACGAAACCACAAGCACTCTGCCATATAAGTTCTGAAAATATAAAGCACATGTAGTTAATTATTTGTGAACCTCCATATTCTTCTTGTGAAGAAAAAGTAAATACTTTTATATAAAAGTAAATATTGTCTTACACCACTTATATTACACCCTATTTAGGTATTGATATACATTCACAAATATTCATAATTTATTAATATATCCATATTTTAAAAAATGTGTAAAATATTGCGGAATAAAGTGGTACGAAATATTCATGGTTCTTTATATAAAACTGAGGCTATATTGGTTGTAACAATAAAACCTGCCATATCCAAATAGATTGAAGTAGTCTCCTCTTTACTCGTCCATTTTTCTTTGAATTGGTCTTAACTAATCACTAATTCAGTGATTCTATGCAACTTGTTAAAATCCCAAAAATGGCCTGAAACTCCAATGTATTTGTCTTGATCCTAGGTAGGAAGCTAAGGCCAGCCAGCATGGGCTAAGTCTGAAAGCCGAGGCAGAGGGCTTAGTCACGGAAATATACAGGGAGAAGCGGACAAAAGAAAGACGGTCCGAGTTTGTCAGCTTGTAATTGAAAACGGATTTGGAACGTTGGATCGGAATCTTAAAATCCCGCGGGAAAGTTAATTTTAATTGGTAGTGACGTGAAGGTGGTGACCGTTGGATTTTAGTAGTTGGAATTGGAGATAGAATGACTTGTGGGCCCCAAAACTCCGTATCGTGTCCTTTCTGCTGTTTGCGTTTTCCTAATCAAATTGCCCTTAAGCAAAATCATAACATCAAATTATAGATTACTTACTCTTTTGTCTTGGCCAAAATTCATCATTCCTTTACTGGATTGTCTTTTGAAGTGTTATTTATAGTAATATGTCTGTCATTTATTACAAATGACATTTTTATGGAAAACCGTATCCCACTAAACTAAAGTCACCTCTATTTTGGTACAAGTGTTGTGGCTCTTGTGGGTTGATTGGAAACAAATATTATTTTACAAATACTTATAAATACAACAATTTTTTTCAAGATGGTAAATTATAATTATAGTAATATTACTCTCACATATTTAGCAAAATAGACATCATTCTCAAGTGAATTCATTACTAATACCATTTTATATATTAATTATAACTGATCATGAAAAATATTACATTTTTAATTCGTCTTGATGTCGAAACCATGGCCTTTGGATTAGGACTATAGTAATCTAAATGCGGCCTTTGATTCCTAAAATTTCATTCTTATCAAGGTGTAGGTGAGAGACGTGTGTAGAATGACATGTGGCATTTGCGGTATGACACGTGCTACGTGCTGTATTGCTGGCTCTCATTCACTAATCAGTGTTAGCCATTTGCAATGGAGGGTTGCTAATTGATGGTGACAAATAGGTCTCCAAAGTCCCATTTGGGATCTAAATTTGACATGATATTTTATATATCCAAATTCCAAAGAATCCTATGCTTCATTATGGATTGTAAGAGGCTAATTATAGATGTACAACGAGGCAGCATGTTCCCCTTCAGGTTAACCGACTTTTATATATACTTTGCAACTTGCTAATTACTGTTGTTTGTTAATTAATGTTGGGTAGCAAATTTAATCATTGCGTCGATTATATCCACAAATGACTCGGTCATGATAATTGAGCAATGGAGTTGAATAAATCTTCTATAATTGATTGGTCATTTTCCTACTAACCAAACGGCATCGAATCATATAGAATAATAATATGATCATTATTTCCTAGTTTTTTGGCCATTTTCTTACCAACCTACTTTCCTTGAAGACAATCAATAAAAGAGCAAATAACATTCTGGTAGGAAAAAAAAAAGAAAAAAAAAAGGACATGCTTCCATCAAAGATAATGGTATTATCATGCCTTTTACGCCTATTTTGCTAGATAAAAAATTTTATGTTTTTATGAAAATTAAGTAATAAAAAAAATAAGATTACTAACATTTTATGTTAATCGAACAAAAAGGCATATATATATATATTTTTTTTGATAATAAAAAAGGCATATATATTAAGTAGACGAGTTTGATCTAGTTTGATCAGATGTAGTAATTCCTAGAAGTTGAACAAATTATGCTTGTTCAAATTATTTAGGGATGCAGACTCATGTTTAGGAATCCTTTCAATTGGCCATTTAGGTATAAGATTTAAAAATTTCATTTACTAGCCATTTGAGATATTTAAATGGCAAGATATCAATAGACATTAAAGCTTGTTAATCTCATGCCTGAATGGGAAAATTAAAGGATTGTCTCCATTTCAAAATCTCACAATTTCTCTATTTCATAGTTAAAATTTTATTTTCAGGTACACTATTAGATTTGTAATATGTAATCTAAACTATGAAATGGACGAAATGGAGATAATCATATTCCGCCTAAATGACTCCACCCAAAAAGAAAATCTAGAATAACATGGTGATTTTCATCATCTAGAATAGAACTACAAAGATTATAAAAATTATTACAATTATAATGTTCATCATCTAGTGCAAAACTAAAAAGATTATAAAATTATTTACGATTATGATTATAATGTCCGTTAAACGTTGTATAAAGTAAAAATTTTCATAGTTTCCATTCAAAATCATCTTTTTCTTTCTTTTGGTCGGCAGTAGGGATTCTTAACACAATTTGAGGAATAAGGCGATGTCTTGTGTTTAATGTACTCCAATATCCTAAATTACCATATTATGAATAGATGAAGAATATATAAGAATTGGATTTTATATGGATGATTAATTAATTGATTAAAAATCATTCATCCTTTTGGCATATAAAGGTTAAAAGTTTTCTTACATAATGTAAATAAAATATGACATAAATGCACCAGATTTCATGATTAGAGAGAATGCAGTTTATGTTTTTTCGAACATAATTTTTGAGTTTAAAGTTATGAAGTCGTAACATTTTTCAAAATTAGTAACACGATTACGATATCTCGTGCAATTCGAGTGTGCATTTTGAAATATTTTATAAGAAATTATCTTATAATACATTTATAATACTTATTATGTGTTATAATATTTGAGAAATCAACTTCAATTATATAACATGTCATTAGAAAAAAGGTTGATGACAAATGGTAATTAAGGTTGTAATTAAGAAGTGATAGCAATTAACTTTTTAAAGAAGAGAATAAGGGAAAGAAAATTATGATATGACTTGATGAAAAGATGATAAATCTAATAAAGTAATTGTAATAAATTTCTATTAACTCACATTTTTAAGAATAAGAAAAAGTAAATATAACACACTTTTTTTTCTTTCTTGCAAAATTAATTATTCATTCATATTTTTATTGGGTGCTTTTTTTATTTTATTTTTTTATTGGAGTCTTAGGCCAAGGCTTAAGTTGCTTAGACCTTAAGGGATTGAGATCTCATGCAATACTAAGGGGATGCAATATATTTGTGTGCTTAGAATTAAATGGGTTAACTTTTAATTTTTATTAATCTTTAAATTGAGTAGTTGAGGTTAAAAGTTACTTTTGTAACTTTCAATTTTAACCACACAAAAAATAATTTTTAGTATTGTATGAAATCTCAATCCGCCTTGAGCGGCGACTTGGTTACATGTTTCAAATTTGAATGAATGAAGAAAAAAAATAAAAACTAACAGCCCAACATAGTGTATACTAAAGGCCCAATAGAAACCATGGGAGCTCAAATAATTAAATTAAGTAATACCAAGTACACAATAATCATAAAAAGACTTTGCGGGCTGCAGAGTCAAGCCCATGCTAATTGTAGAGAGAGAGAGATAACATGCCATTGCACTTTTTACTTTGTTGACTAGCACTTTCTAGTTTGAGTTTCTACTTTCTACTTCAATGGATGCTTGCATGGCCAAAAGACACATACAACGCTAAAAACAAACAAACAAAAGACAATACACTCACTAGTCACTACACTCCTTAGTAACTAGTAAGGACATATTATTAAGGACAAGGAACATTGTTATTTACCAAAGAAAAAGAAAAAAAATCCAACAAATCATAAGTTTACGTAATCCTCCATTATGTTAGTCGTTCATGATTGGATCAACAGATTATTGGTAGACATCTGCTACACTGTTATAATTAATTCCTAGTCTTCAAAGTCAAATGTAAACAAGCTGTTTGAATAATTAGTAAGCTATACAAAAAGGTTGGAAGGAGGAGGAGGCTTCTTTATGCTCAGTAAACTACTATTGATGTTTCATAAGTACGAGAACCAAACGCACATAAGCAAAGGTTCCAAATATTAACTTTGAAAAAGCTTAGAATGACGGATTCACGTCTCTTTCTGTATCTCTCTCTCTGGGGTGGGGGGGTTGGCCGGAGGCTTTCTTGATATTGATATTCCCTTTTAATTTTCCACTGTTCCACAACAGGGTGGAAGATATATATATATTTTTTTTGATAAAAAAAAAGGGACTCGCAGGTGCGTTCATGATAGTCCTCTCATATAAGAAAATATTATAAATTTAATCATAAAAATTTACAAATTAATATGTTAATAAATGTTATCGTGTCAAATCAATAATATGATAAATAAAATTTTAATTACCTTTTTGTTATATTTTTAAAAGTTGATACATTGGATTGTAAGGTTTATATAGTAAAATTTGTAGGATCATTAGCATCACTCTTATCATAAACATGTACAAGAACAACATGGTTTTCCTTTATCTCATAAACATGGAAATATAAATCAAGAGATTGCTGGTAGTCATGTGGTTGGCGATACAGAATGCTATGGTGGAAAATGGAGAGAGAGAGAGAGAGAGAGAGGTTATTTTAACAAGCCAAATTAGGGGGAAGAAACAATGAAATTAAGTGATTACCTTCTTAAAGCAAAACTAATTAGGTGTGACAATTCATACTGACTACATAAACTTAATTCAAACGCAATCCATTTAATAATCATGTCAAAACCACTTTATCTTAACAAGACTCATTTATTAATGGATTGACATAACACAATATATAAGTTTGCAAGTCGTGTCAAAAGATGAAAAGACTCAAAACATTATCATTACTCAGCAGAAAGGGTAATACTATTTTTTTTTTTTGGGTGGAATGAAGAGTACCCACAAGCCACATGTGACTTTTTGGGAAATTCGAAGCTGGGCCGTTTTGGCCATCCGGGATTTCAAGAAAGGCTATCTTTCTTCCAATATGTGGGTTTGAGGAGAGCCCATGTAAGGATTGAGTGAGTCTGGGAATTGCCTTTTGGATTGGTTTTAAGCTCTGATTGAATTGGGTTCGGAGCAAAAAAACTTGCTTTGGGATTCGTTTGGAGCATAAAGCATGAATTGGGTTTTAAAAAATTGAAGTATGTGTGGATTTTAGTTAGTTTAATTGATAAAATCTTTTGTCGTCAAGTAAGAGATATGAGTTCTAATCTTGCGTATACCAAAAACCAATTAATATCTTCACCTGATGAGAAGAGTAACAAGTAAATTAGATAAAGTCACAATCTAATTAGTGATAAATTGTATATACAATTATTTAAATTAATTGGACATTCATAAAATCATAATGAATACAACAATTATTTCGAACAATAGACTGAAAATAAATGAGTAATAAGTCTTTACACTTTATGACTTGTAAATTACTAACTTTACAGCAAGATGCTTAACTTTCGTATTACTGTTTATTCTTGTACTTGTAAAGTGCTTAACTAATTGTTGATAGAAGATAAGGGAAAAATATCAAATCTGTATTGTTGTTGTTGTAGTTGTTTTTTTTTATTTTTATTATTATATATATATAAATATTGGCACAATTGATGAGATTTAATAAATATATTTTTATAATCATCATAGTTTTATTTGGCCATCCAAGAATATTAATTTTATTTTTTTTATATTAATTTCAATGTTCATTATCTAGATAATTTTTTAATTTTATTTTCTACAAAAAAAGGAACTTGTTATGGATTTGCACATTAACTTATTAGTTTTCTGTTTTTATATTTTAGGAATCAATTTGCAGAAGTAAGATTAGATCTAATCAGATCTAGGGGGTGTAATCGGTGAGGTGCGGTGCGGTTTTCTCCGGATTTATGCACCTACACCTTATAGTGCGGTTTTTCTATTACATGCACCTGCACCTGCACCTATTAAGATCGGTTTTGGCGCAGGTGCGGTGCGGTGTAGGTGCGGTCTTGCGGTTTGGGCTGGACTCATTTGGGTCGGATTGGGCCAGTCCAAATGTCAATTTGAATCTAAAAAATCCACATTTACAACAACTCAAAAATTTGGCTAACTATAGCATACAAATATAAATCATAGTTTCCAATCTCAACCTGAATATTTAAGAAAAAAAAAATTATAACATACATATCTCATAGAATGAATCATAATTTTAAATCTCAACCTGCACATATATACCATCCTTATACAAATATAACTCAATCTCAACCTTCACATACCATTAGCATACAAATATAACGTAACATCACCTGCATATAGCATTAGCATACAAGTATAACATACTAGGGGTGTAATCGGAGAGGTGCGGTGCGGTTTTCTCCGGAGTGCGGTTTTCCTATTACACGCACCTGCACCTACACCTTATAGTGCGGTTTTCCTATTACACGCACCTGCACCTACACCTATTAAGATCGGTTGCGGTTTGGTGCGATGCGGTTCGGTATGGTTCTTGCGGTTTGGTCGGTTGTATCGGTGAAACTTACACCCCTATATATATATTTATATATGATTAGCAGGGAATATTCCTGGAGGATATTAGACAGACATGATGTGCAGATCATGATGTGCCTTTCTGGCAAAAATGACAAAACAATAATGACTTGTGATCAGACACTCTAATCTCTATACATTCAACAACGCCATTCGGTTTCATACTTTGCAACTCCAATATGGCTGATCCAGCTCTCCATCCAGAAACCCAACCCCTCAAACAAATCGCCATAGACTACACCCCAGAAGCCTGCACCCATTGCACCAACTCCAACACCATCACTCTCACCTTCGACCACCGCGGTGGCGCTAGGTGGCGCACCACCACCAGGTTCCTCTACGGCACCTTCAGTGCTCTCATTCAGTGTCCTCCAGGCAACACCACCGGCCTCAACTTCAACCTCTATCTCTCTTCCCTTGAGGGTGACAAGTCACAGGACGAGATCGACTTCGAGTTCTTGGGCAAGGACAAGACCATTGTACAAACCAACTACTACACCGCCGGTACTGGCAATAGAGAGGGCATTCACCAACTGGGTTTTGACTGCTCCGATGGGTTCCACGAGTATGTCATCAAGTGGGGCTCAGATGAGATCGTGTGGCTGATTGATGGGAAGGTGGTGAGGAAGGTGGAGAGGAAGGAGGGTGAGGATTTTCCTGAAAAGCCTATGTTTTTGTATGCTTCGGTTTGGGATGCTAGCTACATCGATGAGGGAAGGTGGACTGGGAAGTATGTGGGTTGTGATGCACCTTATGTTTGTGTTTATAAGGATATTCATGTGCCAACTGGGACTGCACTTGACTCTTCTTGTGATTCCTGATCTGGGGTTTTGTTTTGGCGAGGTGGGTGTTTGAGAATTTTAATAAAAGCTTGGTTTTTTTTATTGATGTGGTTGGTTAGATGGCTTTTTTTATTTATTTTTGTTTTGTTTTGATTTTGATTGGTTTTTGGTTGGTTGGGTTTTGATTTGTTGCTATTTTTTATTACTGAATAATGTGCGGGGATTAGGGTAGTGGCATTTGATGGGAAAGCGGATATTGGGTGGTTGGAGACTTTGAGTGGGGATAGTTTATTGTTGTACTCATGTATTTGTTGATGATAATTGTTGATGATGTTCATTGATCTTTTGTTTCCAACTTGTGATTTGAAGAGTTTGGGTAATTCCAGTTGGTTTAGAAAAGGATCAAAGACCGAAAAATAGTTTAATTACTGTAGTATAGTTATTTTACATGTTATTCTGAATTTTATTGAAGTAGTAATGTTGGATGAGTTTCTATTTAGGTGACTATAGAAATCAGCTTGAAGTTAGTGTTCTTGAGTGGCATAAAGCAGCTTAGATTCAAAATAAGTATAGGACATCTGATGGAGCAACATTTCATTCCTCTGAACAAGCATAGTGAAGTGTTCATTTGTTCTAGTAAGTGGTCTGAAAGTGTGACTGAGACGTGTTAGACATGTCTGCTATGACATAATTGCGATATTGATACATAATGTTGTAAAATTGTAGTTTGTAGGCTTAGTTTTGACTCTATAAATGGTAATTCAGACTGATTTCATATGTATACATGTATGTATAAGCTATCAATTTATTGGATCATATTTAATTTACATGACAATTGACAAGGAGGTCACCTAGACCCCATTGGCATTGCGTGTTATATAAGTGCTGCTATAATGACATTCAGCTCCATGTTGCAATAACGATTGAGAATTCCAGCAATCGATGATTTTTTGAGTTCTTGATTTGGTGATCTGGTTGTGTATACAAATAATAAGGTTTGTTGCTTGAGATTCTTTATAAAATGTTTCTTATTTGGATTGTTGCAGCTCTTACCTATGTTTTAGTGATATCATGGTTAACAGATGGATAGATCTCTTGGATGCATTAAACAAATGAGATCCTCACTTATTTATAGGAGTACTTCATAGAGTTCTAGGGTCTAGACTGCACAAATAATCTATATCTAAAATTCCTAGATAAATGGAGTTACAAATGCATTGAACCATGCACTTGGGAGTGAGAGTTATGTTAGGAAGAGTACCTATATGAGGGTTACAATCCCCTTGTCTTCCACAAATGTGAAACCATTGACATATGTGCTAGCCTTCTGCATTCCCTCAAACAATTGAAATGTATTACATGTCATCAAATTTTTGACATACATGTTATGGCTTCCCAATAATGCTTGCCCGATTGTAGTGTTATGTGGTCATATCTCATGCTGAGAATAATGCAGGGTTAGTTTTGGTTTAGAGTGGTTTCATTGAGGTTAGTTTTGTTGACAGGGTTCCCAAGATGGCCAGAACATTATAATATGCAGGGTTTAGCTTTGTTGAGTCACCCCTATTAGAACAGTATAGAATTACAATTCTCTTTAATTTTAGTACAAGTGATTCTCATATTTCAGTTTTCAACTCCATGGGACCATGACTTACGCTATGCGTCTATACCTTTATTTTTGGTCATCTCATCGCTTCCCCTTTCATGATGTGTTACTTCATGGTCGTGTACCTGTAGAAATTGAGACATTTTAGTTGGTTTATATGGCTCATGATGAATCCTACTTTCTATAATTTGAATGGTGTTTTGGTTATGTAATAGAGCATATGCTGATACCTATTTTGCTCTGGTTCTGCTCTTTTCTTGTATAAAGAAAATCTTGCAGCCCTTTCAGTAAAAGCTCCAAAATTTTCCAAGTAGTATTGGTATGGTTCTGTATGCAGAATGGTGCTGGGCATATGATAATTAGGTTGCCATTCAAATTAACATATTTACATGTAGTGGACACAATTTCAATGTTTGTGTCCATCATAATTTAATTGTAAAAAAACTTTTAAATTATTACATTTTGACCTCTTAAAATATGGATTAAAATAAAATTATAACAATTCTAAATTCTAATCCTACCAAATGTTAGAGATCAAGTCATCAAACTTAATAATTATAAGTTTGTAGAGTAAATTATGATTACCCCAAACCACGGGCAAAATATAATTTCAACAAAGAAAAATGGACCATGCGTGTTATACACGACTGAAGCAAATCATACATCACACGAAACATAAAATTCTTTGGATTCTACCTACACACTTTAATGCAAGTGCTCCGTCTTAATTTGAGTACAACAGCTACAGGCTACAGCCAAGTCCAACTACGTTTGGCATACGCATACCAGTTCGATTCTTAGATTAAATTCTGCATCATGGAACATGTACCTTGTCAGACTTCCAAAGTCTTCCTCTCCCCCAAGCTTTTTTGATCTATGAATGAATATACCAATCAAAGACCAAAAAGAAGACCCAGAATCCATTTTGTCATGCCGTTCACGAAACGCACCGTGTCAACTTTTCCCATTGATTAAAAAAGAAAAAAGAATTCCCTCTCAATAATTTATGGTATTGTATTTTCACCTAACTTATAGTCTTATCCATAATTAGCAAGGTTGAGAAACATTGAGAAACAGAAACGGGTCTGAGATTCTCTACCTTACAAACACAGTTACACACTCACAGACATTAACTTACTCTTAGGAATCTCAGAAAAATGTTCACTTTTTACCGTTGTTCCTTTGCCGCCAAAACTGACAACCGTCCTCAACCGTTTGATCATAATAAAAATTAATAAAATAAAATTGAAAAGCCTCTTAATTCTGTGAGGGTCCCTTTCACGTTGTGGACCCCTTTCAATGATAAAGCGAAGGGTCTTAAACTCTTAATAAGCTCCTTCCGCATTTCTCTCTCTCTGTCATCCTCACCAGAGTCACCAACATCTTCCTCACGGTCTTCTTTATCAACTTTGAGTCTATACAAAGCAATTCTGATTCTTCTACAAGGCATGGTGTGAATCTTGCTTTGCTATTTCTTGGAAATTCCTTATCTGGGTCTTCGTCAGACTTACTGTTTATCATTGATTCATTGACTTTCTGTCAGTTTTAAACACCAAAAAAAAACTGAGAAAAACTGCCTTTTCATCTTGGTTTTGGCTGTTGGAGTTGTTGTGTGTGTTTTTTGGGAAGTTGGAGAAAATGGGTACGGGTATGAATTTGATAACAACTATTATTGGGTTTGGGATGAGTGCAACATTTATTGTATTTGTCTGCACAAGAATAATCTGTGGGAGGCTCCGCAGGGTCGAATCGAGGCCCATGTTCGAGATTGAATCAAGGATTGATCTTGAGCAGGTATTAATTACTGTACTTAGCTCTTTATGCTTAACTTGTAAGAATTGCTGATTTGGGTTTCTGACTATTTGTTTCAATTTGTGTATCTACTCTGACTCTCTGAGTGTTGTAGTGAGTTGTACTTTGAGGTGTATTAGTATACACACTTATAAGTGTAGTACTGGCTAGGATCAAGATGTAACTTTGCACCTTCGTAGCTTTTTCGGGACGGTGCAGATTAAGTTCTGTTTCTTGACTCCATTTCACGGTGGCTTGATAATTACACAAGTGAATTCTTGAAGAAGTAAATATAAAAAATTCAATAATTAGTACTACTTAGTGTAAAATGAAGAGACAAAGCATTTGCGGAAAGAGAAAGATAGAAACAAAATTTATGGGAGATTTGGGAGAATGTCATATAATTTTGTTAATTTCACCTGTCATAATTACTTGTAAAGATAGCTTCCTTGTTAATTATTGTCAGATTGTTCTACACTGCATTGTCAAGGAAAAAGAAAATACCTACTATTGTTGGTTGGTGAACCTTAAGCCTGTTTATGTTTTCTTAATAAGACAAAGTCACTAGAAAGTTGAACTTTCCTACCTACTCCTCTCAATGTGATCGTATTGTAGTTGAGCTTGTAGAAATGGTTTTTAAATTTTCACTATTTGCTGACAGCCAGAGCCTCGGGCTGGTGGCCTTGAACAAGGTTTGGTTGCTGCAATCCCTACAATGAAGTTCAACCATGAGGCTTTTACTTCTATGGAAGATCCACAGTAAGTTTAGCCACCAATATTTATAGTCATTGAATAAGAACTTCTTATTTACCTCAACATTCATGTGTTAATTTTTGGTTTATCCATTTGTGTCTTCAACATTTATGAACTTCTTGTTGATTCTGTGTAAATGATTGGCGTTTAGTCCTGTTTGATATAGACAAAGTTGAAGTTAGTCCGTTTGCTCCTGCAGGTGCTCAATATGTTTGGCGGAGTACCAAGAGAAAGAGGTATTGCGAATAATGCCCAAATGCGGCCACAATTTTCATCTCTCTTGTATTGATGTGTGGCTAAGAAGGCAGTCCACTTGTCCCGTCTGTCGTCTACCATTACAAGACTCTCTTGGAACAAAACATATGAGGCCACTTATGTCTAATATAACTCAGCCTTTTCATGATTCTGAAATCTCTATGGACCGCTATGAGCAATCGCTGCTACCAGGGCTCGATCGTTCAGAAGGGAATGTAAGTAATCAAGCGCATGTCATATCTGTTCCTGTGAATCCCCCAGAACCAACGGTTTCTGGAGAAGCAGAAAGAAGACAGTGATGAAATCAACTAAAATTTATTGTGCTCCATAGAGCAATACATGTCTCTTCTTCCAGCAGGCCATGTTGTTATGTATATGCAGTGAGTGAGCAACTTTTAGGTTTTGAGGCATTGAAATTAACACAGTGGGTAGGATATGTATATATATGTTTGGAGATTTTGTATTCCTAAATGTACAGATCAATTGTTTGGACCGGTTGTAACAAAATCCCCAAAATTCTATGTGTATTATTCATCACTCTATAAATTGAACTTCTGCACTAATCAGTAAATTATGGTTATATATATATAATTTCCAAATCGTGGTAGCTTAAAAAAAAGAAAGAAAGTGAAGCTTCCTGAGTTATTCTGCATAATGCATTGTATATGACAATATATGGTACTCTATTGTGAAATTAGTCCGGTCTCAGATTTGTCTTTTCTAATGCTCATGGAATTGTTGCCAAATCTCGCAATTACTAACAAGTTCTTTAGTTTCCAAAATTTTCGGAGACGCCAAACTAATCCTGTTGCCAATTGAATTCCAAATCTCGCAATTACTAGCTACAGTAGCACTAGAGTGACAACATTCTCGCAGGACACTCTTTGAGCAGCATATAGTAATAAATTTTTTTATAAAATGCAACTCAAGATAGTTCTTTTACTTGTGATCTTTCACATGTTCAAGTGGTTTCCAAGAATAACATGGACCTTCACTGAAATGATGAAGGTGAGTTCAATTATTGGGAATTGTAAAATCAAAAGAATGAGAATCATTACAGAAACAAAAGGTTCTTTCCTTTTCAAATTGGTGAACCAGTTGAAGTGCTTAAAGTGTTCTTTTTCTCTTAAAAAAAATTGATTTTAATGCGAAAACAAGGGGATCAAATCCCGGGTTTTGACTTTAGACCACCATTAGGGATGAGATTGCCACATGACCAGGTGAAGCTAGTGCTTATCAATCCATAAGCAATGGTCAAATTTTTACTGTGTTAGAACAGGGAAATTTCTTTATGATTCTACTTGTATATTATTGTATAAGACATCAGCAGATTGACTTTCTATCATACTATCTACAATTTCCCTTTAAAATGAAAGGTTTGCATTAAAACAAAAATGATGGTAGTGATTAAGCTATGTAAAAAAGCCGTATTGCATCAATCATAATTTATCATCTTACTAAATTGTGAAAAAAAGACTTGTCCAAATAAATAAAACAATACTAGGAAAATAACTTTTTTCTCAACTTGTGAACGCTTTTAAATTGTGATTAGAATAACATCATTGGACCGATCGCACACGTATCGTTATCTTCCTCTCCCTCACAAAAAGCTCAGTGGCAGTAAGTAATCCATTAACCAAAAGAAAGCACCCCACCGACTTAGTAGTGGTGGCCCTGTTGAAAGCATTTTGGGGTGAAAGAGAGAGATAATGGTGGCACACGTCGGACTCATCTCTCTTACTTCATGCTTCTCTCCTCTCCCTCGTCTTCCTCGCCTCCGTTCCACCAAGCACAAACCATTTGCCAGTATGTACATGTGTATGAGCTGAATTTTTTAGTTGTGTGTCATTGATTTGAGCTTTTAATGGACTCAATATATGAGCTTTGTCACACTACTTATTGATTGTTTGTTTGTTGTTTGTTGTGTGTGTAAATATATGGGCATTTTGTTATGGAAGATGTTTTTTTTATTGGTCGGTGATATTGAATTACTTTGTTGTTGGTTTGTTTGTTTATTTGAGCTGAACTGGAGCCATTTCAGGGGTCTCAAGAAATTACCCATCATTGATTTTTGATGAATTTCTTGAGTTTTTAGCTATCTGTTTATAGTGGGATACTACTTTTGTTGTTTTCGCTAATAAAAAGTTGTGACTTGAACTTTAATGGAACAAATTCTTGGAATTAAGAGATTACCCCCATTATGTAGAATTTCCCGAAATGCTTCTTTGATGCCTATCTGTCCTGTAATGAAGCCAATTAATAAATTTCTGGATATTACCACTGAATAAATATGATGTTCTTCTCCTTTTCTTAATAAATTTAATAAAATTTTTTACTTTTAGTTGGTCTTGGGTCATTGATTTGTTGATATGATGATTTAAACTTGAATTCAATGGGGGCTTTTGTCAAGTTGAGCTGTAATGAAGCTGAGTTATCGGGGGGGTTTGGAGATTAAGAGAGCTTACTCATTAAATGTGTGTTCTCGTTCCATAAGATTCTGCTGAGGGAAGCTATAATTTAAATGTGCGGGTTAAATTAACCAGTATTAGTTGTTTGGCAGTGGCTGCAATGAGTGAAGATCCAGTCCGTGAGTGGATTCTGTCAGAAGGAAAGGCAACTCAGATAACAAAAATCAGTCCTGTAGGCGGTGGTTGCATCAATCTTGCTAATCGTTATGACACTGATGCAGGTTCTTTCTTTGTGAAAACAAACAGGTAGAAGTTATAAAAATTTCATATTCAGATTATTCAAATCCTTTTAATATCAATGTCGAAGCAACAAATACATTATGATCTTGAAACATTGGATCAGGAGTATTGGACCATCAATGTTTGAGGCAGAGGCTCTTGGTTTAGGTGCCATGTATGAAACCGGATCAATCCGTGTGCCTAAGCCATTTAAGGTGTGAGACATTAGTTTTTTATATATACCAAATCATTGTTTATGTCAACATAAGCCCATTGTTTGACAATTAAGCTTGAGTGAGCCTGTTGCTAAGCACTGTAGGTTGGACCCCTACGTATGGGTGGTTCCTACATTATCATGGAATTCATTGAATTTGGTTCTTCCAGAGGAAATCAGGTGAGACTGGAAATTTTTTGTGTATATGTTCTTGGTGATAACAACTTATATTTGAATTTTAACCATTTGTTGGTCCCCAGTCTGTTCTAGGGAGGAAACTTGCTGAAATGCATAAAGCTGGACAATCCGAGAAAGGCTTTGGTTTTGAAGTAAATAACACCATTGGCAGGTACAGTATTCTGGATTTTTGAACTTATGGTCCTCATCTTCTCTCTCTCTCTCTCACACACACACATGCTTGCAGATACACACAACACACATGCACATGGACACACATTTACAATTCTTTGGAATTATAAAAATAATACTGATTGAGTTCTAATAAGATCATATACATACCTTGTAGTACTCCACAGATGAACACTTGGTCATCAGATTGGATTCAGTTTTATGGGGAGCATAGATTGGGTTACCAGTTGAAGTTGGCACTAGACCAGTATGGTGATGGAACCATTTATGAAAAAGGTTATCTTGCATTTGAAATAGTATTTCTTCCCATCATATTATAATGATTCTACATCATAGCTTGTTATATTCTTGTAGATACATCAATTAAAGATAATTTAGTCAGTCAATTTAATTCAAACAAATGTATAACAAGTATGACATGGCTTACTTCCTTTTGCAGTTAATATGTTGAAATTTTTTTCCTGTTCGAAGTGACGGTCCAATGGAATTGTTACATGCCTTTGTCTTTGGCTTCACTGTTGCATTATAAGATAAAGCCAACCATGAGTTAGTTGTGGGATTCTAAAGTTTCCCCTTTATATAACCCATCCTCTTAGAGATTAAACCAAGCACATTATGAGTGGTGGGGAGTCTAGAATCTAGAAACTATAAAAGTAACTCCCATGGGAAACGTAAATATCTAAATGAAGTGCGTGCTATCCAAATATATAGTATTTTAAGATATGGTATCTGATTGCAATATCATTTGAAGCTTACAGTATGAATTAAGGCTGACTATATCTTTATATATTAATCAGAGATTGTTTGCACTATGGCATTTCAGGCTGATGAGACAGAATTTAGAACTTCAATTACCTAAATGCCTACTTTAAATGATACTCCTTTTAAAATATGTGATACGCGAAGTATATGCCAGTATTAGCTTTCGCTGATTTCACAGAAAATTTATGAAAATGATGTACGGCATATGAAATTTATTCATCATACTTAGCAGGGCAAAGACTGGTGAAGAGTATGGGACCTCTCTTTGACAATGTGGTGATAGAACCATGCTTGCTACATGGAGACCTGTGGAGTGGAAATATCAGCTCTGACAAAAATGGCGAGCCTGTTATACTTGACCCAGCATGTTACTGTAAGTCCAAGATAGTTCAGATATATTGTGCCAGGACCAATCACTTTGAAAATTAAAATTGTTACTTTTAAGCATTGAAAATTAAGCTTTGCCAGTTCTGTGAAGCTGAATTCTTGATACTTTTTGTCTTTGAAGTTAGCTTCTGATATCAATTACTTGTGATGTGGAATCTGAGGATGGGCATATTCTGCCTGGGTTCACAAAGTGAGGAAATCAAGAGTATTTTGGCATGTTTACCTTGGTTCAAATTTTCTCTTAGAAAAAAAGAAAAGAAAAGATGCAACTATAGCTTCTTTAGAACTATTTCTTTTTCATTAAGACACAGATAAGTTATTATCATACTATTTAGTCAAACCATAGTTGTTACTGTAGAAATAACCAGACATCCAACGATATTAAAGGAGTCTTCCTTACTGTAATTGAGATGAGGTGACTTGGACGGATAGACGCACTTCCATATTTCTACTGACAATTGCCTTTGGAGAATTTGGAGGGATAGGCAGTTGAGGGCATGTCCAGAAATAATGGTTGTGTTTTCAGATAATAGTGAAGTTTAGATAAGAAATTAACATGTCATTACTGACAGCCTTTTAAGCAAGAAGATTTTTTTCCCCCCTAAAAATTTTTATGCTCATATATGTATAAAACAACTATAATAACAGAACATATGGGTAGAATGATTGAGAATAAATTTTGAAATCACACTCCAATTATGCACAAGGTTTGTACTGCCTACCAATAAAAGTTGAAAGGGATAATATAGTAGTATATTTTTCAATTTAACTATGATTAAAGTTTTTAATGTTTCATTCCACTTGATCTTGTAATGGATTTGGATAATTCAAAGCACTAAGTGCAATTACACTGCTAATTAACTTTTCGTGCAGATGGACATAATGAGGCAGAGTTTGGAATGTCATGGTGTGCTGGCTTTGGAGGATCATTCTATAATGCCTATTTTGAGGTATTATCATCTGCTAACAGACAATCCAAAGAAACTCAGTAGCCTGCATAAGCATTTGGTTGTAAAAATAACCCTGTTGTGAATTGCTTAAAACCTAGACTTAAACCAGAGACTTTTTTTTTTAATTATATTAGTTTGAATTATAGATTACAAAATAAACTAGATCATATCCTTATCAAGTTTTCTAGATAAAAAATGACTAACCTAACCTCAAGCTGATTTGCACTTGTATTTTGAGTTTTTCAATCAATCTAAACCTTCTCTCTATTTCCTTTTAAGCTCTAGCTTCTCAATATCTGCATTGATGTTATTTAAAAGTTATCTTTTGTTAATGATTTGTGCATGGCTTCTCCAGGTGATTCCCAAACAGCCAGGTTTTGAGAAGAGGAGAGATCTTTATATGTTGTATCATTATTTGAATCATTACAATCTCTTTGGTTCCGGCTACCGGTCATCTGCCATGTCTATAATAGATGACTATCTACGGATGTTAAATGCGTAGCATTTTGTAGCATTGGGTTTAAAATGATCATGTTTATACACAACAATGTTAACTCTACCTGTATATTTTGCTGCATTGGCATCTGTAATTTTTTCATTGGCACTTGCAATTTTTTCTTTTGTTAAATGAAGTGGTAATTCATAGTGATATCAACTTTCCTGTTTTCTTGGCACTAATGTGTGATTCAGTGATTGAACTTCTAGATGGAAAAAAATAATAATAATATACGAGTTGCAGACATTCTTTTTAAGTGGCTTCAGTTTCAATTTCTTCATATTGTATGATCCCTTTGAAGATAGAAAAAGGAGGTGATGTTTTCTTAAAAAGGTGAAGCAATACGCAAAATATGTTAATGTTCCTTTGGGTGATGATAGAAAGTTTAGTGTGTATTATTACATTTGGAAAGTGTTCTCATGTTACTTATCTCTAGTTTAAAAAGCAATAACTTTGAAGGCATTTTCTGTAGATTGTAACTAATACTATGAGTTCCTGAGAAAATCAGATTAATCTGCCATGTATGAATTTTGAATATAAAAATTTCATGAAACCAATTTGAATTGGCTTATCCAGTCTAGAGTCTCTAAAACTTGTAACTTAAGGTGCACATTGTAAATGGTCTCATAGTTTGGGTTGGATAGGTTTTATTTATTCTAGCTTCTCCTTTTCCTTGCAAGGAATGCAAGAATTCCTTTTGTAATTTTGTATAGCCAGCATGGATTAAGATCAAGTACAATTTTTAAAAAAGAATAAGATTGGAAGTTACAAAAGTAACTTTTCATCTCAACGGTCTAAATATAATTGCTCTAACTATTGACTATCTTATAAAAAATGAACCTTCTAGAATAAGTGCTTCACTAATAATAATACTATGTTGTTTTGGTGGGACAATAAATCAAAGGCCAAATTACAAATTACACCTTTTAAGTTTGGTTAAAATTCAATTTAGTATTCTAATTTTTTATTGTTTCAATTTAATCCTATAAGTTTGGTTTGTTTCAATTTAGTCATCTAAATTTTGACCGTTTCAATTTAGTCCTCTAAGTTTATTTTTGTTTCAAAAACTTAAAAGCAAAAACTAATAAAAATTATTTATAAAAAAATTCTTGAAAAAAAATAAAAAGTTGAGGACTTAATTGAAACGAAATTAAACTTAAAATACTAAATTGAAATTATTAAAACTTAAAAGACCGAATTGAATTTTGATCAAATTTAGAGGACTTAATTGAACTTTGATCAAACTTAAAGAGTGTAATTTATAATTTATCCTAAATCAAACGTTAAAATTTCATAAATGAGAGTAGGAATTTTATTTATTAATTTTTGTTATAAGAGAAAACAATCAAACATTACTGATATAAAAGTATAAATGGTAAGGCCCAAAAAAGAAAAACGCCTGAGGGTGCCCCACAACTAGCCCATATCATTAACTAGGAAGGAATTACAACAGAACTCACCTGCACTTCCCACTACTTCCCAGACAGGACCAGTTTCCGATCCTCACCACCAACTCCTGCCTCTTTAACACACGGTGTTGTGTTCCACTGCCACAGCAAGAACATTCTAGAAACAAGACAAAACCAACTCCCCCCAACCCAAAAAATTAACCTTTGTACAGAGAGAAAAGGGAAAAACAATAATCATTGATTATGGAAGGCATGGCAGATGCACCACCATTGCAAGAGCTGGTACTATCTCTAGAGCAAGCAACCCACATGGCCAAACAGCTTCCCACCACCACTGACCCCACTCACCTCTTCCAAATCTACACCTCTCTCCACCAAGCCCACCACCACCTCTCTACTTTCCTCTCTACAACCCAACAATTCCCTCCTCCCCCTTCTCTGCCACACGCTGCCGAAAACTCCCTCTCATCCGCAACCGGTACTGCCGACACCGATCCGATGCAAGTGGTGGATGATGATGTGGAAGAAGCTGAAGAGAATTCAAAGGGCACAATTGACAAGGTTGAGGAGAAGATGAGGGATTGCTTTATTAAGAATAAGCGGCCAAAGCGGCCGCTTTCGCCTTCGGCGGTGGCGGTGGTGGAGGAGAGAAGGCTTTATGATGATGGGTTTGCAAGGGGTGTAAAGGGTTTTGATCCTCATGCTACCAGGTTGAGGGCTTTGGACCTTGTGTACCAGTTTCATGGGTGAGGAGCAGAGGAAGTTGAAGAAACAGAGCAAAACAGAGGAATGCAATTGTATTGTGATGAAGAGCTTAAAGAAGTTTTGGGCAATATGTTTTTTTGTTTTTAAATTAAATGTAGTTCAAATTTATTTGTTTTTCGGGTTCTGATACGGCAAGATATGGGTTTTGATGGAATAAATATTGAGAGGAAAAAGATTGGAACACTGGCAGTATGGGTCATTGTGGATTGTAGAAGTTGTACAACATTAGGAACATGTTGAATGAGCAGCAAATTGTTCAACTTATTGTAGTGAACCCTAATTCTGGGATTTTGTAATTAAATCATTCCAATTTTCTTTTCTCTTAGCCATTGTGTTTGTAATATGACTGAGCAATATGATAATTTTTTTCCCTTTTCATCAACTTCGGTTTGGATTTGAATTTAACTCCTTGATGGTTCTTTTCCAACAGAGACTTAACAGAACTGCTTCTTTTGTTTTTTCTCGTTAAAAGAACGCAACATTGTGGCACAGTCTCGAATTAATATTGATCTTTATTTACAATAGAGTTTTACACGTAATACATACAGTAACATTGCTTATGCTTGGAAGTATTAAGAATACCATATAAAGTACGACTTTTGGGGTACTTCAAGATCATATTCACTGTATGAACCTGAAAGATGCAAATTCCAGTCTTCCACTATAAGTATGCTGCTGCGGCTCTTGGAATATCTATGTCAAAGGAGACTAGCCCATGAGTCACGTCGTCTCCAATTTCACCTTTAGCCATGGATGTCACACATGGATATTGTCAGACCAATATTTTTCACTGTTGACTTCACTATTTGAATCAAATCTGGTATAACAGGCTGAGTGCGAACCAAATTTGTGAGTGTACCTTGATTGCCCTTTCATGAAAACCAGAAGCACTATACTTTCACAATCAAGTTATGCAACTTCACAAAATCATCTAAGGTAAGCTCCTCTGGTCTTGACTGCAACAGAAGAAGATGTATCACTAAACTAAGCAGAAATTATTGCCAAATGATTTGTTTCATATTTTTGGGTGGGGATGCTTAATAACATCCTTGTGGTTTACCCTTACAATACGGAGGTCCCCTGTTATTTATTTTGGGACAGTTTGCACCTCTTGCAGTTAACTCCGTTACACTTTAATCTCAAAATACAAGGAAATATCAGAAAATGAGACATGAATTGATTCAAATTAAAATAACACTCTTTTATTTCCTACATAGACAGCTGAAAGGGAAGAGAAAAAATGAGGACATACTTAAAATTCAATACTATTTTTTTATTTACTTCACCCACTTTTGCTACAAGAGACATAAATGTAGTTTTCCCTTTTTGGGGGGGTGGGTGGGGAAATTAAATGAGTTTTTGCAATGTTTACTGATCCATCAATTGTATATTATTTACTAATACTTACAGTAGCTAGAAGACCAATGCTTCCCAAAGCCTCCTCAATTTCAATGGCCGTGCATATGTGCTGAAGTGACTTCCGCAACATCTTACGTTTCCCATTAAATGCAGAATTGACCTATATCCATAAACAACAGAGGCATGTTACCAGAAAGAAATGATAAATAAGCATAACGAGTTAAAAGGCAGTGTCTTAAGTGATATAACTAGCAACAAGATCATCGACAAATGGATAGGCTTGACTCAAGTAATAAAGGTAGTGGGTGGGGTTGGATAAGTTTTAGGTTCAAATTTTACCGATAAAAAATAATAATTATAATGAAACTTGAAAAGAAAAATGAAAAACATGAGTTACTCATGCATCCTTTTTCTACTGCAGCCATAAGGAAAGTAGACGATATAACATAATAGTTGCCAAAAGCCAGCATTAAAACTAGCTTAAGTTTCTTTCATATGATAAAAATTTGAAACATTTAAGAGCATAATATCTTGCACATTGAAATTTGAAACAACCATTGAGAAGAAGCTCTTAGTGGAAGAAACTCGGGGATAGTCTGCTGCTTGTTTCAGTTTAAATGTGACAACAGCAGCATCAACCTACAGAAAAAAGAAAAGAAAGGATCAGCTTAAACTCCATTCATTCAACAAAGTGATGCTGAGTTTTCTTCTGAATCACATTCACCAATTATACATAAGATGGGATGTATGACTCGTGTTGTTGATAGTCATGCGTCAGTAATAATTGTGCTATTCCCCAACCCACATCCATTAAAAACAACAGTTAATATTTTTTTAGCAACTTTGGAAAAAAAGAGCATATAGCATATATAATCAGTAACAATTGGGGGCCAGTGGTTCTATACCTGAAAGAGTTGAAATGAGTGATTTTCATTTTGGTGCCGAAACAAGCATTGGTCAAGTTTTCCCATATTTAGATATGTTGCAAGCATATCTAGGTATGTTATGCATGGATGTCAGCTCTATAGAGAAGGAAAAAAGTTATAGCAGACCAAACATTTAACTCTACAAGCTTTCACCCAACAACGTTTCAAACTCATGTAACCACAAATTATCGGATTTGATCGAAAGTTTCTTATCATTGTTTGGTAAAGTGGCAACTTGGGAGAAAGCATACAGGTAAGAGGCATTGCCCAGCTACTTCAAGTTGTGACAGGCACCTGAAAAACCTAGAATTGGCAGGCTAGAAAAACTCTTCCATCTTTCTGGCAAATAATACTTGATTTTTTTTTTATTGGCAAGTTACACATGCACCAGATGGATGTTGGACCCATGATCACAGCCTCCACCTTACTCTTACAAGGGGAGGAGGTGCCATTCAAGCTAGAGCTCCTTGGCACTAATACATGAAGTTTAAAAAGAAACAAGGGGAAATTTAAGTTGGGAAATGCTTTCATGAAGTGCAAGGCCAGGGTATCGCCATTTTATGTTGTTCAAATGTCTAGTGTTCCCCTTGTTGAAGGGAATACCTTAGTGTATTTTACCTTTTCCCCCTTGTTGTAAACTTTATTTTCTTCCAGATGCAGCTTTCTGAAAAAAGGTTTGTTATGCACATTATGCATGTATAAGGTATACTAGCTGTAGCTAAATTAAAATCTGAAATAAATTCAATCAAAGTTTCTATACGAATTGTTATGACATGTTCTTATGCCACTTCAAACATGATAAATTACCAATTTTCCCAAGGAAAGGATGAATCTAATCTTTAACCATTATGTTAACACTTAATGCTCTTCCTCATGTGTGGGCTCAGTCTCCCTCTTAATGAATGGGGCCCAACACATGAGATTTTTAACCTTTTTTGAATGGATTAATTGTTTTAAATGAGAGGTAGAGTGGAGACCGAGTTCGAATTTAGGACCTCCTGCTTTGATATCATGATAAATTACCGATTGTCCCAAAAACTTAAACTGTTAGGAAATGATGAATTTAATCAACTAACCATTATTCTACCAAACCAGAAATTACAAGTGATCTGATAGTGTTAAAAATCATAAATCTGAATTTATAGAATATTAAAAACTTACATTGGGCTGAGGAAAAAAATTTGTCCTTGGGACCTTAAACTTGTATTGAGGATCTGAAAAGGGAATTTGCATACAGAAAGCCTATGTCATAAAGTTGTACAAAAAATTGTGCAAAATATTCTGGGTAATAGGCAGGAACAGAAATCTAAAAGCACCAAATTTTGATACTTATTAACATAATCTTGTTTTGTCTCTTTAATTGACCCAAAGAAAAATAAGTAGACAGAACTGTCATTTGTAAATAGCATAAAAACAAAGTTTATCAAATTGGTGCACTCCTCTTAATCTTTTTCTGTACAAAAGCTCACCAATCAAGTTTTAGATTCTCAGTTGCGATCCATTATGAAATCATTTTAAATAGTTCATAGTATTGCAGAGATACCTGAATAGAAATTGACAAAGATATTGATAGGTCGGTACTCTGATGTTCGCAAAGATGATTCCACCAAGCGCACTGCCGTCTCCTCCTGAAAATATGCAATAGTGACGGCAAGTAGATAAGTCTGTTAATAAATCCAAGTATGATCTAAATCCAATCTGATAATCTACTTGAAGTAAGAATCTCTCTTTTGCAAATTCACTTGGCTGTTTGACAATCATTTACAGTTCTGTTGATCAATTTAATCAAGCAGATCAAACCAATAGTCCAACTACCAGGCCACCGACAATGCAGCCTTGCTTATGTTCATATTTTCCAAAGCAAGTCTTTTCCTTTTATTTTTTCCCTTCCCTTTTTTTAACCTAGAATTAGAAACTAAGGGGACACTTGACTTCTAACCTCACATGAAAGTTTGAAGTCCTCCAAAAAAATCCCTCTTGGTTATCAAGAAATAAATGATGAAAACAACACTATCATCCTTTGCTAGAAGATCAATATTTGGCCTTTATACTACTTTCCCTAATGCCATTAAGTTTCTATGGCTCTTCAGGCCCATGCTTGAACCTAACAATGCAGAATGCATTACTACAATTGAAGAGTGGAAATTAACTTAGTAGAAATGACAAAAAAAAAAAAAAAAAAAAAAAACACTAAGCAGCCTAATTTGTTTACATTAATAGAGTTGTGGAACCATTATAGCAAATAAAACTAGAAATTTCAAATTTCCAAAAAAAAAAAAAAAAACTACAAATAAGAAGTAAATAACAGAAAGGTAGCAATAGCAACCTGGATCCTAGAAAGACAGGGGAAAAGAGGAATTTCAAAAGATGGGGGGCTGAAGGGAGCAATACTGACCTGGAGTAAGAGAACAACTTCTGAAAAAATGTCACCCATTGGAAGTAGTAATTTGACTACTTCTGTACTTATGTTGAAGGGTATATTAGCAACTACCTGCGAACAAAAAACTCATAGCTATGTTTTCTTTAATGTTTACTCAAAGTGTATAGTGTAAAATAAAAAATATATCAATACAGACACATGCAGACATTTTGGCACATAAATACACCATATCATTCCAGACTCATGTTCAGGTGAGTATGGAGCCACAATTGTAAACTAGTGCAATGAATTTAACCGTTAGTGCTACATCCCTTTTCATTTTGTACGAAAGATGCATTTATTGCAACATATATATAAATAGGACCATATTTGGGAGGATAGTGCCAAAAAAGAAAGGGAGATAGCACATTAACATGAAGAAGGGTTCTCACTTTTGCATATCTTGATTTTGATTGATCCAATGACTTTGTACTTCCCAGCAACGACATCACATGGGAGTGAATGTGACATTTGACAAAGTCTTCTTTCAAAACCTACAGGTTTCACTTATAGAAGTCAACATTGTTCTCAATGTATAACTGGCAATGAGAACTCAAAGAGTTGCACAATACGACATAAATAAGAAGAAAAAATTCAGCAAAAAAAACCATGCTTTTTATAGATGTTGACACTTAAGATGGTGGCAACCAACTCCAATTTACATATCTAAGACTAACATAAGATAAATAATCAGACACTGGAGGATATCAGCAATTCACTAGTGAAAACAAAAAGAAAAATCTTCCAGAGATAAGTGGAAACCTGTTAGGCTAAAAAGTGCACAGCCATTCATATGATAGTCATTTTTGCATAGCATCCAAGCAACTTGAAAACATACTGAACACACATTTTTTTAGCAAAAGACATCTAAAGTCATTCACTGAAATTTGTGAACAGTTACTACGTGAAATTGCTGAAGTGCAGTCCTATATTCTGCTTATTTATTGAAATGTTCTATTCAAAAGCAAGTACCCCCTCATAGTGTTAATCAGATGATTCATTTAAGTTGTTACCTTCAAAAGAACAACATAACATGTGCATCTCAGCAAGAAGAGACTAGCTGGAACAATTTTTTTTTTTTTTTTTGATAAGTCGGGAACACATTATTACTTCTCATTCTCAAAACGTTAATTATCATGAAAGTATAGTTTACCTTGAACCTTTCTGTACTTGCAAATCTTTCACTCACAAGAGCAGCCATGTGTGGATCCTAACAATCACGACAAGTAAAAAAATAAGTCTGTGATCCTAGCTTTTGCAACAAACAACACATGTTCCCCTCATAATAAACTTCGAATTGTCAACGAGTCAGAGGCCTTTTATGAAATGCAAATAGATTCTAATGAAAATACAAAATTCTTGGATAGTTTTTACTAGAGTTGAGGACATATTTTATGCTAAAACAAAATGCTATAGATCATAGGATGTAAAAGTCCATAACACAGACAATTGTTACTTTAATCTAGAGTTCATGGGAGCTAACAATTTTATGACTTGGAACCAACCTTTTCAATCCCGAGCACAATTGCACCGGCATTTATAAGAACATTAGTCAAAGAGCCAGTTCCGGGCCCAATTTCAAGCACCACATCGCCTTCTTCAACATCGGCAGCACTCGCAAGCCGCTCATTGATGTCGTTATTCAACATATAATGCTGCAATCAAAACAACATTCACTGCGACATTTCATCAAACACCAGACAGACAGCACTATGAATTCTATATCTTTAAACTAAATTAAGAAAACTAATAAATTCGTGAGAGGGACCTGGCCGAGGGATTTTCTGGGGACACGACCTTTGGAGTTGAGAGCTTGGAGAGTGGAGTGGTAATCGTCTGGGCTTCGGCTTCCATTGGAGCAGCAGGCTATATATAGCGGTGCGGGTGAGGTTTTATTGTGTGGCGAGAATGGAGGTTTGAGGGTTGTTCGACTTCGTGGTGTTGGAGATATTGGCGGGAGAGAGTGGAGTGGGAGGGGTCTGGTGCTCATCTTTCTATCTTTCAAAATGCAATGCCAGTGCGTTTCATTCACATGAATATCATAGCTATCACTTTCTTTATTTATTAGATTTAACCATTGTTTTCGTATCTAAACTTTGTATGAAGATTGTTTTTCATCACTTTTATACAGGAATTTTGTCTTTATTTAAAAAGTTCAAGGACAAAATTCATGTGTAAAAAAAATGAACTTTTTTAAAATTTAAGGATAAAAATTGAATTTCATGCAAAGTTTAAGGATGGCTTTCCTTTTCTATGTGCTCCCAACCAATTTTTTTTTAAAAAGATTTCTTATTAGTTGTTATGTTAATTTTAAGGATGTTATAATCATTGAAATCTATGATTATTTATTTGTATAGGTAAAGAATATTACACGTACAATACAATGAAATAAATGAATAATTTATCCACAAACGTGAGTGCTATTGCCAAGTTACCCATGGCCAGGGGCATGCATTCCGCACTTATAAGTTATCATGAAGGACACACACACACACAAGTAAAGTTTACATAAGATACACACACACACAAAAAAAAAAGTTTACATAAGATTAAGTAAAGTTTACATAAGACACACACACACACACACAAAAAGAGTTTACATAAGATTAAATTAGTCAAATGAAAATTTGCTGAATTTGTTGCCAGTAACATTTAGTGAAAAAGTTGAATTTGTTGCCTTTACAATCTTAAGGTAATCTTTAACTTTCAAATGCAATAACTTTATGTAAAAATAATGATCCATATGGGAATAAGAGAAGAAAATGTAATAGATAAGTCTATTCATAAGTAATAGCTTTTCAGTTGATTGTCTATGAGAGTCATTTTCTGTAATAATTCATGTAACATTTCAAGATCTAAGCGATGGCATAGTGGTTTGTCACTCTTTTGTCATGAAATTTAAAAGCACTATGAGCACAAGTGCTTTACTACAGGAATTTAATACTATAACAACTATGAATGAACCTCCAGGTTTTGTTTGTTATAAATTTTCATGACTTGAAGATTTATTTTCCTTTTTGGAGATTAAATTGTCAAAATCACTGCTTAGAAAGAGTTGAATAATCTCATCTTCTGAAAAATCAATATCTTCATTGGCCCCAAAACATTGTGATTCATCTTGTAGTAGTGGTGGAGTTAGGGGCAGAGAATGTTGCTGGTGTGGATTACTGGAGTTCATGAACATTAAAGGGTACTGGTTGAGAGTCTCACAACCAGAATTTTGGCCCATACTTCTGATTTCATTGTCATGTAAAAGACCCCCTTGCTCATTCCCAACATACTTCCCATCACCAGTCATCCTAATTCCACCAAAACAAGGGCTACTGGTGCATAAACGTGGACATTCATTAGCATAGTTTTGTGATTCAGTGCTCAATATGCTTACCAAGCTGTTATCATGAACTTGCTCGCCTTGGAAATGAGTTGAACCCACCTGAGTCAAGCCCCTATGAGTACTATGTTCTGCAATCCCAAAATATGATCCACTGACACTGTTTTTTAGAGGAGCTGCATCAATTTTAGATACATATCTAAGAGATGGAGGCTTCAGGTCTTGCTGATAAGTCACTGGAATTGTTTGTCCCTGTCCCATACTTTCAAAATATGTGGTGGCTGATGCTTTGGGGTCAAGAATATGAGCATGACTATAGGGAGGCATGGAAATGGTGCCACTGCATCCTGGTTGAGTTGGTGTCCTGTTGGGCCTCTTAATGGAGAACTGAGAATTTAGTTGGTGTATTCTAGAATTAAGAGGAGAATGGCCAAATAGAAGGCTATGTTCATAATCAGCATCATTGATTGAGATTATATTATGCACAGAACGTGTAGACTGCTTTCCTTCCTGAACTTGCTTTAAGTACCTACGGTATGACTGCAAAAAACACACACATCTTTCATCACCAAAATAAATATGAAAGCTTCCATTATATAATCCAAGACCATATCAAGGAATTTTGCAAACACAAAACTCTACAATATCTTTGGACAACAGAAATATGCATGAGTGTTTACTACTTATTTTTGGCAAGTAGGGATCCGGGTATATTATCCAGGTAGATATTCTACTGGATCATAATTTTCACACTACAAAACATTCATAAACTTACACCTCCTTTTTCTTTTCTTATAAAACAAGCTATCTGTTATAGTATGAGCAATGACAGAAGTAATTTCTTGCTCCTTAATTAAATGGAAATATAAGATAATATTTGCACGACAAATTTAAAGTAGACAAAGGAGCCTACCTGCAAGTGGCTTGCAACATGTTGCCTAGTTAATCCAGGCACATTCATGAGCTCTAGTACTTTCTTAGGGAAAGCCCCTACATTCAAAATATGGGGGAAAATGAGAGAGAGATAGTAGATAAAATTTAAAGATGGAGAAAAAAAATACTAGAGATGAGAATGACAACCATACTGATAAAAAGCATGCATAAAGTATCTTACTTTCAAGTCCTAAGTGTTTGATAGCTTCTAAGAATTTTTCATGCAACTCATTAGTCCACTGAACCTTATGCTTTTTTCGTGGGGTGGGATCATCTTTATGTACTTTTTTTTGTTCACTTCTCTTTTGTGGTTCGGGTCTATTAGCTTGAACCCGAGTTGCTTCACTAACAGATGTACTTGCCACCATTTTACTTGCTTTCTTTGCAAGGAAATGTTGCCAGAGGTTTTGAACATCGTTTGTGCTTGAAGGCTTTAGGATATATAGTGAAATGCCACATTCAAGGTCTTGTGACACAAATTTCTCAATAAAATTGGCAGACATCACTAAATAGACAATGAAAAAGAATTAAAATTAATAATTGAGGAGAAAGAAATAAAATTTTAAAGCTCTAACTGATTGCTGAGAAGATGTCAGAATAATTTTTTTGAAGTTTTCACATATATTTAATATATGTATGAAAAGTGATACTTACAAATAGCAGGAAAGTTAAATTCCTTTCCAAGGCAATTCAGGAGATTAAGTCTATCCACTTCTGGCATATAGAAGTCTGTCAATACAAGGTCAAGTCTGGCCTTCCTCTCTTGAATAGCCTCTAATGCTTCAGTTGCCTTTTCATAATGAAGAACTAATAGGGAGACAAAGAAAAACGTCATGACCATGGAATCAAATGTTGGAAACCTTTTATAACTAAAATTAAGGTTGACATGTTTTTACTGTTTTCATGTTTTAACCATCTAAATATCTAATTCTATCAATCTGTCATAGATTAAAAGCTGTGATGATGGAGATAATATTTGGAGTGAATTTATAGCATAAAAATATTCGCAAAGATTTTATAAGAAAAATTCCAACAAGAGATTTAGATGCATGGACATATCATTTTAATGCATTACCTTCATAGTTTCCGGCTTTAAGGATTGTGGATGCAAAGCTATGACATGTAGAACTATCATCTTGTACAAGAATGCAGATTTCCGAAGGAAAATTGTTAGTTTTGTTCCACTCAACCGTGCTACAATCAGTAGCATCCATCATAAAAAACGTTTGTAGTCTATTGCCAAATGCCTTGATTTGTAACTATAATCATGGACCGTGCTAAAAAGCATAAAGGATAGTTTTCCATTCAATCTCTTCAATTTATAATTTGCCAAGGACAGGCAAGGATTACAACAATCTAGAAGCAAGACAAACGTGTTGTAGGCATTGAATTTACCACATGGAATCAGTAGTAATTGCAAGGGACAAGAAAAATGTGTTTTAGTATGCTCCTTTTTAGTTTTATTTTCTCATGCGTTTATTCATATTGTGTGGTGCATTGGTTATTGACTTACTTCCACAAAATTAGCAACAAAAAACTCAAAAGGATGTGAAGCAAAAACTCAAAAGACTTACTTCCACAAAATCACGTTAGTACGAGCCATATTAGTACTGCACTGCTTAAATGGTATGTGCCTTAAAATACAAATGAGCTGGGATAATATTTGAATAAACCACGTTTAAATAATGAATTTACTGCCTTTCACACTATCATGGGTTTATTGTGAACTAAGCTTTGTGAATTGTAAAATGAACACCATAGAATCTATACTAAGATGTAATAGCCGAGGTTTCTACAATAATTTTAGTCTTGCTCTCATTATGCCGCGTCAGATTGATCATTTTCTCATTAAGACATGTCATACTAATTTTTTTTTTTTCTTCCCTTTTTTCAAAAGAATTAATTGTCATCATCTTAGAATTAATTCTTCCATCACCTCCCTTTTTTATAACATGTCATTGATTCCCAAGTACTATTACACATAATAAGTATTATAAATTGGTCATAAGATAATTTCTCACAAAATATTTCAAAATGCAATTTGCATTGCAAGAGACATCGTAATCGTATTACTAATTTTGAAAAAGGTTACATCTTCACACTTTAATCCCAAAAATTGAGTTTAAAGAAACTCAAATGGCATGTTCTCTAATCATGCAATCTGATGCCTTTAAGTCATATTTTATTTGCATTTTGTAAGAAAACTTTTAACTTTTATATACTAAAAGGATGAGAGATTTTTAATCAACTAATTCAACATCCATATAAAATCCAATTTTTATATAATCTTCATATATTCATACTTTGATAGTTTATGATATTGGAGTAAACTAAACATTTGGACTTGAGTAAAATATGTGATCTACTCACCTAGTGCTCCCAATTCCCAAATCAATCAAACACAATGCAAGTTGGAAACGACAGAAGATTAATAAATGAGTAATGATTTGTTCAAAGTCCACTCTCATTGTACTGCCTAAGTGGAGATGTTCATGAAGGATGAGAGCAAGCTTCTATCATTTTCATAGGGAGTCATTTTCTCAAGAATTTTAGAGATACACAAAGCAAGCTTCTTTAATTCATTGCTTCAGCGATCGAAGAACTAATGGACGCACTAGCGATGAAGTTGCCACCTGGCTACAAATTTTTCCCTAATGACCAAGAAATAATTTCGTTCTATCTTCTGAACAAGATCATCAAGAACTCATTCCCTGAAGGTCTGATGGATGATACGGTAATGGACGACTGTGATGATGCACTAGACTAAAGAAGAAGAAGTATTGAAGAATACAATTTGAAGACTTGCAGCTTGAAGAGAAGAAGAACTTAAGCGACAAGTAGCTTTAGCTCTAATCAACAGTAGAGTTAAAGCACATGTTGATATGTGTTACAAACAGATTTAGTTAAGTGATCCACGTGAATATCACGTGCTAATGCATTACTGGAATTACAGCTGTAACCAAATCAGTTTTAACTAATTAACAAAGTTTGTTATTTGATTAGTTATTAGTTTTAGTTTCCCGACAAAAGTAGTTTTAGATATTTTACTTTCTTAGCTTTGACAGATGAGGCTATATATACAGAAGATGCAATGTAATGAAAATATCAAGAAATACAACAAGCATTTTTAACAAAAGCTTTCCAGAATTATCTTTCCCTATCACAAATTCTTTCAAGCTTTGTTGCTCTGTTTTCACTTCTTTCAATTCTGTTAAGAAGACCCAGAAACGGATACGAGGTTGAGAGAATTGAGAGAGCCACTCCATGTGACCATGTGGAACCTGAAATCTCAGAACGATACCAAGATTTTTTCTGATACTCTTCAAGACACAATCCACGTTGGGTCTAAGCGAGGTTTCAAATTTATCCCCAAGGAAGGCATTGGAAGAATTAGATGGGTGATGTATGAGTTTCGACTCGACGGAACATACGCAAACACCACTAATAATGTAAGTCATCTTTTAAGTGTTTTCCTTAAATTAATTTTCTTACGTTGTTTTGTTTTCTTGGTTTAAGATTCTTTCTTGGTTTTCTTGAATCAACTGATTTCCTAAGTTGTACATGCTCTGTTTCTTGAATATTATTCTTGATTTTGCTTTAAATTATCTCTCTCTATTTTTTCCTTTCTAATCAATCATTAATTTCCTCTTGGTTTCTTGGTTTTCTTGAATAACTCATCTCTGTACATGCTCTGTTTGTTGAATATTCTTCTTAATTTTGCTTTAAATTATCTCTCTCCTTTTGCCTTTTGATTCATTAATTAAAATGAGAATCCATATTGTTGGATGATGTCCCATTTATAATTATGATTTTTTTATTCAACCGTTTCTAAATGATTTTTTTTTTTGTTTATTGTAGGACAATTACGTGATTTGCCAGATTAAAAACATAGCAATCAAAGAAGTTGTGAAGCAAGTAAGCCAGCTGGGAGAACAATTGATTTTTCTGAACAAGACTGTGAGCAACAAGAATTGGAAGAATTCATTTCATCTTTATTGGCGGATAATTAACTGGTATATATACAATTTGTAGTTAGAACCTTAATTTGTTCCAAGATCTCTAACTTTGTTTTTTTCTTTTAATTAGAAAGTAGAGATAAAGTTGCTTTCAATCGTATCTTTTGCCATTTATTTCATTTTTATTGTTTTGGTTGTTAATTTTATTTTTTCAAATTAAATCAGGTGATTAATTGTGATGATATGATGCTTCTCATGCATGTGTTGCTTATTTCATTTGGATGCAACGGAATCGCTTGGTGCATGATGCATGTAGCTGTAATCCAAAAGATGTAATACAGAGGACTGCAAAACTGATCTGTGATTTTTGAGAAGCTTCGGCTGTTTCTTTCCCTTCAAAGTCTGCAATAATCACTAAAGAGCTTTCTAAAGTATGGTCACCCCCTGATGGGAATGTTTACAAAGTTAATTGGGAGGTGGTGGTAGATTCATCACATTTGCACTGGTGGGTGGGTATCTTAATTCGAGATGCAGAAGGTGTTGTGCTGGCTGCATCATGTGAAAAACTCAATTTAGGCAGAGATATTGACCCGTGGGATTGCTGGTGCTATTGCCACGTTGAATTTTGCTTTTGACGTGGGCTTTTTTGATATTGTGTTTGAAGGAACCCAATCTCCTTTCATCAATCAACTGTTTCGAAGATCAGGTGGAAGCACAATACAGGATATTTGGGTCATGGATATTTAGGATTTAATGCAGAAGTTTAGTACATGTGCCTTGGCTTCGGTTCATAAGAATTGTAACAAAGGTGCAAAGTTGCTAGCTCAGCTTGGTGCTAAAAGTGATCATCCGAATGTTTGGCTGGATGATTTTCCAATAGAGATTCATAATATCCTGTAATGCTCTTTGTGTGTTTTTCCAATTTCATCAATAAAATTTCTACTATTTTATTCAAAAAAAAAAAAGGTTTTAAGTGTAACTTTGTAAGCAGTAGCAGTAACTATGTAACTATGTTTAATTATGTATTAGCAAGCAAGTGGGAAATATTTAAATATGTTCATTGTAACATTTATATTAGTAAATGTCTATGCTATATATTATTAACATTTTATACAATAATACACCCTTTGAAACGAACATAGTATGTAAATTTGTAGCAGCAATGTCTTCTTTCTAAGATTCTGCGAGGGAATGCCCTTAAGAATGTCCTACTAGGAAGTTGAATTAGAATGGAATCAATCAATAAAAAGCAAAAATGTATTGTGTTCCAATGTGTCGTTCACATTCACATGTTAGTTGGGCAATTTCTTTCTGTTCATATGTTAGCATTTGAAAACAGTTAAATAAACTGGATATTTATAAAGAAGTACAATGTTCATAGGTTTTGTTTGTTATAAATTTGCATGACTTGAAGATTTATTGTCCTTTTTGGAGATTAAATAGTCAAAATCACTGCAAAAAAAAACAGTTGAATAATCTCATCTTCTGGAAAATCAATCTCTTCATTGGCCTTAAAACTGTGTAATTCATCTCGTATTAGTGGTGGCAGTGGTGGCAATTTCATGGAATTGAGAGATTGCCTCCATTATGTATAATTTCCCTAAATGCTTCTTTGATGCCTATCTTTCCTTTGATAAAGCCAATTAATGGGTTTCTGGATATTACCACTTAATGAATATGATGTTCTCCTCTTTTCCTTAATACATTTATAAATTTTAGTTGGTCTTGGTTCATTGATTTGTTTATATGATAATTTAAACTTGAATTCTAATGGGGCTTTTGTCAAATTGAGCTGTAATGGAGCTGATTTATTGGGGTCTGGAGAATGAGAGAGCTTACTCATTATAATGAAACTGTTAAGCTGTGTTCCTGTTCCATAAAATTCCTGCTGCGGGAACCTATTGTGCAGGTTAAATTAATCAGTATTAGTTGTTTGGCAGTGGCTGCAATGAGTGAAGATCCAGTCCGTGAGTGGATTCTGTCAGAAGGAAAGGCAACTCAGATAACAAAAATCAGTCCTGTAGGCAGTGGTTGCATCAATCTTGCTAATCATTATGATACTGATGCAGGGTCTTTCTTTGTGAAAACAAACAGGTAAAGGTTATGATAATTTCATATTCAGATTATTCAAATCCTTCTAATATCCATGTTGAAGTAACAAATACATTATGATTTTGAAACATTGGATCAGGAATATTGGACCATTAATGTTTGAGGCAGAGGCTCTTGGTTTAGGTATTAGGTGCCATGTATGAAACCGGATCAATCCGTGTGCCTAAGCCATTTAAGGTGAATGACATTAATTTCGTATATATACCAAATCATTGTTTATGTCAACATAAGCCCATTGTTTGGCAATTAAGCTTGAGTGAACCTGTTACTAAGCATTGTAGGTTGGACCCCTATATACGGGTGGTTCCTACATTATCATGGAATTCATTAAATATGCTTCTTCCAGAGGCAATCAGGTGAGACTGGAAATTTTTCGTTTATATGGTCTTCATGATAACAACTTCTATTTGAATTTTAACCGTTTTTTGGTCCTCAGTCTGTTCTAGGGAGGAAACTTGCTGACATGCATAAAGCTGGAAAATCCGAGGAAGGGTTTGGTTTTGATGTAAATAACACCATTGGTAGGTACAGTATTTTGGATTTTTGACTTATGTTCCTCATCTTCTTACTCTCTCTCTCTCTCTCTCTCACATACACACACACATGCACATGCACACACATTTACAATTTTTTGGAATTCATAAAATAATACTGATTGACTTCTAATAAGATCATATACATACCTTGTAGTACTCCACAGATGAACACTTGATCATCAGATGGGATTCAGTTTTACAGGGAGCATAGATTGGGTTACCAGTTGAAGTTGACGCTAGACCAGTATGGTGATGGAACCATTTATGAAAAAGGTTATCTTGCATTTGAAATTTTATTTCTTCTCATCATATTATTATGATTCTATATCATAGCTTGCTATATACTTGTAGATACATCAATTAACGATAATTTAGTCAATCAATTTAACTCAAAACAAATGTATAATAAGTATATGACATGGCTTACTTCTTTTTCTGGTTCCGTGATTAATATGTTGGAAACTTTCTCCTGTTTGAAGTGACAGACTGACAGTCCCATGGAATTGATACATGTCTTTGTCTTTGGATTTACTGTTGCATTTATAAGTGAAAGCCAACCGTGAGATAGTTGTGGGATTATAAGTCTTCTCAGAGATGAAACCAAGCACTGAGTTGTGGGAAACTTAAATATCTAAATGTAGTGTATGCTATCCAAAGATATAGTATTTTAAGATATGATATCTGACTGCAATATCATTTGTAGCTTACACTATGAATTAAGGTTGACTGTATCTTTTTATATTAATCAGAGATTGTTGCACTATGGCATTTCAGCCTCGTCAAAGCTGATGAGACAAAATTTAGAACTTCAACTACAAATGCCTACTTTTACATTATAATCCTCAAAGCATGGCTCTATTATCAGCTTTTGCAGATTTCACTGAATTTTTTTGAAAATGTATGGCATATGATATTTATTGATCATATTTAGCAGGACAGAGAGTGGTGAAGAGTATGGGACCTCTCTTTGACAATGTGGTGATAGAGCCATGCTTGCTACATGGGACCTGTGGAGTGGAAGTATCAGCTCTGATAAAAATGGCGAGCCTGTTATACTTGACCCAGCATGTTACTGTAAGTCCCAGATAGTTCAGATATATTGTGCCAGGACAAATCATTTTGAAATTAAAAATTGTTAATTTAACCATTGAAAATTAAGCTTTGCTAGTAGTTCTGTGAAGCTGAATTCTTGATACTTTTGGTCTTTGAAGTTAGCTTCTGATATCAATTACTTGTGATGTGGAATCTGAGGATGGGCGTATTCTGCCTGGGTTCACAAAGTGAAGAAATCAAGAATATTTTGGCATGTTTTCCTTAGCTAAAATTTTTTTATACAAGAAGAAAAGGAAAGATGCAACTAAAGCTTCTTCAGAACTGTCTCTTTTTCATTAACACACGGATAAAGTTGAAAGGGATAGGATAGTATATTTTTGCATTTTACTATAATTAAAGTATTTACTGTTTCATTCCACTTGATCTTGTAATGGAAATTGATAATTCAAAGCAGTAAGTGCAATGACACTGCTAATTAAATTTTCGTACAGATGGACATAATGAGGCAGAGTTTGGAATGTTGTGCTGGCTTGGGAGGTATCATCAATCTCTTTGGTTCCGGCTACCGGTCATCTGCCATGTCTATAATAGACGACTATCTATGGATGTTAAATGCGTAGCATTTTGTAGCATTGGGTTTAAAATGATCATGTTTATACACAACAATGTTAACTCCACCTGTATATTTTGCTGCATTGGCATCTATAATTTTTTCATTGGCACTTGCAATTTTTTCTTTTGTTAAATGAAGTGGTAATTCATAGTGATATAAGCTTTCCTGTTTTCTTGGCACTAATGTGTGATTGAACTTCTAGATGGAAAAAAGAAATAATAATATACAAGTTGAAGACATTCTTTTTAAGTGGCTTCAGTTTCAATTTCTTCATATTGTATGATCCCTTTGAAGATGGAAAAAATAGGTGATGTTTTCTTAAAAAAGGTGAAGCAATACGCAAAATATGTTCGTTTGGGTAATGATAGGAAGTTGAGTGTGTATTATTACATTAGGAAAAAGTTCTCTTGTTACTTATCTCTAGATTAAAAAGCAATAACTTTGAAGACATTTTCTGTAGGTTGTAACTAATACTAGTAGTTTCACGAAATTGGTTGGTTCAGTCTAGAGTCTCTAAAATTTGTAATTTAAAGTACATAAATGGTCTCATAGTTTAGGTTGGATAGGTTTTATTAACTCTACCTTCTCCTTTTACTTGCTAGGAATGCAAGAATTCCTTTGTATTTTTGTATAGCATTTAAGTCGAAACCTGGGGGAGAAAAATTAAAAATTTTTGTCGACTCGTCCCTTATCTTATATCTGTTTTGGTTGAAGATTGTACAAGAATGCAGATTTCCGAAGGAAAATTGTTAGTTTTGTTCCACCCAACCGTGCTAGAATTAGTAGCATCCATCATAAAAAAAAGTTTGTAGTCTATTGCCAAATGCCTTGATTTGTATCTATAATCATGGACCATGCTAAAAAGCATACAGGATAGTTTTCCATTCAATCTCTTCAATTTGTAGTTTGCCAAGGACATGCATGGATTACAATTATCTAGAAGCAAGAAAAACGTGTTGTAGGCATTGAATTTACCACATGGAATCAGTAGTAATTGCAAGGGTCAAGAAATATGTTTTTAGGATGGTATGATGTGTATTTTTGCCAGAGGCCCAGAGTGATTATATAAAAATGGGGATACCTGCCTTTGTTTTCAGTATGCTCCTGTTTTCTTTTCTTTTCTTTTTTTCCTTATGCGTTTATTCATGTTGTGTGGTGCATACATTCATGCCTATATCATGAGTCCTATCTAAAAAAAAACACTCTGTGATCCTGCAATTCTTAATATTTTCCTTCGCTGGCAAGTACTTGTGATCTTGCAAATACAGCATTTAGTAGCCACTTATCTTGTGAGTATTGGTTGAATTAATGTCACCTTATTTTATAAATGGTTCAAAGCAACCTCTCTGTCTATGGGTTGAATAAGAGTAATTAATTACTATCTTATGTCTTCACTACACTAACACATTTTTTCCTATACCTTGACACCTTGTTACTGTAGTAAGCTTTTGACACCATAAATCCTGAAATATTTTGATTTCAGGATTTAATCACATGATTCTGTTGGCAAGTAGGATGCTACTATAACTAAATGTGATCACAACATCCACATGCTTGAAGATTCCTTGTGCATATATTATTTTGGCTAGCTCAATGCAATATTTTGGAGAACTTTTGTTAAAAGAATCATTTTATGTCCACTAATATTTAATAAACTAGTTTTTTCTAAACAAAAATTATGCATGATTTAAAGTGGATTTTGCCGGTGCATATGAATATCAGTAGTCGCTTCTAAAAAGATTGCAAGTCTTATGTAGTTATGTTCATAAATTTATTTTTTTTATTTTTTATTTTTTTATGTCAATAGTTAGGGGTAGATGGATTTAAACCCTAGATATCTTCGTTGGAAACTTTAGGAAGTACCAGTTGAGCTTCAAGGCTCTTGGTTGTTTATAATAGTACTTGAGACGACAAAATTTGTGTTATTAAAGCAAACATTTTGCCTTTGAAAATTTATTTAGTGACGCATCAAAATAATATCGTTGCTGCGAAAAGATATTACTAAGACAAAGATGTAGTTGTTAGGGTGAAAGATGGTTACAACGCAGAGCCATTTGTCCATGACAGAGTTGTTACCAAAATTAATTGTTAAGGCGCAAAAACATTTCATAACACGCTTTTCTTGCTTGTTTCATGTTTGTCTCATCGGCATTATTGTTTGGAGAGCAAATTAGGATCTTCTAGATTTTTAAGGTAACTCCATTATAGAGTTTCTAAAATCTTATTCATTCATTTTGAAATGAGTGGATTGGATTTTATCACATCCTCAACATTTTAAATAGATACCAAAATGGTGATAGTCAACGCTTTTTTTAAATGTTGATGATGTAATAAAATTTTATTCACTCATTTTAAAATGAATGGATAGAATTTTAAAAATTCGACCGTAAAGTTACCATAAGAAATCTAGAACGTCTTAATCTAGAAAGGCATGGTCATGCTATCACCTATGTTAATCAGCATTCATCATAAAGGGACAATATCCTCACACATTAAATAACACCTATTGGCTATAGGTTTACTGGTCACAAAGATCAAATTTTCTATATGTGTTATAATAAGTGAGCCTCATTCATTTTAATGAGACCCAAATGACTAGCTTCTTTTTTATTTAATGTTCAAGTGACTAGCTTTGAATGCCACTTCAAGCATAATAATAATAATAATAACAATTAAAATAAATAAATAATAAAAAAAGGAAAGAAAAAAGAATACCACTTCAAGCTTTAGAACTTGCAAACCTTGCAACTAGAAAACCATCTTTTTAAGCTTGAAAATATATCTAGCTTTTAGTTTTATACACTAAAAGAAAAAAACTTTGGGAATTGGTTTAATAAAAAAGAAAAGAAAAAAACTTTGGGAATTAGAGTATTGGGCTTGGAACATACAATTGTAGCTGTCATCCTCCCTTGATCTCCTCCTCGAATTATCATTAGCCAAAAAAACCACATTAAAAGATTAATTTTAATAGTAATTTATTCACCCAAGTGAAATCAGGAACAGAAATGAATGAATCAAAGTCTTATTGTTATTGATGAAACTGAAGATTTAATTATAAAAACACAACTTCAAGCGAATATTAAACAGAATCAGCAACTTTTACACTTCTCCACCAGCTCTAATCAAGTTTCATTGTTGCAATTATAGATCAAATAATTATCAACTTCTCCTTAGGCTTTGAAAATACTTCTGAGTTGGTTGTAAAATCAACTTGATGAATAATGCATCATCTCTTCATGTCCCCTAAATATGAATCCTTTTATCTTAATTTCCCTATTTAAGATACAGATATGATTCACTGGTATGGTGGTATCTCCTGTGTTCATTTATTTAAAGCTAAATCCATTTAGTTGCCCTCTCTCTCTCTCTTGCTGCACAGCAAGTGTAATGCTGAACCCAGCAATCGTTGGGTGGATAATAGCTTTCCTGCATAAGAGGACAGAACCAAACAGGTACTCCATGTACCTTTATACACACTTTTTGATACAGATATCCCTGGAACTAAACAGACTTTAAAAGGCAGTGTATTGTTTGTTGCAGATCTCATAGAACAGAAGTATGAAACAGAATGTCATGATAGACCAAATAGTGAATAGACAAAGATATCCATCAATCAGAGTTTTATTGTAATGCAGGTAAGCAAAAGCAAACCAAATAAAAACATCCACAAATTCAAGTACTTCCTCCAAAGTTCAAACCACTAAATGTAAACTCAAATCTTCATACTCAAATTGAAAAACAAATATTAAGTTTTACACCTGTCTTGCTTGGATTCCATTTTTCACCCAAAGCTTAAGTCATATTTCTGGAAGCTCACTGTTGACATAAATAGCGATGTCAATGTCCATGTACATGGCCTCTTCTCACCCTTGTGGCTCTGAACATTGAAACACATCACTTATATAAGAAGAATTTTCAAGACGCCAGGTCAAAGAAAGAAAGTACATAAAGGTCAATGTGAAGTAGCACTAATATACCTGGACATTAAACTTGTCAATTACCAGAGATCGTCAAGGTCCTCATCAAGGAACATATTATTAGGGTCTTTCGAAAGATCAAATAATTCATCTATTTCTCCTCTTTCAACCCCAAAAATGTCATGTTCTTCTGGCTCCTGCGGTGGTTGTAGTGGTAGAGGTGGTGGCAGATATGGTTGCTGCAGAAATTGTTGTTGTTGCTGCAGCTGTTCTTGTTGTGTGGTATCACTCAGCAATGCCAGGCAATGTGTTGCATCTCCAAAGTCAATATTATCCATACTAAAAGGATCCATGTTCCCGCTGAGGGTCTCTTCACCGTTAGAATTTCCTATCTGACCAAAGCCTGCCAACTCATTGCTGGTGATCCCTCTTCCAACATGACTAGAATTAGGATGAGTAGAATCTAGCTGAGTTGACAGGTGGAGTCAACTGCCCATACATAGGATTTGATAGATCATTACAACTTGAGTCTACATGATCAGGAAAAATTGCAGAACCAGGAAAGGGCATCGACATGTGACTACTTAAATTCCTCTGTAAATCATTTCCAAATTCTGGTTGATATGATGTTGCTGCGGATTGCTTATTTGAAAATTGAAGAAGTCCTTGTAAATTGGATGTTGATGAAGGATGGAATGATGGAAGGCTTGATTCAGTAGATTCTCTATTCATGGTCTTTTGGATTGCATCTTGTTCCCGTTTCAAGGACAGACGATATTTCTGCAATGGTAATATTTATGATAAGTTCTTTTGAGTCACAACTGACACAATTGTGCCATTACCAGATCTGTTTACATCTAAGGAAAAAAATTGGCGTATTGAATAGAGAACCTCTAAAACAAAGGCTGGAATTCAGGAAAATTCAAAATTCACTGTGAAAAAGTAATTGTGCATCACATAAGTTTCATTTGGAAAAATTGGTTTTTTTTTTTTTTTTTTTTCCTTTTTTTTGCTCGGCATGGCAATTTGGGATTCAACTATTACTATTTCTTGCCATATAGGAATCCCAGTTCGTAAGGGTGCCTGTAGATTTTCATAGAGATACCTATTACATCAAGAACAAGCTTTTGAAAAGATTGCACTTCCTTATAAGGTACAAACCTGTAAATGGCTTGAAACATTTCCCTTCTTCAGTCCCGGGACATTCATATGCTGAAGTATCTTCTTTGGATGAGCTCCTAAATCAAGACAGGAATCAGCTACCCAAACTATGAAGAGTAGAGACAGTACTAAATAGGATAAATTTCAACCAACAAACTATAATTAAGAAATGCTTACTGTCAATTCCTAATAATTTGATAGCTTGCAGGAATCTGTTATGTAGCTCATTAGTCCAAATTAGCTTTGGCTTCTTTAGGACTGATGAATCATAATCCTCTTCCTCCTCGTCTTTATCCGTCTCTTCCGGTACTTTTCTTTTGGCCTTTTGGTGGCTTTGCTTCCTTGTATTCTCAAATAATTGACTCTCTGTATCATCATCCGATGCACTCTCCTCAGATGATTCACCTGGAACACTGCTTACTCCATCAGCGGCTATGGTTTTCTCACTATTCTTCATTAATGCAAACTGCCATAGATTTTTTATGTCGTCCAAGGTAATTGGTTTCACAAGGTATAACATAGCACCTTTGAACAGGCTGCCTAACATGGCATTCTCATTATCATCAGCTGACATAACTACATTAGGAATAAAAGACATCGCTGTCAGAGAGAAGAAACCACCCCATCGAGAACATTTTATTGTAAAAGAAACTAGAGAAAAAGCTGAATCTGGAGTGATACTTACTAACAACTGGCAATTTGGAAATTTCTCCCATTCTCTCTAGGAACTCATATTTATCCATGTCAGGCAAATGAGCCTCAGTCAGAACAAGGTTAAGATCATCTTCTTTCTCCCGTACAATCGACAATGCATCAGAGGCTCGTTTAGCAGTCACAACTGGTGGTGAAATTGATTAGGAACATTTAAAAAATAAGTTGGGCAAAAGTACAGTTGTACCCAGAAAACTAAACCATTAAAAAATTGTACATAGGCTGGAAATAAGCTTCGAAAAACAAGAGGTTACAAAGAAGACAGAGAAAAAGACAAGATAAAGAAAGTCTTAAAGTTCTGAGGAACTTGTGGTTGAAATGGTTGTAATTTCCTTGGCAACTAAATTGAGCATATTAGTACTAGAGGATATAATACATATCTGCCTCTCTGAAATGAGAAAATATATGTTTTTTACTTATTTTTAGGAATAAAAGAATAAAAAAGGTAGGAAGGGGCAACCAGAGTGGCTTCCCTACTTGGGCGTGACCATAATAGCATCCTACCCGCTAGATTCGGGCTTGCAAACTGCGGATCTGGTGAGCCATAGCTGTTATCCCAACCCCACAAGGTTACTAGTGGACAATGCGAGGAAAATATATGTTTTCTTTAGACAGTGATGTAACATCTTGATGTTCATCACAATAACAAACAGGAAGCAATGAATATCATTATATTTGCTATACATTTTTCTTTGATTAGTGAATATAGATTGTAAATCATTTGAGAAGAGAGAGAGAGTCATGGAGCATCTAAAACTGATATTACTAAATAAAATATATTTAGAATCTTTAAAAAAAGGGAAGAACAATTATTATATCCTGATTCCTCAAAAAATTAAAATAAATCCCACAAACATATAAAAATAACAACAAAAAGAAAGAATTGTTTTTTCCAATAATAATCTCTACTGATTACCTTTGTAACCAATTCTATGGAGCATTTTTGATATGATGGTGAGACATGTAGAATCACCGTCAACAACCAAAATGCTGACACCTTCAAGAAATAGACTGGAATTTCTGATAGATTCAATTGAGACGGGCTTCTCACTGTTCATGCTGGTTACGCTATAAGACAAGGTGAAACTCAGAGATGAGGAAAGTATTTGGTTTGAGCACAAACAATTACTGTGAGAGAAAGATGCTTATACTACATGCTTATATAGTGTACATTGTGATGCATACTAGTCACTCAAAGGAAGTTACTGTCAAACTTATTTATTTTTACAGTTTGCTAGTGCTCATGCTAGTGCTATTGCGTGGTGGTTATATTGGCCAGCAATTGCAATTATAAACTAGAAACTCATTAGTCAAGCAAGATTTCTTCTGTACAGTAATTTTGCAAAGCGACAAAGTGAAAGAGTTGGTAATTGATTTGAGTACCTGTATCTTTTCAACGCTTTTGAAAAGTTGGGAGAGCACAGTAACATCAAAAAATATATGGCATGTCATTTATCAAAAAGAAAACTGCCAAATATAAAGAGCGAATCAAGTTCAATAATGAGCTTCCATGCAAGAAAATTAAAGAAATTTTAGACATACAACATATATTAAAATACCTTAATAAGGTTACCTTACTTTTTAAGATTTGTTTTGTTTACATATATTAAACTACCATAATAAGGTTACCTTACTTTGAAAGATTTGTTTCAAATTAATATTAAAACCTTGACTTGTTCAACTATAGTTAATTCAGGTTGCTCTTAGTTGTTAGATGTCTCATAGCCTATTTGACTGTCAAAGACTCGATAACCTTATTATTAAATCCAATTTAACCTTCAAAATTCAATCCATGGGGCTCCATACCTAGCATATCAAGGGCCATTGCAAGTTACATAACTCCATGAAATTTTCCAATTTTTACTTTTTAAACTCTGCTGATAAAAACATCATTATTACATACATCAATATCAAACACATATGCTAGGATCTAACATAATCTCAGCATTTATTAATGTTTTCATATTTGGAGCCCAACATATCATAAATTTCTCAAAACAAATTGTTATAATATTCCCGAATATCCCTTGTTAGTTTGTCAGGTGTCAATTTTCGGAACAAGGTGCTGTTCCATTTGTTACTTAATTTGTTTAAATCTAATGGCTGTCTGCATTCCTTTGCATGGTTGAGTTATAAAAACAGATAGATATATAGTAGAGATGGGGGGGATGAATGGAAACGGCTATATTTAATGACCTGGCATGGAGGTAGGAAAAGTCAACTCTCTATATGATTTAAAAAATTTTAAGGGAAAAAGCACCAAAAAAAAAAACCTTTTGGTTTTCCCATAAAACACGGAACCCCTCATGAAGTTTTGAGTGTAACACTTAACTCCTTCATAGTATCAATTTTATGTGTAAACTGTCCATAATATTTTCACTTAAACAGTACCACATGGGGGGTTAAGTGTTACACTCAAAACTTTCAAGAGTTTAAGTGTTACACAATATACAGTTTACACATTACCGCAGGGGGATTAAGTGTTGATTCTCAAAACTTTAGGAGGGTTCCGTGTTTTACTGGGAAACCAGAGGGGGGTTTTGTATATCTTCCCTTTTTAAAAGTATTTCTGATATAGAACAAATAAGTGAGGAAATTCTGCTCCTAAGTAATCAAAATTTTCAACATTTGAATTGAACAACTAATATAGATCTCTCCTCTACAAAAAATTTCAAACAAGGAAAAAGAACAAGTCCATATTGAATGAACTTTTGTAGATGAGGTCATAAAAGTAAAAAACAGAGCTAACTTCATGGCGATTAATCAATCTCAAAGTCCTTCTACATTTGATTTGCTAATTTCTACTACATCAATCGTGATTGATTAGGGCCTGACACAGACACATATCGTAATAAACGAATGCATGTTTGTATGCAGGTACAAATTTTCTTACAGAATAATTAAATCCTGAAACTGATAAAAAAAAATTATCATATTAGGTAAAACATCCACAGATGAAGCCTCACTGCTAAATTCCTCTGTAATTGAGGAATCTCAAAGTACTTCATCTTGGTACTTGATTTTCCAATATACAGAAACTATGATTTATTAAGCATAGAAACTAACAGGCTTAGCAAAAAAATAAATCAGAAAATAAAGAAGCAGATATGTACTTACACAAGAAAAGAAAAGGACAGGTACTTTAATTAGTTGTTTTCCTTAAACTAAAAATAATAATTTATATCTTCTCAAAAATATATATATATATATATATATATATATATATATATATATGTAGAATTTATAGATTGTCACCTGAAAAGTCTCTAGTGCTGAACTACTTCATAGGTCATACGCCACCTTCATGCATGTAATCAAGCAGCTGAGGTGATCTTTGGCATCACAATATCCTTGGCGTTGCTCAGAGTTGAACTGCAGTGGCATCAATTCTGAATGCGGAATCAATATTATCCACCATGGCCGCTCAACTCAATCTATTTAGAACAAAATTTTGGTTGCAACGCAATGCTTGATTTAAAACCAGAAGTTGAAGGTTGAATCCAGCCTATCAGTTGACTTGATTATGATTAGGTTAGATTCAGTTTGGTGGTGTCTGACCTAAATCCTTTTTTTTGATTATGCAATGGTCCTGGCTCAAGGTGAAGACATTGAACAGAGGGATCACCTATTCGCCTTGGGTAAATATCAAACTGAGGATTACATTTTCTCTGGTTACATCAGTACCTTAACCTAGACCCTCTCCATGAAACTGCCCTCTGAGTTGAAACCCCTTAGCTCCCTTGCACCACATGTATCAACAGGAGCTGATAACGAAACTAACCAAAGTTGAATTCCTAACCTCTTGACCAGGTTTTGGAACCTTGAATTGATGACAACCAAGTGGTTGATGGCTCAGGCTGAAAATCCACACATCCAACCCTAGCTTAATAGGATCAATTATCCCAAAGACTTAGCTCTATGGCTATACTTACGCTTCATTTGTTTCTGCAAAAATATTGTTTTGGGGAAAACATTTCTGGGAATTGAAAATGATTTGAAAAACATTTTGTCCTTCGGCTCATAGTAAAAATCATTAATTTTTCGTGTGGGCACATTGGTGGTGATGGGGGCAGATTTGGCAGAAAAAGTGGTGGCAACAAACATGGTGTGGTGGCAGTGGTGGCGACATAAAGTAATGGATGTTGGTGAAGGCAAGGGAATAGTGAAAAATGTTTTCCTCTTCTCCAAAGCAGAAAACAGTTTTCCACCTTTTTTGGGTATTTTTGGTCAACTTTGGAAAATGTTTTTTGTTGGCTAAGATTTTCTGTCGCACCACACCAAAAAAATGTGACTCCCAATAAGAGTGCTCAGCTTTAATGCCAGGATATAAAGGGTTACTGCTTAAACATTGTGATCTTCTAAACTGCTATATCTGAAGGAATATAGAGGATTGAACAGAGTGACACCAAGCACTGCCTGAATTATGTTGCAGAATACTAAAGCAGTTCAAATTGCACAACCTAAAGATGCTCATGGTATTGGTTTCAATGATAGCAGTGTCATTGCATGAAAATTGATGCAATACAGAGCACTTACACTTAGTTCTAGTTCGATCAGATCTAGTTGGAAAAACAAAACATTGACGTTGAGAAGGATAGCAACTTATAAAGAGAAAAAATTTCTTTATACAAACTCAAAAGAAGAAACATTGTCTTGCTTGAGGAAAACATTGTGATCCATCCTACATCATGTAAACCTAATACTTTAATTACAAAAATATACCTCAGCCTAAGCTTTACATCTTAATTCATGAGATCCACTAAAAACAAGCAAGGAATCCTACAGCTTGAAATGTCCTATTTAAACAAAAGGCGGCGTCTAACAGACTTGGAAAGATTTGGATTTGACACTTTCCTCTTCTCTTTTGAGGTCCCGTCACCCTGACCATTGGAAAAACTGGGTAGATCTTCCCCTGGTTTTACCTGAACTTGTACTTTGGTAGAACGGTAGAATTCAGTAATACTTAGTTGGACACCTCTTGAACTTTTTAATTCTAATTTTTCATTTGTCCCTTCAGATCTTAAGCTTGAACTCTTTTTTCGTTTGGATTCTTTTAGTTCCTGCAAAATTTCAAGCACACAGAAATTATGTGGCAGCTCCAAAATTACCAAATAAGTTGATTAGTTCAAACTTCTTCTTTTTTTATTTATTTTCATATATTTGTAAATCCTACAGTTCACCAAACCACATGCAGAAAACCCCAACCAATGAAAAGGGAAAATCTTCATAGCACAGCAAACAACTTCCCTGAAAGATCTCTTTGCCAGCTAACAGCCCTCATTATACAAGGTACCATCACCAACTTCTTGCACACACATCAATATCATTTTTCTTTTTCTTTTTGTTTCTTGTCTTGCCATTCATTAATCTCTACAACCTTGTATAAGCAACAATACTTTCTAGGCATTTAGCTCTCGATTGTCCTACATTTTGTACTGTAAAGCACAATTGTTGCCAGTAAAGCCAATCTCTCATTTTCTTCCTTCAATTTGATAGTGATGCATCTTATTATATTATTTTTCAAAAGAATTTCCTTACCTATATTGCTCTAATTCTACTAAATCTTACATTTAAACTCTCTCCTCTGTGCCCCCCCCGGGGCTGCACCTGCCCCCAAAAGAAGCACCATTTTTCTATTTTCCAACTCAGCACCTTCTTTCACAATCAAACAAATAAATATTATGAAAAATGTCATCTCTATTTTTCTTGGCTATCAATTTTCCCTCTCTTGTTACAACTCCTAGCATGAATAATCCACTATAGACATATTCAATAAACACCAAACCCAACAACTAAATAGAATTCTTGACGTTAATATCCTCATTTAACAATAACTAAGTTACAATTATAACTACGGCAAAATCCATATAAGAGGGGGTAATAAAAAGGGAGATGAAATGGCCAAGATGTAATAAATAAATAAATAAAAGATAACACACCTTTTCATGCAAAAATCTGTTAACTTCTTCTGGAAAAGCAGCTCGAACAATGTCCATATTTTCATCTGTCAAAAGGTAGCAGCTACCCTCATCAACATGAATCTTGGGGCCATCAGACTCTTCCCATAAATCAAGAGAATCATCAACTCCCTCAACATCTTGTTCCGTATCGGACTCCTCGGAAGGGATTGTATGCATAACACTGCCCAGGGCAGGCGCAGCTTTTTTCCATTTGACCACATAGAATTGATGCCCATATCTTGTCTTCACACGCAGGATAGAGTCAAACTCATACTGCCCATATAACAAAGTTTTTACTGGATTTTTTGCCATTTGTCTTAAGAAAATGGTGGACAACATAGGAAGCATCATCCGCCGAATGTAGGATGGCTCCCAAGGTTGATGAAAAGCTATGAAATCAACAAGCATTTCAGTTTTTGGGTTTCCCCATGATATGCAAGGACCATCTTTTTCTGTACAAAAAATAAAAAATCAAGTTATAGAGCATGGCATTATATGATCCAAAAATGTATACAAAATATTAAAAAAAAAAAAAGAAAAAAAAAAAAGCAACACACATTAACACAACATAATTTTGAAATATTGATTTATTTTATAAATAAAAGTATTTTATTCTAAAGGAACTACTCAGTGTGAACAAAGCATGAACACAGAATAGCCAAATAATTTTGAAATATTGATATTATAGTTTTGCTTTTATTTTTTTCCAGGGCCTGAAGGCTGGGCTGAACAACCTAGCCTCAGGGTGGGGAACACTGAAAAGCATTATGAGTAAAGGGCAACCTCCCCCTACCACCAACCCACCCACCCACCCCCCACCTTTTCTCACTCCCACAAAGGAAAAACAGAAGACAACCCAGGAAAATCCTAACTGAAAGCAGACATTGGTTCATTTGGATGGAAATATTTAAAGAGAAGGATTGGCATTTCAGTTTTTTGTTTAAAATAACTTGTGGATTTGAAACGATTAGGTGTAATTAAATCCACAATGTCACAAGTATTTTTGTTAAAGAAAACAACTCAAAACCAAATCCGTAATGTGCTTTTAAAATTCAAATCAAGCAAGTTATACAGTCAATGTTCTTCAAATCCCTTTAAATCCTCAAAACGAAATGCAACGATTGGCTAGTAAACCATACATGAAAATAAGTATCTAATTTTTATATATGGGTAACATTTCTTTTCATGGATTATTTAAGCATCCGAGATTATATTCAGTGCATGCCTTTCAGGAAGTTCATGTCAATATCACTGCACTAATTAACTGATAAGTAATTATTGATTCTTTCTAGCAAAGATTCATAAATCCAAGCAAACAAACGTACCAGTAAAGTAACCATTGGTGTCACATAAATACATTTTAATAATCTCATTATTGGGGAAATTTGACTCCATTGCTATCTTGTTGCAAACTTTTATTCTCCAATTTTCTTTCTTCTTTTGTTCCTTTTCTCTCCGAACCTGCCATTTAAACACCATTAAATGCTTTTAATAAGAACTGAATAAAACACACATTTCACAGAATCAAGAGAAAAGTGATTGCAGCTTTTTTTCTGCAAGTCTACGACAATTCTGAAAAGAATAATAAACTAATGACAATAAGGCCATACCATATCACAGGAGGAGCAATCACATTTAAACCCCTCTGGCTTTTTCATGCAACCCTCACCATTACTAGTACTGCAGTATTCACAAGAAAACTTAAAATGGGCTCTCTTGCTGCCAGGATGTCCACAGAGGGAACAATGAGAACATTTTATCTTTGGTGAGCTCTCACCCGAACCAGGTATAGAATCATCTAAAGATTTTATACCACCTTGAAATAGTGGACTATCTCCCCTACCTATTTCATGTAACCTGCAAGAAAGTATCAATCTCAACATAACATCATAACCAAATATTTGTTTCGAATTTTGAGAAGAACCAACACATCAAACCAGTTAAGAAGCACACCTATTCAATATCTCATCTTCAGTAAAAGCTTGGACAAAACGAAGTGCTGATTCAAGCCCAATCCCTTGCACCCCATTTAAATCATGGTCATTTCCAACCAAAAGAGAGATGGCTATCAAGTGTTTTCTCTTCAACCCAAGACCAGCTTCAATATCTGACATATGGTAGCATTCAAATGGTTCCTGCATACAATGAGATTCTCACACTCGCCAAAAAAGATGCTATTGCAAGACATATTTTTTAGTAGGTTTCAAATGTGTGGAAAGAAAGAATGGAAATGCAGTGTCAAATCTATGTAAACAACAAAAACTATACTGCCAAGCTCAAAAAGTTAAAAGATGGAACATCAACTGAAAGATGCATGTCAATTTCCACATTAAAAAGTAATTGATGTAAATCAACTGATAGGAGCACAAAGAATCCTTGAACTACAAATAATACATAGATGTAATTTCCATATAAAAAAGTAATTGGATGGAAATTCAAAATTGAACTTAATGCTCAAAAGGGGCACAAACCCTACTAACACACTTGTACTTACTTTGGAATTGGGCCGAACACATTTTATCACACATGTAGCCCCAAAGAGGAATGCATCACTGTCAGCTGTGATGCATGCATCTACATAACCTTCACTGTCCAACTGTGCACACAGTGCTTCAGCCTCTCCTTTTGCTTTTACTACAGGCATCCCAAATAGCTCAAGCAGTTCCTATCAAGACACTATTAGTAAATGACTGGATAACGTTTCAAAAGTATCACCAACAAATCAAAAGAAACTGAGCAACAACCATCTGGCAGGTAGTAGAAAGAGTTCTCCACATAAGATATAAAATAAATTGATGCCAAGAAGAGCTAAACTGATCTCACACTTTGATTCACATGAAGTCGCAAATGAAGCAAAACAAGGATGAAAGGTTGTTTATTGTAGTATGCGACCAAATGATAAGCAAAGGACACTGATTGATTACTCACAATCTCGCTGAAATCTTACACTGGTTATCCCTGCATTACTATAGCAAAATGGGCAATACCCCCCCTCCCCCCCCCAAAAAAAAAAAAAAAAAAAACGCAAGGAAGAAGAGGGAGAGGGCACAAATGTGACATATGATTGAATCTTATCTAGGCTTTATAAGTGCATAAGGTACCTTGGGAGTTAGAGTACTTCTTTTTGGGTGGGCTTGAGGTTTACACATATAATCTACTCCTCCCATTCTCCTTAATTACCTAACAAATGAAACCTTTAAAATCCCTAGTGAGCTTTGTTCTACATTGCTAAGGAGGGCATTGGATGTTGGCTTTATAAGTGCCTAAGCTATCTTGGGAGTTAGAATACTCCTTTTGGGGTGGGCTTGGGGCTTACACCTATAAGGCTTTCATCTACTCCTCTCTTTCTGCTTACTTAGCAAAAAAATAATAATAATCTTATCTGTATCTCTCCCCTAGTTCACACAAGCGTTCTTCAGGACATTAAAATATAAACATTACATAAAATAAAATCATTAAACATTTTAAGCTCATTTTGCTTCCCCAATTCCTCAGCAAGCAAATGGAGAATTATCACTAAAACAATACAGATTGATGCACAAAACAGCAAGACCAGAATTCCAACACATTTATAAGTTGGACGGCAACCATGATAAAAGAGACAACCCACCACACACTCTTGAACACATTTTGAAAATGCTCTGTTCCTCTCAACCGAAACACCCTCTTCAGCCACAGGCAAATCTGACAACTCAATGCCAGAAGCGCGAAAGAATCTTGCAATCCTTGCCTGCGATTTCAGTGGCGATGGAGTTCCATCAATGACAAAGACTGGAAACGCTCCAAACTGTAAAAATCTAAATGCCATTATTATAAAAAATAATAATAATAATAAATAAATTAATTAATTAATTAAAGATTATAACAATGCTTCATTGGTTGCTAATAAAAAAAGGGAAGGCAAAACAAAGTTATTATTTTTAATGTTGGATCTTTCATTGTTAGAAACATAAAAGAATGACCCTCCACTTTACTATACCTGAAATAATCAATCAGCTAATGTAGGTTGAAAGCTAATGTAGAATATCACACCTTCTTTTTCTTTGCTTGGTAATTTACTCATGCAAACAAAGAGACCTGAACCCCCGACCTCACCCACCACCCCAACTTCTATGGTGTGGAGCTCCCATTTGGCCCAAAGACCATTAGCAACATAAAACGTCACACTCACTAACATGGATCTATTTCATTGAGCGAGGTTTTATGGAGCTGACCCCTATAAGTAGGACTAATGCTTAGCCATAATTCACAACCTCAAAACACAAATAGCAGACAAAAAAACCAAATTTTACTTTCACATTTGTATTATTCTCTTTTCTACACAGCCAAATAAAAAAATTAAATAAAATAAGACAATATAAGCCACAAGGAACAAAATTAAGTCTTTCAAACAAAAAATAAATATACTTTTTCAAGAAAAGAAAAAAAATGGCCAAAAGGATCTCTGTAAAACGCATAGTAAACCAAACCGTACACCACAGAGCCCAAAATCTTAATTTTTCTTGGCAACCAAACATGAAAGGAAAAGAAGTGAACCTTGGAGAAAAGATTGATGGTACGGAAGAAAGTGAGCCTGAGGTGTGGGTTTCTGACACGGGCCTTGATAGCGGTCTCGTGCTGTACAATCCAGTAGGAGAGGTCCACAGCGACCCGTTTGTTCCTCAAGAAATCTGGGCCTTCGGGTCGGGCATAGGGTTTTAGCAAGTCCCAGAAATTGCCACCAACACCCATTAGTATTACTTTTCGAAACTACGAACTGGGTTTAAGAGAATATAGCCAAAGGGACTCAGATTGCGAAAGCAGTAGCTGAAGGGTGCAGCAATTTAGGTTTCATTGTTTCAGAGAAGAAGAAGAAGATGAAGAAGAAAGTAGTTAGAGTAGGAAGGAGAAGAGGCGCCGTTCGGTTTTTGTGCCGTTGCGTGATTTAACGGGTCAAAAATATTGAGAGTATTGGGCTATGTTTTTGGGGTCCAAATGATGCAAGTGTTTCAGCTCTTGAGCCCTGCCCATTGAATTTGAAATAGGGTTAGAAAGATTATTAAAGCCCATATTGGTGAGAGTTTGTAATGTTTAGTACCCAAAAAATAAAAAGATAAATGGTGGAAATATTGATGATTGCAGGATCCTTGAGACTTGTGAGAGTCTATGCAACTGTGAAGATTTTTATTTTTATTTTTATTTTTATTTAATAACATATAGGATGTCATATTATTTAAAATTTTAAATGACATAACACTAGATATGTCTTTAAATTTATAATATTTTGTTGGAATTATGAAAGAAATCAATTTCAAATGGAGAAGATCTTTTTTTTTATTCGAGTATAAAGAGTTTGGAAATCAAGAGGATTTTGTTGTGTTTTTGAATTATGAGAATATTAAATTCGTGAATTATATGAGATTTGGATATGTTTGTAACTTTGTACATCAACATGTGAGGAGATATGAAAAAGAAAGAAAATTCACTAGTATTGATTAGGGAAGTTACTCAATGGCCAAAAAAGGAGAAAGTAACAATTGTTTTGAAAATACCACCTACACAAGTTTATTACGCCCATTTTTGTACACAAAAATGATATACAGTGTATTCCCATACCATGACTTGAGTAAAACAATGATGGATTCCCACAGGGATACATCATAAAAGGTAATATCATAGATGGCGGATTAAATATGGGCAAATCTAGACTGGGCTGATATCTGAGTGGGCCCAAAGTAATAGAGTAAACGAACTGGACCAGATCGAAGTTATCACTGGCTAGGCAGTAAAGCCTGGTACACCATTTACTCGTATTACAAGCTTGGGTTTGAGTCTCATTTACCCAATTATCTACTTTTAGACAAGTCAAGATTTCAAGATTCCCTTATGCAAGATTTGTTTCAAAGGTGCTCAAATCAGAAGACAATTTCACAGTGACAAGGCAAAGTTCATATGCAAGACCAGAGACATTTCACAAGCTAGCCAAGATTATCTTCAGTACAAAAGCAAAAGCAAGTTTCAATATGTTCGTTCAAATCTTCAAGATATTCCTGACAAAGCTTTCTTTTTTACTCCTTTTGACAAGTTCAAAGTTTAAAGACAAATTTACTTTCGACGCGTGCAAGTTCAGACAAATGGACAATATACAAAGGTTCACTCAATAATGACCGATGAGATCATAAATGTTGAAGGGGATTCATTCACAATTATCCAAATCCACAACAACAACATCAAAAAGAAAAGGAAAAAGAAGACACCCAAATCCCCCAATCAATTAATTTGATCAACTTTTTTTTGTATTTTTACAAATTCTCCTGTTGTATACTTATAAATTTGTTTATTTGGTCAACAGACCGCCACATGCAGATTTTGTAAATAAAGGTCATAAATGTTGCAGGGGTCACTCACAATTATCCACACTCAAATCCACCAATCAAAACTCAATAAAAGTGGTTCACTTGATCGAGGAAGCAAAAACTATCTTGTGAAGCTTTGGATGGTGAAATATATGCAGTACATACATATTACATGTGACTATGTGAGCAGCAAAGGCAGTCCACCTGTTAGCAAGACTTGCAGAATATGTGGAGGACTTCACGGTTTGGATTGAAGAAGCACCCATTTCCTTGTAAACCGAGTTAATCCAGATGTAATGAAGAAGACAACATAAGTGTGGTTATATATATATGATCACATGCGTTGATAAATACGCCAAATGATTTGGACCTTGTTCAATATTTCGGATTTCTCTACTGAACCGTATCCTTAAATCTGTTATTGACAGTTGTCTACATGCCAATGCTAATTATCAGCCAATCAAAAGCAATTATGTGTTAATTATCCTATAATCAACTAGCCAGTGTAGGCTGTAGCCACTGATATTTTCCTGAACAGGAAATTAGTAAGCCAATAATATAATCATATCTATGATCTATAATGCTTAAGTAATTGTTTGTGTAGTTTGTAACAGAAATAGAAATCTCTGAACGTAGGGATTCCATGTCTCCATCACTTGCAAATCACTACAACATCGGATACCTTCTACCAATGGGGTCCACGTATCGCTGAAAATAGCACCTTTCACTTGTTACAAAGTTAATCAAAATTGGCCACGTGCAATGCCCTCGGTGACCTGGCAAGGAGCTACTGGACAAACTGAAAAATTGAGAGAATCTTGGGAGTTCATGTACTAATACTATCTAATTGATTGCAAGCTCGCTACTCGTACAGCACAATCAAAACGGACCCCATCAGTTGTTGATGATCAATGGGGTACAATTGAAAATAGAATATGAAAAAGGAAGGACCTCATCCAAATATGCAATGCAAGTCAATCTCTATAATATTAAAGACCAATCAGAGGACACCTTCCGATTTTATATTCTCAAGTGCTTAATTACATAGCAAAATGAGTAAAATGCGAGTATTTTTTATTTTATTTTTATATATTGTAAAGAGACATGATTTGAAATGGGCTACCCAAAGAAAAGTTATGACAACCGAAATTCGTAAGTAGGAAAATATTTTTCAAATTATTGACATTTTTATTTTTCTTTTTATATAAATCCATAATTACAACTATGAGATGTAGGAAATTTACATTATTTGAAACTACTTGAACTGGCCTTTTTAATAGATTAATAGAATCTCTCATTTTTCATCATGATTTTGTAATTTTATTCAAAAAAAAGTTTGAAATTAGCAAATATGATAACATAAAATCTTAGTGCACAGAATATATATTCTAATAACTTCCCAAATCAATATTGTACTAACAATGCAACTACTTCCAACAATTATACCATATATGTTTGGATATAGACCCACACCTAGGCCCTAGCTAACATCATTCAATTACAACTGAAGGATAAAATATATATGGGTCACAAAATCAAATAGCAGGACAGGGTACGCTTCAAATAAATGCATGTGATCACTGATGAGAGTTAAGAGTAGTACTAGGGAGTACTCAAAGTCATTTTCCCCGTACGACATGTTTTCTTACTTGTTAGTCCAAATACCAGAAAGACATACAATACATTAATCTCCACATCTTACGCTTCCTGTATTAAAAAAACCAGTAAATAGAAGCATCCACGCTTCTACACTACTTTGTCATTTTCCATGGCTTTCTCACCCGCATGAGCTATACCTTCAATTCTTACCTGGAGATCTCCACCTGGAAGCTACCTCTCCCTTTCTTCTTCTTCAGCTTCTTCACCCTTTAAATTCACATCACTCATCTCACTCTCACTCCCACTTCCCAAACCTCTCCCACTTCCTTTTTAGTTCATACTACATTGTTGAACCACGTAAAAACACATTCTTTACTATGGCTTCAATAAGTAGTATTTCGTATTCAAAGACCAACGTGCAACATACAAAGCCTTGTCCAATTGATGGTATTATTAGGCCTAGAATGCTTAAAGATTTCCTCAATGACATTTCACATTCATGCTCTTCCACCGGATTCAAATCACTCCCTAGACATTCCAATTCACAATTTTTCACTAACAATAAGTTACTTAGAGGCCGGTCAAAAGCTGCATCAACAACAATTTCAGCCTTCCAAGCCATGATCAACGCCGTTAAGAAATCCCCTTCAATTTTGCCAAGAAGCCTTTCAAGGAGACTATCAAGAAAGAAACAAAACACAACAAGTGAAGTCCAAATTACAGTCAGAATCAAAGACATCATACGGTGGACATCGTTCCGGGACTCAGTAGAGGAGAAATCTCAGCCCATGGATTTCTCTTCCTCACCTCATCACTGCACCACAACAACCATTACTACTACGACTAGTCGTAGTAGCAGCAATGGCTCAAGTTGGTGTGAAAGTGATTTTACCTCGGAGTATTTACCGTCCTCCTGGGGCAGTAATTCGCAGGAGGACGTTGAACAACCCGAGGTTCAAGTGGATAAAAAACATTATTTACCACGTGTCGGTGAGGATTGCCTAGAAACGACAACAGGGACAGAAACTTATGCTGATGTGGGACACAGGGTAAGTAATTATTTAGTGCATCGCATCTATTTTTATATTGTTTGTGTCTCCTGTGAGGGTTCCTTGGATGATTAAGTTAAAGTTTAATTTTAGTTTATTGCCTGGTCATTGTGTTTGTTTTTCTTATTGAGATTCGGTTGACTTAATCTGTGCTCTAATATGGTTTTTGGTTGCTTATAATGTAATGTGTATATATTTTAGTAAAGTTGGTTTTGTCTCATTGTGACAGTTGCACACACATTTGTTTTTATCACATCAGACAAAAGAGTAGTTACGAGGAACTCAGGAAGTTAATTTTTACAATTAATACTATTATTATATTTTATTAGATTAGACCCTTTAATTTCAGTGTAATATTTATCGGATTCTTAGTTTAATTATATTGTTTATATCTTCCACTTGCACAAGACTACACAGTTTAAAACTTCAAATAGCTGGAGATTTATATGTTCGTAAGTCCTATTTTACCTTACAACATCAACTTGAATCTTAATGTATAATTTGTAGATAATGAATAGTATCATACTTCCAATTGTTATAATTTGATGTCAAAAGCATAAACATAAATGGCGACATCCATCTTATTTACCAAAATAAAAATAAAAATGGCTACATCCTTAATGTCATTACTGCTTAAGTATCGTAGTTTGTTTAAAAAATAGGTCATTAGAATCTTTTGTCTTTATATATATATATATATATATATATATATATATATAGAGAGAGAGAGAGAGAGAGAGAGAGAGAGAGAGAGAGAGAGAGAGAGAGAGAGAGAGAGAGAGAGAGAAGAATCCTTTTCAGTAACATATTCAACTAGGCACCAAATTATGACATAATTACTTGAATATCAATTTCCGCTTATGGGTAATGTCACTGAAGTATAAGAACTTTTGGTCCACTTGAATATTATTTTGGTATTTATGTTTATGAGGGATATCAATCTAAATTTTTTTATGCCAAAAATGTGTGTCAAAACTTGTATTTTTTTGTTGTTGTTGTTGTTGTTGATAATTCGATAATAAAACAACATTTATAATTGCTTCGCACGTACTTCATGCTACGTGACCAAATGGAAGGCAATGTTGAGAAATTGTCTATGCTAAAAATAACTTGATCAAAATTATAAGGCAAATATAATTTAAATATTTTGACTATCAAATTTTCCAAATTTATAATTTAATAGGAAGATGCTTATTGCTTAAAAGGATCTTTTTAATAAAATTTTCCCAAGGCCCCATATCTCTTTATGTAGTATTCAGTATGGTGCATAAATACCATTCTAGTGGTTATTAATTTGTACTGATTTTGATTAGCCTAATGAAATCTACAGGGAGAATTATGGTGCCATGAGAAAGAACAGCAAAGCCCAGTTTCAGTGCTTGATTTTGAAGTTGGAGAGGATGCAGAGCCATTCTTGTCTTTTACTAGAAGCCTTGCCAATGTGGAGAGTATGTTCCCCTCTTTCCCTCATCAATTTTTGGTTACACAAGTCTTCATCCACTATAGCTAGTAATAGGGGCCTCAATTATTGGTTTTTTTTTTTTTACCCCATTTTGGGGGATCGAACCTGGACGTCTCCCTTGGGAGACGCCAGAAATTACCACCAGGCCACAAGGCCTGGCTTGCCTCAATTATTGGTTTTTGTTTTTACTTTTGTGTGTTTGTGTATGTGAGACTTAGGTTTATATTAAGATATTACCATAAAATGCATGTGTAGCCCTTAGATTATAGTAAGATATTATCATAAATAAGTCGATTATGATTATGTAATATCATGTGATTTTAGGGTTACCATATATAGTTTTCGATATAGCCATTAAGAATTTTCCGCTCTATGAGACTTAGGTTTATATTAAGATATTACCATAAATGTGTACCCCTTAGATTATATTAAGATATTATCATAAATAAGCAGATCATGGTTATGTAATATCATGAATTACTGTGATTTTAGGGTTACCATATATAGTATTCAATATAGTGGCTAAAGATTTTCTGCTTTAATTGTAGGTCGTCAAGTTGAACCACGTTAATTTTATTGTTTATGCCCTCTTTTTATCTTATCGCACCATAATTCTCCCTATAGATTTCATTAGGCTAATCAAGATCTCAATTGTTTTCTTTTTTCTTTTTATTTTAACATGATATTAGAGCCACAATTAATTTCTTTTCCTTATTAACCTTTGTTAGAACTTTAATTTACTATCAACATCAAAGCCTACACTCGAGATCTAGATCAATAGGGCTTTCATCTATACATAGACTCCTTAGATCTGCATTTGGGTCCTCTTAGAATCGTCGTTTCCCCTACTTGTGCTCTCATGCTTGAATTTTTTATGTCATTATGTCGAGCTTTTGTATTCAAGTGTCTTCTTGGTGTCTCTTCTTTACCTAAACAACACACAAAACCCTATTTGAGACCGCTCCTACACATCCCCCACAAGACAAAGTTTTTCACATGCATAATTCATTTCATGGGTTTCTTCTGCTTTGACAATGATCTTTTTATGAGGCAGTTCTTAGCGGTTCCTAATATATTTGACAAGCATTAAAGACCTTCCTTGCATTGAAGATTTTCTTTCCAAACTCAAATTTTTTCTTGAGTTTGAGGAAGATTTTAGAATATATATATACCATAATTGTGTAGATTATGGTTTTATAGAAAACCATGAGCTACTGTGGTTTTAGGGTTACCATATTATGTCTAATGTATTCCTATATATACCCTAAATTGGGTTCATTGTAAAAAAATAATTCAATATATCAAAGAATCAGTTTCTAGGACTTTTCATTGTGGACGTAAGCCATTAGGCCAAATCACGTTAATTCTCTTGTTTCCTATCTCTCTTTCTCTTTACATAATTTTATTTTCCTCTTTCTTTGTTAATACTTTCTCTCTTTTGGGTAATGTTAGAATAGAAAAAACGGGTCAGTTATCCTAATTGTTCTCAAAGTACGATGCTTTTCTTAAAATTTTGTGTCTGTTTGTGGATTTGTAATCTCTTCAATGTGGAAGTATGCAACTTATAAGTGGGCATAAACAACATTCCTTACCTAACAATATTGCATAACGGCATAATTATACATAGAGTGATGTTAGGAATATTATAAATTTTACTACATAAATATCACACATTGATGTGCCAATTTTTAAACACACAACAAAAAAACAATTAAAAATTTTATTTTTTGTAATGTTTATATAACATTAATCACATTCATTATCACGTTAATTTATATGTGTTTATAGTAAAGTACTTTTGGCATTTTCACTGTATAATATATATGTCATGAGAATAAAATGCTAACAATCCATGGTTTTCTAACAGGGACAAGACAAAACCTTATGCAAAAGATCCAGCACTTTGAGAATCTGGCTAAACTGGAGCCTTTCAACCTGGAGGAATGGATGTCAATGGAAGAAAATACCAAATTCGAAGAAGAAGAAGAACTAAATGAATTTGAAATGAAGGCAAGGGAGCTGTTGACTCATGTCAAAACAACAAGTACAGTAGATATTGGCAAGGCCGAAGTGGAACAATTAATATTGGATTTCTTTAGGGATGAGTTAAGTACAAAGAGATGTAAAAGTAAGAAGGCTGATGATGAGTTTGATTGCGAGATGGTGAGCATGGCAAAAGCGTGGGTGAGCGGGAAATATAATGGAGTACATGATTGGGGAATAAAGCATAAGAAGGAGGCTTATGTTAGTGACATGGATAGGAGAGAGAGTTGGAGCAACTTTGAGGAGGAGCAAAAGCAGCTAGCTTCGGAAATTGAGACTGGGGTTCTTGGGGGTTTGTTGGATGAGGTTCTGGTTGATCTCTTCTTACATTGAGAGAAAGAGTAAATTTGTGCCGGAAGAAAATTTTACCTTTGCTACTCAACCAGACATGATGGTGTGGGCAGTAAAAATGGCTTCAGGTTCAAATTTGCACTCAACATGGTTTTGGTGAAGTGGTCATGTCCAGGTATAAGATTACCAATATTGCTGTGATGACTGGCTATAAAGGAGAGAAATGTGGCAATAGATTTAATATCAATTGGTCTTTGTGGCTAAGATCAGGAGATAATATTGGAACAAGTAAATGCTCTAGTATTGGCTTTTAACTTTTAAGTCAATACAGGTTGCTGCTTAGAGCATTTCAATTTTGGCATGTAAGGATGGGAGAAGAAATTCTTGTAGTTGTAGGGCATTACTCATGCCCATTTTTCTAGCTTCCCTACAGCATCCAACATTTTGCTAACAAGAGAGCTTTTTTATTGTAGCGAGATGAAGCTTAACATTTGTATAATAAATAAGAACAACATTTTTTTTCTTCTTCTTCTTTTTTTGATGATCCTACAGCCTTACTTCCATTCAGAATTATATCATATGTACCTTATATTTCAAAATAAAAAAATGCACGAGTAGCATTTATTTTGATGAATACGTAATTTAGTAAAAACCAACAAACCTGAACTGATAACAACCTATTAAAATCACAACAAGCTTAAACTCATGAGTTAACATTAGATTTAGATATATACAACAAAAACAGAACAAACTCATAACAAGCAAGTAATATCCAAACAGAACTACTACTAAACTAATACATTAAACATCAGAGAGTTCTGTTTTGAATGGAATTCTTAATACCCTTGCAGCTAAATAGACAACCCATGTCTGACATCAAATTTGATTGCCTCTCGGAGCTCAACTTCTAATTTAATCTTCCCCATGAACTTGCAGGCTATCAATCACTAGGATAAACCCTGAAGAGATAACTCAACTAGTCCGGCCTTGGATGTACTCCTCAATGGTCACTAGTTCGAGTCCCTTCAGGGCCACCTATCCAAGACAAAACTTTGCACCTATCGTGCTACACGTGCTAGTAGGGTGTTGCGTGTCTTTTGGGATTAGTTGAGGTGTGCGTATCTACGAAATACTGGTCCGGACACTCAAGATTATCAAAAAAAAAAAAATTCCCTGGGATAAAAGTATTATATTCCATTATTTGTGTTTCACTATATAATTCACCAATTTCAATATATCACGTGTCTATTATTATTATTTTTTTTCTAAGGAAAGATAAAAAAACATGAATGGGTTGTGATTGATGAAATATACAGTGTAACACTAAAACACTAAAAATGTGATATTTTCAATAATATTTGCATTATGGACTGGAATATGGGCCTTCATGGAACGTTATCCTTCAAGAAGTTGTAACAAAGGTTCACGTAGCCCTTTGGATTGGGCATCAACCTTTATGGAAAAGTAGTGGCCTGAGGCTAATTAAGCCCATAAGGCCATAACAGTTTCATATCCAGCCCTTTACCGAGGAAACATTCTTTTCACGATTTCGCCTTCTAAAATTAGGAAATAAAACATAGGTTGTGAGGAAAATGTAAATCATATTGTCAGTGACAGTGAGAGATATTTGGAGAGTTATCCAAGTAGAGACAATGATATACATATTAAGAAATTCACTTCAATCCAAATGTTTAAACCTTTGAGTCTAAATGGGCACGTCAACAACTCATCTTTTAAGTGTTTTCCTTTGATGTAGGATTCAGCACTTACTCATGTGACATGTACTCTCATACTCACGACAAATATCTGAAAAAAATCTACTTGTTTCGGGGTGAGTATAGGTTGGATTTAGGATATTTTTCAATTCAATCTCTGATCTAATTATTACGTTGAGAAATCTCCAATCCAACCCAAACTCATGGTATTTCTAAAAACCAAATCATTGTGTTGGGTTGGGTCATCACTCATCTGGGATAATTTTGTCAAATTGTGTTTTTATACGACTATTTAATATCGTTATTTAATAAATCATTATAGTTTACACAATTGGACCAAATATTTTAATTACATCAAAACTAGGTCTCAAAATATTAAAATAAATCAAACTAGCAAATTTAAACTAAATCCTAAAAGCCAAAATAAACTATACTAAAAAATTTTAAATATATAAACTTTATTAAATTATTAATAGTATGGGTTGGGTTGGATTAGATTGAATTACTTGGGTTGAATTTTTTTTCAATCTGACTTAACCAAAGATTCAAAAATAGATATAATCTCCCGACCCAACTCATCAACCTACAAAAACTCTAATATTAATCTTAACTAGTCGCAAACCTGTGCGATGCACAGAAAATGAATTAAAATTAAATCTAAAAAATTATTGATCTAACTATGATTTTTATTATCTTTTATATTTTATCTAAATATGAAAATTGATAATTATTAAAAGACATTTATTATTATTGTGTTTATATATAAAATATATTATAGATATATATATATTATAGTATTAGCATTTATTATGATTGTGTTTATATATATGGAATAATATATTATTTCTATTAAAGAAAATATAATATGTCAAGATTCTAATGAGATGTTTAATTATAGAATAAAATTTAAATTCAATTAAAAATATATATATATATAAAAAATAATGAGGTGTAAAATTGTGAGAACTCAGAAGCTTATATGACGTAATATTATGAGGTCAACCAAAAGTCAAAAAACTTTGGTTTTACATTATAGTATAGATTGATAATTAAGCCACCTACATGTGCTACATCAACTTCAAGGTTATCTTGGTGCATAATCAAAGTTTCCAACTTACAACATGTGACAAGTGCTAAGCTTAATCCTTAAGACCTTCGGAAATCAGGCTCAATTTATAAAATCATTGAATTTACTTTATATGTGTACGTATATTCCAATCTTATTTTTCTAATTACAAAATTTTAGACCTAAATTATTTGCGTCCTTCCTGCCATGCTATAGTCCTACGCCACCCATGCAAAGGCCAAACCGACATATATTACGAGCGCACTCCATTGTAGATAGGTTTTGGACGACCACAATAATCTTGACCAAATACAATATGATCCAAGTGCACAAATGCTATACAACTGAGCCATGCATGCGGTCCATGTATTCCGGAGGACGTCATGTTACATAGGAATTCTTGTTTGTGTGTGAAGTTTGATTACACTTTATGTACACCCAAGGGCGGATCTAGGAATTTCTTTGAGGGTGGGCACTTTTTTATCTAAAATTTTAATAGAATAATATGTATATATATATACATATCGTTTGATAAATAATATATTTATTAACACAAAAAAATTCCAAAAAACGAAGGGTACATGAGCTATATTTTGAAACTGTTGCATGATAACCGAAGTTTTAGTAATTAAAAGTTAAATTTTATATTCAATATTATTAAATTATAAATAAAATTAAATCTTGATTCTATTATTAGTTTCTTTTTCTTTTTCATTTTCATGAGAGTTGATTAATTAATAAATCGTATAATTATATAAATGATTTATGTTAACGGACTTTCTAGTCTTCTGAAACAAACCAATATAATGAGATAAAATTTTTTTTTCCCCCTCTGATTAGTTTTCGCTTGTTGAATGACCCGAACATTACGTTCTTCCTTCTAACTGTTATTCTTTGGGCTTGCAGCTTGCGATTGTATTACATAACAAAAGAAATAAGATATCAAAGGAGCCTGATTTCCTTGTGGGCAATTGACTCAGTCAAATTTTTCTTTCCTCAATATATACTTGGAAATTTTTATTTTATTTTATGAGTTGGGTAATCTATTTCTTTAAAATTTGAGGGTGGGCTTTAGAATTTTTTCTTTCCCAAAATTTTATATACTTTTCTATGAGGGTGGGCACGTGCCCACCCTGGTGTAGATCCGCCAGTGTGTATACACGTAGGTCAATAGTGAGAGTTGATTAATTAATAAAATAATTATAAAATGATTTTGTTAACACTTTAGTATAACGGTTACTAAATGCTTATAATTTATGAGAAGTAACAAATTTTTAATATTAAAATAATAAATGACTAATACCCAGCGTTCCGTAAATACACGCACCTCGACTAATCCCAGGAGGACATGCAACCTGAGGGGACTCGAACTAGTGACTATTGGGAAGCACAGCCAAAGACCGGACCAATTGAGTTACCACACAGGGTTTCTAAAATACCTTTAAAAGCTATTTTTGTATTATTTTAATTAATATTAAAATTTCACTACTTCTTATAATAAGGAAGAATTAAACCGAACGTTTTTTTAATTATTGTCCTAAGGACACCCGTTAACCGGACCAATTATAAAAAACTTGTATTAATATAGGACAAAAAAGTGACGGTACTCGGAGATTTTAAATCAAAAACATAAAGGAGTGATCCTTTTAAATTTGAGTTTTTTTTTTCTTCCTATGAACCTGAAATTTTCCAAGGGAAATCTATTTTAAGAAGGAAAAAAAATACTAAGCCATCGTTTCGTTTCTTTTGTTTTGTCCATTCATTGTGGTAGTTGGGAAAAGATTACCATTTCTCTTTAATTAGATCTAGTAGTTTATACTTTTAAATATCTAAAAGGATAGTTGCACGTACAATTATTAGAAAGGGTAAAACTTAGATACAGTTCTTTAGGTTAAGTACATTAGGTTCTTAGTTGAATTCAAATACATTGAATTTAAATATTCTTGAAAAATATAACATTGTTTATGTTTCATTGGTTAATGTCACCATATGTTTTAATTCAATTGGAAGACCTAATGTACCTAATATACGGTATACGTTTGCAACTTACAAGAGATCATGAATTTCTCGTATGGCTAATTGCAGACTCAAATGTCAAAATCTAGCTTTCAATGAGAACAATTACGTGAGGAGGCCAATGCTAACCTTTCAAGCAACATTTTTCTTTTTTTTTGATAAACCTTTCAAGCAACATTTTGTAGTCAACCCAGGGATTTATAATCACAAAACGGAGTGTAACTGTCTTACAAGTCTTAAGTCTTTAATTACTATTATAAATTGAGCCTAGTATCTATCCTAGCCTACGGCATTGAAAAATATATACTTAATTAGCTAAGCAATTGGAACAATTTGTTGGGTCCATCGAATAACTAATTCTAAGTACGCTCATTTTTCGTGCCACTATTTTCCATCAAGGAAGAAGAAATTCTGTACCTGTACAATTTTGTGCAAAACTCTTTTCCCAATACATACCAATCCTGCATGCGTGTGATCAGCGAGTGGTGTAGGCCCTTTTGGGATCTGAGTTTGTGATAGTTAATTATGGAGTGATAAAGGGGTCTAGGTCAAATTATATATGTTATTCTATTAATCACTTATTCTTGTTATTATTATTATTCAATATGTAACTTTATTATTTAACTAAGCGTAAATATTCCAACAAATATATGTGCCCCAATTAAAAATAGAACCCCAATCAGATATCATGCCAGCCCTTAATGCTATAACGGTCCAAACTAGAATATTATAGATGTGCTTAATGTTCAAACTAGTCATAAATGAATGCATGCCATGAAATATTGATTTTTCCATCTGATTCATAAATTTTGTGTCCTATTTTTGCGTCATGCACATGCACAACTTTGCTTACAAATCTGAATTCACAAAATTTTGCCAATAGGTTTGCTAACTTGAGTCTCAAGAGCACCAATGATTCTCGTGCGTAAAATGAAACTTGGCATGGCGGAGGATCCAAGAAAGGACCACTTCGCTCTTTGGGACCAAAAATGAAAGGACCACTTAGCTCACATGGACTATGGATATATACACTAGACATGAATGGAAGTGAATAATAGTATAATAAGTAATAGATATTCCTATTATCAGGGGTGGCTCTGAGCAAGAGTGAGGTGGGCGACCGCCCTAGGCCTCACCCCAAAATTAGGTCTCATCCCAAATATTTTTAAGGACCTTATAATTTTTAAAGGCCTACAAAAATTTATAATATCACCTTATACCAAAAAAAAAATAAAAAAATAAAAATTGAAAAGGCCCATATGTTTAAAACAAACTTTTAAAATAAGCCCAATAATAATTTATTTCTCTAACTCAAGTCTTAACATTATATAACTCTAAAAACAAAAGTAAAAGTAAGTAAACTTTTTACTTTCTCTATATTTTAGCTGTCTATCACTTTGACATCCTTAACTTTAAAAGTTATATACTCATTTTCTTACTCTCTCACTCTTTACAGTTTAGACGATACTTTTATTATTCTATTCTAGCATTCTCATATCTTACTTTCTCTCTCTCTATATGGCACTGTTAGTCTTCTATTCTAATATTCTCTCATCACTCTATATCTCTATTAGTCTCTAATGTCAATTTCTTTTATAACTCTTTCTCATCTTCTTTCGAAAGTGAAAAGTTCAAATCTCCAACAAGAATTTTGATTAATGTATGTTATGAAGAAAAATTAAATGAATTAACCATATTATCTATTGAATAAGATTTGTTAGAAAATATTGAATATAAAAGTTTAATTAGTAATTTTCAATAATTTTTTTTATTAAAATAGAAGGCCTTAGTTTTTTATACCGTCCCAAACCTTATAATTCCCAAAACCGACCCTGCCTATAATATAATAAATTTATACAAAGTTTGCAACGGCTAATAGAAAGTGATATGAGAGAAAGAGAGTTGCATAGTATAGTATGAGAAAAATGGATTTTACTACGGTACATATCGTTAGCAATATGTATGCAATTTTGTGCAAGTTGGGTTTTGTTGAGTTGCATAGTATAATGAGTACGAGACTTAGTTTGATTCTTTGGAATTGACACGAATCTCTTTTTTGGAGCTAATAAACTTATTATGCTTCCGCCAAAAAAAAAAAAAATGAAAAGAAGGACCACTTATATTAGTTAGTCTTTGATGTTTTATTTATTCAATGCGCGATTGATCTCCTAGCGAAGGATTCTGGATTCTCAATCCATCCATCTCGATAAAACCTCATATTAATCCAAAACTGTGGTTCTTATGCATCTTCCGTCAACCCGTCGTATATTAAAATTATATTGTTTCAAAGAAAACGACGGGATTAAGATAGGTCGATTAGTAACATATCTTGATAAGATATTTCCATCAATTTTTCTTTTTGGTGAGAATAAGGGAATTCAAACCAATCTATCTAGTTTGTAATCCATTGCAAATACGTTGGGGCAAATTTAAGAATAAACATAATTAGATATACATTAAAGGTAACGGGTACTTGAATTAGTCCGGCTTTGGATGTGTTTTCAAATAGTCACTAGTTCGAGTCTTATCAAAGCCAACTACCCAAGATAAAGTCTTGTGCCTATCGTGATACACGTGCTAGTAGATGTTATATGTCCTTTGGGATTAGTCGAAGTGCGCGTATCTACGGAATGTTGACCCGAACACGTACCCAAGGTTATCAAAAAATGAAAAAGATATACATTAAAGGTTTGTACTTAATTAAGTTTAATGTACTATCAAATTATCAATGCTCTTTTTTATTTTTTATTTTGTCAACTTTGAACCCTTTTAAAGTTATCATTTGGTAGAGTATGTAAATTGACACTAAATTTTAGTGTAATTAGAATTTAATTTGAGTAGTTAATTAGAGTCTAATTTTTTTTTTTTAATATATTTTATGAATTTAAGCTTGACTTTTTTTTTTTCTTTATGCTTCTTAAAAAATTTTAGATTTAGATTTATTTTGATATGTACTGAAGACTTATCAGGTGCAGGGGCGCAAGGAGGGAGGAAGGAGCATGGTCCCCAGGTCTATTACAATTTGCCTCTCTTTATATTTTTTATAAACAAAATATTAATTTAAATAAAATTTAATAATGCCCCTATAATTAAAAAAATAAAAAAAAAAAAAGGTTGTATTACATTTATGTAAATGATTACATCATTTTTTTTTTCTTTTTATTACTTTATACATATGTAGATTAAATCAAAATATATCCAAATTATTTTTCTTAAAAATAGATAAATTTATATAAATGATTAATGCATTATTTTCCTTATACTCTTATGTCATAAGCTCATTAAATCAAAACATATTTAAGATATATGTTCCTATAAGTAGATAAGTAAATCTCTTTAATAGAAGGTTCTTTATTTTTATTTTTTTTTTCATTTGGAATTAGCATATATACCTTTTTTTTTTTTTTTTTTTAGTAAAATTATCAAGATCCTATTTAATTATATTTTATTTTATTATTTTTTTATAAAATTATTTTTTTGGATTTTTTTATATATATTTATCTTGGCTCCCATTGAAAAACAAATTTGGCTTAAGTAAATTTTTTACTAAATTAACTCACTTAACCCACTCAATGAATAATCTCGTGCTCATTTCAAAATCTAATGAAACAATTAAATTTGGTTTTAACTTTTGAGTTTTGAGTTTGACCCAAACTTGAAAAAGGAGGTAATCTCAATGCTCAACGGTACTCGACTTGTTTATAGTCCTGACTCCTAACTAGAGATTGGCTAGGGTTATGAAATCCCTTGAGTAGGTACAACTCGCCCATTTCAGTTGGGTGAGTTGTAGATTAAAATAAATTGATGATCAATTTTTAATTAATCCAATAAAATTATTTTGCTTCTTTTGAGTAAGATTTGAATGTAAGACTTATCAATCAATTTGCTCTCTTATCCCCAGGGTTAAGTAGAATGGCACCAAACTTTATGATTATGTACCTCTTTTGTTGCTAAAATTTGACAAATACTACCTCTACTCTTTCATTATCTCTACTATAATTACCTAGTGGCGGGTTGGACTACTTCACGTCTTCACCTAATTAATTCCTCAGAAACTATTAATGGATTGTGTTACACGTTAGTTCTTTTTGGCAAGGCATTTCACTATTTCTTAACCATATACAATATAAACACTAATTTCTGTATTTCTCAATACGAGTAAAATTTATAATATGGGTCTTTCAGCCGGATTCCATTAAAAATGGTTAAATTTTTAATTAAAAAATATAAAATGGTGAACTTTTATCCGGATACCATTAAGAGAGAAAAAGAAGCCACTTTACACACAAACAGAGTTTTGAACCATTACGATTTTTGTTGCCAGAGAAGGACTTGATAACGTTTCAACTATTAATGCATATTTCTTCATTTTCATTTCTTACCACAAAATTTTCGCCACAATAGGACACTGATGGCCTATCAGTCTATCACATGGGCAGTTGACCACACTAATGCACAAACTTAGCCTATATATCATGCACATGATGGTAGTGAACCAAAGAAAAAGGAAAAATTTATGAGATTTCAGAGTTGAGTTTTTTATTTTACATTTTTAGGCTAAAGTTAAATGTCATTAAAGCAAGAGAAACAAAAATTAAATACACCCATCTTCAAGTATGGCCTCCACTATCCTATCCTACTAATTAAGAAAGGATGATGGCCAAATAGTAAATACAACCATTTTATATTACAGTGAAAACTGAAAAGTCCACCTAGCTAACAAGCAAACTCCTCTATTTCTCTTTCTATTCACCCAAACAACAACAAAATGGATAGTATGATTAGAATGGATGAAATCACTGACATCTGCCACAATTTGCTTATCTTCCAGCTGACACTTTAGGGTAATGCACAACTAGTGCATCCAAGACTTCCTTGACATCCCCTTCAATAATTACTTTAGAGAGCCTTTCCTAATTGCAAGTGCTTCAACAGTCAAAGCAAACACTATACATAAGCCTTCAAGCTTCTTCCACTTTGATATTTTTTTATTAAAACTAGCATGCTAGTTTTATCTTCTTTCCAAGCAGAATCCACATTAAGCATTACCCAATCTATAGGAGGACTCTCCCATGGGACACATATAATGTTGATGGATTCCTAGATTTTGAAAGATCTGAGAAAGCTCTTTCCACTCTACGAGAAATTTCCATAGTCTTAATATGTGCATTATTAAACAAGATAGCATTTCTTGTCTTCAAAATGGCATCAAAGCCAAAGCTTCCCTAAGAATAAATTGACGTGATACACAACAAATTTGATTAGCTCCTTCCCTAAATCCGCCTGAATATACCATCTATCTTTAAGCCCCAATTTCTTATTTATCCCAAACTAGACCATCTTTGAAAATGGACATTTAAGAAAGACATGGAGTTTTGTTTTTGGTCCCATAACAGTCATTATTTAAGGGCATGTTTGGTCAGTGTTTTGTGTTTTATGTTTTTCAAACTAGTAATTGTGATAAGTGATAACCAAAAGTTTGTTTGGGCTTTCAATTGATTGGTCATCAAATATATATATATATATATTTTTGGTTGTTGTTGTTGTTTCGATAGTTGGATAAGGGGATTTGAACCCTTGATCAAGATGTCTCATTTGGAGAACACCAAGAAATGTCAACCACTTAAATTACAAGTTACTCAACATTGCCTATCAAACAATTAATTCAACAAATTCACATTCCAAACTCCCTACTCTTGGATTATTAATTGAGCCACAATCATAGGGATATCTTTCAAAGCATGTTACTTCGGCTTAGGTTGAAATTGCTCCAACCAAGGAACCCAAGGGATCATGCCAAATATCTAAGCTTTGCCCATTACCCACAACATAACATCTTCATTTCTCAAGTAAGTTTTTGAAGCTCTTCAGCTTTCTCTAGATCTAAGAAGCATATTTAATAATTGGATTTTTAAATTTTAAGGGAAAAATCAAAATGTTCCCAAACTTATAAGGATGTAAATTACAATTTAGTATTAAATCTTATACCCTTTACCTTTAGCCATTTTTTAGCTTTGCCATATTTGGCAGTAAGAATCCTCACACACGCGATTTTCAAGGATTTGAAGATGCATCCATCCTATAAGAATCGGTACTGAACATCCCCCCTGTAATTGTACATGCTCCCATAGCAATAACATATTTTGGTTCCATTTGTTCATATAATCTCACTAAAGACGGAGCCATTTTCATTGTTACTGTACCCGCCGTTAAAATTAGGTCTGCCTGTCTAGGATAAATCTTGGTACCAGTCCATAACGATCAAAGTTGAATTGTGAGCTTATTAATGAAGCAAATTCAATGAAACAACAATTGGTACCATATAGAAGCGGCCATAAACTAGATAGTCTTGACCAATTTGAAAGATCATTTGATGTAGTTGAAATAACCGAATTTTGGTTTTGGGCTGTTCGATCAAGTAAGGGAAACTCAATGGAATTCATAACCGTTTCAATGTTTTTTTTACTTTCTTTATTTTTATTGTCTTAAATTGAATGATGTGATTCATAAGTTACAAGGCTTTGTTCATCTATTAAAACCTCCCGAATCCCAAGCCTCTAATCCTCTATTATTCTTTGATAGTAGGAATTTTAAAAGAGTGCAATGTAAAAATTGGGATTGATTCAAAGTTAGAAGCATGCCTATCACATAAAATGAATAAATGAATCATTTCCAGTGGAAATTCACCTAACAGCGGTCTTGACATGGTTAAGAAGTGAGTGGGATAAAAGTTTAGACCTTTTATATGTATATTTATTTCAATAGTTAAGAGTACCTAGATTAGTTAGTTTGGCTTATCCTATATTAAAAACACATACACACATTTTTTTGATAATCCGATAATTGGAGAAGAAAATTTTGAATCATGATGTGCAAAAGATTTGTTCAACAATAATTACATTTTTGCTTACACAAAGGAGAGAGTGAGAGAGTGAAAGAGTTGTTATTTTGAAAACTTCAAATCACTGTGTTGAGAACTCTTCGTGTCTGGGGTTGATGTTATATCTTGTTACCTTATTTATCTAAGTTGTCAAATGAGACAAGTCCGGCTTTCCTTCTTTCTTGTTTCCTTAGTTTGGTCTAGTGGAGTATGAGTGCAAGTTAGTTTAATTCTATATATCAAATGGAAATAGAGCAGTATAATATATAAAAAATAGAATTTAGACCAATAATAAGTACAACAATAAAGCCTGCTATATTTTATTTTTTTTTTTTCTTTTTAAAAGAATTTCTTTTAAAAATATTTCTATTTAAAGATCTGGCAAAAAGCCCCCCACCTCCTACCTTTTTTTTAAATTTTGAGATATAATATAAGAAAAAAAAAAATCCCCTTTCTCACCCGCATTTTCTATTCTACGAGCCCCCCACCCAAAGAAGATCTCCACACATCACTGTCACAATGTTGCTTCACTTTGTTCTGTCTTTCTTTCATTTTTTTATTAATTTAATTGGTTTATTTTTTATTTTTTTTATCTCCAGAATTATTTCATTATTATTATTCATTTTAAAATCTTTTTTCTTTTTGCTGAGTCCATTTTTTTTGGGTTCAAATTTATTTAAATCTATTTTTCTCTTTTTGATGATTCACAATTTTTGGGGCCAAAATGTTAATGTGATCAATAATTATGCGAGAAATAATTCAAAAATATCAATATTAATTTAGTATTGAATGGTCAAAAGCCCAATTTGAAATTTCGCATGAGGCCCCCAAAATAATTAGGCCGGCCCTGAATATGTGTGTGTCACATTAAAATCTAATTATCTAAATTATATCAAAAGCTTAACATATCAAATAAAAATAGGAAAAGGTTGATGTTTAATATAAATGGGAAAACATGGAATTAAGAAATATTGATTTTGATAAATTTATAGTCAATATATTATCACACCTTAACACGATAAGAGTAGACATATATATATATATAAGTTTGAGAAATCATAAAATAAATAATTAAATTGAAAATAAGTACACCTAAAATAATTAAAATAAATAAATGTCTTAAAATTCTAGAAACAAAAGCATATCTCAAACTCATAATTTAATAATACTGTTAAAATTACATTACATTGATAATTTGTAATACTAAAATGAATAATAAAATATTAAATTGCAACATCCAAATAAAATTATAAATTACCAAAAACAAGTAAATGGAGGTTAAAAGTTGAAAACAATAAAAAATAATAAAATAAAATAAAAATAACAAATAGTTTCGAAATTTCCAAACATGGCTCAAACTCAACGTAATTTGAAAGTCCCAAGAATTACAACAATAAAAACAAAAAGGTTAAGCTGATTAACCACAAGACAACATCATGCAAGTCTCTTCTAAGAATATTAAAATAAAAATAAAAATAAAAACACTCATGCTTGACATTGCACACTACCAAAAAAAATATTGCAAAACATAATAAAAAATAAGTTAAAAGAAAAAAGTCACGCAATACTTTAATAACTAATCAGTGTCTACAAGCTTTAGTTGTTGCTGGTCCTTTACTTTATCTGTGGCTACAAAGTGACCTAGAGAGTTATAACTATATATATATAAAAGGTCCTAGGTTAATAGCATAATTGGTTTAATTAAAAACTCAAACCAACTTAGATGTCGGTTCACCGGTTATCGGGTTGACCCGCCTGTCCCATCCGAGTTTAATACCACTAAAAGTAAGAGACCAAAATCAAAATACCTCAAACTTAGAGAGTGCAATTTTTATTTGTTTCCATTTATATTGGAATCATACATGAGAAATGACTATTGCAAGCATTGGTATCATCCACTCGACATCCTACCCGCAACTCGAGAAAATTAAACCCTCATACTTGTGATTCGCTAACCCATTTATAGAGATGGCCCAAATTCCTTTGGATCAAATCAGACCGATCAGGTGGGTTGAATGGACCAAGTCGGTGAGCAACCCTTGAGCTGTAAATGAGTCGAGTCAGATTGGGTATTAAAAATTAAAAAATAATTTATTAATTGTATTTCGAATAAAAATCCAATATAAGGATATTTTCCTAATAAGTAAATTGCCATAGGCCATGAATTTTGACAAACATACCATAACAATCTCAAGAGCCCTAATCGAGTGTGTGAATCCTCATGACCAATGGTTTACATGAACGTAAAAAATGACCACAGAAACAAGTCATGTATGAGGGTAACAGTAACTCATCCCAAAAGTCCAAATCAAATGTTGAAAGCCATAAAAAAGAAAAGGGTGACTTTCGTGTGGACCCCTTCCATATCATATGGGACACACTTCTCTCATCCAAAGAGGTACATAAAAGAGTCATATGTACTTGCCACATTCGATTACAGACTTCGAAGTTCCAATCATAAATTTTTCGTAGGAAACGTACATAGAAAATCTTTCTCCCTCATTTAACTCTCTCTCTCTCTCTCTCTCTCTCTCTCTCCAGCGAAGGCAGAGTAGGGCAGAGAATGTGACTCTCCCTCTTCTTCTTATTTTTTCCCTCTAAAAGACAAAACTTTCGCACAAAATCTTCCATATTACTTGTGCTTTATACATGGTTAGCGTAATCAAACAGATACTATTGTCCATTTGAACCATTTCTCAAACAGTCTCTCTCTATCTCTCTCAGAGTCAACATGCAAATGCACCATAAACGAAGTTGGTATAATAACACTCTTTGAACAAACTCCGTTATCAATGCTTTCATTGATTCTACCACTTTGATCGATACCCAAAACCCAATAGGAGGGAAAGTCGTCTGTGACTGTGAGCGATTGGTGAAAAAGAAAGGAGAAGGCAATGAAGAACGAAGAAAAAACACGGTTTTTGTTTGGGATTTCGCTCTCAGACAGATCCAAATGGCAACAATTCCTCATTTGCTCTTCTGGGTTCTTCTTTGGCTATCTTGTCAATGGTGTCTGCGAGGTATTCACTCCCTCTCTCTCTCTCTCTCTCTGGTATTTCGAACTCTCTCTGGTTGCTCAGAGAGAAAGAAAAAAATAGCCTTTGAACTTTTGGTAAATGAGAAAAGGAAAAACAAATTGAAGTTTTTACATTACTCTATTTTCTTGGAAATTTTTAAAGAGAACAAGTTTATTTTAGTTCAATTTTTGTTAGATTGAATTTGATTGGTTTTCTCTGTTTGGGTGCTGAGAAAATGAGAATGGAAATTGGAAGCTGTGCTTTCTTTTTCCTCTTCTTCTTATTAATATTATTATTATTATATGCTTTAATTTTTTTTTTTTTTTTTCTTTCTAAATTTTTACTCTGTTTCTCAGAGAGCAAAAACAGGCTGCAACTTTTAGTTTTTTTCGAGAAACTCTTTTCTTTAAATAATGACGTTTTCATTGTTCTGGTACCCTTGTCTGGTTCCCGAGGAAACTGAGGAAAAGAAAATAATTTCAAAATTTGACCCTCTTGTTGATTATGGTAAAAGAAACGAGAGAATCGTAATATTTTTGTTGACTTTAAATTTTCCCATCTATACTTAAATCCTAGATTTTTCAGAATTTTCACAACTAATTGTAATTCTGGAATGAATCAATTCTGGGTTGGAGAATCAATTTCTAAATGGCTCTTTATTTTTGCCTAATTTTCAGGAGTATGTGTACAACAGGCTCAAATTCAGGTAAGTTTAGTATTTTGCTACTTTTTTATTTGGATAGTGTGACATTGATTATTGAGTACCAATCTGGAATTATTTTGTTCATAATGGATTTATATGAATGATTTATATTTTTTTTTGTTTCCAGCTATGGTTGGTATTTCACATTTGTTCAAGGATTTGTCTACTTGTTTCTGCTTTATCTCCAAGGCTTCACCCCAAAGCAAATGGTAAACCCATGGAAGACTTATGTGAAGCTCTCTGCTGTTCTTATGGGTTCCCATGGACTCACCAAAGGGTCTCTGGCTTTCCTTAACTACCCTGCACAGCTCATGTTCAAATCCACAAAGGTAACTAGCAAATCCCATGTGCAATTTATTTACTTGGAGATAAGGTTTTTTTTTTCCTCAGTTTTTTAAGACCGACCAAGTTTAGCAGGATTAGAACTTCTTGATCTATGTTCTATAATGATGGAAATTAAGTAAATGCAGTTTATGTTCAAATCCACATAGTTATCTAGCAAATCCCATCTTGTTCTCATTTCTTTAAGACCGACCAAGTTAAGCTGGATTAGAATTTAGAAATTCTTTATCAATGTTCTATAAGAATGGAAATTAAGTAAATTCAGTTAATAAATTTGATAAATATTTAGGTTGTTAAGTTCCTGAGATATTCAAAATGTGACACTTTTCTGAATTCCATTGAGGAAAATATATTTGTTACTTTTAATGAGTTCATTCTTTTCTAAATTTTCAATATACTAATTCACATTATCAGCTTAGATTGGCACTTTGAACTGAGTGGTAACCAGGTCCTTAAATATGTTTTCTTAATGATGTTGGTATTTCAGGTACTCCCCGTGATGATAATGGGTGCATTCATACCGGGTCTGAGGCGAAAATACCCGCCTCATGAATATGCATCTGCAGTACTTTTGGTTGTGGGTTTGATCCTCTTCACCTTAGCAGATGCACAGACTTCTCCTAACTTCAGTGTAATTGGTGTTATCATGGTATCTGGAGCTCTAATCATGGATTCCTTTTTGGGTAATTTGCAAGAAGCAATCTTTACCATGAATCCCAATACCACGCAGGTGATTTTCGTGTCCTATTGATCTCTAAGCGTGTGTTTAAATGTGTAAAAACGGCATTCATGAAAAAATTGTGTCCCTTCACATTTAATTTGGTGCTTGTAATATCTTAATGGACAGACTGAGATGCTGTTTTGCTCAACCGTAGTGGGTTTGCCTTTCTTGATTCCACCAATGCTAATAACTGGAGAGTTGTTCGAAGCATGGACCTCATGTTCACAGGTAACAATTGAAACAAAAAAATTCTTCTTTTTTCACCTAACTGCATTGCATATACACTTTCTAAAAGTTTTTTTTTTTTTTTTTTTGCAGCATCCATACGTTTATGGCGTGTTAGTATTTGAAGCCATGGCCACGTTTATTGGCCAAGTTTCTGTCCTTTCCCTCATTGCCCTCTTTGGTGCTGCCACCACTGCCATGGTACATTTATTCTCTCAAGCTTTCTCCTAATTCCATTATGTCAATTTATTACGCCTACATAACTTTGTATAAATTTTAATAAATTTCTTTCTTTTTGTTGTATTTTCAAAAACTTCCATCAATGTGTTGTGCAATTAAAGCTTATAGTTTGGCACAACATTAGGTGTCATCGGCTGTGGTATTTTGACTTTCACTAGCAACTGACACTTTCCAAGATGTAGTGCTGTCTCTTTCAAACTTCAATGTACAGGAAAATTATTAGGTACTCCGAGAGAGTACATTAAATGCGTACTCCCTCCTCTCACAGAAGTGGTGGGTCCCATCATGAATTTAATTAGCAAGACCCACCATTTCTGTGAGAAAAGAAAAAATACGCATTTATTGTACTCCCGGAATACCTAATAATTACCCCAAAGTACAAATATTTTTTTGTAGTTTGTTTAGTCCCCCAAAAAATAGAGGTTCATGTCTTAACATAATATAGTATTCACTATATATTCACACTATCTTTTGAGTTGATGCATGTTGAGTGAACAAAAAATAAAGAAGATAAAAATAATATTAATAGAATATAAAAAATGACATATCAATTAAAAAAATTATAAAGCATGACTTCATATAAAATAGGGAAAAAAAAATACATATGACCGATCATGATTAATCTATCAAGGATCTATAATCAAATTCAAATATTTTGGGATTAAAACTTAGTTGTTATTGTTGTTGTTGTATATATTGACACTATTTTTAGGAGATTATAATGGAAAAGAAAAGAAAAAAAAAAAAATGAATGAATTGGTGTAATATTTTTTAGACTTATTAGTTGTAAGATAGAAAAGAAAAGAATTGAAAATATTTAACTTGTCATTTTTCTTTCTCTTTTTTTATTCTTTGTTGGTAAGGCGCAAAACAGTAATATTCCATTTTTTTTCATTAAAATAGATTCTATTCCTCGTAGCCACTCATTTGTGAATGTACATATAGTTCAGATTGAATATGTTACTCTCTCTTTTTCTTCCTAACTTCTTTTTTTATTTTTAAATTTTCATTCACAGATAACAACAGCAAGGAAGGCGGTGACATTATTATTGTCATACTTAATATTTACAAAGCCATTAACTGAGCAACACGGGACTGGGCTTCTGCTAATAGCCATGGGAATCACATTAAAGCTCTTGCCTGAAAATAAAATCAAGAGGGCCTCCACCTCCTCTGCCACTGCCAAGATTGCAAAGCCTGTTAGCAGTGAAGATGAGATAATTCAACTAGAAAATGTAGGACAAGATGATGAAAGGAAGCCACTAGTCTGAAATTAACAAATGTTGTAACTGCAATTTATTCTTTATTCCCCTTCTATTGCATATTCTAGGATATAGAAATTATGCTATCATTACAAATTGGCCTTTACAAATATGAGTTCAACAGGTTAGCTAATACCCCATGGTTTTCAATCCCTTGTAGGGATTTCTAAGACCTGTCCGGTAGTGTCCACCAATTTGTGGGGTTGAAGTATAGGGGTCCCCCCACCTTTATAATTTTCCTGAATTGTACTTATCCCTTAAAATTTGATTGAGATAAAATGATGTCTTTCAATGAGGTTATTTTCATAGGTTTATCATGTTTATTTTGTTTAAAAAATAAGCTCTGTCAAATTTGTACAATTATAATTATATAAAAATAAATAAATTTTAAAAAGTTGTACGTAAAGTGATAATAAAATTAAGTCTTTTGATGATTTGACTCTTCTTTGTGAATTATTCTAAGGTGCTTCATAAAAGCATCACATATGTAAAGATACAATTGAACTTTTATAAGAAGTTTATCCAAATGCACACAAAAGAAAATTAATTAAGCAAGTGATTAATATGATTTGGGAAGATAAATAGTCTTTCTCTTGGGTCTAAAATAAAATTTTACTGTTTGCATGCTCACAAATTTAGGTAATGAAGTTAAGTATGTGTTTTTAATAATTTATAAAATTTGACTTTAATTTCTGGAAAAGTGGTTAAAAAAAATAAATAATGAATTATTAAATACTCCTTAATCAACCTTGTCACACTCATTGACAAAATTCTTTTGTTTTTATTAGTTTTCCTCTTTTCTCTTTTTCAAGCAATTTCTTTTGCTTTGGATATAGGTTTCTATGAGGTGGTTTTTGAAGGCCCACCGGTGTCTTTCATGGGTGGACTCCATGATAGCTCTTTGGAAATCACGGTGGAAGATATGTGGTTTGAGGAAATTCCAGTTTTGATCCAACGTTTTCATCATTTCACTGTTGCTTTGGGTTCAAAGGAGGCTTTATTGGCTGTTAAGGAATTAGCTGTGTGGGGTTCTTTAACCAATCTGTCTAAAGTTTGGTTTGAGGAGGTCCCAATAGACATTGTTGGTGTTTTGTAAGTTGTTTTTTATGGTGTTGTGACATGTTTGCTTTCGGTTGGTTTCATTAATAAAATCTTCTACTATTTTATTCAAAAAAAAAAAATTAAGACTAGATAACATTTTTTTAGCTGTTAGTTCCAAAATATCTCCTTTTTAAATAAAATGATAACAAAAAACAAAATAAAATTCCCATTGAAAGCGAAAAGATGATTTTCTTTTCTGTGAGTGGTTTTTGTTCATTTTTGTCGTGGGAAATAATTAAAATTGTCCACAAAAATTCTTTATCATATAAAAATTTGGTAATTGCCTTTCTTTCCATTTACGTGTCTTGTTAGGAAATTATATTTATAATATTATATGGTACGGTGGGCACGAAAAATTCATGCGCTTAAATTGAGCGCGGCGAGTGGCGAGTGGTGACAAATTAGAATGGACTCGCACAAAGAATCCAAGTGACAGCTCTACCCCCACGTGTCCTATCCTTAGCATGCATGGTGACAACAAGACTCGTTCTCTTTTTCACACTTTCTTTTTAAGTTTAACCCTTTTTTTATTATCTACTTGTTTATAAAACTGTGAAATAAATTTTGGATCATATACAGTAAAATTGACAACAACAAAAAAAAAAAAGTAAAAAAGAATGGCTGAGAATACTGGCGGCGCCACCAGCAGGCTCCTAGGGACAGAGGGCGGGAGAGGAGATTTGGAAAGAGATGGTGCAAGTGGAAGACCAAAAGAGCCTTGGAAGGGAGAGTTTGTGAAGAGCATTGTGTATGCTGGCCTTGATGCCATTGTCACTTGCTTCTCTCTCATTTCATCCATTTCTGCTACCCGTTATTCCTCAGGTGAGCTCTCCCTTTATGTTTTATTTTGTTTGGATTATTGAACAAAATGAAGTTCATTACCATTATTATTTGAATTACAACTTTTTCTTAATTTTCATTTGAATTCACAATATTAAGAAATATGTATTGGAATAAGATATAATTTCTTAAGTGATATATGTTAGATTTTTCAATTAAATTCGATTATATGGTTCGAATTTAATTTTCATTAAAAAAAATAACATTGTTTTTACTGCATTCATCAATACAATACAATCAAATACAATACAATCAAATGGTTGAATTCAAGTTGGGAAGCTAAAATATAGTATCTAAGAACTAGACCTAAAAGTTTTCCTTGAAATAAGTATTACAAATTATTATTTGATGACTGACAAATTGTATTTAAAATTTTGTACACCCCTGGAATGTGGTGGGCTTTTAGCTATGAAGTGAATGGATCAGCTGGTATGGGCCCGATGTGTCTTTAAACTCTATTCATACAATATATTATGTGAAATTAGAGACCAAAATGTTTTCGAACAAAATTCGTAAGAGATCAATGGGAAACATATATGATTCATATGAACTATGTCATTCGTAGACATGGATGGGGAAATTGGTTCAACTGAACCATGACATCAGGTGCATATATAAACTAGTCATTCTTCATCCATTATGGAGTGAATACTGGAGCTGTATTTAAAAAGATTTTTCCTAATTTTAGAGCTGTAATACAACCATAACGCGTTGCAATTAATACTAACTTGTCTTAGACTTGAATTACAACTTTGTCAATTTTAGAGCTGCAAGACAACCATAACGCGTTGCAATTAATACTAACTTGTCTTAGACTTGAATTACAACTTTGTCAATTTTAGAGCTGCAATACAACCATAACGCGTTGCAATTAATACTAACTTGTCTTAGACTTGAATTACAACTTTGTCAATTTTAGAGCTGCAAGACAACCATAACGCGTTGCAATTAATACTAACTTGTCTTAGACTTGAATTACAACTTTGTCAATTTTAGAGCTGCAATACAACCATATAACACGTTGCAATACAAACCTGTCTTAGACTTGAATTACAACTTTGTTTGTAGTGGACGTGTTGGTGCTTGGATTTTCAAATCTAGTTGCTGATGGGATATCTATGGGGTTCGGGGATTTTGTATCCAGCAGCACCGAGAAGGACGTGGCTGCAAAGGAAAAGGCGGTGACTGCATGGGATGTCACAAACCATAGTGGCACTGAGCAAGAGGAGTTACTAAGACAGTATCAAGCCCTTGGGATGAACATAAATGATGCCACAACGGTATGCCCTTTACTCCACTACTCCACAGAAAATACTTAAAAGTTGCATTTGGATGTGAGGATTTAAAAAAAAATTTTGAAGAATAATTGTAAATGTAAATGGCTTGATATTAATTGAACAACGTTGCTTTTAAGATTTTTGTTCAAACATAAACTTTGTCATATTATAGAGGAGTTATGTAATTAAATTAAAACTTTTTAAAATTTAAGGTTTAATTTGATGCAAGCAAACTATAGAGGAGTTATGTAATTTACATGATATCTTGATGCAAGAAGAGTATAGTCACTTGTAATATTATATAGTACGTAAATGAATTTTAGAATGTAATAAAATTTTAATGAGAGAAGTATTCTTAAACTTCTTAAAACTTTAGCAATCTGATTTCATTTAAAGTGAATCATGTTAATAATTTTAGTGTCCCAAAGTAAATTATGTTAATAATTTAAATGTAGTTAACTTATATATGGACTCCACATACCACATAAGATAAAGGTGTAAAAAAAGAAGAGAGAAACACAACTTTTTTTTTTTGTATATATATATATATATATTACACGATATGATTTAAGATAAAAGATATATGCATGCTGCATTGGATCAATGAGACAATGACAAGGGAAGTTTGTTGCATCAACCATGCATCTTGATGCCCATCATACGATATGGATAGAATTTAGTTGACCTTGTTATATAAACTTGATATAATTACTTTGCAAGGTGGTGAACATATTTGCAAAATACAAGGATATCTTGGTGGATGAGAAGATGATGGCTCATAAAGGAATACTACCGCCTGACGAAGCAGACAAGCCATGGAAGAATGGCCTGGTCACCTTCGTTACTTTCCTTGTGTTTGGAAGTGCCCCTCTCCTCTCATTCATCATCCTTATTCCATTCACCAATAGTGACTCCGTCAAGTTTGTTGGTGCATGTATCCTTTCCGCATTAGCGCTTGCCCTTCTCGGGATAGCAAAGGCCAAGATTGCAGGCCAGAATTACGCATTCTCTATGGCGATTACTCTCTTCAATGGTGCTATTGCTGCAGCAGCCGCTTACACCCTGGGGTCAGTACTTAAGGATGTGGCTGGCGTACAAGACTGAGAGCTAATTAAACTTTGGTATAAAAAATGGTTGGTGTCTTGGTGATGCCTATTTTTATATATGCACCAAAAACTTTAGTATGTGAACATGTCACTAACCTAAGGGGTAGTGACACGCATTTTGGTCCTACTCAACATTGTAAGAAGCGAAATCAAAATATTCAATTATTGAAATGAAAATCTTGGATGTGTCACGTGCTAGCTGCATGCATTTTTCTTTGTTTGTGTCACGTAACAGGACCAGTACTGTTAGGTTTTGGTAAATTGTGTGTGTTTTGCGGGTAAAGTTTGTATCAATAATGGTAAATGTGTGTTTATTGTTGTAAAAATAAAATGTGTGAATTCCGGTAATATAGGTAATATTTGTGATAAATTCAATTTTACTTCAAAGTACACACAATTTACAACAACTGATATATATTTATCAAAAACCACATATATCTTACAATTTTTTACACCCATAGTGGGACTTTAGATTTTCCACTTATGTGGGACATGCCATTATATATGACCGGATGTGAGCATATGAGAATGCTCTTAAAATCATGTATATTCATTTTGAAATTAATAAATTTGATTTAATCACTTTATTAATAATTTAAATAGATAACAAAATAGTGATAATTAATTTAATGATATGTTCATTTTAAAATGGATAGATAAGATTTTAAGAATTTCATAGTGAAGTTATTCTAACTCTTAAAAACTCTAGAAAATCCTAGTCAAGATTATAATCCCTATCTCTTTGTGAAATCTGATCTCATCCTAAGAAGTAGCTAACTAAACATCATCTATATATAAGCCCTTCTAACACTCTTCATTTCAATTGTCATCTCAGAAATTCAACCAAGAAAATTAATCCCGTTTGTAGCTCATGCTATTGATGATATTATTATGGAGTTTAATAATGTGTATAATCCTACCGGCTGGTTTAGCGTCAACCCCAACGATTACAAACTTGTTGGCATAATCGGGTTTGCCAAAGGGGCTACCGTTTACAAAGCCAATTATCTTCCCGGTCATGGTAATGATTTGACAGTAGTAGAAGTGAAAATCTTTGATCCATACAGAATAGAAGACCCCAAATTCTTCTGGCAAGAGATTGGTGTTGCCGCCTGCGTGTGCACATTAATTTCCACATGAAGGTCACCTCTGGGTCGTCATGGTGCATGGAAAATGGGACTCTATCCACTCCATTATGTCATTGTTGTACCCAGATGGTTTACCCGAAGCTTCCATTGCTTTTGTTCTTTATAGAGTTTTATTACGTCTAGTTAACCTTCATCTTATTGAGAACCATGTGCATACACACATAGACTTGAGCCATATTATGGTTAGCGGAGATGGTAATGCAGAACTTGAATTTCATACACTAAGCTATGAACGGGTGTGGAGAAACAGTACCGTTTCTTCATCTATGGTGGAGTCCCAGCTGCCACAGTGGGCTGCTCCTCCTCCTGAATTAATCGAAAATCCAGCAAATGCGTATAGCACTATAGCTACAAGCGGGATGTTTGGTTGGTTGGTCTTACTGCATTGCAATTAGCTTACGGCAGATTTCCCTTCTCCAACCGTGAGAGTTTGGAGGCTTTTCTTACGAGCTTCAAAGACCGTAAACGAAACCTAAGGAGACGAATGCCAGCATGGGCTTCTGCTTGTTTCTCCAGCAATACTAATGATACATTTGAAGATTTTTATTTCAATGGGAAGATTCTCTCAATGTGTTTTTGGGATTTGGTTGTGCGGTGTCTCACTAGAGATCCCTCAGAAAGACCTTATGCTTGTGCACTACCACTTCATAAATTCTTCCTCCTGCACCAAAACCAAGATGCTAGTTTCCAAAGGGAGGTATTAGATCAATTGCCAGCCTCATATTGGCCATTGAATAATCAAACAAATCAAGAAATCAATTGGACATTTGATGATGAAATGTCACGACTATCATCAGCATCATCTTCTTCTTCTTCTTCTTCATCATATTAGCCTTTATGTGTCATGTCACGTGCTAGCTGCATGCATGTTTCTCTGTTTGATCGATGTTATCTTTCTTGACTTATGTTATTTAATTTGGTTGTTTCTCCTGTGTTTCTATTTTTGCTTACATTATTCCTCTATACTTCATTTTTTAAGAGAGTTTAGTTACAAATCAATTTGTAACATGGCGTTACAAATCCACTATGTGGCAACTCACTCAGGATCAAGATCATTTCTACCACATAGAGTTCCCTTAATGCTAATCTTTTATTTAAAATAAATGGTTCAGATTAATACCAACTCGTCAATCCAATAACTAAATCCTAAATAAATAAAAAAACCTTTTTTTAATATCTCACTAACCAAACATTTATCTTGTAAAACTAACCCCGTTAGAGAGAGGAAATAACTAAAGAATTGATAATAAAAAATGACAATAGTGTGACTCTTTTTAGTCATTGTTAAGAGAGGGGGAAAAATTAAAAAATCTCTCTTATTAGTACAGAACTCAAAAAGGCAGTGAAAAAAAAAATAGAGAAAAGAAGCTCTAACTTCTTTGACTGATTGTTTTAAGATAAAAATAAATAAATAAATCTGAATTTCGGTTATTTTGAATTTTTTTTTTTTAAAACCTATGAAATTTTTAGTTATAAAAAACCCAAAAAGGCACACATCAGTGAAAAGAAAATAGAGAAAAAAAATCATATATATATATATATATATGAACCCATATCTCTACCGTCACAAAAAAATTTATGCTATAGAACAAAAAGAGTGTTGAGAGAGCACCAAAAAGATTAAACATACCTTGCCCCAATTCAAATTAATTGGAGAAGATGAAGAAGAAAGTGCAAAAGTTATGAAATATTTTTGGATGATTGTAGATGGAGTTTGGTTGGACTGTCTTTTGGGTTCTGCCTTTTTATTTTTATTTTTTAACGTTAACCTCAATATATAGAATTTGTTAAGGTTATTTGTTTTGTTTCAACCTTTTTTTAGGATTTAGTTAGTGGATTGATGAGTTGACATTAATCTGAACAATTTATTTTAAATGGAAGGTTAGAATTAAGGGAACTTATCTATGTGATAGAGTTTCATAAGAACTCTAGATTATCTTGATCCAATATTAATATATTGTCTTTTACTAATCAGATTTTTTTTGTATAATATATCATCAATGTATCATTGAAAATTGAATGTGACTAGTGATCATAAATGTATCATTGTTAAATATTTGAATTGAATGTGTCTCACATTGAAAATTGCACGTGACATTATTGATTATTGGTTACATTCTATTTTGTGCATTTATCTGTAACGGGTTTTCTCTTTTTGTTCACTTATAACATCCCATATGTGCCTAAGTTTCACATAATCACATTGAAAATCAGACATTGCCCGTCAACAAATCCAAGATCATCATCATTTGCATTCCCCTAGAGAATCCCTGAAAATTCTTCAGATAATGCAATTCAAGTTCTAAAGATATATGCATTCAGTTATACGCATTCTTTTTTCTTTTGGATAAACCTGTAATATTATTAAAGAACAAAACACTTGGAACCAGGACACACAACTAAATCAAGTACATAAACAAAGGCTTCTTACATATTTACAAGCCCAGAACACAGCATAGCTTGTGAGACACCTGATCCACATGGCTTCTAAATAGCAGAGGACTTTTTAAGAGAGCCCTTACTAATGACAGTGAAGGGATTACCCCATTTACAGCACAACACTCTATTAAGAATAGAATCACGAAATTTCTTTTGTCGTCCACTTCAGATCTCACCTCCCATCTAATGATCTGTAACATGCTATCTTTAGACTTGATGTGCCCTCCATGAATTCAAAGGAAACGTTTGAAATTTTATAACTTATTTGGGGGCTTCAATTGCAATTAATTGGTATAAGATTTCAGAACAATTTGGAGTTGATCTATATGTTTTGGACCAGAAAAGTCTGCTATTTATTCCTATCATTGATTATGAATTTTGGTTTATTGGAGCTTGTGTGCAAACTGTTCACTAGGCTAATTATGAAATTCTTGTCTCCTTACATGTTTATTTTGTATATTCTTATTGAAAATTAACTTATAGTTGTTTTATAATTTTTTTTGAAATGCAATGGCTGAACAATTTGTGCGTTGAGACTTGAGATATATTAGCAGACTCATCAGAAAATGAAAATTATGGATTCTACATATTGCCTTTAACAGCTCCTTGTCAAAATACTCATTAAAATAGTTTTGTTACTAATAAATTTTTTTTTTTTTTTTGGTCATTTTAAATGATAAAGATAAAACTAATTTTTAATTAAAGCAAAATGTGATAGAATCACAATTTCGTTTACTATGAAATTTCTTTGATATTGGCTTTTATATGCCTTGCATGTGCATCACAACTAGTAATATATAAAACTAAGGATGTTTGACTTTTTGTTGACTACTTCACAATTTAACCCATCATCATTTATTTTACACATCTTCATTTCATAGAGTTTTCATTTATTTCATTTAATGCTAAAATCAATCAAAAAAAAATTATTGCATAGAGTTTAACTAAGGCTTCGTTTGGGAGTTTAGAGGGGAATGGAATGGAATAAATAAATTATAAGGGAATGGAATAGAATGGAATGGAATGGAATGAATTTAATGAATGGAATGGAATGTAAGTAACTTTGTTTGGGAGTAATATTAGAAGGAATAGAAATGAATCATTTTATAACAACATTACTATAATACCTTTTATTTTAATAAAATGTAGGATTAATCTATATAATAATACTATAGAATTACCACACCATATATGACACATTGTGGTGTCACAATAATATTATAGAAATACCATGGGAGTTTATTTCTATTTTTCTGGCTCTTGCTAACAGAGAAAGAAACCAATACAGGACAACAGGTGGTATAAAATCTGCTTAATTATAAACAAGTACAAAATCTAAGTAATATAAATTAAAATATAATCCCAATAAATGGAAATTCGAAATTCATTGTCCACAAAATAAACTTTTAAAAGAAAATTGACATTGTTAAATGTCCATGCATGGTCATTTAGAAATACAATATTATAGAAATACCATGGAAACTGAGGAAAATAAAAGATCAAATCTATAAGGGTAATTTAGGATTTTACAAAAATACTAAGGGCATTTTGGGACGTTTGGTGAAAAAATTATTAAACTTAAATCTATTCCCTCCTATTCCTCCCAATTTTGGGGAAAATGAAAATTTGGGGTTTGGAGGGAATAGGGAGGAATGAGTGTTTCATTCCATTCCCTTCACTTAAACTCCCAAACAAGGGAATGGTCTTTCCATTCATTTCCATTCCCTCATACTTAAACTTCCAAACAGGGGAAATAAGAGAATATTCTTAAAATATTCTTCTTTTTTTTTTCCATTCCATTCCATTCTTTTCCCCCCTCTCAAACGGAGTGTAAGATTCTATTACCTGTTAATGCTAAAATCAATCCAAACCAAATAAAAACTATAAAATCAAAAGTCATCCATTGAGGGGAGATTCATGATGGTCAATTTATATCGTTTCGTGTTTGTCAAAGACCCAGAGGCTAAGATCGCCAACCACCTACCCATCTTAATGGTTTCTTCTCAATCAAATTCCTCTATTTTATTTTAAAAAGAAAATTCACTCATTATGTCTCAATTTTCTTCTACATGTTTATATATGTAATCTCCACCATTAACTCATTGGAATGTCTGTTAATCTTTTTGGTATACTTTAATTGGTCAATATCTTTTAGTAGGTTATACATGATTGAGTCTATTTGAACGAGTTAAAAATTTAAATGATTTAATGTTTTGACAATATCTTTTAATATATTATAATCAGTAGTTTTCTCATGCATAGCATGGGTTTACGACTAGTTAATAAATAAGCAGGAAACAAGAGAACATACCATAACTAAGAGCATCTAGAAACAGAAACGTAGCTAAGATCTCAATTGAGTGGGGTCATAATATGAACAATTTTTTCTTCTTCATGAAAATCCTAAGTAGCATACATTTTGTATTAACAAAAAATATCAACAAATGAAAAGACACATGATAACTATGTTTTAAATTTCTAATACATTACAATGCAATTATTTAATAATATGACATTTATTTTAAATTATTGAAATCATTAATGATTAATTCCATATTAAATGATGTAGCAAATAAAAGTTATGTTTATTATCTCATTATATGTTCAATAATTTTTATTTTTTTGTTATGGATATGTACAATAATATTCTAACAAAAAAAGATTAATTATCATTGTTATTGCAAAGTACAAAGAAAACAAGAAAATGAAAACCCAAAGCCAAAAAAAAAAAAAAATACATTTGATGACAAATAAACAAAAAGAAACTAAAAGCTCACTATGGTCACATTTATTAAGCCAACAAAATATTCAAATAAGAAAATTCAAGCCATAACAATTGACTAGGAATGAAACAAAAATTTAAAATAAAAAATAAAAAGAAAGAAAGAGGCATGGCCACTCATGCAAAATGTTAGTCATACCTACTGTCTAATTTAATATTATGCTTGGGTAAAGAATATACTATTAAAATAGAGATTGACAAATTTAAAGATTTAAACTCCATCATTCAAAATCTCAATAGTCACAAATATCATTGTTGGGATGAAATGATGGTATGTAAATTAACATTTTATTTTAAAATAAGACTAAATTTTAATTTTATTTCATTCTAAACACCATACTAATATATATTTATTTTATTTATTTAAGTTGGGCCTTGTCTAGAAAGATCTCCACAATTGGACCCTTTTTTTTTTCTTTTTTTTTTTGTACAGTTGTCACTCGAGAGCATGAACATATAACCATTCTGTTATGAAAAAAAAGAATATCAGTAATAGAAGTGCTTTTTTTTTTTTTTTTGTACAGTTGTCACTCTTCCATTGGATTGTTACACAATCGTGGGTTATAATATACTTTCTCACGGTATAACAAGATGGTTTCGAAAGGGAGGAGTGAGAGATCATGGACGCATAACCATTCTGTTATGTTATCGAGAAGGAGGAGCGAGAGAGCATAGACATAACCATTTTGTTTTGTTATCGAGAAGGAGGAGTGAGAGAGCATGGACGCATAACCATTCTGTTCTGTTATCGAGAGGGAGAAGCAAGAGAGCATGGACGCATAACCATTATGTTCTGTTATCGAGAGGGAGAAGCGAGAGAGCATGGACACAGAACCATTGCGAGAGAGCATGGATGCATACCATTATGTTCTATTATTGAGAGAGAGGAGCGAGAGAGCATGGACGCATAACCATTCTGTTCTGTTATCGAGAGGGAGGAGCGAGACAATATGGACGCATAACCATTTTGTTCTGTTATCGAGAGAGAGGAGTGAGAGAGCATGGACGCATAACCATTTTGTTCTGTTATCGATAACGAGAAGCGAAACAGCATGAACGCATTTTGTTATGAAAAAAGGAATCAAATATGACGACACCTAGCCCTTTCATTCTTCATTTTTGTCACTACTCTCCCTCCCCATTCCTTGTGTTGATGTCCATCCTAAACCAAACAGCCCTTGCGAAATGACAGTGGAGGAAAACATATCACTTACAGTAGTAAAACTAGTGAGTCGGTTATTTAAACAGATTTTGTTAGAGGTTGTTAGTGATAAATATCCACGCGTTCTTGGGTTGTTTGAAGTCGGTTATTTAAACAAATTTTGTTAGAGGTTTTTACTAATATATACCCACGTTTTCTTGGTTGTTTGAATTCATTGCTTACGTGTCATTCATAGAGAACATGTGTAGATCTGTAAAATATCAGTGAGAGGATCGCATGCTAGTTGAAGGTGTAATTGAGTACTTTTCAAAAGGATGGTTTATAGCTGCAGCATCCACCTTCATGATAGTTGAAGGTGTAATTCAATACTTTTCAAAAGAAATCAATAAACTGATCAATGCTAGCCAGAAAAGTCCGGTTGAAGACATTTCAGAAAAGTCTGGTTATTGCTGTTTATAAATATTTTGGGCTGTGTAGGTGGCTTTTCTGAGTTGTTTTGTTGTGTGTTTTTATTTTTTAGCAGCCAAACCAAGAAAAAAGATCAAAAGAAAGCTGGAGGATGGTTTATAGCTACAGCATCCATCTTCATGATAGTTGAAGGTGTAACTAATTACTTTTCAAAAGGAATTAATAAACTTATTAATGCTAGCCAGAAAATACCAGTTGAAGGCATCTCTGAATTGTGGGATGACTGGATAGGCCAAGCTTTTCTGAACTGTGGGATGATTGGACAAAGCAAAACAACTATCATGAGTTGTTTTATTGTGTGTGTTTTTATTTTTTTGGCAACCTGTAGACACCTCGTTTTGCTACCTACATAACCTAAGAACACAAATTAGGGTCATTTCCAAAATAAATCTAAAGAACGAAGCGTACAACTTCTCTAAGACAATTTTGACCATTTGATTGACAATTTGAATTGATTAAACAAATCTCCACTTCAAAATACTCAAAACAACATGTCACAAGCCCAAATCAGACCATAGGTGCAAATGTTATGATCAATTGAAGATTTAACGGATAGAGTGCATAATGATTTAATAATTCCAGGGTACATAGGGATTAATCCAAACTAATTATTATTGGTCCATTAATTGGGTTGATTTTAATTAGTGAGGTGTAAACATCTTATTGGCTTGTAATGATAAATAATTATGGACTCTACTACGTTAGAATAAAATGAGCTTAAGTTGGATAAATAGTGTGATTAATTAATTAAAATATAAGGATTAATTGAAATAGATTAATTCAAATATTTTAAGAAGGGGTTAAGAAGATCACTATTAATATCTGGTGTTTATCATAAAAAGTTGGAACAACATTTGAACAAATGGATAAATACAAAAAAGAAGCTTGAAAACGTTTGTTTAAGAACTCGAAAGTACCGGCCGGCACTTTGATTGAGGGTTTGAAGTACCGGCCGGCACTTCAAGCTTGTATTTGGCACTTTGATTGGGATTTGAAGTACCGGCCGGCACTTCAAGTACACATTGAAGTACCGGCCGGCACATTGAAGTACCGGCCGGCACTTCAAGTACACATTAAAGTACCGGCCGGCACTTTAAAGTACCGGCCGGCACTTCGGACCTGGAGCACGTTGTTTTATCCCAAAATTATCTCCAAACTTGAATTTTGAATTCTCACACGTCCAAGTCAGTCCACAGCTGGTTGAGGATAAAGAATAGGGATTATTTGAAAATAAAAAATACAAAATTAAACAAATAGCTTCTCGTTTGTTTGGCTATAAAAAGGAAAGAGGGGTTCAGTTACAGGGGTCCCAAAGTTTGAGCTTTAGAGAGGAATTCCAGATCATTCTGCGTATGATCTTCTAAAGCATAAAACGCTCCTAAATAATTCCACCATTAAAAGACAGAGAAAAGCTCCCACAAAAAATCCCTTTTGGAGATTCTACGGCGAAGCTCTGTTCACAGGGTTGAAGACCATCAAGGAAGCACCATTGGAGTTCTTTTTTGCAGCTGGGCAGTAGACAAACTCCCCACCATTGCAGCCACACAGAAACTCTATTGATTCTTTGCTCTTCACCCCTTTTCAAAGTTTTTATTGTGGTTAATTCTTTGTGTTCTATATTAATCAATTCTTTGATTGCAGCCAAAGTTGAACCTAACTCTGGTGATTCTAAAGCAATCAAAAGGATCTTCTTCCACGTGCATGCAGGTAAGCATTCTTGACTGAATTCTTTATTTGTTTGCCTATTCACATGATGATGACGATAATATGTTTATTTTTCACATGTAAATGATCTAATAAAGAACTTGAACCTTTAAAATGAATTTTATGATAAACCATGTTTTTGTGCATTGAAATATTTGTTTTTGGCCAAGCTCTATCCTAGAAGACCGATTTTAATCGGGCAAAACGAGGTGCTTACACCTTCTCGTTTTGTAACCAAGCCCCCGAGCCTAGTCTTGAAGGTTCTAGATTAGTTTTGCTGTAAATGTAAATTTCTATTTTACTATACTGTATTTAGGAAGCATTCAAATGTAACTTTTCTTAGATTGTACCTAGGAAACAAACTTTTGCTATGTAATTTTCTGTTTTGGACATTCAAATTGTAATCATACAATCCAAATTGAATAAAAGAAGTATTTTTAAGAATTTTTCTTATTTTTCTTTCTTGCAAAAAATAAGTGGCGACTCTACTGTAACATCACCTTCATTCTAGAGGGATGATCATTCGTCAGTTGGGTCACATTTTGAGGCCCATTTGACCCTCGGGTCGTGGTTCTCACAGTGGCGACTCCACTGGGGACATGTAGTGGGCTTAGCTTCGAAATTAGGATGGGCTTGGCCAAGCCTTATTATTTCTTTGTACTTGTTTGATTTTAAAGGCTTTCTTTATAACATGTTTCATGCATCATTTTGTGTGGGCCCAAAAAATACATATACATGTGTGAAGCCCGGAAGCCCCGGTAGTTCTATCCATGGATCACAGTCTTCCTAGACTTGGGTACCCATGGTGAAGCTACCACCCCTTAGCGCAGTATTGACTATGATCATTCTTAGTCAATACGTTAAAGGATAAACTGTATCGTTTGGACCAACGCGGCATTCCTATGTCACAAGTTGGGAGATACGACGTCCTAGCTCTTGGGTTCCCTACAAGCCCACCTTCTACCCATATAGAAGCCCATTAGAACTATCCTTAGGTGCGGTCCATTAAGTACATACATGCTTGTTTGAACCCACCGTCTGTTTTGATTGCCGTTGCTTGCACTTGGATGAACCTTGTTTGCTACGAATGAGCCCAAATCCAACGTTTGGGCCCATTACAAGCCTTTATTTGAATCCATGTTTTCCATTGATGAGCCCATGCTCCAACACTTGGGTCCATCATAGATAAAATCTAAGGCCCTACAAGTACATAGAGTTGAGGATCATCGAAAGACAAGTTCACAAGCTTCAAAGGATAAAACTCATAAGCTTTAAAGGATCAAGCCCACAAGCTTCAAAGGTACAATCCCAAAAAACTGCAAAGACAAGCTCACAAGTTTCAAAAGGATCAAGCCTACAACCCTACAAGCTTCAAAGGTATATCCCATAAACTTTGAAGGCATAAGCCCACAAGTTTCAAAAACTCAGGTCCACAAGCTTCAAAGAGCTAAAGCCCACAAGCTTTAAAGGTTCTAGCCCATAACACTCAAGCTTGAAGGCTCAAAGCTCAAGTTCAAAACCCACCAAACAGTGGCCCACAACAACAAGCTTCAAGGACTTAAAGCCAAAGTTCTAGCCCTCCAAAAGGTAGCTCACAACATTGAGACTTTAAGGCCACACAAGCTCAATCTCCTAAATAGTCTCCCACTTAGCCACAAAATTTCATCATTCTCCATAAGGCTCAACAAGCCCAATTTCTCAAACACTTACTCACATCTACCAAAAGGCTCCACAAGCCCAATTTCTGAAACAATTACCCACTCCACAAAAATCATAAGTCTTACAAGCCCAATTTCTTAAACAGTGACACATCTACCAAAAGGCCCCACAAGCCCAATTTCTCAAACACTTACCCACATCTACCAAAAGGCCTCACAAGCCCAATTTCTCAAACAATTACCCACTCCACAAAAATCATAGGTCTTACAAGCCCAATTTCTTAAACAATCACTCATTTACCAAAAACAAAACCACAAAGACTTCTCCATCCTTCATACTCTACAAAAGGCCACGCAAAGCCCAAAACCTTAAACAGTCAGTCATCAAGCTTCAAGATTCAAGTTCCAGGCCAGACAAGACAACCATTCTACAAAGGTCACAAGCCTCCAAGATTCAAGATTCGAAATCAAGGTCATGAAGGTCACACAAACCTCTTCTTCCAACACGACTGATTCATGGGCTTCCCCTACGTCAACAACCCACAAGGACATCAGCATTGCTTCATCAAGTCGTCATTTGATTTTACATTGCTAAATTTAGTTGTGTGATTTTCATTTGAATTGCTTTGATTGTCTTATTGGTGTGTAGCATAGAATTTTGGATCCAAGAAAAAAATATCTTTTAAAGATCAAGAATTTCTCCAACTTTGCACCAAAGATCACAAATCAAAAATTGAAAAGACAAAAAGTAATCAACAATTCACAAAAAGCTCAATGAACTAAACTTTGAATCACACCTTAAATGGTTAAAATTCACTTGGTTAAATCACATCTTAAATTGGTTAAAATTCACACACACCTTAAATGGTTAAAATTCATTCACACAATTAAAATTCACCACACCTTCAAAGGTTAAAATTCACCCAATTGAATTACACCTTAAACAGGTTAAAATTAACCCAAATGAATTACATCCCACATGGTTAAAATTCATTAATCGAATCACACCTCACATGGTTAAAATTCACTCACACCTCAATGGTTAAAATTCACATTTCTTGAATCACACCCTTAATGGTTAAAATTCACATTTTTTTAATTACACCTCACATGGTTAAAATTCACTCACAATTCACACAATTAAAATTAACCCATTACACCACATTTTAAATGGTTAAAATTCACCAATTGAATCACACCTCACACGGTTAAAATTCTCTCACACCTTAAATGGTTCAAATTCACCAATTAAATCACACCTCACACGGTTAAAATTCACCAATTGAATCACACCTCAATGGTTAAAATTCTCATTTTTGAATCACACCTCAATGGTTAAAATTCACAAAAGGAATCACATCTCAAAGGTTAAAATTCACAAAATGAACCACACCCTAATGGTTAAAATTCACATTTTTTGAATCACACTTCACATGGTTAAAATTCTCTCACACATTTCACACAATTCAAATTAACCCATTACACCTTAAATGGTTAAACTTTCCCAAATGAATTACACCTCGCATGGTTAAAATTCACTCACACCTCAATGGTTAAAATTCACATTTTTGAATCACACCCCAATGGTTAAAATTCTCTCACACCTTAAATGGTTAAAATTCACGAAATGAATCACACCTCAATGGCCAAAATTCACATTTTTGAATCACACCTTAATGGTTAAAATTCATGTCTCAAATTAAAATAACCCCATGACCTTGATCACATCATCAAAAAGAAACTTTAAGCAACAATCTTCAAGTCTCCCATGTTTTCACATCTTTTTGGAGAAGGAAAAGTTTCAAAATTGTTTTTGCAAAAGTACTTATGGAAAATCAAGATTTTGAAATATTCTTTCTTGGGCAACAAATGACAAATCATATGGTCACATCACTTGACCAATCAATTTGCACCGATAAGGGGATCATTTTCATTCAATTCATATAAAAATTGTCGCCAAATACTTGGAACAACAAAAGAATGGATCCTAGAAAGACAATCAAGGAAATAAGGTCATTGAGAGATCTCGAGTCAGTCCTTCCGAAATTCCTTCTAAATCCGGTCATGATTTGTCACATTCTTGCACATTCATTCAGAAAAGTATCCTAATAGTTGGGCTTACAATGGACCATCCATGCAAAAAGAGAAATGAAAGCCTGTTAGGTCGAAAACCCGAAAGGGCGGCCTAAGCAAAAATTAGGGTTCCACAAAGAAAAAAGAGAGAATTATTTCCAAGAAAGAAGTCATCAAAAGAGCTCAAATGCTGCATGCCAAAAGCAAGCTCTACCAAGGACAGGAGGCCATTTTTCATTAAACCCAAATATTCTTACCAACACCCTACAAATGCAATCACTTGCTAGCCAATTTGGGCCTTTAAAAAAAATGAGCCTTTTCTTTCTTGAAACCCATAAACCAAACCTGGGGTGGGAATTTTAGATGTGAACAAAAAGGAGATCATGGATTTCTTTCTTAAGATCAAAGTGTCAAAGAAGGAAGAACAAAAGAACAAGGACATGCTCGACGGAGGCGTCAATCTTCAATAAGAATGAAGCAAATTGAGAACACTTGACACAAATGTCAACATACAAAAAGAAAGGGCGTCTCTGACAAAGGATGCCAACACAAAGATAAGAAAAGTCAAATGCGTCAACACAAATACAAAGAAGACGTGAAGGAAAAAAGCAAAGGAAAGAAGTCACGAAGCAAATCCAATCCTTGGAGTTCACACTTGGGGGTACATTGGGGAATTTGAGCCTTTATAACTTTCTTTTCACAGCCCAAACCCGGCCTACATTATAACCGATAAACAAAGCCCTCCTTGAGGTTCTGCTTGCTCAAGACATGATGTTAAGCTCTTTCGTTATTCTCCATTGGAAGTATGAAAAGTGCTCGCTAGGTTGAAAACCTGAAAAGGCAGCCTAGGCAAAAGTTAGAGCAAAAGGAAAAAGAAAAAGAAAAAAATGATGGATGGTCCAAACACCAATCAAATCTTCCATGAAAAGGTGAATCATTACAAATGGTTCAAACTTAGAGTTCACTTTCTTTCTCATTGCAAACAGTCAAGTCTCTCACAAAGACTTCAATTTCAAGTCAAAACTTGGGGCATCGCTTTTGTTTTCCAAGTGCTTCATCTACATCTCCAAATTAGGGGCATTCTCCTTAATTTGTCAATTCTTCCCACAACATGATCCACATAAGATCACACATCTCCAAAATAGGGGAATCCTCCCTAATTTGTCAATTCTTCCCACAACATGATCCACACAAGATCACACATCTCCAAACTAGGGGCATTCTCCCTAGTTTGTCGACTAAAAAGTCTTTCCACAACATGATCTACACAAGATCAGACATCTCCACTGTCTTCCCTTAACATGATCCACACAAGATCACACATCTCCAAACTATGGACATTCTCCCTAGTTTGTCGACTAAACAGTCTTTCCTTAACATGATCCACACAAGATCACACATCTCCAAACTAGGGGCATTCTCTCTAGTTGTCGGCTAAACAGTCTTTCCTCAATATGATCCAAACCAGATCACAAATCTCCAAATTAGGGGCATTCTCCCTAGTTTGTCAATGGGTCAGAATTTCAAGTCAATAGCATGTCTCTATCATTGCTCCAAACAATATTGACTTGCAAGGTCATCCAAACTTTTCAAAAATATCATTGCTTTTTCGTCATTTTGTTGATTCGGGAAAACTCTCAATCACTTCATCTCTTTAATTGCCTTCGAAGGATTCAGCCTTACAAGCTCCAAGAGAAATGCAAATATGTTTATAAGGGTTTAATGACTTTAATCCCCTCAAAGTGAAAGAGAACAGTTTTGTTTTGCAACCTTAGGGTTTGTCAACATGTCTTCCCAAGAAAACAAAAGTTTCTCAAGATTGTCGTTTACATAACGGATTGCATCCATTTAAAAAATTAGTTTTCAAAATGATTTACAAAGTTCATCTTTTCATTTTTGAAAGACTTTCTCCAAAAGAGGTACACAACCAAGGAATAAAATCAAGGTACACAACTGAGATCACAAGTCAAGTTACACAGTTAAGACACAAGACATCCAAAAACAACAAAAAATTTGGATTATTTGTGAGAACATAAAATCTTTCCAATACACATTTGTTGGGTTGTTGCAAACACTTAAAATCATCCCCAAAAAACATTTTTCACTTCCACACAAGAAGTCTACAGATATTTTGAACTACCACACAAAAGGTTCACAACCATACAATCTTGCACCTCCTAACAAGAAGTCTACACATACACATATGTACAACTTTTCCCTTCCACACAAAAGGTCCACACATACACTTTGAACTTCCAAACAAGAATTCACACACCCCACATTTCGAACTACGTTCAAACCTGATCCTCTGTGATGGAGGTACGTAGGCAGCCTTCACTAAGGCTCGGTCTCACACCCACAAAACATTTTCTACATTTCGAACTACGTTCGGACCTGATTCTCTCTGATAGAGGTACGTAGGCAGTCTTTCACTAAGACTCGGTCCCACACCCACTCTCACAGTCCCATATCCATATCCACTTACACACTTATCCTCATCTACACACACTCATATTACCAGATTCACATCCACATTCACACATTCCATGATCTCAAATTGCAAACAATTAGCTTGTTCATATGACATCATTTTACATGTAAACGTTCTAAAACTAGAACATTGACTCAGTTGTTTTCATTTGCAGGTTTGTTGATCTCAACAAGTTCTCATGACTTGTTTAAACTAGGGGCATTGGCCCAAAATCGTCTTTCGTAGACGATATCTAACATGTTTGAAAAAGAATAGTTCTTGTTTTTGCAGGAGAGTACGTGCCTACCCACTAGCTGAACAAGACACCGAATGCATCTTGGTTCTTAGCAAGGAGATTAAAAAAGGTTGAAAAATCCGGAGTTACGCCTTCAGACGGCTAAAAATTTTCGGGCATCATCTTAACAAGATTCTGACAACACACATGCTCGGGTTGTCTTGGAACCACGTAAAAATATCCCGGCAAGACTTTTTAGGTTGTTAAAACACTTAAAATCAGAATCCTAAAAAGTTTTTAAAAAATATTGGGTTGTTTCTTACAACATAAAATCATTCCTGATATACCCACTTTTTCAGGTTGTTATTGACAACATAAAATCAAAATCCTAAAAAGTTTTCAAAAAATATCGGGTTGTTTCTTACAACATAAAATCGTTCCTGATATATTCACGTTTTTAGGTTGTTATTGACAACATAAAATCAAATCCTAAAAAGTTCCAAAATATAGGGTTGTTTGAAACAACATAAAATCCATCCCGCCCCACTTATTTTTAGGTTGTTATGGACAACATAAAATCAAATCCTAAAAAGGTTCCAAAATATAGGGTTGTTTGAAATAACATAAAATCTATCCCAAACCATTTTTTTAGGTTGTTAAAACACTTAAAATCAAATCCTAAAAAGTTTTAAAAAATATCAGGTTGTTTCTTACAACATAAAATCATTCCTGGTATACCCAATTTTTTTAAGGTTGTTATTGACAACATAAAATCAAAATCCTAAAAAGTTTTCAAAAAATATCGGGTTGTTTCTTACAACATAAAATCGTTCCTGATATATTCACGTTTTTAGGTTGTTATTGACAACATAAAATCAAATCCTAAAAAAGTTCCAAAATATAGGGTTGTTTGAAACAACATAAAATCCATCCCGCCCCACTTATTTTTAGGTTGTTATGGACAACATAAAATCAAATCCTAAAAAGGTTCCAAAATATAGGGTTGTTTGAAATAACATAAAATCTATCCCAAACCATTTTTTTAGGTTGTTAAAACACTTAAAATCAAATCCTAAAAAGTTTTAAAAAATATCAGGTTGTTTCTTACAACATAAAATCATTCCTGGTATACCCAATTTTTTTAAGGTTGTTATTGACAACATAAAATCAAATCCTAGAAAAGAGTTCTGAAACGTTGGGTTGTTTCTTATAACGTAAAATCACCCCCAACATAAAGTTTTTGTAGATTTTTCTTGGAAGAAATTTACGCAAACACAAAATTTCGGTTACAAAACTTAGTGTCTTTCTCAGACATTGACATTCGCTTTACAAGCTCTGCCAATGAGGGGCATTCTGTAGACACCTCGTTTTGCTACCTACATAACCTAAGAACACAAATTAGGGTCATTTCCAAAATAAATCCAAAGAACGAAGCGTACAACTTCTCTAAGACAATTTTGACCATTTGATTGACAATTTGAATTGATTAAACAAATCTCCACTTCAAAATACTCAAAACAACATGTCACAAGCCCAAATCGGACCATAGGTGCAAATGTTATGATCAATTGAAGATTTAACGGATAGAGTGCATAATGATTTAATAATTCCAGGTACATAGGATTAATCCAAACTAATTATCATTGGTCCATTAATTGGGTTGATTTTAATTAATGAGGTGTAAACGTCCCATTGGCTTGTAATGATAAATAATTATGGACTCTACTACGTTAGATAAAATCAGTTTAAGTTGGGATAAATAGTATGATTAATTAATTAAAATATAAGGATTAATTGAAATAGATTAATTCAAATATTTTAAGAAGATTAAGATCACTATTATATCTGTTGTTTATCATAAAAAGTGGGATAACATTTAACAAACGGATAAATACCAAAAAAGAAGCTGAAAACGTTTGTTTAAAACTCGAAGTACCGGCCGGTACTTTGATTGAGTTTTGAAGTACCGGCCGGCACTTCAAATTCGTATTTGGCACTTTGATTGAGGATTTGAAGTACCGGCCGGCACTTCAAGTACACATTGAAGTACCGGCCGGCACATTGAAGTACCGGCCGGCACTTCAAGTACACATTAAAGTACCGGCAGGCACTTTAAAGTACCGGCCGGCACTTCGGACCTGGAGCATGTTGTTTTATCCCGAAAATTATCTCCAAACTTGAATTTTGAATTCTCACACGTCCAAGTCAGTCCACAGCTGGTTGAGGATAAAGAATAGGGATTATTTGAAAATAAAAAATACAAAATTAAACAAATAGCTTCTCGTTTGTTTGGCTATAAAAAGGAAAGAGGGGTTCAGTTACAGGGGTCCCAAAGTTTGAGCTTTAGAGAGAGAATTCCAGATCATTCTGTGTATTTCTTCTAAAGCATAAAACGCTCCTAAATAATCCCCCATTAAAAGACAGAGAAAGCTCCCACAAAAAATCCCTTTTGGAGATTCTACGGCGAAGCTCTGTTCACGGGTTGAAGACCATCAAGGAAGCACCATTGGAGTTCTTTTTTGCAGCTGGGCAGTAGACAAACTCCCCACCATTGCAGCCACACAGAAACTCTATTGATTCTTTGCTCTTCACCCCTTTTCAAAGTTTTTATTGTGGTTAATTCTTTGTGTTCTATATTAATCAATTCTTTGATTGCAGCCAAAGTTGAACCTAACTCTGGTGATTCTAAAGCAATCAAAAGGATCTTCTTCCACGTGCATGCAGGTAAGCATTCTTGACTGAATTCTTTATTTGTTTGCCTATTCACATGATGATGACGATAATATGTTTATTTTTCACATGTAAATGATCTAATAAAGAACTTGAACCTTTAAAATGAATTTTATGATAAACCATGTTTTTGTGCATTGAAATATTTGTTTTTGGCCAAGCTCTATCCTAGAAGACCGATTTTAATCGGGCAAAACGAGGTGCTTACACCTTCTCGTTTTGTAACCAAGCCCCCGAGCCTAGTCTTGAAGGTTCTAGATTAGTTTTGCTGTAAATGTAAATTTCTATTTTACTATATTGTATTTAGGAAACATTCAAATGTAACTTTCTTAGATTGTACCTAGGAAACAAACTTTTGCTGTGTAATTTTCTGTTTTGGACATTCAAATGTAATCATACAATCCAAATTGAATAAAAGAAGTATTTTTAAGAATTTTTCTTATTTTTCTTTCTTGCAAAAAATAAGTGGCGACTCTACTGTAACATCACCTTCATTCTAGAGGGATGATCATTCGTCAGTTGGGTCACATTTTGAGGCCCATTTGACCCTCGGGTCGTGGTTCTCACACAACCCAATCAGAGAAAAAACATCAAAAGAAAGCTGGAGGATGGTTTATAGCTACAACATCCACCTTCATGATAGCTGAATGTGTAACTAAGTACTTTTCAAAAGGAATCAATAAACTCATCAATGCTAACCAGAAAAGTCCGGTTGAAGTCATCTTTGAATTATGAGATAACTGGACACAACAAAACAACTATCATTAGTTGTTTTGCTGTGTGTGTTTTTATTTTTTTAGCAACCAAAGCCGAGAAAAAAGATCAAAAGAAAGTTGGAGGATGGTTTATAACTGCAATTTCCACCTTCGTGATAGTTGAAGGTGTAACTATGTACTTTTCAAAATAAATTAATAAACTCATCAATGCTAGCCAGAAAAGTCCGGTTAAAAGCATCTTTGAACTGTGGGAAGACTGCCAGAAAAGTTCGATTAAAGGCATCTCTGAACTGTGGGATGATTGGAGAGGTCAAGCTTTTCTGAACTGTGTGATGATTGGACACAGCAAAACAACTATCATGAGTTGTTTTGCAGTGTGTGTTTTTATTTTTTAATTATCCTTTGATAAATACTTTCTTAGTTATTTTTTTAAATTGGGGAATCTCAGGAATGGAAATTCAAGTTACGATCATTTTTTATTGGAAAACCATCATTTTAATGAAGAAGTTCAAAGAAAATGTGGAAGAAAAATACAAATAACTGTATTACATTCAAAAAGGAAAATTGTACAATATTTCGTTTCATTTGCCAATAATGTAATGCAAAACCATTGACAATAAACTTAACTAATAATAAAAAGTTATATTTGGATTACACAACATTTAGTGTTGCTCTTCAATAATGCTCTCAAGTACATGATTGTTGCAAAGTAATAACTCGGTAAGTCCGAGGTCGAATTAATGAAAAATTTTTTTATTAAAAATTGAAAAAATAATTATATTAAAATAATTAAATTTGTTTTAAGAGAAATTATGATTTGTTTGGTAAAGGCAAATTAAATTGACAAGAAATACAGTATCTTAAAAACACTAAGTCTTAGAGATCCACGCAACATATCTTATGGTAGTTCTAACAAGAAAATAACATAAGTTAATATCAAAACGTAAATAACATAAACATATTAATGTCATTCATTGAAAAACAATGGATTATCAATGTTTATTTTTTTCCAAAATACTAACAAGAAAAATTAATACCTCTTTCCCTTTTGTAAGGTTGAATCCACAGTTATTTTTCATGCATCTGGCATAATATCATGATGATGGATTTGAAGCAGGGACGTAAGGCTGGCATATAGCATTTGCAGGGAATTGTTTGGAGTCTTCATGGTCTATCTTTGGAGTACAAGACTGAGGTATAAAAAGTATTATGTAGATAATGATTGCAAAAAAGGCAGAAGCGGTTGAAGATATTAATATTTGTCTTCGACCAAATCTCTCCATCATTAAACAACCAAGAAGTGTTTCCAAGATGTTGGTGGCACTAAAAACAACTAAGAATGATATGAACTGATCACGGATGAGATATCTTACCCCATCTGCAAGTTCTTGAAGGTATACAAAACAATGTTAATATCATGAGTTGTTTTATTGTGTGTGTTTTTATTTTTTTGGCAACCCAATCAGAGAAAAAACATCAAAAGAAAGCTGGAGGATGGTTTATAGCTACAACATCCACCTTTATGATAGCTGAATGTGTAACTAAGTACTTTTCAAAAGGAATCAATAAACTCATCAATGCTAGCCAGAAAAGTCCAGTTGAAGTCATCTTTGAATTATGAGATAACTGGACACAACAAAACAACTATCATTAAGATATTCATTTTAATTTGATTAAAAAAACATGATTTTATAGTGTCAAAAATATTCTCTATTGGGGATCGTACATTTGATTATAGATAAAGAGAATGAACGTTAAATTGATTTCATCAGAAATAAAAAGAGTTGGACGATTCAAAGAGTTGGACAAAATTGCTAAGAAAAAAAAAAAAATGCTTAAAGGAATATTTCATTTAAAGGAATCAATGAACTTTGATTTGTTTTAGGAAAGTGTATCCCAATTTAAATCGACTACATCCACTGAAATCAGCTACTAAAACTCATTAAAGGCATTAGAGTTATCTCTCTTTGTCACAGGGTATTGGAATTAGCAATTTAGGAAACTCCTGTTTCATGGGAGTAATTTTGCAAATTCTTGCTCAAACACATGATATACAACTAATTGTTGAAAACAAAATACACACATATAAGCTTTTATGAGATAATTTAAATTACAAAATTCTTATACATTATTATTGATTATAAAATTTCAAGTGCTATAGCCTATAGGTACTCTTCAATTTGGTCAACTTGAAAATCTGAAACAATTAATAAGGACAATCAAAGAGAAGAACTTGGACACATTCACAGCCACAAACTTTTATGCCTAGTCTTTTTTTTTTTTTTTTTAGGAAAGTGTATCCCAATTTAAATCGACTACATCCACTTAAATCAGCTACTAAAACTCATTAAAGGCATTAGAGTTATCTCTCTTTGTCACAGGGTATTGGAATTAGCAATTTAGGAAACTCCTGTTTCATGGGAGTAATTTTGCAAATTCTTGCTCAAACACATGATATACAACTAATTGTTGAAAACAAAATACACACATGTAAGCTTTTATGAGATAATTTAAATTACAAAATTCTTATACATTATTATTGATTATAAAATTTCAAGTGCTATAGCCTATAGGTACTCTTCAATTTGGTCAACTTGAAAATCTGAAACAATTAATAAGGACAATCAAAGAGAAGAACTTGGACACATTCACAGCCACAAACTTTTATGCCTAGTCTTTTTTTTTTTTTTTTTAGGAAAGTGTATCCCAATTTAAATCGACTACATCCACTTAAATCAGCTACTAAAACTTATTAAAGGCATTAGAGTTATCTCTCTTTGTCACAGGATATTGGAATTAGCAATTTGGGAAACTCATGTTTCATGGGAGTAATTTTGCAGATTCTTGCTCAAACATATGATATACAACTAATTGTTGAAAACAAAATACACACATGTAAGCTTTTATGAGATAATTTAAATTACAAAATTCTTATACATTATTATTGATTATAAAATTTCAAGTGCTATAGCCTATAGGTACTCTTCAATTTGGTCAACTTGAAAATCTGAAACAATTAATAAGGACAATCAAAGAGAAGAACTTGGACACATTCACAGCCACAAACTTTTATGCCTAGTCTTTTTTTTTTTTTTTTTTAGGAAAGTGTATCCCAATTTAAATCGACTACATCCACTTAAATCAGCTACTAAAACTCATTAAAGGCATTAGAGTTATCTCTCTTTGTCACAGGGTATTGGAATTAGCAATTTAGGAAACTCCTGTTTCATGGGAGTAATTTTGCAAATTCTTGCTCAAACACATGATATACAACTAATTGTTGAAAACAAAATACACACATGTAAGCTTTTATGAGATAATTTAAATTACAAAATTCTTATACATTATTATTGATTATAAAATTTCAAGTGCTATAGCCTATAGGTACTCTTCAATTTGGTCAACTTGAAAATCTGAAACAATTAATAAGGACAATCAAAGAGAAGAACTTGGACACATTCACAGCCACAAACTTTTATGCCTAGTCTTTTTTTTTTTTTTTTAGGAAAGTGTATCCCAATTTAAATCGACTACATCCACTTAAATCAGCTACTAAAACTCATTAAAGGCATTAGAGTTATCTCTCTTTGTCACAGGGTATTGGAATTAGCAATTTAGGAAACTCCTGTTTCATGGGAGTAATTTTGCAAATTCTTGCTCAAACACATGATATACAACTAATTGTTGAAAACAAAATACACACATGTAAGCTTTTATGAGATAATTTAAATTACAAAATTCTTATACATTATTATTGATTATAAAATTTCAAGTGCTATAGCCTATAGGTACTCTTCAATTTGGTCAACTTGAAAATCTGAAACAATTAATAAGGACAATCAAAGAGAAGAACTTGGACACATTCACAGCCACAAACTTTTATGCCTAGTCTTTTTTTTTTTTTTTTTAGGAAAGTGTATCCCAATTTAAATCGACTACATCCACTGAAATCAGCTACTGAAACTTATTAAAGGCATTAGAGTTATCTCTCTTTGTCACAGGATATTGGAATTAGCAATTTAGGAAACTCCTGTTTCATGGGAGTAATTTTGCAGATTCTTGCTCAAACATATGATATACAACTAATTGTTGAAAACAAAATACACACATGTAATATTTCTGCATCTTAAAATGCCTAATTTTCATTAGGGTTCCATGAGTTATATATTGATGCACCATCTTTATAATAGACCTAAACACCAAAAATCCGTAAGGGTGATTCTCACACTATTGGATCTGATATGTGGTTGTTCGACATGACTGATCTTCAATTGGTCTGTCGATTAGAAGGACATGAGCAACGTTATAATGATTGTATTAAAAGATAATACGTGAGAATAAGATAATATGTGAGAAAGGGAGCGACATTGAACGAAAAAGGAAAGTCGATGTTTAAGAAGGTAATGAAGACGTTCACCGTAAAGGATGAAAATGAGGAGAAAATCTCAAGATAATTAATCAAGATGGTCTGCCTTTTGCTTGGATGAAAATCCAAAGCACAAACCCAAAACAATAGATTTGCTAAAGAAGTATTTAAAGGAATCAATGAAATTTGATTTGTTTTATGAAACTGTATCCCAATTTAAATCAACTATACCCACTAGAATTGTCTACTGAAACTCGTAAACATAAGTTGTATGACTATCTCTAAGAATTAAAAACTAGTTTTTTTTTTTTTTTTTTTTTTTTTTTTTTTTTTTTTTTTTTTTTTTTTTATACTCTGGTAAAGTGTAAATCATATTTCATATGACCGGGTTTGAGATACTTACTCGTTGCAAAAGACCCAGATCGATTTGGTTGGCTTGTTACACTGCTTTTCCTTTTGATCTTATGAACCCCTCTATGCTCTCGTGTTCGTCCTTGTTCTCGTGGGTTGAGGTTGGCTACTAGAGTTGCCCTTTCTTCCACGAACTAAATCCTAAGAGATTATTTGAGAGTTTCACACTAGTGAATTAGAGAGCTTTCTCTCTGTATAATATGAACTGTTATGTCTCTGCATTTGGTTTTCTCTACGTATAATAAATTATATTCACAGAGAATATAATATATTAGATAAGAGCACATCCCTTCTTTTAAGGGATTTGATAACCACTATCCCATGATTTGATCCAATTCAAATCATGAATAGTTATTCTTATCACATGACCAAATGGGACCCGCAACCCATAGTGGGCGGATCATGGGCTCGGATCCATCCCGACCCATTAAATTATAACATAAAGGATAACACAAAAGAGGTTACAATTATACAATAGCATAGAGTTTTCATAAAGCACATTTACAAAACACCTATAAGCTGTGATAGCCATTGATTTGGTTTCCTTTATGATGATCTTTGGGGCTGCCTTGACTTGGAGTTGAAGATCATGTTGTTGTATGAGGTTTTTGGTATCCTGGACTAGGGGAGCAATTTGCCACTTTATCAACTGGTTGTTACTCCATAATCTCTCTAGCTCTTTGTCTCCAATTAGGATAATCATCCTCTAGTATCTAAAGTGGACAGCTTTTGTAATAGCTTTCCTGAGAGCAGATTCTTTGACAACCAACAAAAAAAATGTTTCCTTCTCTGTTTTTGGTCATGTAAGCTATTCATTTCCAATTGTCATTGTGTGCAGCTGCTCCTTCAGTGGTGATGAGGAGCTGCCAGTTGTTATGGGGTTGCCATGCTGGTATTGTTGTAGTCCTCTCCTTGATATTATTCCATGCATTATTAAGCTAGTTTTGCACGAACTTGTTCAGCAAAGTTTTGGATGTTAGTAGGATTTCCATAGGATTTGCCTGTTTCCCTTCAAATTGGACTTGGTTTGTGTGAAACCAAATGCACTAAACCAATGTTAGAATCATATATAGCTGAGGAGTATTGCTTGGTGTTTCATTGTGGTGGAGTAACAGATCATGGATCCATTTATGAAATGGTATTCTTGCTTCTAAGATGGCTCTAATGTTGATGTCAGCTCCAAACCAGACAGCTCTAGCAAATTCACATTGCAAGAAAATGTAATTCATAGTTTCAATGTTGTCATTATTGCACAAATTGCAAGCTACATCACAATGCATGCCTCTTCTATTTAATTCAGATTTGACTGGGATGGCCAGGTGAAGAATTTTCCATGCAAAATTGAGGATTTTTTTGGTGGAGTTTAATTTTCCAAAGCTTCTTCCAAATTTTGGGATTGGTATTGTTAGAGAGGTGGCTGCTACTATCAGTGTGAGTAAGGATTTCATAGGCTTTTTTCACTTGATAATCACCATTGAGAGAATGAGGCCAGATTAGCTTGTCCGAGGGTGGAGTTGGCCTCTATGATAGGGATGGGGATGTTTAGTATTTGGTCATTGTCCCGCTTATCATAGAGTTGTAAGATGAGATGGGTTTTCCATCTTACATTCTGTTAGTCAATCAGATCATCCACTGTTTCTATTTGACTTTGGATACTAGCTGGAGCATTTTGAGAGAATTTGAACTAGGCTGGATGAGTTATTGGGATATTGAAACCTCTTCCTACCCTCCAAGTTCTTTGGACCAGCTTGGGGTTATGATGGCATATGATGTTTCTCCAAATCCAAGAAGCATTCTGTTTAGGTTCATGGGATTGTAGATCACCATTTGGACAGTATTTTGATTTAAACGCTAAGAATTAAAAAATTATTATTATTTTAAAGAAACTACAATTTAAGTAGGTTTTCAATGATAATTTGACTTATGCATTCAAAATTTCCTAGTTGTGGAAAAGTGGTTTGAAAGCGGTAATATTTCTACAGCTTATTGCCCAATGTTCATTAGGGCTCCATGTTCTACTTTGTCCTTCTCTTGTGAGGGAGTAAGTTTATAAATCTAAAACTAAGTGAAATGATTGTTATGTGGCATTTTTCACCAAAAAGTTCGCACATTAGAGACGTTGTTGTAGCCTCTAAACACATAAAATAGTCTATAAAATTGGCCACACAAAAAGTTTAGGATTATTAAAGTTAGAATACTTCAATGATTTCTATCTCCCCTCTTCCCCTTTGTGGATTTTGTAGAAAAGTCTTCTTAAACACAATAATGTTCATCATCAAAGGAAAAATTCCACAATTATGCACAAAATCAAAATAAAGCATCAAAGGCATATATACCTATCTGTAATGGGGAAAAAAAATTAACAAGCGGCCCAAATGCACAACCAAGCCCACATGGCCCATCAAAAGAAGCGCACTCGGGCCAATGAAGAAAAGAGAAGAAAGAAAAAGAAAGGAAAAGAGAAGGGGGGAGACATGCGAAAAAGAGAAGAAAGAGTGGGGGCTCCGGCCTGTGATCATCATTTTGTATCGACTTTTAGGCCATTGTTGTATTCATCCCCCATTGATATAGTGAAAACCCCCTCTCCCCGTGGATGTAGGCATCATTAGCCCAATCAAGTAAATATTGTATTTTCTTTATGATTGATTTCTCTCATTTTTTTGTGTAATTAGAAGCCACCACCATCGGTATCAAGCTCTCATCGCACCGAGATCCACCATCAAGCAATTATGACAATATCTCGAATTTTTACCCCACCACAATTGGCTCGGAAGCCATCACTGTCGATTCGAGATCCGCCGTCAAGCGGTTCCGTCAATATCTAAATTTTTACCCCACCACACTATCCATTGAGAAATTAAAAAAACCAAGCTCATTTGCAATTTATCTAAAGCAGGAAGGGTAGAACATTTGAAAGTATTGTAAATAATAAGAAGGTCTTGTAACCAAAGTGATCAAGAGTCATTAACCTTTCAAATTTGGAGATGGTGGAGGTAATAATGCTTAAGAACAATAGATGAGATAATGTAATTTTTGGCCTTGTAGTGATTTTTTGTGGTGAGTTTGGCTTGGGATTTGAAATGATTCGTGTCTTAGTCTCTCATTTCCATTTGTTTATGAATGTGTGTTTTTTGTTAAGGAAGAGAGAGAAAAATAGAAATAATGAACGATTAAAAAAAGAAATAATATATTAAATTTTTAATAAAATGAAGAATAATTAAAATAGAAAAACAGATAGTTGGATATGGTGTGTATTTGAGAGGGAATAGTTAACATAGAAAAAAATAGTTTCTTAAGTAAAACTTTCTCTGCAACTTTTTCTAGGTTGATGTGCACGCTCTTATCAAATAATTTTCACAGTTTTAAAAACATATTAACATTGTTGTTCTCCTATCCCTCTTTGATTTCCATTCCTCTTTAAGGGTATGAGTTTGAGCTCTTACAATCTTAGAGTAGGTTAGTTAAGAATTTATTTCTCCACTCTAAAAGAGTGGTCTAAAAGAAAACATTGTAGTTTAGTTAAATGCTCTAAGCATTAATGGCAATGCTCTTTTTAGTTAAAACTTTTTATCGCAAAAAATCTACAATTAAAGTTATGCTTTATACAACATTACCAAATAGACACTAACCGTTTGGGAGAGGAAAAATGAATTGAAATGATATATTTTTTTTTAATAAAAAAAGTATAAATCCACAAATTTTCATGTTTGGAAGTTTAATAGGAATGAATAGAATAGTTATGATGTATTCCATTCAATTCCCTCCTAAACACGGAAAATTATTAAGTAGTCTAGGACTACAAATAAATGAGTAGTCTTCCTCTCACATAAATGGTGGGTCCTATCATGAATTTAATTAGTGAGACCCACCATTTATGTGGTGGAATCCACCATTCATGTGAAAGAGAGACTACGTATTTATTGGTAGTCTTGGACTACTAAATAATCACTCACTAAACATTCATCTTAAAATTTGAAGCAAAACACTATTTCATTTAATAAAATGGAGATAAAATACTAATTTTATCAATATTTTCTTTTAAAAAATAAATAAAAGATGAATGAATAATATTTTTTTTTTGATAAAAGATGAATGAATAATATAATAGTAAAACTAAATAACCATTTATTTTTACATTCCTCATTTCGCTTTAGAAAAAATAGATCTGGTTCCATTCCATTATATTTTATATAGTGTTGCAATATTCTAAAAAAAAAATTAGGGCTTTTAATGTTAAACGACGCCGTGTTTTTAAACATTTCGCAAGAGCTGTAAACCCAACGCCATGAATGGTTTAAACCCCTCTTTCTCTCATCGAAAGCAATCAAACGCAATGGCGAGCCCTGAAGAAGAAGAAGCGAAACTCGAACGGTTCCTCCAGTGGTTACAGGTGAACGGGGTTGAGCTACGTGGTTGCAAGATAAAGTACTGTGATTCCAAGTCCAACAAAGGGTTTGGCATTTTCTCTGCCAATGAAGCTTCTGATGGTAACTCGCACTGTCCCATAACTCTCTCTTTTCTAGCTGAGGAAATGTAGGAAACCAATTATGGAACGTAAAATGGTTTTTCAATTTGATATACTAGAGAAAACTAGAACAACATAGATCATCAGGTGCAAAATTGTGTATGTGATTAGAAGTTTTTTGAAAAATTGATTGATTTTGTGGGTCAAATTGATAATACACCAGCTTAAGCATTACTGGTGGAACTGTTTCTCTTAATTCTTTTACTTAGCTATACATAAAAGGAGAAAAAGACTCTGTTTTTTAATCGATTTTGACAAAAATTCAGGTGTTTTATTAGTTGTTCCACTACATTTAGCAATAACTCCAATGAGAGTGTTGCAAGATTCTCTTCTTGGACCGGAATGCAGAGCAATGTTTGAAGAAGGAGAAGTGGATGACAGGTTCTTGATGATTTTGTTACTAACTTTGGAGCGCCTCCGTAAGAATTCTTCATGGAAGCCGTAAGTGTAAAATGCACTTTGTGTTAAATCCTCAACTGGGTTTTTTTTTTTTTTTTAGTGGTCGGATTCATTTAGGGTGGGTGATTGTATCAGGTACCTTGATTTGCTTCCAACCACTTTCGGGAATCCACTTTGGTTTACTGATGATGAGCTATTGGAACTAAAGGGAACCACATTGTATCGAGCCACCGAATTGCAGGTAAAATGATTTTTGGGCACATCTCCATGTCCTATGGATGCAAAAATGGTGTTGGTAAAATTGCGCTTAAGTGCTCTTAAAGTGCAAAGCACCAAGGGTGAAACGCTTTTTTCAAATTTACCATATTTTCTTTGAAAAATGTGTGCTTTACTTCAATCAAGTGTGCACTTGCAATTTGCGCCTAGGCTCCAGGAACTAGGAAGCCACTCAAGTGTATGTCACTCTTTCACTAACATTATACCAAATGGCTGTCTCTTTTTTTTTTTTTTTGGACATTAGTGGAATTTATTAATCTAAAATGATATCATATAAGAAAATGGATGTTGTTATATCTATGCAATTATCAGTATAAAAAATTTTCATGAGCTTTAACTCAAATGCCACCTCCTCCCCTTGTATCTTGTAAGAGCAAGGTAGAGGGTGCATTGTGGTTTCAAGACCCACAGCATGCATGTGTAACTTATCAATTAAGAAAAAAACACTATCAAAAGCCTGGATTATTTCTACCTTTATGGCCCCTTTTAACGTGATAGATTTGTACAGACAATCATGTTTAAAACACGGTGGTGATTTGACTTGTATAATCTGTGGAACTGATACTGACACTTGTAAAAATGCAACTCTCACATCATAAAATTTAAATATAGTATATTGATTTTCACAAGGGAATTTGGATCTATATGGCTTCTCTTGTATCTTATTCCACTTTCCATGTATCCTAAACAACCATTCTATTTTTGTGTAGCTTGATATGGTTTCTAGTTGTCACCTATCTACACACTTATTTTTTTGATAAGTAGGTTTTCTGAATTTCCCTGTACAGCATATGTGACCAAATATAGGTTTAAGTGCAGAAGAAAAAGTTGCAGTCTTTATATGATGACAAAGTGAAGGGATTAGTGAAGAAACTTTTAACACTTGATGGGGATTCAGAAAGGTGTGTGGTCCTTTATAATATTGGAATTCATTATGGGTTTAATCCATTCCTTGAGCATTAGTGGTTTATCACAATCATGCCAACTTATATATGTTATTCAATATTTGCTGCACACTGTATTATTTGATCCATATATCATTGATATAACCTATATATTAATATACTCACTGCGTGCATGTGTAATGGCTAACTAAAAGAACATTAATATAACCTATATCATGAATTATTGTTTTGGTAACAGCTAATCATTCAGTCAGCTGGAAGAATTTAATATTTTGAGAACTCACACTCAACTTATCCAGGCATTATTCAGATAATTGAACTTTTGAATGTTTAGTCCTTAGCAAAGTTAATATAGCCATACAGAAGGTGTATACATCCGGTGTACTTAGGTTGCACCCTTTATTTTTCTTTAATGAATTTAATTACTTAATAAAAAAACCCACACAACAGGGTTTTTTGAGCTTGTTACGTCCAGTATTATGTCATTTTATTTTTGTAAGTAAAAACAATTTTATAAGACCCTATTAGACCCCTCAAGGCTTCATAATAAGAGCAAACATCGAGCTGACCTACTTTTGAGGGTGTCCAAGATATTCGATCCTCTTCTAACCTCGAAGGGATGTTAGAATACAAAAGCTCAAAGAAATTGTCCACAGATTCCAATTCTCAATCCTGAGGATTCCAACTATGTTCGCCACACAAATATGATGCAACTGGTGCATCCTTATCAACTGTTTCGTAATATTGGGTGCATATAAAATAGGATCAATGTGTTTGTACTGCAACATAGACTTTAGCCATGTTCAAATTAGGAATCACAGGTGTAGTTGGCAAGCCTTATTTACTTGTCTTCATTGAGTATTTTACTTTTTGCTGACGTGCATGTTGATGTTCATTGTCCAATAAGTTGGTTTCTGGATTTGGTGGTGGATATGCCCATTCTATCTCAAATTGTTAGGCACCAAGATAGTTTTTGCTTCAAAATAATCCGAAAGTATATTTTAGAAGGCTCTCTTATTTCAGATCTTGATGCAAATGGGGCGGTAGATGCCTCTTTATATGAAGAATTCATTGTATTTATGTCAAGCAAGTTGCACCAAAAATTGCCACCTAAAATATGACAGTTACATTCAATTCAATCGCTGCTACTATGCTAACAAATAAAGAAGAAAAAGAACTTTTGCTGCTGTTTCATGCTGACGAACTTGAAGAGAACTTGTGAAATGCATTTATAAGCACTTCCTCTTTTGAATATCTATGTTAATATTGATCCATTGATATTGCTCTGGCCTGTAAGCTTTAGAAATGTAGGTTTATAAAATAGAAAAATTCCCACTTTCAGCTTATGACTGCGTGATCTTTTATGCTTAGATTAATATGGTTACTTTGGCATTTACCAGCTTTTTCTTTATTTCTTGTCATCTAGGGGCTAGGAATAATGAGCTATCTAAAATCACATGTTTAATTAGTTTCAAAATAATGAAGCTATTCATCATCATTTACATATATATAAAATTTGATTCATTGCTAACACTAAAACTTATTCAATTCTTGTTGCTTCTTTTTCCAGTGAAGTGTGTTTTGAAGATTTCCTTTGGTATGTATCTTCCTATTGAACTGTTCTTATGATCTTTTTTATTTAGACTTTGTTGACTAACGTTGCACAATTATCATGGTACTAGGGCAAATTCTGTATTTTGGACTCGCGCTTTGAACATTCCTTTGCCGCATTCCTATGTATTTCCACAAACTCAAGAAGAGGACAGTGACTTTGCAGCTAGCAAAGATTCTGAGCTTTGCACTAATCATATTCTCAGTGGAGAGTTGGTCAGTGGAAAGGATGAAAAAGGTAAGGTTGTCTTTTCCTCTCATCATTGTCCACAAATCCTTTCTTCTGACGCATTTATCATTAAGTTAACAATTTGCTGGGTGGCAGATCTAGGCTTCCTTGAATGTAACGTGTTCCTTTTGAACTAATATCAGGGCCTTCTCATATCAGGATTTAGGGTCCAGGATGTTGATAGCCAAGTCAATGGAATGACATCCACACCAATACAAGGAGAGACCATCTGGGTGGAGGGTCTTGTCCCTGGCATTGACTTTTGCAACCATGGTATGCCATTCGTTTACAAATCTGAGATTATCAAGTTCATTATTGGTTCTTTTCAATCCCTTTCTTTTGGTGGTGGTTTTTTTCCGATATTGATGATTTCCTTCTTTTGCTTTATAATTTTATAAATTCTCACAACCTTTATCCAAGGGTATGTGATTTGTCTACTTTATAATTTCTACCCTGCTGGTTTATTACGTTTTTCTGCATGGCAATAACTTTAAATATTAGTTTATGGATCCACAGTGAAGCTTTACTCCTAGATGGATATTAGAAATCACTAATTGCTTGGACATTCAATTAGGGCATAATCTGTTCAAAGATAGTAAACTTTTAGACAAATGTTTGAGTTTTGAAACAAAAAGAATTGTTGTTACTATCCAAAAAGCAGACAAAATAAAAAAGGTCTTTCTTAATGTTCTTGCTCATTTTAATTATATAGATTGTGTCTGGGTTGTAAAATTTATATAGGTGTCTGTAACTTACTGGCTGAGAATATGGCCATCCAGATTTGAAGGCAGCAGCAACTTGGGAAGTTGACAGAACAGGATCAATAACTGGAGTTCCTTTCTCGATGTACCTTCTCGCTGGTAGTATCCTCTTCCTGATTTGTAGTAGGTTTTGTCATTTATATAGGTGTTGAGTTTAGATATGGATCTCTCATGTGAGTTTCATGCAGCAACAACAGTTGCTAGTAAATCTTTTGATTAGTTGTATCCCTTCCTCTGCTCACTTTTTTAAGTAGCTGGGAATGTGACTGATCATATGTTCTTTTTCCCAACTGGACAGCTGAACAAAGTCCCTTTGAAATCGAGAGAGAGATTTCCATTAGCTATGGTAACAAAGGAAATGAGGTATTTTGTATTGTCTTATAGAGGAAATCTTATCTCTGAGAAAAAAATAAAACTTTTTTACTTGTGTATTTTCTGTGAGTATCTCTAATAGAGGAAATTTTAATGCGTGGAATACTTGCAAGAAACTTCTTTCTGATCCTTCATCTTATGCTTTTTACAATGTTTCATGAGAATTTTTGCTTGTTACACTTTGTTTTGACTTGGCCTTGGCATGATCCTTTATGAAAGCGGAATACTTTAACCAATTTCTTCCATCAAAGAAAGCCTCGCTCAAAATTTTTGTGCTCTGCTGCACCGGTTTTTTTTTTGCTAGTCCATTCTTTCTGGGCTATCATGTTTAATATCTAATTTTGATAAGTAAATATTTCATTAAGCAAGCACAAAGGGGTGCAAGCCATGTACACAGGATGTATACAAAAGGTGCACCAACATTAAGCTCTAAAATTACATCTATCAAGCATCTCTAGAAAATTGGCAACAGAGAATAGACCTGAAGTATTTATCCATTCAAATAAAGATTTGAGGAATATCTGTTTTAGGTCGATAGAAAATTTCTAACGTCCTTAAACAATTCTAGCATTTCTCTCTCTCCAAATGCACTGCATGTGATAATGGGCTATCATGTTTAATAAATTAATAGAATGCCATATGTCAATTTTTTTCCCCTCTACTCAGATTCAAATTCATCATGGCACCTTTAATGTGTACCATGCATCACTTCTCTGTAAAATGTGAAAATTACTATTGAAAATTCATTTCTTGCTTTCTACTATCATACTATTCATGTGTTTTGGTGATGACAATTATTTTAGTTTTTGGAGAAATGTGTTCTTATAAACATTGGCTCCAATTGCTGGAGGTTTATATCATTTTAAGCAAGCTGTTGACTGTAGATTTTTGTCAACTTTCTAATACAAATTCATTACCTTGCATTTGATGCAGGAACTACTTTATCTGTATGGATTTGTCATTGATAATAATCCAGATGACTATCTCATGGTATGCCATCTAAGCGACATATGTGTCTCTTGTTAATTAAGTTCTTTCAATTTATTATGGTGATACCATTTCAAACTCTATTGGAAATTGGTGGTCTATGTGGATCCTCCTTGTGTTCTTTTGCTCTAAGTAGGGGCATGCATACTATTAAATGTCAAAGAAGCAAATTATTATGAGCTATCAAGACTTGGTGAATGATCATTAATGATTTGATGACTACACAGGTCCATTATCCCCTGGAGGCAATCCAGAGTGTTCCCTTTTCTGACTCAAAGGCCCAGCTTCTTGAAGCACAGGTCGGGTATCATCTGTTCTTGATTTTGTTGTATGTGGTTTCACATTAATATATCGTTTGTGTGACTCGTGGAGGCATCATCCACAGGAAGTGCTCTTCCATACTGCTTTACTTCTCCAAAATAGAATTTGCTTTTATCAACAAATCTAGTTTGTGATCACAGAAGGCTGAACTGAGGTGTCTTTTGCCAAGAAGTTTGCTGGATCATGGATTTTTTTCAGAATGCACAGCAAAAATTGAACAGAATAATAAGAGTGGGGATCGAGTTCACAATTATAGTTGGAGTGGTCAGCGCAAGATGCCCTCTTACTTAGACAAGCTGGTTTTTCCCGAGAACCTTTTAACTGCCTTGAGGACCATAGCCTTGCAGGAGGATGAGCTTTTTCAGGTTTCATCATTGCTAGAAGAGGTGCAGTTTCTTTAGCATAATTTTTCATTCCACTGGATACCTGGCCTTCTTATACGTCTGGCTAAGTGGATATAAATAGCTTTCCAGCTATCCACCTTTGTCAAGAATCTTCAATATTACGAATGCAATTGATAGATTTACAATTGCAGACACATATACCTTGTTTAGGTCACTTTGGGGCATACTTGGTTGTATGTGTCAGGCTACAATGTTGTCTCCTAAACTTATATTATATTGGGATTAGTAAAGCGTTGCTCTTCCCTGGTCAAATGTTAAGTAGTGTTTGTAAAGTGAAGATCAGACCGAAGGGGAAAAGGAACCCTGCAATATTAGGCAATTGTGGAGCTATATTCTTAATTTTAAGGTATAGGCTATGAAAGATGACTTTTAAACTTAAGAGTTGTATCAGGATTAGATGATCCTTTCTTTCTGTGGTGAAATGATTAGTAGTGTTAAATAAAGTGAAGAGCAGATTGAAGTGGAAAAGAAGTCCTGCAATTAAAGTTTCCAACTGCTGTGAAGGACAAAGTTATGAGAAAACTGAATAAAAAAACTTGGCAGACTATACGAAATGAATTTGCTATTTTACTTATCAAAAAGAAAAATGAAAAAAAACCTGGCAGACTTCCTTGGTAAAATTGTGTATATTACTATCTTTCATCTTGAGAACATATAATACATGGAAATTAGAGAGAAATTTAAGGATCCCTCTATTAAATTATAAATATAAGTAGTATAAAAAATCAGTGGATTCGAATAGCGCTATTTAGTTAGAAATTAGAACTTGTGATATTGGACAAAATATCAGAAGACTTAAACTCTAAAATATTAGCAGATGAAGTGATGCCTGACATCTGTTTTTTATTATTGTCAATTTAAAATTTTCTTTTCCTAAGTTCATCACTTGTGCTTTTATTGTCTAAAAAGCGATCTGTTCTAGAAGTGTCATAGAGATTTTGATGATATGTGACATTATAAATTTATTTTCTGGCTGCCTTTAAAAGATAAATGTTATATGATGACATATGTCGAGTTTTTTTTGGTGGTGAACTGAAGGGATCAAGATCCTTTTTATTTGCTTTGAAACAGAGAGTGTCCATTTTATAGTGAAGCCTTAGTTTTTCACGAATTTAATGGTGTATGTGATGCTACTTTATTTAAAACCACATTCCATCATATAAAGAATGATAACTGATTTTAAATGATGCGACACCACATACACCTCTAGATTTGTGAAGAACTAAATCTTTGTAGTAAAATGGACTCTCTCTGGTTTAGAAACAAATGGAAAGGATCCTAATACGAATCAAATGCTGTTAATTATTTAAAGAAAAATGAATGTGGTGGACGGGCTTTTGGTCATCTTAATGTGATTGTATATACCATAAGCTATTATTAAAAAAACATGCAGATGTAAATATAAGGAATCTCCTCAAACTACTTAATCGAAAGATAATTTGCAAATCTTTGTGCTTTGGTGATAGTTTTACCTATTTGTAAATTGTTGGTATATATTCATATTAATAGAAATTTGTTATTTTCATGCCAAAGAAATTTGTGTCTTTTTTTCTCTAGTTCTTGACCCTTAGTTGAATCTTTTGCTTTTCCTAAAGCTTGTTGGATCTGGAGGGGAGAGGCAACCATCTGATGCAGAAGTCCGTGCAGCAGTATGGGAGGCTTGTGGCGATTCTGGAGCTCTGCAATTGCTTGTTGATCTTCTCCAGACAAAGTAAATGCTAGAATCTATCCATTAAATATTGATTTACTGATTCTTCAGCATATTAAATATTTGTAGTATTTAACTTCTCAATCTGCTTGCTTTAACTTGCCTGAGACTATGATTTCTCTGTATGCCAGAATGGCAGATCTTGAAGAGAATTCTGGAGCAGAGGACTGTGACATTGAACTGCTTAAAGAAGTCCATTCTAATGAAAGCAGGGAGCAGCAAATAATAATGTACGAGAAAAAATCGAAGTAGCATCTTTTTGTCTTGATTAATGTCTTCTAAGTTAAATTGCCAGTGAAGTCTAACTTAAATGGTAGTTCCTTCTCTCATAAAAGTGGGTGGAGGGTTCTTAAAAAGAAAATAAAAGGTAAAGGGTGACATTGTGAGTACAAAACCCACTATTGCGCGGCAGTGGCCTTTGGGCCAAATGGCTCTAACCATTCCCCTAAGTATGGGGTGGTGGGTGAGGGTGGGGGTTCAATCCCCTTGGGTGTACATACCTATCAAAAAAGAAAGCAGAAATGCTTTTGAAACAATAACTTTCAATGCTAATCATCTTTAGTAATTTAAGTTTCCAGGTCTCAAGGTAAAAGGAACATTTGAAATTCTATGTAGGCTTTATTTGTTTGCTGGATATCCAATTAGAAATGCATAAAATTAACCCTCATCCTTTTTGTTGTTGTTATGGTACTTATAACCTGATAGTATATTGTGCACTTTGTTTTTTTGCCCATACTATTGAACTTTTCAAGATCTTTTATTCACTCCATCATTTGAGACAGTAGCCTCTCCATCTTCATCTTGCATAGTTGAAGAAATCTATTTGGAGAAGTTTTAAATACATAAATATTTGATGTCCTTTTCTTTTGCATGCCTGCAGGCAAGAGACAGATGGCCTAACCCAACAAAAATTGATGAGTAAAAACAGGTGGTCTAGTGTAATTTATAGACGAGGGCAAAAGCAACTGACACGTTTATTTCTGAAGGAAGCAGAACATGCATTGCAATTAGCACTAAGTGAAGGAAATTGATGTTTAATCAATTTCATGTAGCTTATTGTGAATTTTTTTTTTTTCCACAATGTAATAAAAATAGCGTCAGTTATGTGAAAATAATGCCATTCTAATTATCACTTTAATAATTTTATTTTGAATACGAGCTCAGCTCGAGTTTATTACTAGATTATATTATATGTTCAAGTTTAGTTCATTTTCTTGTTGAATAAGTTCAAGCTTATTCATGAGCTATTTGGTTAAACACTATGACTAATTCTTTTTTACCCTTGCTCAAATCTATGCTAATAATTAATAACTAAATTATAGTGAAAATTATATTATTTGAGTTATTTAAAATGAATCATTTATGTTTAAGAACTTATAAAAATTAGGTTTACCAACATTCCATTTTTAAAAATCATATACAATGTTTACTACCAAATGGATTATTTACATTATCAATAAATTACATATAATAATTTGATATAGAACTTACAAATGTACACCATCCAATTTCAAGCTTATATATATTTGAATCGAGTTTTATACTCACGGGATTGTTCATAAATACATTATTTTGTTTGAGCTCAACTTGTTTACTAGTTGAGCCTAAATTAGGTATAAATAAGGTTTTTTTTTTTTCTCAAACTGAGCTTGTGCCATTATTCATATTCAATTCGGTTCATTTACCACCCCCACAATTATAGTACCTCTTTAAAGAAAAGATGGCTATGAGCCTATGAAAGATGACTTTGAAACTCAAGAATTGTATCAGTATTGGATGATCCTTTCTTTCTGTGGTGAAATGATTAATAGTGTTTAATAAAGTGAAGAATAGATTGAAGTGGAAAAAGAAGTCCTGTAATTAAAGTTTCCAACTGCTGTGGAGGACAAAGTTATGAGAAAAAAAAAAAAACTTGGCAGACTTCCTTGGTAAAGTTGTGTATATCACCATCTTTCATGTTGAGAACAAAGAAATTCATTTGGGAAATATAATACATGGCAATTAGAGAAAAATTTGTACTAAATTATAAATGTAAGTAGTATCAAATATCAATGGATTCTAGTAACACTATTTAGTTAGAAATTAGAATTTGTAATATTGGAAAAAATATCAGAAGAATTCTAATTAAACTCATAAATATTAACAGATGAAGTAAGACCTGACATCTATTTTTATTTATTGTCAATTTAAATTTTTCTTTGGCCAAATTACAAAAATACTCCTTGAGACTTGGGTCTGTTGCAAACCAATCGTTTAGGATTTTAATTTTTCTTTATAACTCCATGAGAATTGCAAATTTATAAAATTGACCACTATCACAAATTTCTGTTTGCTCTCCGTAATTGGTTATGTGCACATGACTACTTTATAATAAAAAAATTTATTTTTAATAACATTTAATAAAAATTCATTTTGAAATGCTTTTTTCACCATTTTTTTTTTCTCTCCCTTTTATTTTTTTCTCCATTTCCTTAAATTTGGTTAAAGTATAATAACTAAAAAATAAAGAAGAAGAGATTTTAAAAAGAAAAAACTCCGATTAAAAGCACATATTGCAGCGATTTTTGTAAGCAAGTTAGGTCCAGTCAGTTATAAATCCCAGCAAAGTAGTAATTATCCTATGTATGTCTAATCACTGTTGAATATTGAGTTTGGGTCAATCTGGTAGTTGCATCAACTGTACTATGGAACGCGCAAGGAGTAATGACAGACAGGAGACAGACAAAGCAGACAAGCCTAAATATTTGTGTCAGCTGGGGGTGAGTTTGACTTATAAACCACAAGGGTACCAAATTTGAGGGAAAAAAGTCACGAAAACAAAAACACGTACAGCTCCTAAGTATTGAGCATAATAAATATCACATCTCATTATGGTAAAGCAGAAAACAAAAACACGTACAGGCCCTAAGTATTGAGCATAATAAATATCACATCTCATTATGGTAAAATATTAAGTTATGGAATAACAGATACACTAATAAGAAGTTGTTAACTCAATTATTAAGAAAATTATTGTGTCTGCTTAAAAAGTTTTTTAGAATTTTTTTTTTTTTTTTTAAGTTGTGATAGCATTTGAATCTATGACATTTTTTTTATAATGAAATTTTTTTTAAAATTATTAAAAAGGTTTTGAGGCTATCTAGAATGATTTTTGTTAAGATTGGGAAAACTGGGTTGTTACAAACTTACCTCGTAATGTGTCCTAAGTAAGATGATGAGTACCTTATTTAAAGGGAATGTCTCAAACAAATGACATATTATTAAATAAATAAATAAAAAAATATTTTGTAAGGAATAATGTTAGGGATATAATATTTCTCTTAATTATTAATATCATTTATTGTGTTTGGAGTAATATTATTTTCATATGAATCTACTACTAATATTGATACCACTTTTATTATATACAAATTATATAGAGACAGGTCATATCAATAATTATATAAAAATATATCACTAGACTAATTATTCTGTAATAAATATAATAAGTCTTGAAATTTATGGTGTCTTTTCTTTGTTTTGTTAAAAGACGTTAATAGACCAATGAAACCTAAGAAAAGTGCTGCTATTGTAGAAACCTGGTGATATCAATAATTCAGTATAGAAAAAAGTCGTAATAAAAGGCATAATTTACAAGACAATTTTTTTTTGCTAAATAAGTTAGAAGACATAAGTACCTCTTGCAACATAGTTGTTAAGTTGTATTCAACATGGTTACATGAGATACTACCTCCAACGCTCTCACTGTATTACCTTTGTCTAAAACTCTTCCAACCAAATAGAGCAATAACATGACCAACTTAGTGCCAGGGCAACTTGCCCTAAGTCTGCAAGACACCTCATGTAAGGTGTCACACAAGGCCTTGACCTTGAGTCGCCTTGTAGTTCATACTTCATAGGCGTCCTTGCTAGATTAAAAAGTGTCTCTCCCCAAAAGTGACTCCTAGTCAAGTTCAAGGCACTTTAAAAATGGATTTGGCTCGGGTCCAGTGTTTCAATGCACTGGATTCAATCTTATATGGATACGTGTCTATTTTTCGTCACGTGTCATCATCGTATCGGGTCTAGTCTGAAGTACTTGAATTAACCCTTATAAACTATTAATTGAATGTGTGGTGTCTACATATCATTTGTCTCTCAAAATTAAAATCCTGTTGTCTATATATAATATTTAAGAAATTAGTTTTAATTATATTATATATCATTAAAATATATAAAAATTAAATAATTAAGTTTAATAAAATTAATAATGTAAATATAAAATAAAAATAATAATTAATTTGACTTTTAAGTGCACGATTCCTTTTTTATATTTTTTATTACGTCTTTAAATTTCTATTTTCCTTTTGTTGATTTCTTTTCTTCAATTGTTGCCAAAACAATTAAACTTGAACAAATATACAATATTCCAAATCATTTGTTTCGGATATAAATTTTAGAAAACTAACCGTATAAATTTCTTTTAAATAAATAATGTATGTATCACCTATAAATAAGAGAATCATTTATTTCCGATATAAATTTTAAAAAACTAACCATATAAATTTCTTTTAAATAAATAATGTATGTATCACCTATAAATAAGAGAATCATTTATTTCCGATATAAATTTTAAAAAACTAACCATATAAATTTCTTTTAAATAAATAATGTATGTATCACCTATAAATAAGAGAATCATTTATTTCCGATATAAATTTTAAAAAACTAACCATATAAATTTCTTTTAAATAAATAATGTATGTATCACCTATAAATAAGAGAATCATTTATTTCCGATATAAATTTTTAAAAACTAACCATATAAATTTCTTTTAAATAAATAATTTATGTATCACCTATAAATAAGAGACATGATCAAGTTAACTTGTAACTAACTTTTTTTCCTTACTAAATCATTTAATGTAACTATTTGTTAATGTTACACTACTCTTTATATATATATATATATAATAATGTTACACTACTCAATTGTTAATAGTTATGTGAAATGTGTAACCATTTAAAAATAGTTAATCTTTAAGGTTTAAACGAGACATTTTCAAAGTTTAAGATTTAAATGAAATATTTTGAAAGTTTAAAGTTTAAATGAACAATAACCAAAACTTTAAGGTTTAAAAAGTAATCTACCCAAAAATTAAAAATAATGCTGGCTTAGCAGGCTTTTACCTTTAAATTTGGACATATTAGCAGGCTGTTAAACTTAGACTCATGCATATAAAGGACAAATATGGCATATTCATACAGCCTATGTATACTAGGAATATTGGATTGTGATTAGTATTAATAATAGAGATAGATCAAGGGTAACTCTCTGCAAATATTCCATCTTTCAACTTTCTATAGGGTTTCTGTGGCATGACTATGACTAGATATGCCACCTACCGCCACTGCCGTACGCCATGTTTGAAAGTTACAAGTTATTAATCATGATCTCGTTTAATTAAGTGAGTTTATTGAAAATTCCTAAAGTCTCCATCGCCTTTCTAAAAATACCCAATAATTTTCAGAAGAAAAAGAAATGTGATGGGCTGAAATAATTGATGGCAATTTTAGCTAGCAAGAGTAGTGGCAATGGCAATAATTGGATTGTTATATAAGCCAGCTTATTAGCCTTGTGAGTAGTATTGCGTGAAGTATTACTCCACTGTTAACCACATTAAACACTCACTGAAGTCTTCTATTCTATTATCTAAATCATGAAATTAAATTACACATAATAGGCAAAGCGAAATACCGAAGCAAAAAGACAAAACTATTCCCTTTTCGTTAGGAATGAGGAGATTCATTAATTATTTGAATACCCTTTTAAGAAAACAAATACAGTCTTATTATGAACGTTATTAATCATCAAAATCCAAAAGCAAACATCAAATTAAGCAATGAATTAAAAGTAAAGGACCCTTTCGGGTTAGCTTGGCCCAAAAAAGAAGGTGAATCACGTAACACCATCGTGACCCTTTTCTTTAGCCCCAACTCCTCCTCATAAAAAACCGCCAAAACTGACATTCACACACCTTCCATCCCATCCATGTCTTATTTTCTTTATATAAATTCCAAACACTTCTCCAACTCTTTTATTTCTCTCACTCACTCATGGCTTCCAAGCAATCAAAGAGACTTATACTTGCATTTATATCTATAGCTGATGCAGCTTCATGGTGTTGTGCTCTTGTTTTGGTTGCACTAATATTGCTAAGCTCTTTTAGGGAGACACAAACTACTGCCTCTACCTACACTGGTTATGAAGGTGTGAAGGGCAAACAGCTCTTGTACCGACCATGTGACGAAATTTATGTGGTTAGAGAAGGTGAAACGCTTCACACAATCAGTGATAAGTGCGGTGACCCCTTTATAGTTGAGCGGAACCCTCATATTCATGACCCAGATGATGTTTTTCCTGGACTTGTTATTAAAATTACTCCTTCAAATCCTAGGAAAATGTTAAGGTAGTTTGTTTCTTCTTCACTTGTACATATGTACTTTCTAGTTTCTTATTACGTGAGATTGAAAGTTTCTCTTTCTCTCTCTCTCTCTCTCTCTCGTTGTTTTGATATCTTATCAATCAAATGTTACTAGAGTTTGGAATCACAATTCACAAGTGTGATGTGCAAATTAATTATCATGGGATTAGCTTTCTATTTCTTAAGGTTTTATTTTCATGTATATGTGTATGAAGGTTTATATTTTCTTTTTCTTTTTCCCTCCCTTATTATTCTGGTGGAATCAAATTTGATTTGAGTAGCTATATCTATCATAGCAAGCAACATATATATGTGAATTCGAATTCCAGTATGTTCTAACTTCTAAGAGAAAGAAAATCTTTTAGTAGGGCTATGATCGTTCTGATTTTCACTCCATCGTGATTTGTTTTACTTGCCCCAAACTAATTTCTAGATAATTTTAATCAAACTAATTTATAGATAATTTTAATCAAAAAATTTCTAGATAATTGTGATAATATAAAGTTTTCATTTTTTTTTTTTTTTTTTTTTTGCTTTTTATTATTATTATGTACTGTCATTTTTCTTGTTGAGGTAAGATACGTGATGGAATTAAATTTGAAACTATGGACAGCCCAGCCGCACAAGAAACAATAATGCCCCTACACTTGCAATAAAAATATATATATTTTTATATAAAAAATAATTAAAAAGAATAAAAGAAGTGACGTTATAGCTATCAATTATTCTCATATATCTCTGATAAAGTGATAATCTTTATCTTTATAATCTTTATAATGTTTAATTCTTTATCTCATTTTCTCATATATATCTCTATCAATTATTTGCAAAATTGAGAGAGAATATGACATGTACCAGTACCAATGTACGTCAAGTTTATAAAAAAATAAGGGGAAAAAATTGAACTCAGATTCTCTCCAACTTAAAATTAAGGAAGTATTAGAACCAATGAGTTTACAAGCCCCTTGTTAATATATGAATGTGAATTGAAAGAAGTGTGGATGCCCTTAATTGTGTGTTCCATACAAAATCAAACCAAACGCCGTCTGTCTATAATTCCATATTCCACTCTCCAAGTTCAGTATGGATATAATCAGAGTTAGGCAATAATAGAAATTATGGATTCTTTCATGACACAATCTCATGGATGACGTATGGAGATATGTGGCAACATTAAAACTATTCCATTCCAATTGGATAAAGAATTTTTTTAATACAAACTTTTTCAAAAGAAAAATGATGTAGTTTCTAAATTCACATAGCCCATCATTTACAAATTATGATTAGTCATATGTGGTAGTTGATGTCGTATTCCTAAAGAATAAATATATTGAGCATTAATTTTAGCTAGTATAAAAGAAAATCAAAGGGACATCTGGCATACAAATTAAGTGCACTAGCTGGGGTCCCCTCCCCTGTGAAGCTTTAACCTTCCTGATATTTTGAAATTGAATTATTGCAAGCACAATCAATACCGAATTACCGTATCAACTACCAAAATATCAGCTGGCATGCATATTAAAGTTCCATTTTTCTTAAACCTAAAACAATTTGAGACATACCATAATTACATGGTCAACTGTTGCCATTATGCGAGCTTGACAATCAACACTGCGCGTTAGGCATTCCATCACACTTATCCTACTTTTCTTAATCTCTCTTTTCTATTTCTTTTTCCATTAAAGAGCTTCCTCATTGTCTTATGTGCTAGTGTGTCTTTATATGGTGGTCCCAACAGAAACTTTTATCGCATGATTCAATGATAATCTTATCTATTCCATTAGATTTCCATTAGAAATCAAGAAATCAAATCATGGTATATCTTCTACTCCATAATTATAAGAGATTCACACATTATGAAATGGATAATATACATATTTGATGCATAAGATATTTTATCTGTCTCATCAAAACAATATAGCTCGGTAACTTATAGGAAACAAAGTAACATAATTGAGCAAAAAATATTTGGGTGGCATTGAAACAAAATCTAGTCATTTATATTTGTCAATCGATTGAAATGTAGTATGACACACCTTTCATTCACATTTCATTTTAATTTTGGATAATAACTCATGATCAGGTTCTTACCTTTTTTATTTTAACCCAAATTAGGCTCCCCATAAACATCATCTCCCCCTCAACCCAAAGAGGCTAAGCTCATTCCCGAATGGGCAATGGCCACTATCGTCTGTGTGTTCACGTCGGTTTGTTTTGATCGTCGGTGTCCGCAAGGGCAACACCATGAATTTTTGCTTGAGGGGACGAGGCTAAAGAACACGATAGTTTGAATACTAGGACATATATCAAACTACTCCAGACGAATTACAATCTAAAATTTCAAAAGATCTAATTTTTTTTTTTTTTAAAAAGGCAGTGAATGAATGATGCCAAAGCAATCATCCAATGAATCAATGATACAAAGATCTCCAAAAAAAAAAGTTGTTTCATATGTTGAGGATGCTCAACAATTTGTAACAACTAACAAGAATTATTAGATAAAATTATGCCACAATAATCTTGACACAAATCTTTTGCCATAAATGAACAAATAGAGAGACAATAGACATAGAGAGCAACAAAGGAAGAAAAAGATGTTGGTAAAATAAAAGGTTTAAAAAAATCAAATTGAAAAAACCCATTCATGACAAGTTTTTAGTTTAGAGAGAGTGGTGAGAACGGAGAGCTGGTTTCTGATGATTGTCAAGTGTAAAGTGTAAACTACTAAATTGTAATAGTTTTTAAGTAAATGTAAATGAAGCTTCTAAAGGAAACTTTTAAGCTAATGTATCAAAAATATCTAAAAGTAATGGATAGCTGATGTAAGAGAAGGGATGAGAGAAAACTATGAAGTGTGAAAGCATACTAAAGTACAAGCGTTAGGGGACAAAGTTTGTCATTTGCGGGGTCAGTTCTTAAAAAAGATAACGGGAAGTGAAAATTTTACCCATTTTGTTTCCCTGCCTAGGTTCCGTGTTGGCAATGGCCACAAGCGATGGAAAGGACTGGTTGGCTATGAGTGGCACACGCATGATGCGTTCGGTGAGAGGGAGACCAATTTAGATTGCCTAAGATACAAGGTTATCTATTTTTGGATAATCACTGTAACTAACAATTATTTTTGTGGAAATCAATCCTATGGCTCAATGGTTAACACCTTAGGTGCTAACTATGTGGGTAGGGGTTCGAATCCCACCACCACCGTCTGGTATGGTGACTTAATGATAGGAAACCCTCGTGACTCATCACACCTACGAGTTCGGGTTGTGGGTTCGAGTAGTAGTAAGTCCCATTATTGTCTAAACGTGCCCCACGCCATGTCAAATTCGGGTTCAAGTAGGCCGAGACAATAAGTGCACCTACGAGTCTCTTTTTTCACTTAAAAAATATATATATATTTTTGCTAATCCAATGTGACTCATTTTTGGGGCCTAATTACGAATATTTTAGATGAAATAACATTTTGCCTAAACCAGTGCGAGGGCCCTAAGCTACATTGACAACTATGACATATCCAATGCTGACGCTAGACAAATGCAATCTCAATTCTCAAAAGTAGTACTTGCTTGCTGAGTTCGCACAAAGATTCTCTAACTCCGCATATTAATTTGCTCCATTCATACTAGAAGTTTTCTGGTGACCATTGCAAATACTTTTTATCTTTTAATTTTTTATTATATATATATAAACTTATAAGTTAATTACACTTACAGCCAAGAGATGAAATTTATGACCAAACCTTTTACCTTATTATTTTTAGTGGAGGAGTTGCCCTTAAGTTTAGAGTTAAGACTCATAGGTCACACCTCCAAAGTCCAAATTCTATCATATTATTTTCGAAAATGGTCTATATTTTCAACCCGCAGCTCTATCTCAATATATTTCTTGAAATCTTGAATATCTGTTTGTTAAAACGCAAAATTGCAATTGTGAGAAAATACTAGCATGATAATGTGAAATATACACATAATAGGACGATGTGAAATTGTGAATGATAATAGCTAGCTTCCCGTTTATGAGGAAAAAAAAATTGCATAATAATTTTACCTAACAAGTACAGTGAATATGCATCCAAATAAAAAATACTTTTCATATCTTTTTGTTTTTTTATGGAAACTTTTCATATCTTTTCAAGCAATTAATTTGTCACTTGACTCATCTAACGGAAGATCACCAACCCACTAAGTTTGGGACACATGACGTGATATCAACAAATCAACATCCAAACCTACCACAAGATGATTTTTATTTTGTCGTGAACTGTCTAAATGCCTCAGCGAAAAGAATCCAAAAAAGTTTATCGGAGTCTTAAAATTAGATGTACTGTATTATGGCAGACCAACAAATTATGACGGCTACTTAAAAGTAACCAACACTCAACCATTATTATTGCATCTGCTTTGTACTGTCAACAAGTTATCTAGCTGTTTTTTTTTTTTTTTTTGATAACCTTGGGTGTCCGGGCCAGCTTACGCGCACCTCGACTAATCCCACGGGAGGTCAAAATTACATTTGTAGCATGCCATTTTGTGCAATTGCTACATTATGTTTTCTATTTTTTTTTATTGGTGGGTGTTGTTACATATATTTAGTGCTCTCTTTTTTTTTTTTTTTTATAACATTTAGTGCTCTCTTTCTACTTGTGTCAAAGCTTATTTTATCCAATTCAGCTATATATGATTTGTTTTTCTTTAAGTTAAGCTCAATTTGACATGTGTCTACAAATGGGATTAGTGAGAAATGGAAGCCATGAGCCATCTTATAAGTCTTCTAATGCGGACGCATAGGTGTTAATTTCTTTAACCTAAGCTCAATTTATCTTTATTTTTAATGACACACAATCTCCCTTCCTATATTTTATTTTTACAAATTTTCATAAATTTCTATAATATAAAAAGCATTGACCCTTAAAGTCCAAATGCATCGTCCCTGAAAATGCCCAATCCCCCAAAAAGAGCCTGAACCTTCCATGACCATTTTAAGCTCTCTCTATCTGAGATACCTTAGACCATTCAGCCCAAAAGGTTAGTCTAAGAGGGAAATGGTATCCAAGAGTTATAACCTATTCAACCTCTCACTAATTATTAGTCTGTAGGACTCTTTTATACTAGAAAAAGACATAACAAGCCTCATATATAATAGTAACAAAGAGGTTGAGAAGTTTACAACATTCGAGTATCCATTTTTCCCATTGGGCTAGGCTTTTGGGCTTCAAGGAGCCAAGTGTTATAAATGGTATTAGAGCAATGTCTTATTCGTTGGTGGGCCACACACGTCATTGGGCTCATAGACTAGTGATGAAGAGATTGGGAAGTTTATAACTTTTGGTCTTTTGGGCACCACTTTTTCATTGGGCTAACCTTTTGGGCTTGAAAGGTCCGGGATTTTACACTACCTATAAGATAAAACCAACAATAAGTTTATAGTCACACTTAAATTCACAACTTTTTTTTTTTTTTTTTTTAAGATTTGCTAAGATGTCTTGTCACTAACACTACTTTTATATAGTTGTATAACTAACATTACTTTCACACAAGCATATATTGATAAGACACCTCAACAAATTGTGACAAATATTGTGAATTTGTGTTTGTTTGTAAGCTTATTGGAAAGTATTTGCATCATCCTTAGGGAATTTTTTTTTTTTTTTTTTTTCCAAATTACACTTTTGTTCCTCCAATGAGTAATTTCAATTTCATCCCTATAAGTATAATTATATCAATTCCATCCCTCAAATTAATTCCCTTAACTTTCAAATCAAGTTAGATTTTTTATCCTAAATTAAGTTAATTTTTAAGTATTAAATTGACAAAATTTTAAAAGGTAATGGACAAAATTGACTTGATTTTGTGAATTGAGGGAAAAAATTGATACAATTAACGGTTGAGAGACCTTAATTTTAAAAGTTAAAGGACAAAATTGATACAATCAAATGTATAGTAACAATATCAAAAATATGAAAAATAAACTAGGACCAAAATTCTTGGCCAATTTTTATTACTTGTGCAATGGTACTTTATTAGTTATAATATGACTACCTTCAAGAAATAACATTTACTAGATCCATTACAATACAACATGTTGACAACTCTCTGCCTTCAGTTATCTATCAATTGCATATTCTTTTTATTCTTCCAATAATCTTACTTGTAAGAGGATTGTACCTTTTGGTTTCAAGAGCTAAAGGGGATGGAGGAAGAAATTTCTTTAATTTGATAGAGGACAAAAGTTTAGTAAAGCATCATTTTATAAAATAAGTTGATGTAAAGAAAGGTTTGGGAAAACATATGCTATTTCTTAATATAATTTTAGAACAGCTATTGCAACTTTTGTTTGGGGTTAATTTTTAGTCATTGAATGGTTTCTCTATGTAATTATAGAGCATGTTTGGTAATTGGATTCAAATTGGATTTGAATCCAAAAATCCGCAGGCCCCACACGGTGGTTGGTTGTTTGGCAACTGTATTTTGGTTTTGAACTCAATTCCAAACATTATGCTATTGATACTCAAATCCAATTTTTACAAAACACATCTAATGTGTTTTATCTTTTGGTGGGTTCTGGGCTATTTATCAATTCCCATTATCAAATTTGTGGTTGGGCTGTTGGCCAACCCACTTATAGTTTTTTCAAGGTGGGTTTTTGTTGGGTTTGTGGTGGTTGGTGGAGGATGTGGTGGATTTTGTTGGGTTTGTGGTGACCAGTGGAGAATGTGGTGGAGGGTGGTGGCTCCGTGCCATTAGTTAGTGTTGTTCGATTGGGGTGACCTTGTTTAACGTTATTGAAAACAATATAATTATTTTTTTAGTGATAAAAAAAGACTGAGCAATAAAAGTTAAACTGTAATAGAAACCAAATGCCAAACAAAACTTTTGATTCTCAAAACTACTATAATACTGTTCGTGAAAGCAATTTCTCAAAACACTTAAATACAAGTTTAGAAAACACAATATTGAAAACATTAACCAAACATATAGGGCCTGTTTGGTACGTGTTTTCGTTTTCTGTTTTGGTTTCGTGACTTTTTACTTTATTGAAATTGGAACTTTAATCTTGATTTGAATTCAAGATTGTAAAAAAAATTCTGTTTAGTACATCATTTTGGTTTTTAGATTTAGTTTTTAACATTATATTATTATTATTTTTTTTCTTTTTTTCTTTCTTTTTTTTCCCCACCACCCACGTACACCACTTCTTCTTCTTCTTTTTTTTCTTTTTTTTTCCCCTTTTTTCCCCCACCATCCACGTACCCCCACCCTCCTTTTCTTTTTACTTTTCCCCCACCACCAGACATACATCCCCCCTCCCCCATTTCTCTCTTTTTTTTCTTCCTTTCTTCTTGTTGCTTCCTGAACTATCCTTTCTTCTTTCTTTCTTTTTTCCCCCCTTTTGTTCTCTTTCTCACCGTCTCTCTCTTCACTTCTCTTCTTTCTCTATTTTTTTTTCTTTTCCCCTTTTCTTCTCTTTCTCACTGGGACAATAACCCAGACCAAGAAGAGTGGCGGTACCACTGCCAAGTACAAGCAGAAAGGTTTGATGGTGTTGTGCTGGGTTTTGTTGTGTTTTTTGGATCATTACAGAGATATGGATTAGATTTTTTTTAGTGTTGTTGTGTTGGCTTTTGGGTGATTTGTTAGCTTGAATTGGGTTTTTCCATGGGTAAGTTTGAACAATCGGCCATGGTGGCCGTATGTGGTGTTCTCGAAGAAATTGTAATGGCCGAGAGAGTGAGGAGCAGCACAGCATCTGGAGGAGAGAGAGAGAAAATTGGGAGAAAAGAGAAACGTGTGGGCCCAGCAACGGTAAAAACTGGGACCCACAAAAAAATTGAGTCCGGATTTGAATCCGGCTTGGATTCAAAAACAGCTGAAGGGGTTAACTCAAATTTGCCATGGGATCCACATAAAATTCAAGTTGGGATTTCAATCCTCATTTAAATTCTTTTGTACCAAACAAGATTTTTTACCGTGGGACCCACGATTTTTTGGATTTGAATCCAGAATCATGGTTTCAGTTGCGTGTACCAAACACGCACATAGTATCTCTAATCTCTATACAATAACCTGGTCATTCAGTTGTTTGAATTTTGTGAGTCAATTGCCTTTTTTTCCTCTTTACTATCATTAATGATTAGTTTTTACAATATTTGTTAAACGTAAAACCTATTACTTTCTCTCTCTTTTTCTTGATAACTCGATAGTTGGGGGAGTATGTATTTGAACCTTAGATGTCTTCTTTGGAAACGCCTGGAACTCCAGTTGAGCTTCCAATCTCTTGAGTCTTGACTATTATTTGTTATTATACATTACAATTTAAAACTAGTTAAGAATCATGTTGATTATTTAATTATAGTAATACTTTCATATCACAACAAAAGTTATGAAATTCTTGTTTATATTTTGGGGAAATTACATTTTTCCACTCTAGACTTTCACCCCATTTATTTGCTCGATTTAAATTCAAATTTGAAAGAATTAATCAATGTTCCCTCTGTCGTTTAAATTAGGCATTGAATGAGATGTAAATTTGATATAATTACAAAATTACCCTCATTGGTTGTAAACTTGTAATGTAAAGCCACAATTTTCGTCTAATTCAACTCTGAATTTTGATGGTACGGGACATATATTGATATGATTCTCTCTAATTGAGGTTTTAATCGTGTAAGTTGATAGTTTTGGGAGAAATTGAAAAATTGGTGAATGTTTAGGTGTAAAAGTGTAATTTACTCTTATATTTAATTATATTTTCAATTTCATAACATATTTGTATATGTGTACTTTGTAAAGGCTAAACGTGTGATAACCCCAATGTGCAGGGGTGTTACGAAATATTAAAATCAAGATTTTGATTTGTAAAGTTGAGAAATATCCATGCGATAGGTTTATCTAGTAACGATGTTGTCGCATGTGTTGCAAAAATACATATTGCTTTTGATATCCTCTCAACTCAGGTCAGTAGGTTTCAATTAGCTCGATTGGTAAAGTCTTCATAGATTAAAATTCTGTCATATCTATAAAAAAAACTCGGGACAGTTTATCCAACTTTGTTCCTAATATTGATGTATCTTGCCCTTTTTGCGAGTTGGAAGCCGAGTCTGCCTTGCACATGTTTTATCTTTGTCCAATTTACTCAGACTCTTTTGTTTATCGATTTTTTTTCTTAGACAAATAATGTTTCTAGTGGATTTAGTTGTGCCTTAATTAAAGGAAATTTAATAATAGATAAGCATTAATCCAATGAAAGCAAAGGAAACAAATCATTAAATGATAAGAAAAATCTACCTGAATTAATTGAATAGTTAACACAATGCACAAAATTCCGACAGTAATCTCAATCAAAGTTGACAATCACATATAAAAAATAAAAAGGAAAAATTACAAATTTTCACCCTAACTATCACTTCATTTACTATGCCTCCCACAAACTATCAATTTATTTAATTGACACCCCAATTTGAAAGAATTGTATCAATATACTATCTGCCGTCTAAGAGTAAAGCACTAAAATGAGACGAAAATTTGGTGTAATTATAAAATTACACACATTCATTGTAATGAAACATCACATCTTTTGTCTAATTTAATTCTCAATTTGGATGGTAGAGGGTATATATGTTAATTCACTTATCTTAATTCATTAAGGTGTCAATGGTTCGGTTCGGTTCGGTTTGTGTGGAGGATGATTTTGGCACCTAATCAGAGGAGTCGGCTTTGCCATTTTGGCAACCAAAGTTGACCAATACTTTTATAGAACCGCACTGTATCGAACGAGGAGTCCACGGTTCGGTGAGGTTGGAGTATTCGGTGTCCTCTAACTGGCTCTAAGTATTTAAAAAAAAAAAAAAGATTTGGCAAACAACACTCCAGCGATGATATTTACAAGCGAGGTCTTTTGGGCCACAAAGTAAATGAGGCTAAAGCCCAAATTTGCTCATACAATAAATCCAATCAATCTTTTGGACAAGAACCCTTTAGAAGGTCAAGATTAGAAAACCTTGAGAAGTTGATTGCAGATGCCATCTCCTATTCCCCAGGTATTATTTATGTATATTTTTCCTATTTCGCCATCCACATCAATTAAATAAAAAAACTCTGTAAAAAGAAAATTAAAGAAAAATATAACACCAGACTAGAAAAAAAATATAATACTGAGGGTCCAAGTGCAATACCCCTCCTTCCCCTCACAAAAAAAAAACTTCACCTTTTCACTTTTTACCTTTTTTTTTTTTTTTTTTTATTCAAGATTTTAACTTTTCATCTCATCCCTTCAAACGCTCGATATTGCACAAGATCTCCACTAGCAGCACTACACCCAAGTGAGAGTGTTCATATTTCTTAAAAAAATGCAAAAAATTAAAATAAATTTTATATAGATAATTTTTTAAAATGGCATACTTTAAACACCCTCAAATAAAATGTTGAATACTATTTAACTTGAGATTACTATAGATCCAATCCAATTTAGACTTTAATTTTGTATTACACCACTTGATCTAGGATGGAATTAGCAAAGGACCGGAAAAGGTCATGGCCCTTCATTATATATATCATTGGGCTCAAAATCCTTTTTTATTATGGGAAGTGATATTTCCACACTAATATAGGAAATTGTGCTTTGAAAAGACTAAATTGCCCTTATGTACTTAACACTGATATTACTTTCATACATAAGGGCTTTTTAGTCTTTTAAAAACACAATTTCCAATGTTGGTGCGGAAATATCAAATGTTGGTGTGGAAATAACACTCCCCTTTATTATTATTATATGTGAATATATGATAACTAATATAGTAATATGTGATAACTATATCTGATGATATAGATAGTATTATCATAATATAATAGCCATGTGAACTTCGAAAAATCAAAATTTAAAAAGAAAACTTGTGCGAATGTGTCTTCGTTGTGTTTATCTTGTTGTGGGGGAAATCATTGTGTTTGTAAATTTTATTTTAATGGTTGTGTTTGAAATTGTTAGTTTGGATTCATATTTATATATTACTGCACTTGGTCCATCAACTCTAATAGCTATTTAAGTTGTTTAATGAACACCCTAACAAAAAAATTCTGGAACCGCGACTACATCATGTAACAAATGTTGTACAATATCGAGAACTTCTGTGGGAAAAATGTACTGTAAAAAAGGGTACTGTAAAGTTATGATATGAAAAGTTAATAGTACTGTAATTCTGTAAATCACATGCAGGACGACTAGTTGGTCGATTTTTATCCACATATGGGTTTTATTTTTTGCTATATATGGACCCTACGTCCCTACCTTACAAATTGACAAGAGTGTACAAAGTCAGGCTCTGAATTGTCAGAATCCGTCGAGTTTGGCTTCGATTGGCCACTCATAAAATTGGTGGGTAAGCTCACCCAGAAGTGCTGTTAGGTAGATGTATGCCACATCAATCTGCAAGGCTATACTATTTTTGTTAGGCTGAGTTATGGAAATGAAAAACACAAATCTTATCCTTGATTTGATGCTTTAAGTCCTACCACTAATAAGTATGTTTTTTCACTAGACAAATTCCTTTTCTGTGAGCACTAGAAAGATGCATGCCTATAAATATCAAAATCACTTATCAGAATTGATTAGATTTCTCCACTTTATTGCAATGTGCATTTTAATTAGTCAAGGTTAGGTCCTTTTAGTACCAGTACTCTATCATGGGCCTCAAAATTACAAATATCATAGACTCATAGTGGGTATATTTTTGTTTTTTTACCGTTTAATACTCGCATAGCAAATCTCACCCATATTCACATCATCACATGACTTATAATAATACTTGCTTTATGACCACAATTGTAAATTCTGTAGTTTTCATCTCTTTTCATCTTATAATCTTCCTTTTTTTTTTTTGATAAGTTTCATCTTATAATCTTCCATTCACCAATCATGTCGATATGATGATGACATATGTCGGTATCAGACATGCTTAAATATATTGGGACTAAATGACCCTAGTGTTAATATTAGAAAAATTAAACGATCCACGAAAAGAGAGACCAGTATATTCATTTGAGGTATGGATAAAATTCATGTGGGAATATTACTAATGGACCCTCTAAAAATGAATTTCTGAATGTATACAGATGACAAGACAATAAACATAGGCCACTAAATTGACCTCTAATAATGACTGCTGTCCCTAGTTAATTAAGGCACTCCGTATCTTATGCGATATTGACATCCAAAATATGTTGCAATACAATATAACTTCCCATGCAACCATATATTAATTAGCTTTTATAATACTCTACTTTTAGCTCCACATGTGTCCTATCACTATGTAGATTTATCTAACTCTTTTTATTAATTAATTAATTAGTTATTTATATATTGCCATATGGTGTGGTCCGTGTGGAAATCCTTGCTTTATTTACGAGCCTGTATGTGAACCTTGTCATTGAATCTCATCTCTCTCTCTCTCTCTCTCTCTCTCTCTCTCCAGCTGATTTTGCTTTGCTTGAAAATAACTCCTTTACCAGTACAAACAGAGCTCAAACGTTCAAGGAAAATTGGGTATTTAACTATTTATGGAACCATTCAAGGCTTACTGAACTTTTGCGTTCATAACCAGAGTTCAGAGTACTGCAATCTACTGCCTCTGCATGCGCCTGTAACTTTTGCGCCTTGGCGTACGTACGGTAAATATATACTTGAACTTTATTTAGTAGCAATGAAATTAAGATATATATGTGTGCAGATACCATTCTCACAAGCTTAGGTTTTCTTATATATGTAACTATTATAATTACAATATGGATGCCTCAAAGGGATATCCTAAGCTTAATAAACAATTGAAAGAGTTAACACTATGATCTTTATTTTTATTCTTTCACAGCAAATGAAATTTCCACTCAATTTTCTCAAGTTTTATTCACCTCATGAATCATCTCAACACCATTCATAACCTCTTTTGTTTGGCAATTGTTCATGGTTTGTTTATGAAGATAAGAATCTTGGTTTCAATTAATTTCTTAAATCGTTGTCATATTGACCAATTAAGCAGTTAAGCTACGTAAGTTAATGAATTTAACTTTGGCTCCATGTTGTATCTGTTTGTTCTAGGTGATAGCAGCTTTCATCTTGAATAATTTTGTTGCTGGGCTAGTTTTTCATCAATCTTAATAAGTCACTTCTCTGGTGTTAGAATACAAGCCCACTGTAATATGATTGTACTTTATTCTTATATATACATGTTTTTATAAAGACAATCCTTTGTACTCACAGTTTAATATAAAAACTTTTAGTCTTCTCATGGTAACAAAGCCTAGGCTCTAGAAAATTTTTCTCCTCTTTAGTGTTCTGCCACAACAAGCTTTGTCATGGTCGATCCCATTGTTGTTCTAGTTTTATTCTTGTTGAACCCAATCTGATATGCATCAATTGGAATCAACAACCACTCCAATCAACAAATCAGAGAATGAAAAACCCAACCACATCGATATCAATCAAAAACACCTTCGCACTTGCCGATTTAAGCATTCAACCAATCCACCCATGCGCTCACGCGCTTGCACACTCCACTATTTTGTAATCATTAATTTTGACCTTTTATTCTTTTAAGCAACAAGAGTAAAATGATAATTTTCAAAAAATCTGAAATTCCAAAATTGACTTGAAGTTTAAAATTAATCTGGCCATGTGTCAAGGCCTTAGGCTGCCACATCAGCCAAGTCACACCAACACATATCATCAAGCCGTGCCACACCAGTGCTTGATCGACCCATAGACCCCACCCAACTCGCGATCCAAACCGCTAACCGAATCAAACCGGACCACAAACAGTTGACTTTGTATTTTTTATCGTTGACTTTTTTGTTGCCCAAATGATCCTTACCTAGTTTTTTTCACGTTGATTTCAATTTTCTTCGCATGCAATACTTTTTTTTATTTTTATTTTTCACTCCATGTAAATCTTCCACTTATATTTTGACTCTACTTACTGCAAGCACATGACTGCCACTTCTACCTTCACAGCTACACACATTCTCACCAATTTACTTGCTATCCATAGAGGCTAGAGCCGATGGTTCCAGCATAATAGTTATTCAAGAGGGACTGTCACTTCTACCTTCACACCTGCACACACTCACACCAATTCACTTGTTATCCATATAGTCAATGTATCCACCTGAACACACCAACAAACTCTCTTTTTCATCTATATATATATAATGATTTTTATGTAAGCGTGATAACTTATATGATATTATATCTCTATGAATTTAGGAACTTTTACTTGTATTGTATCAATATTTGATCTTTGTAGCCGAATTGATAACATTTAAGATTATGTAGAATTATACCTGTATGAAAGATTGAAAGATTATATTTTTAATGTTTCATGAATTGAAAATAGGATTCTCTCTTATTTACTTTGAAATGGAGAGTATACATTTTAAGGAAAAAAATTAATGTTCTATGAATCTAAAGGTTATCATTCTTTATGTGGTAGAATGAAGTTTAAATGGCATGGCCCAATATACACATAAAATGAATTATCTTTTTGAAAGAAGTTTTTTATGAATAATCTCTATCCATTCATGCATTCATATGTATTTAATACATTACATATATGGAGTTACATTAAAAATTCATGCCATTCAGATTATTTAAAATGATTAGGTATGTATCGAGCTTGATTTTTTTTTTAAATAATTAGGAAAGTACGATTTTATATCTAAACCAGAGAATTGATCATGGATTCAAGAACAAATTTGATAATGTATCCACTTATGACGATGAAAAAGAGTGATTTGAAGTTTGCAGAATGAAACTGTGCATCATCAGAGAAGACATTGATTTTCTTAAGAACAAATTTATTTATCATTAACGTAGTATGCAGTGTTGTGATTGATGCATAATAAATGGTTCTTATGTAAAAATAATATTATTTCAACAATAACTTACTATCTCAAAAAGTTGTGAAAAATGAGGAGAAACAAGTTGTGTTCTTAGTTTAGCTATTTTACATTGAGTATTCTTTGCATATAGAGTTAATTTATACCATCCTCCCTTAAGGTTTCACCAATTGACTGTCTAACAAAATATGGACAAAATGACACTCTGCCTCTTGAGGATAAATTCATGCCCTTTCACACAATGAATTCCTTGATAGGATGATTCTAATATATTCTTCTTCTTCTTTTTTTCTTTATTTTCCTTATGCTCTTTTATAAACCTCAAGGGGATTGTCACCGAAGGAGGGGATGTCAAAGTTCATCTCGCTGGGGGAGTGTATTTTTTATCAGAGGAGAGATTCTTTAACTGTTAAATTTGTCGTAAAAAATAAATAAAAAAAAATAAAATGAAAATAAATTCCTATATTTAAAAAAAAAAAAAAAAAAAAAAAAAAAAAAAAAAAAAAAAAAATGTACCCGTTCTCGTGAGAGATTTTCAACTAAATCATGAAGTTTCGCGCGTGATACTGTTCTGTTCTCTTTCTCTTTCACTGTTTAGGATACAAATCCAAAATTTCAGTCTTTGAGACACATGTTCGTCTTAGTCACTCTTAAAGAGAAGTGATCAACATGTAAATACTAGAAGAGGGTTTTCAACTCTCTAAGACGTAGTGATTCTAATCTCTCTTTCTCTCTTAGTGCTTTTTGTGCAAACACCGACTCTGTAGATAGGCAAAGTTCATTTCGCATGGGAAATGGTTTTTTATCAGAAAACAGAGATTCTTTAACTGTTAAGATTTGTCGTATCATATGTTCCGTAATACAAGGCAAACGTATGGAATGTGTCAATGATTCCCTCCATATATACCCGTTCTCGTATTTTGATTTCCTCGAACTAAATCAACTAGTTTCGCGCGTGATACTGTTCTGTCTCTTTCTCTCTCACTGCTTAGGATACAAATCCAAAATTTCAGTCTTTGAGACACATGTTCGTCTTAGTCAGTCTTAAAGAAATGATCAACATGTAAAACTAGAAGAGGGTTTTCCAACTCTGGATTTGTTAGTGATTCTAATCTCTCTTTCTCTCTTAAAACAAATGATATCTGGGTTTTTGTTTCTATGCATTCTTAGAGCTTATTGTGGTGGTATTATAAATATGGCAATATATCAGTTCTGGTTCTTGCCAAGTTGCAACATTGTTAATGTTAAGGTTCTGTTATTGCGATATTGCCATTTGCTTCTCTTTTATGCCTTTGAAAATCTGGCTTTGTGCTTTATGTAACTTTAAAGCTTCATTTATCACTTATCCTTTTTCTTTCGTTTCCATATAAACTAATACTGAGATTTTTTATTTATTTTATGTTTTTCTGTGTCTCTCTGAATCACACACACGCACACACACAGAGATAAAGGACAGTCGAAGGGACATCTTTTAAATGTGCATTTTCTAACTTATGGAATACCAAAAAATGAAGAAATGTGAGAGAAAATCAAATGGAATTTAGAGAAGTATAGGCAAGAGAAAAGGTAATACAATCCAAGAAAGAAAAAAGCATTTCAATTTGATTGGTATCTTCATTTGGACTATTTCTATTTGTGTAGTGTTTCCTTTTTCTTTCTCTATTTACTATATAAACCCATCAAAATTAATTGCAATCGACTAGTTATTAATTAAGCTTTATGCCTGTATGTATTCACATTTTTACTTTTTTGTTTTGAAAAGAAATCAAGTCCACCAATATTAAATATCTGAGTGATAAAGATTAAAGAGCACATTGAAAGAATAAACTTATTGGTAGCAATTGATGTGTATCAGTGTGTAAGGCATGGAGCTCTTTTTTCTATTCTTACACAAGTTTAGTATTTTCAGTGTTACAAATCATGGAAATATAACCTTTTTTTTTGCAATTTTTTCCCCTTTGTTTTATAGACAGACAAGGAAATCATTAGCATTTAAGTGGAAAGAAAATGCCACCATAGTTGTCTGCTTTCCATTTACAACTTTGACATCTTTATTAGGCTTCACACCTTGAGAAACTTGTCCAGAAAATGGTTTTGCACTATTTTTAAGCTATTACTAGTCTCTTATGTGTTTTTTATACTCTACTGCAGCGTATCAATCCTTAATTTTCCGGGGAGATGGTTGCCTTCGGAAAGAAGCTGAGAGAATCACAAATCCAAGAATGGCAAGGGTATGTTCTAGTAACTTTGTAGTGTGTAAGAGGATTTTGTCTTTGAATTATGAGGAGCAAACAAAAATGGTTTGGCATGAAAAAATAAAGGGAGCATATCAGGGAGGAGAGGGGGAAAAAATGATAAAAGTCTCACCACAAGGGAGGGATTGAAAAGGCCAGGAGGCCCATGGCTGCCTTGGTCCCCCCTCCCCATGCCATTGATAATGTCTGTTTAGCTCTTGGAAAATAACATAACCAACAACCAAAGGGAAAGATAAAAATCTATGAATGGTTGCATACAGACAAGCTTGGATTTCAAAGATATAGATTTCAATTGGGCTTTGTTACTTAAAGTTACTAGAAATTCATTTGATGTGGTGTGTGGTTTTTTTTTTTTGTTTTTTTTTTTTTAAATTAAAACCTCTGTCCTATTGGGGACCTTGAAGCAAGTTGATTATGAACCCTGATGGCAGTCCTATCCTGTTTAATTGGAAAATTTTCCAAGATATGTCCTATTCTATGTTAATCTTGAGGTTTTGTTAAAAATTGGGGTGGAGGTTTTTTTCACTACTTAAATTTAGTGGTAATATGTGGAGCACATGTATTTGGAGCCACTAATGTTTGTTGCCTGCTTTTAAAGAAAATATTATTTTGCTCCACAAAAACTAGAGGAACAACTTCCTTTATTGACTTGTCTAGGTGGTTCTTAGTTTCTAGTATTTCAAATTGATCAATTGAGTGTCATACTTCATGTGATTCTTGATACATAATACAAAAATAAAATAAAAATAAAATAAATAAATAACTTGAAAGAAATCATTTGAAGGAACTCATCATCAGAAATTCATTAAAGCCATTATTAAAGCCAGTAAAATGAAGGCATTTGCCTAAATGTGCATCAGTAAATTATTATGTCACTTGTTACATGTAAATATTTATGCCAAACCCCCTATTTCAAGTGCTAATATTTGAATCTTATCAAGTTTGCTTATAATTTTATTCAATTCTATTCAGATACTACATTAATTATAAATTAATGAAGAAAAAAGTCAAGCGATACACAGAACAAATTGAGATTGGAACACAAAATCTCAATTTTGTTCTGAAGGACTTCTCAAGACTGCTGGATTGTCAGGTAACTTTTACCTTCCATGGTCAGAATCCCCATTTACATGAATACTGCAAACTGAGGTTAAATCCATGATTAGATGCAGGGTCACACTTAGATAGGGAAGAATTTAAATTATTTTTTTCACTTTGTGCCATACAGTCTATCTCAATTTGTGTTTTTTGCTAAAACTACAATTCATGCATTTTGTTTAAAACCGACTCAATTTTACTACTATTTGAGGCTGAGATTTCAGAATATCTCATCAGCAACATGTTCTTCGGGTAAGCATACTTGAGCCAATTTTGAATATAGAGAATACGTTCAATTCTTCCTCAGAAAGTTCATGCTAAAATATATTGTGTAGTTGTGATGATGCATGGGTTTGTAGATGCTTTGCATAATGTGTGTGTGTGTGTGTGTGTGCGTGCGTGAGAGAGAAGGTTTTAACTTTTAAACTGATTCTTCTTAGCATAGATAAATAGATAATCCATATAGATTCATGGATAATGTGGTTGTGATGATGCATGGGTTTGTAGATGCTTTACATAATGTATGTGTGTGTGTGCACGTGAGAGAGAAGGCTTTTAACTGACTCTTCTTAGCATAGATAATCCATATAGATTCATGGATAATGTGGGTGTTATACTCAGTTTCTAAAACTGATTACCAAATTTATGTCATCTTGGATTGTTTTTGAGTTTCAGATCGAAAAGATTGTCTTGTTCCTGCTGGAACAACAAGGACTACTTGCTACCAGGTTAACCAATCTTGGAGAGCAGCATCATGCTCTTATACAGCAGCCAGATGGATCAAGAATATCTGAATTACAAGAAGCATATAGAGTAGTTGGACAAGAAATTTTAAGGCTTCTCTTTTTTGTTGAGATGAATGCTATTGGTATACGTAAGATATTGAAAAAGTTTGATAAGCAGTTTGGCCATAAGTTCACTGACTACTATGTCAAAACTCGTGCAAATCATCCTTACTCCCAGCTGCGACAAGTTTTCAAGCATGTGGTAAGTTGACCAATCTAGAATAAATGTTATTATTTTGAGTACAGTATCTTCATTTTGAACAATGCCCTGGAATTGTTTTTTAGGTCTCATTCATAGTTTTGGCTTTGAGTTCTTTTCATGTTAATTTGTTAATAACTCTACAAGGCATAGATTAACTTCTATTATCTCTATATGTGAATGGAAGCATTATCAGCTAGTAACTGAATTGCAGGGTTTTGGCGCTGTTGTCGGAGCCATATCTCACAATCTCGCAGACCTTCAAGACCTTCAAAACCATCAGGGGAACTACATATCAATATATGATCAGCCTGCTTTCTCCCACCCGGTTTTCTCTCATCTCCATTCAAGATTATTACTATGTTTGTCTTTTGCAACATCATGGTTTATTTTCTGAAGTGTTTATGAAGTTTCCATTGAAATTCAAAAAGCATCTGCAGGTTATAATTCCTTTTCATTGCTGGAGAGTCTTACATGTTTAAAAAGCATTAAATTTTAAAAGAATTATAAAATGGCTGGTACTGCAAGTCTAAGCATTTGACTAAATTCATACTAGAGAAATCTTTTCCAAAAGTTAATTGTTAAGGCAACACTTATCAACAAAGAGAAATATTCTTGAAGAGCTAATTGTTAAGCAAGACACTAATCAACATTAAGAGTTATTCACTTAACCATTATTCTAACAGGGTTCAAAAGGCACAGTCATTTTTCATTCAGTATTTTCCATGCATGTTTTAGTCTTGCTAATCAGTGGGTGGGTGAAAGGAGTGATACCAAATCCACTTTCCATAGCTTGAAACCTTCATGGGATGTCAGACTTTCATTTAATATTTTTGTGATAGGAGCTAAAGTCCAAATCCTTTTATCCCAAATCCTCATACCCAAATATATTAATAAATCTAGAAGGAGAAGTTAATATGAAAATAAAGACACAAGTTGATGATGTAATAACATGTCTACATAACTCGATAAAAATTTGAATTATGAAGCACATTTATCATTTAAACAATTAATGAGAAGTTTTTTATCTGAAAAGGTGAAGTTAAAATATGAAGTATTTGGTATTGAAACTTTAGAAGAATTGTTGTATGTTTCAAACTTTGTCAGTTATTCAACGTAATTTTTCACAACCGAACATCATTTGTGGATGCACTCATATTATTTTAACATATTCTAAAATATTACTGCAGCATATGTTACTAGTTGCTTTTTTATTGGTTTTGCAGGATCCTATCATTGATTCTATTAAATCAGCTGTAGACAGGTTATCAAACTCAACCAATTTCCTTCACTTCTTGGGAAGACATGCATTTATTATGGACGAGGAGTTACCAACTCCATCTGAAGATGATAATCTTGACCACAGATATCATTTTATGTCACTTCTCTTGAACTTGGTAAACACATTTCTGTATATGGTCAATACATACATTATAGTCCCAACAGCAGACAACTACTCCTTGAGCCTTGGAGCTGCAGCAACCGTCTGTGGTGTTGTGATTGGGTCTATGGCTGTTGCACAAGTGTTTTCTTCAGTTTATTTTAGTGCATGGTCTAATAGATCATACTTGAGACCACTTGTGTTTAGTAGTATCGTCCTTCTTGTGGGAAATACCTTATATGCACTGGCTTATGATCTTAATTCTATATCAGTTCTTCTGATTGGTCGCCTGTTCTGTGGGTAAGTGATTTCTTTATTACTCTCATTACTTGAGTAGTGGAACTTACATTTGATTAATAAGTTAGCTGATTATTGTTGCATGTCATACTCAATGTTAGTAAAATGTTGCTTTTACAAGTGGTTTAGGTGTATTCTTTATTCTTCCATGTGTATATTTGAAAAATGAAAACTTGAATTTCTACTGGATTTATATCATCTGGACTTGAATATGTACATATGATCAATACCCACCCCATTCAAATCGATATATATAAGTAATCAAGTTTGAAAAGAATCCATTCTAAATGGAACAAAATATGTGAGATTTTTTTTAAGACTGACAATGAAGATGAATAAGGGCGCTTTTGGGCTCCACAGGAGATGACCATATGTAATATTTTGTTAGGAATATTGGAGCCTCTATACATTACAAAATTTCAAACCCATAAGTTTATTCTGTCCTTTTGTATCACAAATTGTAGAGAACATGCTTCCTTCCTTAATTGCAAATATAACTGATTTAACTCGGGTTGTGGTTCTTGCTCTGCCTCTTTTCCTTACTTTCACATTTTTATCATATAAAAAGAAAGTAACAGATATCATATTCCTTGGCAAATCAATGTGGTGCACTTTTTCAAATGTATTTGGGATCTTCAGCTGACTTTCAAGTGATAGTGGGATGACAAGTTGCCTAGAAACACCATATTGTTTATATTGGAACTTCCTATAACAATGCAACTTTCTTGCTTCGTATGAGATTTAGTACTGCTGCTTCTGAGGATTATAACACCCAATCTCTGTCCCAAATCTTGGTGTCACTTCAAAGTTGCAATTAAAGTAGTTTGAATGTTTTATACGTGCATCTTGGTGCTTATTATCATGGAGATGCTACTACTTGCTTGTCCTTTTCAAAAGCATGCGCTTTGGTTTCATTTTATTAACCAATGAGGTCATGCTATTAACATTTCAGGTTAGGTTCTGCAAGAGCTATTAACCGGCGCTATATCAGTGACTGTGTACCGCTGAAATTGCGAATGCAGGCTTCTGCAGGTTTTGTTAGCGCAAGTGCTCTTGGAATGGCTTGTGGTCCTGCTCTTGCTTGTTTACTTCAGACGAATTTTAAGATTTACAAACTTACTTTCAATGAAGAAACTTTACCTGGTTGGCTTATGGCTCTTGCATGGCTTCTCTACTTATTGTGGTTGTGGGTTTCTTTCAGAGAGCCTCCTCGTGAGACTAAAGAAAATCTTGTGCCACGAGAAGCTAATTCGGGTATGTCAACAAGATTGCTCATTTTAGGTTAATTATAGTGGCTTTCTATTTCTTTTCTTAATCGTAACAACTAGGTATATACTGAGTACTTTTCTCAAACTTCAGTCTCCATTATCTCTTGAATTACTAGTGATGAATATCTTTGCCTTTATCACACCGTTGTTCACTTTAGTATCATCTGAGCAGCAGCCAATTATAATTATATATAATTTTAATTTTTTTTTATAAAAGGTAAGATATAGTGATCTTCCTAAAATTCCCTTTACTTTATATTAGGAGTGGCACCATTTTTAATAAGAAATCTTGTTTGATTTTTTTTTTTTTTTTAAAGGTAAGGGGAATATAGGAAATTGAAGTAAGAACTTTCACTAGAAAGTGGACATGTAATTTAGGAAGTTCCAGAAAGGAAAGTAAGACATCTAGATTGGGATGGAGGGAGTATAAAATTTCTAAGCTTTTTTGTTCCATCTACCTTAGACTTCGAAGTCTGACCTTTGAAATAAGCGTGGAGCATGAGGTCTATTCATCAAGTGTACTCTTGTCCTTTAGATGCCAGTCCCTAATGTTAAATACATGTTGATTCTGGAAGGGATCAACTAATTGCCTATTGCTTTCTGACCCACTTTGCTTATTTTCCATCTCTATAGTCATACAATTTACTGAATCTGTTCATGGCAAAGCATCATATCATCAGGCTTAGTTAACAACTTAACATCAATCATGTATGTTAGCACTTAGCACAAGACTGCTAGTTAGGTAATGTCAAGTCATGATGCAGCTTAGTATTTGGCTCACCCCTCTTCAGTACTATATGCAATCCCAATGAGTCTTCTCTTTTCTTTTTTCTTTTTCTTTTTTTTGGGGGGGGAGTCTCTATTATTTGTACCAATGTGGATCAAATGAACAAGGTGCTCACTACTCGCAAGCTAGCCCATCCTAGTAGGTTTGGGCCCAGCAGCTTGGCAAGTACATCTATAAGAGTCGATTTTCTTCACATCACTAAGTACTTAAACTTTTTTGTTACTAACAAGTAACATTCAAATATTTGTTATATGTTTACAGGCATGAGTTTTGATTACGAATTGTTTTGTCTGGTCTAGGAAAATTAGTGAATGTTTCTGTAGAGAATGGTTCTACACAACCATTGCTAATGAAATCAGAAGCTAAGCAACAGGATGAAGATGAAGACCAAGAATGTGATGATGCCGAAAGAAAATCCTAAGGAAATTCACAAACCTGTCACTTCAATTGTGGCGGCATATAGATTACTCACACCATCAGTAAAGGTTAAGAGTTGATACCAAGTTTCATTTACATATTAACTAATATGCGTTTTTAGCTGATGCCATTTATGCCATCAGCAACTAAGAAAGTTGATTTTATGCATCCAAGGCATGCATCTTTTAAACCCTGATGAAATCTATATAGGTTTTTCACTCTGTAGTTTTACATATCTCTGCAAAGTATATGCCAATCAAAAAAATTATGAGCAGTGAGCATTCAATTTCTATATTGTGGTAGAATTTATACCTGATTAATTTTTTAAATGTGAGGGGTGAAGTCAAAGAATTGTTAATTACTTATATAAAGAAAACAATATGATATGTTTTCCTGGTCTATTAATAGATAATTTATTTCCTTTTATTACTTTAAGCAACTACTTGATGGGATTGCATTAAAATTCATGCACTAATATTTTGGAAACAAAATAAGTACTACTCATATTTGAAGTTCTAATCATTCCAGAAAGGGGAGGAGAGTTTTATCTCATTAAGCAACTTCTAGATACCTAAACTTTATTGGGGCACCAAAATATTTGGAAAACCACAAAGAAAATAATGGAAATAAGTATATATCATCGATAGTAAGTGGTCATAAAGTTTGTTTTAGTGATAAACTTCACTCATTTTCACTTCGTGGGGAAAATTAATCCATTCAGTTCATTAAAGTTTAAAGGACAAACATGTATTGTCATTCTATGTTTAAGCTTTGCTGATTATTGGACAGATTAGTGAAAATTGTACTGGATATTCCTAATCTTATTTCACTAAGGCTTTTTTGTGTCTTTCTTCTGTACCTTTCCTTCATGCTTGCTGGTAGCAAATAATTGTCATCCCATTTTTGTTTATATCACTCATCTGAGGTATTATAGCACTAAACTTAATATGATCTCTTACTTTCCAGGCTCAACTGTTTGTGTATTTTATGCTCAAATATGCCATGGAGATTGTACTTGCTGAATCAAGTGTCATCACTGGATATTATTTTTTTTGGCCAATCAACAGTGTGGCAATCTTTCTTGCATGTCTTGGTCTAACAGTGCTTCCAGTCAACATCATTGTTGGAAACTATATCAGCAACATGTTTGAAGAAAGGTAGACCTTTAAGCCTTGTAGTAGCTCTTCACTTGGAGCCTTGATTTTTTGAAGGGATCCATTCCAATTTATCTACCTCCCAACATATAATCTTTGTAGACTATTGGTCATCTATAATTGTGCCATAGATTCTAATTCCCATTCATGTACCACTTGAATGAATGGTGGATTCATTTTTATTGGAAAATATAGGTGAGACACTTACAGCATCATGGTTTAAAATCTAATAAGCAATGAATGTCTAAGATTCTAAAGTTATTTACCTAAGAAATTGGATGTGATTTCATCTTCTCTTTGGAGTTAGTTAAATATAAGAAGGTTAAAAAAGAGCAGAAATTGTATATCCAATGTTACTGCCCAAGTATGCATCTTGCCTTCAAGGATTTCTTGTGAGTGAATGGTGCTAAACTGAGTAATTCGGTCTTTAATGCTATTCTAGAGCGTAATTCTTATAGTTTTCTCATTCATATGAATGAGAAGTTCTAATCATCTGCCTATGATGATAAATATAATGTATACAAATAGTATCAGCTCCATATTTATGGACTAGATTACTTTATCTTTTATAACAGCTGATTCATATTTCTTCCTTTTTTTTTGTGTCCTTAAAAATTTTCTGGTTGACCTGATTGTAGGCAAGTTCTACTGGCTTCTGAAATTATGGTGTTTATTGGTATACTCCTAAGCTTCCATGTGTTCATCCCTTACTCTGTCCCTCAATATGTTAGCTCAGCCCTGATCACATTTGTGTCCGCTGAAGTCCTTGAAGGTAACTATCGCTCTCTCTTTTCTTTTCTTTTTTCCCTTGTTTTGATATATAGAGAACACAAATTAGTTGTGCAAGGACTATTTTCTTGTATTTTTTGTTTACATTGTGCATTATTAGATCCAAATTACCCTCATTCGATCAGTGTGATAGCATGAACCCTGGCTAATCTGGCAAAGTTATTTATGGACTCAAAATTTTGGCCTCAGCTACTCATTAACCAATTAATCACTTGTAGTTCTATGAGGGCAAATAATTTAAGTGGCTTGGATTAGGTCTGAGTCACACGGCCCAAATGAGATCTAAATCAAAACTGACATATGATATCACAATTAGCATTTATAGTTATTTGTATCTATCAATTTTAGGGGTTTATGATTCCTTGCTTTGCTAAGAATGTTAGATCCCATTTGCTTGGGGCATACCTTTCCAGGACAATAACTTGGTAATTGATACATATATTACATCATTTGCATCCTGAACATGATTTCAAATCTCATTTGCTTGACCAATCCAGGTGTGAACCTATCACTCCTATCTCGTGTTATGTCATCAAGGCTTTCCCGTGGGACATACAATGGTGGATTGCTTTCCACGGAAGCCGGAACCCTGGCTCGTGTAGTTGCAGATGGTACGATAACACTGTCTGGTTATCTGGGTGAGAGTAAACTCTTGAATACCACCTTACTTCCTTCACTCCTAATATGTATCTCATCCATCATTGCCACCTGCTTCACCTATAACTCTCTCTACTAATACCCTTTCCTTCTAACATGTACACATATTGTATAGTATAGCTGAACTTGCTCACTGATCAATAGTGTACAATGCTCTACATTGTTGGTGTTAAGCAAATATCTATATGAAGTTGACAAAGGAACCTTTCAATCTATCTTATTATGTTTCCCATGGAACCTTGCTAGAGCTCTTGCAGCCAATATGTAATATGTTGGTTCATCCACCACCAAGCTATATGTAATATGTAAGAGATAATTTGATTCTTGGTTTTACTAAAACATAAGAATGAACAACTTTGGCTCAACTTGATGATGCTCGCTAATGCTCAATTGTCATGCAACAACTATACCATGAATCTTACCTAAATAAATGGCTTCTTTGTTAATAACCTTGTGGCTTAGTAACATTGTTTAGTTTTTCTCATGTGAACTACCTGACCTGAGTTCAAACGAATCAAACCCCCCTCCCCACTTGTTGCAAACAAAGATAGAGAAGAGAAAGGATTACTGAAACAATTGTGTAATGAATTTTTTTTAATTAAATAATTAATGGCAAGAAAAGAATTTATGACGACCCTAAGGACGTAAGTTAAAACTATCCAAAAACTCAATGATAGTTGATGGCTGAGATGCTTGTAAGGCAATCAACAGTGGATAAATTTGATATAGTTGATAGCTGTAGTCCCTCCAAACCTTAGAGATATTCGACATGCACAGTTTAAAAAAGGTGGGAGTTGAATTAACTTGGTAAAATATTAAACAGAACATTGAGTTTGGCCAACCAACAAACAGAATTCTTTTTTTTTTTTTTTTTTTGCTAAAAACCAACAAACAGAATTCTGCTATTGAATCCAAACCTATAAGTTCAATTTATTTATTCATTAACAAGATGTATGAAGGCTATGGAGACTGGAGTCTTTGTGAAAGAAAAAAAAAAAAAAAAAAACTCTGAGAATCAATATAAATTTGGAAAAAAAAAAAAAAAAAAAAAAACTCTCAATCTTGATAGTCTTAAAAAGTGGATAAATTTGGGGAAAAAAATTGAAACTGCCTGAAGTTTAAGCTAGGGACAGAAACCATAAGACTTTTTAAAAATATTTAGTTTGCCTCACAAGTACAAACATAATTTAACACCGTTTATATACTTTTCCCCAAAATTGTTTAGGGGGCAAATTGAATATTTTTTAAAAGTTTTTGTAGTTTCTATCATTAACTCAAATCTCATGAGTGATTTCTATATTTTACCCTATGTTTTACTACCAAAACTTTCTAAAAATTTTTAAAAATCTTTTGTTATTTATTTTGTATTATTGTAAGGGTAAAATGCACTATAATTCCTGAATTTTTATGTTATTGCAATATGACTCCCTTAATTTTATTTTTTATGTGCCAATTTTGTACATTAACTTTGGAACTGTTACAAATAAACTCATTTTGTCTATTATTTGTTTATTTAGTTTTTTTTACCCAATAGTTAAAAAAATAAAAAAAAAAAATGAACTAAGACCCCTTAAAATTTTATATTATTTCAATAAGACCCTTCAATTTTGTTTTTTTTTTTTTTTTAGGTTTTGGTACCAAAAAAAAAAAATTAAATAAACAGAATGAGTCTATTTGCAATAATACTAAATTGAGTTTTATTGTAACAACTAAAAATTAGAAGGTATTAATGCATTTTACCCTTATTTTAAATAAAATACTATTTTTTTGTTTTAATAATAAAAGTTAGGATCGTGCCTTGCATTATGTGACCCCTTTTTCTTTTCTTTTTTTATAGCTCAATAGTTAGTGCCTAACCTGAGACGCAAATTAGGGAGGGCACTGAACGAGTAAGAAGAGGGCCCTTTTTTTTCTTTTTTTCTGTTTTTTTTTTTCCAAGAGGCGATTTCGAGAAGCTTAGGTGTTATACATCGTTCCCTTGGCGAAAGAAAGGCTTGAGTGCCAAACATTGAATGAAATGTTGGCATGGAGTTTTAAGTTTCCTTTTCACTAAAAAGAAAAGGGCCTAGCCGCTTTGCGGTCCAGGCGCCATTATTGACAACCCGTCTTTTTCCCCTATTTATCCTAGAGTCGTTGTCTCGACGGCCAAGGAAATGGTGAAATGTAGATACAAGCCCGAGAAAGGGCTTGGTACATGTGGGGGAAATGACCAAAAAACCTACGGAATTCCTCACATTGAGTCCTTTTCAATTCAACATTTTGTCCGTTCGGGTTTGATTGTCTCATAGATCTTGGTGGAGGAAGGTTTTAAACACTAAATGTCTCCGGTGAGCTGACATGAGGTATCATTAAGTTATAAGGCTCTTGATAACTTACACTAAAATATTGTTTTTATCCTTAAACTATACAAAATATTGTTTTCGTCCCTAAACTATACATGAGTTTCGTTTTTCGTCCCTGAACTTTGAAAAGTTTTTTTTTTGTCCTTGAACCTCGAAAAAATTCATTTTTACACATGAATTTCGTTATTTTATAAAAAAGTCCAAGGACAAAATTCTTGTGTAAAAAATAAACATTTTTAAAGTTCAGGGATCAAAAACGAACTTTTCAAAGTTTAGGGACGAAAACAATATTTTAACCTATAATTATTCATGAAAATTGTTTTTTTTTTTTTTTACGATATGTTTTATTATTAATTTTGATCTTCCGGGCATTTTCAATTCAACAACACAAACAGGATGGAGGAAGCAAGAGATACCCCAATGATAGTAGCTAATCTAATTGACCCACTGACTAGGTGGTGGGATGTGGACAAGCTGAGGAACTTTTTCGATGCTGAATCAATTGAGCTTATAAAGCGTATTCCAATCCCGGTGTATGCAACAGATGATAGAGTAATTTGGGCAGCAGAGAAGAATGGAAAGTTTACATCTAAGTCTGCGTACTGGCTAGAAAATAGCCACAAATTCAACTGTCATAATTCAGTCTTCTGGAAAAAGCTATGGAAAAACAAACTCCATGAGAAATTCAAAGTGCTACTATGGAGAGTCGCAATTGGAGCTTTGCCTTTAAATATCAGATGTGCATTATCGGGATGTGAAGATGAGAAAATGTGCTCCCTGTGTGGTATTCAAGAAGAATCTGAAGTGCATTTGTTTAAGGACTGCCATGTAGCGAAAATGGCTTGGTTTGGCACAAAGTGGTGTATAAGATTAGAGAAATTCCAAATCAATTCAAGGCTAGACCTGGTTAACTTGTTTATAGACCCTCCAAATGAGTTACTGGATCAAAACTTTAATCAAGACCAATTTTTGTTATTGGCTGCTATCATAGTGGAATTAATCTGGAAGGCTAGAAATGAAACTATCTTTAATAAGAAAGATTTGGTCCTTAACACTCTCCCAAACCATATTGAGAAAGTATTTGCTTTCTATTACAAAGATTCAAGGCTAGATTCAAATATGGATATTCAGTGCCCCCAAGTTTGGAAGTCTCCTCAAGCCCAAGGGATCAAGATGAATGTTGATGCAGCTTGGAAGGATGGGAAAGCATCTTTGGCAGTGATTGCAAGAGATCATCATGGAGAATGTGTTAAAGCTTGGGTCCTTAATATGGTGACAGTTTCTGCTGAGGCAGCAGAAGCCATGGCAGTAAGAATGGCTATTCTTAAAGTCTTGGAAGAGAAATATTACCACGTTGTGATAGAGGAGGATGCAAAATTTGTCATGGACTCTCTAAGCTCCTCTTCCCATAGAGGGAGCTGGGAAAGCTGCTAGAATAATTGAAGATATTTTGCAATTGGTAAAGGTTCTGCAAGGCACATCCTTAATTTTCCAATGGACAAGAAGGAACTCCAATGTTGTGGCTCATCTCTTAGCCAAATGGGCTTTTTGTTCTGGCTTCAATGATCCTCTAATGAATGGGACTCTCCCTGGAAAGGTTGCGAAAGCTATTGAGAGTGAGAAGGCCTACCTTTAATAGTGTTGTTTATGTTTTTGTTTTGTTTAGTTGTTTTCTCCTTTGAGGAAAAAAAAAAATAAACAGCACAAACAGGAGGTGGCAGTAGTACAGCGTTGCAGCATTCACAAACCCAAAACAAATAAATAAATAAATAAAAATTGTTTTTTTTTTCATTTCGATTTTTATATTTTATAACGTTTTATTTTTGTTCTTAGTTTTTTTATACAGGTTTTATTTGAGTCTTACTCACTTTATTTTGCTTCTTCTTTTTTTCAATTTTCTCATCAAATATAATAAATTCAAAAAAATCAAAAACTAAAATAAAATATCCTAAAATATAAGAACTAAAATAAAAACGCTCACGAAACTACAAATGTATTTTTGCCAAAAAAAAAAAAAAACTTCTCTTAACTGTCGACTTGGATTAGTAGTCTGTTTTTTTCTTCTGATGATACTCACGATTTCTCAAACTCCTCAACCTTTTTTAACATCCAAAGCCAGATCCCACTAATCTTTTCTCTCTCTAAATTTCTGGATTTCAGTTCTTTTAGAGAGAGAAACAAAAACAGTGAGAGATGGCTACAGATATACCAGAAGGGACCGTACAGAACGTACTGGAGCAAGAATCTCTCAAATGGGTCTTTGTAGGAGGCAAAGGTGGTGTGGGCAAGACTACCTGTAGCTCCATCATCTCCATCCTTCTCTCTAGGGTTCGTTCCTCTGTTTTGATTATCTCCACCGACCCTGCTCACAATCTCAGCGATGCGTTTCAGCAGCGTTTCACCAAGACGCCCACTTTGGTTAATGGGTTTTCCAATCTCTATGCTATGGTAAACTTTTTACTTCATATAATTTGTACTTCTATTTTATTGGGGGTTTTTTTTTTTTTTTCTCTTTTGGGGGTGGCTGAATGATTTGACTTTGAAATTTCGAGTTTTTGATGAATTTGGGGGATACCCAGATTCTAAATTAACTTTCTTTGGTTGAATTCATCTTTTGATTTGGCTAGAATGCGGTTCTAAATGATCAATTTTGGGAATTTCCAGTTCAGGGTTTTTCTGTTTTGCTTAAGTTTTATGCACTGCTTTTAGAAAATTTGCCATTGTTTTTTTGTTTTGATGGATGTGGATCAGCCATATGAGTTATCTGGGCTTTATTCTAAAATAAGAATATATATAAACCATCATATTTGGGTGACAAAATAGCAATTTACTTGCATTATTATCTATTTTTTGTGAGTTGATGTTTGGATTGTGCATGTATACATTATATGATCTAATTCTTTAGGTATGTTTTTTTTTAGGAAGTGGATCCTAATGTTGAAAGTGAGGATGTGGGCAGTGCTGATGGAATGGATGGCTTGTTTTCTGAACTAGCAAATGCAATTCCTGGAATTGATGAGGCTATGAGCTTTGCCGAGATGCTAAAGTAAGTAGCTTGTTTCCTTTTCATCTGATTATATTGAACCTTTTAAATTGATCAGGTCACTTTTCCTCACTTCAATTTTTCAAGTGAACTGAGAATTGTTATGATCACTATACTTTGTACTTGACTAATGTTGAGGTGTTGGAGGACTCCAATTTTCTGAGATAATTAGGTGATTGAGAATTATCGCAGTGTTATTCAAAGTCTAAAGAGTTTAAAGAGTTTGATGGTCAGCTAGTAGACCTTTTATCTGTACCAATTACAGGCATTGATCAGCAGTTCACTTATAGTGCAAATATCTTTGTGCATATGTTAGAGTTGAATAGGCTAACCATGTCAAAGATAAGGTCTCCAGAGGAAGTGGCGTTTGCTATTTAGGTGACAGTTAATTAGTTGGTGGATCTGTTGAGGGGATGAATGCCAACCTTGCATAAACTTCCAAACACTCACACCATGAGGACCCTTGCCTGATTTCGAACACCAACCACCCCATAAACTCCCATACTTCGCCTCCAACCGACCGCCACAAGTCCCGATCCAAACCATAACGCCACAACCATTTTCCTAAAAGGGCTTTATTAAAACACCGGATATCCCGAACAGCTAGACCACCAACCCTGAGAGGAACACAAATCTGGGACCAATTCACCAAATGAAATTTGGGCTTCTCATCCATCCCACACCAGAGAAAATCTCGTTGGAGCTTCTCTAAACGGTTAGCCACCCTAGCTGGAATAGGGAACAGAGAAAGGAAGTAAGTGGGTATACTTGAGAGAGTACTCTTGATGAGAGTAAGCTTTCCACCCTTTGATAGATACAACCGCTTCCAACTAGCTAATCGCTTCTCCACCCTTTCCAAAACCGGGTTCCATATATCTGTCTCCTTAAATGTAGCACCCAACGGAAAGAGTTTAAAGAGTTTGATGGTCAGCTAGTAGACCTTTTATCTGTACCAATTACAGGCATTGATCAGCAGTTCACTTATAGTGCAAATATCTTTGTGCAAATGTTAGAGTTGAATAGGCTAACCATGTCAAAGATAAGGTCTCCAGAGGAAGTGGCGTTTTCTATTTAGGTGACAGTTAATTAGTTGGTGGATCTGTTGAGGGGATGAATGCATTGATATAACTTTTAAAAGTTTCCTTTAAATCTTTAGTTGTTTAACATAACTTGGACAAATTACCATATCTTGTGGCTTCTGATAACCATATTCAAGTGTATACATTTATTTGCATGTAAAATATAATGAAAATGAAGGCATTTCTTTATGTGATACATTTTGAATGGCCTATTGATGCTTTTGGATCTCTCTTTTTTTTTTTTTTAATCACCTAGAAATTTGTGCACATTACTTTCTTTGCAGACTGTACTTTAATTGCTGTTAACCAACTTAACTTTTTTACCATGTATTTTTTCTGATTAAGTTGCATGAACTATCTTCTTGTAGACTGGTGCAATCAATGGATTATTCTGTTATAGTATTTGACACTGCCCCAACTGGCCATACACTGCGGCTGTTGCAATTTCCGTCAACCTTAGAAAAGGGTCTCACGAAAATGATGTCCTTGAAAAATAAATTTGGTGGCGTAATCAATCAGGTATGTTTGTATTATAGAGCATAATCATACACACTGCGTGAATTTAGAGGCATTTATGGTGTCTATGCAACAGAAATCATCGGATGTTGCAACCTAGATTGTATGTATTCTCTTTGTTGCGTTAGATTTGGGCACTTATTCTGAAATCATCTCTAACCAAATCCCCTTTGTTGGGCATCTTTAACCATGTCTGCTGCAATAATGGAAGAATAAAAGTAGGTCATGTTGCTTTTGCATTTGCTATTGTTGATTACTAGGATTTGAATGATGCAAACTCCTCAGTTGCACCATCCCTTATGTGTGAATTTCTAGTAGATTGAATATGGTTTATTTACAACAACAATAACAACTAGGCCTTAGTACCAAAATTTTGGGGGCCGGCTATGGATCCTCAACAAACTTGTCAAGGTTGGCCACATATATTCTTTTTCCGCCATTCTATTCTATCTGAGGTCATACTCTTTGTTACTTCCTTATTGGCATGTCATTTTTTATTACTTCTATTAATGTTATTTTTTGTCCTCCTCTTCTCTTTTCCATTCCCTCCAACTTGAATCAACTCAACTCAACTTGAATCAACTCACTGTTTCTCAACGGTGCATTAATCACTCTTCCTCTAAATATGACCAAATCATCTCAAGTAACTCTCGTTCATATTTTCACCTCTATCTTTAAGCGAATTTCCTCATTTCGAATCTTGTCTTTTTGTGTATATGTGAATTTGGTTTTGTTACTTTTAAAGATTTATTTTGCTTGTAAGCTAGAAATGGTTCAATTTCTAGTATTGATATATATCTGTTGGTGATGTTAATGATGTGAATAGTGAGCTTTAAAATTATTCATGGCAGATGTCCCGCCTTTTTGGTGTTGAAGATGAATTTGGTGAGGATGCAATTCTGGGAAGGATTGAAGGCATGAAAGACGTGATTGAACAAGTTAATAAGCAATTCAAAGACCCGGTAAGACCACCCCATTAATACTTCATTACTCTTCTCTATTTGAAATGATGATCATTTTGTTATTCTTGGTTGTTGGATATTCAATTAATTTTGTTGAATCATGTCTGTCTTGAAATTGTATAAAAGTTTAAGCCAGTCTCTAAATCCTTGAGCTTTTAAAGCTACGGTTCTAAAGTGATCAGGAGGGATGTGAACTATAATTTACAGAATGGGTTTGGAGGGCTGGAAGCTTATGGGGAATAGGAAGCATAATGAGAAAGTCGTATAAAGTATCTCATCTAGGTATACAACCTGTGTACTTGGGCGGTTTTTTCATCAATAAAGTATTTAAAACGAGAGAGAGAGAGAGAGAGAGAGAGAGAGAGAGAGAGAGAGAGAAAGTTGTATAAAGTGCCTAGGGAGCTTTTGTTACTATTGTTCATGAACTACGGACTTTCTAGCCCAAATTTAAACTTAGAATAGATAAATAAATAAACATTGGATGGTTACATCAGCTACACAAGTAAATTACCCCTTCCGCCTGTCTGAGGTTTATTATTTTTTTAATTATAAAAAAAATTATCATTATTATTTTTCTGAGCATCACTGAAGAGCCTTGTTGGTCAACTGGTATTGAATGGTCCCATTTATGAGGAGAACCAGAGTTCAAATCTTTCCTCCCCCAACTATCGAATTATCAAAATTATTTTTCTGAGCATCACTATCAGTTAACTGATTTAATACTTATTGCTGATATTAGTAGTGATTAATTAACCAATTTAACCATGATTGTCTTCTTTGATCAATATTAACTTCTGATAATCTTAACAAGAGGGAAATTGAAACTCTTAATGTTTTGTAGTTATTTCTCTAGCACTTGATCTTATATTCCTTGTTAATTAGATCACTCAAAAACATATTGAATGTCTAATTGTTTTGAATTTATTCTTAATGTACTCGTACTTCCCTGTTGGCAGGACTTGACAACCTTTGTCTGTGTCTGCATTCCAGAGTTCCTCTCTCTTTATGAAACAGAGAGACTGGTCCAGGAACTCACTAAGTTTGAGATAGATACACACAATATTATCATTAACCAAGTACTTTACGATGAAGATGGTGAGTTTACATGTTCTCATGCTTCTTTTTTCCTTTGGGATTATTTTTTTCTTAGAACAAAAGTTATAAATTTATTGGTCTTTTTTATCTAATTGTAGATGTAGAATCCAAGTTACTTAAAGCTAGAATGCGGATGCAACAAAAGTACCTTGACCAGTTCTATATGTTGTATGATGACTTTCACATCACCAAGCTCCCATTGCTGCCAGAAGAGGTAAACTACACTGCCAAAAAATTTGAAATTAAAAAAAAATAAATAAATAAAAGAAATATCTTAGTTTGAAACCTTCACTTTACTTGACATACATTGACCAATCTTATCAGGTATAGTTCAACAAGTCGTTAATTTATTAGAGTATTGGAATGTTCTGTTTAATTCCAAATGATTTTGGATCGAACTTGTGGAAAGATGCGTGATGTGTCTATCTTTCCCATCATACATTTGCTCCAAGTTGAACTCATGTCATTCTTGTAAATCTTTTCTCCAAATTATTTCCAATATTAATCACTGAATTTATTATTATTTTCCCTAAATTGATTCTTGCTTGTTTCTTTCGGAGTTATTCTCCTAGCTGGTAAATTCTTTGTTGACCCTCATGCCAAACTTATAACCTAAACCTGACATTTATTCATTCTAGATGGGGTGTAAACAAATTATTTTTACAATTTTCATCGGCCCTTTGACAAGCCAGTTGTTGATTTTGTAGGTTACTGGCGTTGAAGCTCTGAAAGCATTTTCAGGTCATTTTGTGTCACCATATCAACCTTCCAAAGGCACAGTGGAAGCGGTGGAGCGAAGGGTTTCCACACTAAGGCAGCAGCTAAAAGAAGCTGAAGCAGAACTAGAAAAACTTAGAAAAGGAAAACAAAAGGTCTGATAATGCTCCGCTCAAAGTATTCCCTCTGTTGTTGTTTTTTTTCCTTTCTTCATTCTTTTCAAGTTACAATCAGATGGCACCATATCCCAGTTTAGGCTGCCAAGAGAATTTAATCTTCTGTTTTACTTGTTATCCGTAGCTTAACAAAATTTATAATTTTTTACATGAACCTTTCGGGTATAATAAGTGGTATAGTTTATTATCGTGATGTGTTACACGAGTGACAAATCAATCGTCTGAGAAATATGATCAATGATTTCGAAAGTATGGTTCATTTATGGTTTTTTTTTATCATGAATTATCTCTATGATGGTAAACACCTTGTTACATTTTCTTTATATAAAACATCAAATATGTGTTCCTCCCACCCTTTTCTATCTTGTCAATATGGTAGTGAACACCTTGTTTTTTTCCCTATACAAATGGGACACAGACTCTATTTTCATATATTGACCGATTTAGAATATCCATCCTAGAAGTGGGAAAATTTATTTCCATGGAAGCAGGAAAAAGGAAATTTCCTCCTTTTGTGAGAAAGCGTATATACTGTGCAATTTAAGTTGGGCGTTTCAACGAAATAGACCTAATATGTCGAATATGTTATGTGAAGAAATATCTCTACTGTTTTTGTTGGTAAATGATAAAAATACTTTTTTAAGAAAGAACAAAAAATAAAATGGGCATCCTGTTGTAAATGTTTTACATATTAGAAGGGGAAATTATTGGGTAGTCCCGGAGCACAAGGTTAGCAAGTTGACCTTGTACTCCGGCCCAATAGAAACAAAACAAGTGACAAAAAAAACTTACATCATTTAAAGGGAACTAGCTCATCAAAAAGAGCTAAATGGCGTTAAGTTGGTTCCGTTAATTTCAAATAGTGTTGGGACCCACATCTTTTCCTCATATGTAACTCTTTGTTATTGCCCAAAAAAAAGAATCCGCCTTTGTTAGTGCAGAAAAACACCTCTGTGTGTGTGTGTCATTGTGTGAGATGATTTCTTGAGATGGGTTTAGATTTTCATGTTAGGAATAAGAGGCTTGAGGTAGAGGAAGAAGAGGGAGCAGGTACAGATATACTGGAAGAGGAAGAAGAGCTGCCGATTGCCATGATTGAAAAAGTAAAGAGAAAATTTTGATGTCTCTTGAATACAGAGTGTGAATTGTATTGAATATTTATAGGCAAGTCTACAAGTAATTGAAAGTGAAAAGATAACTTAGGATTATAACGTATTGGAGTTGTTTGAATTACAGTTGATATCCAAATCCTTATGTTGAGTTGGAAATGAGTCTGGAGTTTTATTTGCAGTAGTGGTTGGTTTAAGTTTGGACTCTTTGAGATTATCCTTTACACCTAATCCCCTTTTCCATTCAACACGAAATCAACTTTAAAAAAGTGGGGCTGGTAAAGAAGGGTTTCAGATCATGGATGTGCTACCAAAAATTCAGAATCCTTTGCTTTCGCGTCAATCTGGGTAAGCCTTGAAGTTGAAGTAGGCCTAATAACGAAATCTTTATGATTTTTGTTTTTTTGGCTAGACAATCAACTCAAATCATAATCCATTATTTCAAAAAAAAAAAATATGCACCTTTATTACTTTGAAAATCTCGTGTTTTAAAGCAAAAAGAAATTAATTGAAATGTATGAGTTTTTTTTTTTTTTCCTGCAAAGAGAAGCATTTTTTTTTTTTCAACAACAAAGGGGTGCTTTTTCTCATAAGACTAATAGAGGCTTTAATGTGGGCCTACACTATTTGAAATTAACGGAACAATTTAACGCCATTTAACTCTCTTTGATAAGCTAGCTGCCTTTAAATGATGTAAGACTTTTTTACCACTTGTTTTGTTTCTATAGGACCGGAATACAAGGTCAACTTGTTGACCTTGTGTTCCGGGACTAGCTAATGATTTCCCGATGGGAAGACACTAAAAATTTGGTCTCACCTATCTAATTGATGCGATCATCTATAGACACGCTTTGAGACCCAGCAAACAATATTGGATTACTTGCCCAAGAAAGCTAAAATCAGAGTTTTGATAGAACACCACGACCCAACGTTTATAAATGAAACGCGAATTGAAAGTATAAAGATAACAGACCCCGACCCAATGATTATGAAAGAATCATGAACCGAAGGTATAAAATTTGAACGCCACAAGGAAGAATCCTTGATAAGTTCACAAGTTCACTGAAGAACTAATAGAAGAAACAAACCTCACGTTTTTCTTTGTATTCAGATTCAATAATGCTCTATTACAATGAGTGCAGGCTATTTATAACCTGTTTTCAACCCTAGATGCCCATACAATAAAGAGAAACGAATTTGGTTCTAAAAGACTAAAATTAAGGGCCTAAAATTAAGGCTAATAATGTCTGACATTAGCAGCCAAAATAGACTGAAATAGATTGAAAGTCTGAAATGGAAAAGTCAATCAGCCAAATTAATTGGCATGGAAAAGGAAAGTAAATCAGCCAATAATTGGCTGATTTTGGAAAGTAATCAGCCCCTTTCCCTTTCTAAATCCTTGCAAATATTCAGCCATTAATCAATGCCATTTCTGAGGGAATTAGGCCCAATTAAGCATGATCAGCCCCATCAGTAGCTTGGATTAAATTTATGACGCCTTCATCTTCTTTTGGGCCAAGCTTGGAATGCCCCGTTGTAGAATCAGCCCAAATATCTTGAATCAGCCCATTAAGTGCTTCTTTGATCTTCTTAGATCTTGCTCTAGTAATTGGCCCAACTGGAACATGCAATGGATCCTTTAATAGTGCTTGTTGATTCTCATCACTAATTGTCATCTATTGACATAGCCAACTGACTTTCTCCTAATTGGTAAATGTGTAGAAGACAAAGCATACCAACCTGATTAATTTCAGTGCACCCAGTCACCCACAACAATCTCCCCTCCTAGAAAACTAACTTTTTACGCCTATAAATATGTATAAGCTTTAGCTTTGTTTGATGTAAAAACAAGAAGTAGAAATTCGGTAGTTTATAATATTCTATGGATGACTAGGATGAAAGAAGTTCATATATTCTCATCTTCAAATTTCTTTCTTGTTCTATTATTTCCTTTTATTTCACGCCACATCCTTCATTTTCCAAACATGGACGACATTTAAAAAAAAAAAAAAAAAAAATCAATTGGTATGAGATATAATATAATTTATTTTAAATTATTATAAAAGTAGAATATACTATAGGAAAAACTATGAGGCATTTTTCTTTTTGGGGCCCTTATAGACATTGGCATGAGCAAAAAGAAGAGCTGACCCAATTTTTAAAATTGGAATTACACTAAAGTAGTTGCATACAAATAAGAATTAATAATTGTTTAAGAAAATAGCTAGACATGTTGTCATGTTTATGGAACAAAATAAAAAATATCCATAACCCATGAGAGAGAAACATATATTGTTCCTAATAAAGTCGTTTTTCACTTTGCTTCTTTTGTAGCATCACATCCTCAATGCCTCCCACTCCCACCCACTCCAAATTTAACTGAAAGAAAAGATGGAAACAATAACCCCGAGGCCGTGATGTTAGTCGCTAAGAATGTTAAAAACTTTATAAATTAGAAAAGTTATCAAGCAACGTTGAGATGGCCGAGTTGGTCTAAGGCGCCAGATTAAGGTTCTGGTCCGAAAGGGCGTGGGTTCAAATCCCACTCTCAACAATCTTTTGCTATTTGTAAATCAATTCCTGGAGGCTGGAAGAGGACTTGGACTTGGAGAAAAATGAGTAGAAATTCAAATCATATAAAAACTTTTGAGCTGAAAGGAAACCTAGGCAAACAAAACACTGATACCCTACTCTTACTATTATTTGGTCCTTTTTCCATTAGTAAACCAAACCTTGTCTCTCCACAAAATGGAATAGAACCTGTATTTAGAATGTTTTCTTCTCTCCAAAGAACTTACAATTTTTCATTGTGTAGGCCAAGGGTGTTATATTTCAATTGTATTGATCAGTCTCTCAATTTGCACTAGGTTCACTACCGCTTTTAGGAATCTAATTTGGTAACTCCAGAACATAAGGTCTATATGATCCTTCCATTATATGCACTAGTCGTAGACTCGTGCGATGCACGATAAAATACAATATAATTCTTTTGTAATAAGGAAAAATGCATTATAAATCCCCTCATCTTTGAGGGGTTGCACTACAACCCCTATTTTTAATGGAAGAATACAGAGGAGGAAAAAAAAAAAAAAAACCAAGCTTCATTATTTTCTTTCTTTCCCCATCCTAAATTTATAAAGATTTTTTTTTTAAATAAGATCAAATATCATTGAAATGCAATGGAACACATTACAAATCAAAAAGCTTAGGAGCTTAAAGAAACTCAGAAAACCAAAAACAAAAGCATAAAGGCAATGCAAAAAACCCCCCACAAAATTGATCACTCACTCACGGTGAAACACCATACTATAATCAAGACAAAGACAACCATAGGACCTTTTTTTTCACCTTTGAATACTTTTTTTTAATAAATAGGTGAGCTCAAAAACACTACAACAGTTTACACTTCAACTATATGGTTAACGAACATACAACACTAAAGGAAAAAGTCTATACTCTCCTCTCTCAAATACGTTCTTTGCAAAACATGGGTATCAATTCCTTGGTTACAACACCAAAACTACATAATAATATCAAGAAAATTCCAATGTATGATTTATTGGAGATGAAGGACGAGCTCACTGATTGTTTAGCCATATCTACATGAAAATATCAAAATTTTCTCAAGAAAAATCATTTAAAAAAACCTCAAATGTACTATTTGTGATTTACAACTTAAAAACCAAACCTCCTAAAATACATATCTATAAATCATACATTGAAATTTCCTTGAAACTCACAGTTCTAACACGTTCTTCGCCTCTGACAAATCGACGAAAATTTTCATGGCGGGCAACCGCAGCCTCATGGGCTTTGCCATTGTCTGCAAGCTTTGAGAAACCAAGATGCATCATCTAGTCGCTGCCAAAGTTCTCGGCATCCATGCAAACAACTCCTACCCAACTGACTTCATCGACATCAACCTCCATGGGGTTTTAGTGGCTTTGCCATGGGGTTTGATGGAGAACAATCAGTACCACGCCAAAAAGATATTCCATCGATGATGGCTGGATTTTATCTAGAATGTTGGTCAGTAGATATAACATTGGAAACCTTAAATAAATAATCCATGACAAAGAGATAAAGTTGTGAAAAATGGGAAGAGGAAATGTTGTAACCATAGCTTTGAAAAGCTTAAATAAATAATCAATGTGGGAGAGAGAGATAAGGTAGTAAACATTGGAAGGGGAAATGTTGTAAGAAGGCCCTCTTCTGTAGTTGCTCCCCTTCATGAATTAACTTACATTCAAGTGAAGAACAAAAGGTGAAATTAATTGGAGGTTCTAACGGGTTTGTTGGGAATTTGAAATGGCAACAAACATTTCATTGAGAAGAGTATAAAGAGTATTAATGAAAATCTGAAATGGCAACAAAACTTAATAAATAACAACTCAAAAAGGAATTTGAAATGGTAGCCAACCTTAAACACTGGGTGAAAAAACTAAATTGATTGCTGAATTAAATTCCTTTAGATAAGGATAAATGTGGATGAGAAAGAATTAAAATAGGGAAAAAAAAAATGGAAAGTTTAAATGGTAACAAAACTTAATAAAGAACAACTCAATAAGGAATCTGAAAGGGCAACCAACCTTAAACGATGGGTGAAAAAACTCAATTGATTGCTAAATTAAATCCCTACAGATAAGAATGATTAAAAGTAAAAGTAATTAATTACTTGTAGGCATAGTGTGATGGGTGAGGTGGAATAGTGTGAGGTGTAGAGAATCTGACGTGGCGATATTTGGAGGAGGGAAAAAAATTTTCTCTCTGCTTCAAGTTTTAATTTATATATTATAGATTATAGATAGGATCTAGCTTGTAATGCTACCTTGTGCAGACTCTGCAGAGCACGGCAGCATATATGCACATTGGACTTCAGAACTTGACAAAACAAAAGGATCCACCACTTTTACTTTTATCTTAGTCATAAAGAATTTTAATTTAATCACTAAATTTGACACAAATAACTGAGGGAAAAAATAAAAGCTTTTCATCACTTTCCTGAATGCTTCAGTAATGTATATCAGCAAAGTACACAAAGAAGGCTAGGATGCCAAAAATATTAATAATATCATAATGACAATTACATTCTAGTACACAACACAATCATCTAGATACTATCCACCATGCAAGGTTGAAATGAAAACCACCACATCCTTCTCTTCTATGGTTGTATCAAGTTGCCCACTTAGCTCCCAATCGCAATCATTCACTAGGACCAGAACACCAGGTCTCCTGCAAGACAAAACAAACCTCTACATGTTTAATAAGCATGTTACAATGATAGATCATGTTAGTCATCTTATGACTTCACACATAATTATGTTTTGTTGGTGGAAGCCTCCTCTCCTTTCTTCAGATACTCCTTTTCCACCTTAGCGATCAATGTTTGCCACATGTATTATTTTCAACCTCTAAAGCGTGAGGTACTTCTCGAAAGTGGGATCTCTGGGCAACAGTTGCATAATTTAGAAGTGTATGTGCATACTCAACGTTAAAACTGAAATTTAGAAGCAGATTTTTAAACTTACACAGTATCTCCTTTCATGAACATTTCAGGCCTCTCCTTGATCAAATTAGTACGGACCCAACCGAGCAAATCTTTCATGGTTAACTGACAAGTACAAAGAAGAACATATTGAGTCTACTAACCACGTGTATCAAAATCATATCTCACTATATGCTTTTAGGGAATCTGTTATAACTAAAAATTTACCTTTTCTACACCTTTAGGGTGATCAACATTGACATTATGAACCTTTACAGACTCACAAAGAAGCTCTAGTCCCCCACTGCCAAGAAAAATAACATTGCATAGATTCCAATAAGACATAAGGTGTAGAAAAATATTAAAAAGTAACCAGTCATGAACAATGTAAAAATGGAACATGATAAGAAAACTGATGTTCAAACATGTCATAAAAGGACCAAGGGCATGCCCATATGAAGTATGAACCTAAACACACTACCATCCAACAACACAGTTGGTTATGGATCCTCAACAGACTAATCAGGTTCAGCCACATATATTCCTTTTCACCATTCTATTATATCTGAATTCATATTGTTACCTCCTTGATTGACATGTCCTTTTTTACTATTTTTGCTAATCTTATTTTAGGTCTTTCTCTACCTTTTTTTGTTCAATACAGCCCAACAGCACCTTGGAAAATTTCTCATCAAATTTCGTCTCAATAAGAGAGCCAGATCAAAGAACCCAAATCTTACTCAACACAAAAAGCGTTTATCCTAAAGCACACCCATCAAAGTTCTAAAGAGCAACAACAATGGCGTTATGATAAAAATAATAAACTCTTATCACACCCTCACTTTCTTTCTTCTTTTGATTTTTTAAGATTCCAAATATTGAAAATTTGGAGATTAAAGAAATGGGTTTCGTTTATTATGCAACCTTTTCTCAGTAACCAAACAACGAATAAACTCTTGAATCCATTAAATTTATATCCCCAAGATCAAATTTTTATTGAACCCTTAATAACAAGGATTATGGGATTGAAAGGAATAAAAACATACCCGAATTCGAGAGTGAGTTGCATGTTAAATCTTCTTTGTGCAATAATTCAAAACCCTAGAGAGAGAGAGAGAGATTTGTAAATGGTTGAATGGGGTTTGTGATTCTCACTCTACTTTTTAGGCTTTCAGCTTTCAATATTCGTCACTGCTTTGATACACCAACCTTGATTCTTCTTTTTCTTTTCTTCACACGAGCTGTAACTCGCCGGCCCATTATTGACCAAGTTGGGCGACCTTTTCTAATTGGACCGGTCCAGTGCATATCTACATAGAGATGGAACTAAGCCCACTTTTTATAAAATGAGAGAGTGTATATTTGAATATATTTTCTGAACAATAATATTATATTAATTTCAAAAATCTTGGGTATACTGTTTATTTATGTTTATTTTTTATAATTTATCTTTGTATTTTTTGTATTTTTTAATTAATTAATTTATATTATATTATAAATTAATTAAGTATTAATCTAACGGTTTAACTAATGAACCATTATAGCACTCCGTTGACGGTTCAATATTCGGTACGGTTCAATATTTTTATAATATAACAATTATCTGCACTTCATTGTCTTGTGATGGTGCTAATTTTTACCACCAAACCGAAAACTTTAATAGTAGGATTTTCTGAAATTTTTATTATTTAAGGTTAAAGCAACTCTTTTATGGGATGTTCTTGATAATGAAATAATGGTTAGGTAATTGACCATTCAATTGGATGCCTACAATAATAATAAATAGTTGGAGCAGTACTGTGTTTCGATTCCTAAGTCAATGGGGGTGTTTTCAAATACTGGATCTAAAAAGTGTAAGGGTACTTTTTCATACATGTTTTTGTGGAAATCCTAAATCTAATAACAATGGAGAAATAGAAAGGAGATTAAGAGAGAGGAAGAATAGTAGAGGTCAAGGCTTTTCACGTGTTTCAGTTATGTGAGCCTACATCATCCATAAAATGTAGCCTAATGGATTACATCTTTATTAATATTAGTCGCAAATCCATATAATGCACGGAAAAGCTTTGCATATTAAATTAATTTTGAAATTTTTTTGGAAATACACAAATACTACTGAGGAATCTAAATATAAATAGAGGAGGGGGGGATTAAATGATATAATTTTTAGTGGCATTAAAAAAAAAAAAAAAAAAAAAAAAAAAAAAAAAAAAAAAAAAAAAAAAAAAAAAAAAAAAAAAAACCACCTATTTTGGAAAAGGCTACAAACTAAACATTTTTCTCTGATGGTGAGCTTCATTTATAATAAACAGAGCACTTCACAAATTTTTATTCAAACCATGTCAAAATAGAAGGGGGCATAAACATGAATAGAATCATATGATAGAACACCAAGCAATGTAATCTAATATTATTAAGAGGATTCATACCCTCATATCCACTTTTACAAACTGTTAAAATTACCTCTCACATCTTTCAATTTTCCAAATTTAATCATTCATTTCAAATAATAATGTGTCTTAGAAATAAGGGTATAATAGTCTCATCACTATATAGGAAAATGTACACTTTAATGCACGGACTAAAATACCCCCATATTTTAGATCTATTGATTTGTGTTTAAAATAAAAATTAAGGGGTGGGTTCCAGTTAGCTCAACTGGTAAATTCTCTTGTCGTCGAGTAAGGGACCTGGGTTCAAATCCCGCCTATATCAAAAATCAATTGGTGTCTTGGCCTGATGGTAAGAGCAACCATCATGAGCGGACGCCATAAATTTAAATTCTATCATAATTATCTATCTCAAAATAAAAAATAAAAAAATTAAGGGTTACAAGAGTAATTACTGATTTGCTTAAATTCAAAAGTGAAAATGATCACAATACCACGTTCATGTTTCACGTTTTTATCTACTCCATTTTTCAATTTCTCACTTCCCACTAACTTCACAACTCCTCATTTACTCAACTTTTGGCTCTCCCTCTTTTTTCTCTCACGTCTCCCTTATCTCTATATTATAACTTTTCAAATAATTACTTAAAAAAAAAATACGTAGACAAAAAGGAATATAGTTTGGCTGTCAATAAAAAAAAATAAAATAAATAAATAAATAAATAACAAACAATCGTGTTCATGTTTAAAAAAAATACTCACTTAATTGAAAATTCCTTTTCTTTATTTCCCTTATCTATTTAATACTACCTTCTTCTTCTTTTTAATTATCTCAAAAAACCAAAAACAAAACGTGGGCAATTTCAAATCAAACCACCACTCACTCAAATACGGTTTGTTACAATTGACACAGTTCCTTACATGTTGACATTGTACATACATGATGACCAATACATTTTATTTATTTTGTATGAATAAAAATTTATTGCATCTCATTCTCCAGGTTTGGTATACTTTTGTGAAATCTAACAAGAAACTTTTTCTTCTGAAGGGCAGGTAACATGAAACCTAAGATGTTGCATCCATATTCATCTTTTATGCATCCAGGTAACATTTGTAATTTGATTCTTTTTTTTTATAACAATTTTTAATTTGATTCTTTAAATTTTATCTGTTAAAATAATGTTCTTTTGAATTCTATTATATTGCATGTGATGCAGATTTAACACAATGTTGTTTACATTGCTAAGATGTAAGATCAGAGGGTTCTACTGGAAAATTGAAATTGAAGAATAAAAAGAAAGGAGTTTGATCATCCACAACCTGGATTTTAGCGAAATGAGATTGGAGATGTACCACACATACTTATATGGATAATGTTGCTTCAGAGATGCACCACACATGCAATTTTCTTCATTATTTTGCTTATTTTTCTCCAACAAGTTTGCTACTTATTTTCCTTTTTTTTGGAGGAAGTTGATTGAAGTCCTTTACGCTTAATTATAATTTATAAACTACATCTAAATATTATCTTTTTTAGATAATAAATGTCATCAATATATGTTAAATATCAAGTTTAGCATTTCTTTTTTCCTGTAAATTATGCGTCAATAATCCAAAGTTGGATTTTTCTTTCTTGATTAGTAATGTTACTTTGCTATTTGTTTTCAACAATCATGTGTTTCACATCTAATTGTTTCACGACAAGTCTCTATAAGCATGTATAATGCTTTGCTCTTTTTCTAATTGGTTATTATGGTTACCTTCTTGATTTAAAAAATAAAAATAAATAAATTTTGGCAAGCAAGCATTGTCTGGCATGCTAAAAGTTAATGATATCAATTTCATTAAAGTTCTTTGAATTTTTATAGGTTTGTTAATCTTTTAAAATGTAAAAAAGTCTTTTTGTACATGTGATATGGATTGGAATTTTAATATTTAGAACTTTTATGTTTAGGCAACTAGATGAAAGCATTAATTAAAAAAAGAAAAAGAAAAGTGGACTATACAATTAGCAAAAATTCAATGAACAAAAAATGCAAATAAAATAATTATGATCTAAAATTTATATGATAGAAGTCGTTTGTGTGATAAGATTACCGTGAAAAAAATAATAATAATAAGAAGAAGATTGAATCAAATAAATCCAGCTAAGAATGTATTCAAATATAATTCTTTAATTATGGTATAAATTAGCTAAGTGAAAATGAGAAATAAAAAAATAAAGAACAACTTCCAAAAAAAAAAAATTAGTAAACGATAAATTAGCACATGATAAAAATTTTACTACACGAGCAAAAAATTTAGTACATGATAAAAAAAAATTAAGTGAAAAAAAATAACAAATAAGATAATTATGATTTAAAATTTATATGATAAAAGTGGGTGATAGGATTACCATGAAAAAAAGTAAAGAAAGAAGATTGAATCAAATAAATCCGGTTAAGACAGTATACTAGTCCTTATTCAAATAGAATTCTTTAATTATTGTATAAATTAGTTAAGTGAAAATGTGAAAAAAAAAAAAAAAATAAAGAACAACTTCCAAAAAGAAATTTAGTACACGATAAATTAGCACATGGAAAAAAAAAATAGTACACAAGCAAAAAAATAATTTAGTACACGATAAAAAAAAAATAAAATAAAAATTAAGTGAAAGGATAGCAAATAAGATAAATTATGATTTTTTATTTCTTTGTTTTTGTTTTGTTTTTTTTTTTTCTTTTTAATTTATTATCCATATCTTATTATTTATATTATATCATTGTTTGTGCAAGATGTTGCTATCAATAACATATACTGGATAATTGCATAAACCCTAAAATAGGATGAATGAAAAAAATATATTGATAAAAAAGAAAATTATCTAAGTACATGATAAATTTTTTTTTTTTTTTATAAAAAAGAAGAGTCTTTGAACAAGCACGTAACGCGTGTTCAGAGGCTAGTCTAAATTAAATTTGTGATACAAAACCATCCCATGGAACATATACCCGCGTGTTCAGAGGCTAGTGTAAATTAAATTTGTGATACAAAACCATCTTGTGGAACATTAAATGATATTTTTCACGTCCCAATGACAGTATAGCATTTTATATAAATTTACCAACTGAAAAGTTAAAAAGTTTTTGACAAAACCTTCCCCTTTGTACTCACATGCCAAACACATCATCTACCAGAAGGATGACAATTTTCCTTAAGCATTAGAGTGCGTAGATCACCAAATCACAATTGAGAAAATTATTATGAAAATGATGGAGTTTACACTCTGAATTTCTTGAGAACATATCCCACTTTTGTTTGGCTGAGAGAATTCTACCCAATCAACAGAACATGTTGGTTTGATGTTTTTAAGGTAGTTTCATACCATTGATCCTTGTGTGAACTCTTTTAACCATCTTTGTGAGAAGTTTGAGTTTCATTCCCCATATTGGATCTAATTAACAAAAAAAATAAAAAAGAGAGCCGAGTCATATTAAGATTAAAACAAACTCATAACTTCTATCACGTCTTTCATCGAACATATGGTACCAATAAATGCTTATAAATTTTGTGCCAGATCTCTCTCGCTCTCACAATGGCCGAAACAAATGTAGCAGTCAATTAGAAGAAAATTCATCTATGTTCAGGTTCACTCAAATGACTCATTTGGCTCCTCCATTAACGCTGATGAATATATCAAAACCAAACATTATGAGACTATTCCAATAAATTATATGCTAATTCTAATATCTAAATAGAAACAAAGTTATAATTATATGAATTCCAAGCATCAATGAAGGATCAAATCCCTATGTAGTAGGAATTACCAACGTCATTCGAAAGTAGATATACAGATGGGACGTGCAACTAATTCATCCGATGCTTCCTCCACAGTGGGACCAATCGTTGAAATTTGGATGCAGATATCACATGTGAGACAATTTATTCCTTAACAGTTTTGGATTTGGATCTTTCAATATATACGTCTATTCCAAGAGGGATTTTCATTGATTTTAGCAACTCTTTTTAATGGTCAATGAGCCTATAATGAAAGTAGTAACTATCTCCATCGTGAACATAAATTTTGGGCACATCACTGTTGATTCCTATAATGGGGATAACGATCTCGGAATATTATGTTTAATTCTATGGGCTTGAGCTCTTATGCCCGAGCTCCAATATTGGCTTATCACTGCTTGGCTCATTGCCACTGATTCTCATTTGTCTGAGTATGGATTGTCCTCGAGCCTTAACTAGAGAGTGCAGTGGGATGTTGAGGTTGGGCTCTCATTAGGTTGTCCCAATATGTGATGTCACGGCCTAGTAATTAATGTTCTATCATCTATGAATCAGTTATAAGCCCAAATTGAAATATCACTTTAACACCATTTTTTTCATTATAAGAGTAATATGGAATGAGAATTCTCTACTTCCTTCTGTGTTTGTGGTTTGGTTGAGAAATTCTGCGCTTGTTTCTATTTCTTAATGAAATTTCGATTTTTATCAAAAAAAAAAAAAAAAAAAAAGAGTAACATAGAATGTGAGATTAGTTAAAAAAAAAAAAAAAAATTCAATTGGGTTATGTCATTTGGCTTTAAAGAATCATACCAAACATTAACAATAATGGATTTGGCTTGGTACAATTCGCATCAAAGGAACATGTGTTCGTGTACTGAACGAATCTTCACCAACAATTAGGTATTTAGCCAATTTAGGTTTGATAAGATAATTGAGAAAGAAGTATTGTGATACTCTAAATTAGGTATTTAGCCAAAAAATATAAATAAATAAGATTCGATATAATTGTCACTAGAGGTGTTATCGGTGAGGTGCGGTACGGTTTTCTTCGGATTTATGCACCTACATCTTATAGTGCGGTTTTTCTATTACACGAACCTGCACCTGCACCTATTAAGATCGGTTTTAGCGCGATTTGGTGCGATGCGGTGTAGGTGTGGTCTTGCAGTTTGGGCTGGACTCATTTGGGTCGGATTGGACCAGCCCATATGTCAATTTTAATCTAAAAAATCCACCTTTACAACAACTCAAAAATTTGTCTAACTATAAACATACAAATATAACCTGAACATATATGTTATCCTTATACAAATATAACTCAATCTTGACCTTTACATACCATTAGCATACAAATATAACATAACATTACCTGCATATATTATAACATACTTAGAAAGTGTAATCGGTGAGGTGCGGTGCGGTTTTCTCTTGATTTATGCACCTACACCTTATAGTGCGATTTTCCTATTACACGCACCTACAACTGCACCTATTAAGATCGATTTTGGCGCGGCGCGGTGCGGTGCGGTTATTGTGGTTGTGTCGATGAAACTTACACCCCTAATTGTCACGTTTAAAAAACACTGAAAAATAAAAAAATAAATTTGGAGAGGTAAGTATAAACCATAATTTCTTTTTGACTGTCCAATCCAAACTATAATTTAAGTTATTAAATTAATTAGAATTAAACCCCTAGAATTAGGGTACTAAAAATTTACAATAGTTCAATAGAAAAATGACAAAAGTAGTTTTTAAGAGTAATTATTGTGTGTATGTGTGAGCTTACATTGAAGGTGTGCAGTACAATATAACCAATAACATTGCTGGATAATGTGGGCCCGAGCATCACAAAATTACAGTACAGTATCAACGATCAGATACATTTACAATATTGTCCTAGTGAACGAAATGATCTAACAACGTAAACTTCGCAAAGGACAAAAGCCACACCTCACCACAACCGCCATTCTCTCCCTCTCTCTCTCTCTCTCTGATTTCTCATTTCTCTTCTTAAAGTTCTCAAAATCTAAGCCTAACGCCTACGGTGAAATTGCTAAAAAAGGTTTCACTTTTAGCTTGTGTCAGCTTCTGGGTCAATGGCTAAAGAGTAAATAAAAGCAAGCTTGGTGTGGACCGGTGGTGATATCTCAGTGCTTTGAATTTCTTTGTTTCTGATAAGAGTTTGTTTGAAACTATGGAGGCTTATAAGAGATGGGTTAGGCTGAACAAGGACTACGTGCACTCTTTGGAGTCTCTTGCCAATGTAAGCCTCTCTCAATTTCTTATTAGTTTTTGCAAATTTATGGACAAATTCTATGGTTTTTATTGGGTATTAGATTGTTTGTTATGTTTGGGTATCTGGGTTATCCTTTTGCTTGTTTGTGATATTCATGGGAGATCGATATATGAGAAATTCTGAGAAAAAGGTGATCTTTAACCGTGTTTGGATACATTGAGAATTTAAAATTATGAATTATCTCATCTGGGCCAATGACAAAGAGTGATCTTTAACTATGTTTGGAGTGAAATTGAAAGAAGTAACCCTTAATTGTGTTTGGGTTATCAAATTGATGTTATCTCATCTGAGCCAATGTGTATCCTATAAGTTAATGGTGATTCTATTATCTTGTGTGTTATATTATACGATTAATTGATCAATATCTAATCATATGCAGTTTAATATACTGATTGTCTTTGTGGGTTGTCCTTATGTGTTTATGTATCATTTTTTGGTAGCTTAAAGATGGTAAAAAAAGGTACAGAAAAGGGTTTACCATAAACTGTCATTGTATTTTCTTATCCGACAATTGAAATTTATGGGTTAGTGAAGGAAGTCTATATCTTCGTTTAGTGGAATTTGTTAATGTGGTTGATTCTGCTGAGGCTAAGCACAAGGGCTTCAAAAAAGGTCATTGGTTTCTGAATTGAAGCCATACACCTGGAAGCCATGAAACCTATTATAAAGTTGGAAAAGGAGAGAGATAATTCAGTCCTCATCACAATTAACTGATTAAAAAAAAAAAATAGTCCCCATCACAATTAGGCTACTGAACCTCAAGCCTCAATTTGAGATCAGCTCAAGTTTTGAGCTAGAAACTATGGCGGTGGGAAAATTATTGTTTACTGCCACAAGAGAGAATATGCAAGGATAGATTTTGAAGCCCAACCTATAGCAGAGCTTTCAGGATGTAGGAACAGGATGAATTTGTAAGAGAGATGAACAATTTGGTCATAGTGATGCTACTAGCCTTAAGCTCCCAAAATCAAGCAGCAACAGATTTCTAAGGAAATTGATTTAGTAAGTTTGACGGGGTATTCATAGCTTATAGAGGAGGATGAGGTGCCGTAGGACAAGGAAAAGAGAATCAAAAAGAAAAAAAAAAAAAAAAAAAAAAAAAGGGGGTGTTAGCCTATAATGGTAGCTAGTAGAAATAAGGGAAGTGCTGAGGAGTAGGGAGCTGATTCAGGAATGGAGGCTGGTAGCTCAGGGAGAAGGAAACGGAAAAAAGAAAAAGAAGTTATTCAATGAGGTTGAAGGTGTGTTGATTAAGGAGGGTTTGCAAGTTAAATTTTTATGACATTCACTAATAACTTATTAAAAAAAAGGGTTTTATGACATTCACCAGCATTCTGAGAAAGCTGTTTAGGCTCTACAGGGTAGTCTATTTGGGCTGTGGGTCTTCAGAGTTGATGAATTTTGGAACCGGTTAGTTTTGTCGTGTCATTGTATTTTGGTGCATACTGGTTGTATATGCACTCTTTGCTTATCTTCACCATATTTCAATTCATCATTTATCATAAACATTAAAGAATAAAGTCACATTCATTTTTGTGAGTTGCTGGTTAATAAGCCATTTTAAACCACATGCAAACTCATTGCATGATATGATATGTCACTAATTGACGTATATTTCCACCCTAATTCAATTATTTTGATTCTTTTGGAATGTTCTCTTATTATCATTATCATCCATGTTTGCTCATAAATGTGGAAAACATTAAAAAACTGGTATTGGTCTGTGTTTAGCTTTTAGACGATTGTTAGCTTATCTAGGCGAAAATATTGTGCAGGGATTGACATGGCTTCTTCCTGAACGGTTTTCTGATTCAGAGATAGGACCAGAAGCAGGTTTTGTGAAAATTTGGTAACCTTTGGCTTCTTCTTATTAGTTTAGATATTGATAAGACTTTTTTTTTCTCCCATTTTGGTTGCTGAGAAAATGAAGGGATAGAAACAAAAGTGCAATTTTTGGAAAAAGAGAATTTAAGTTGGCCCATATATTTTATTTATTTATTTTGTTTCTTCAGTCTGTATGTAATGAAAATTGTAGAATTTTTTTCTTTTTTTTTCCCATCCTTCATGCCAATTGGACCTGCAATGGTTTGTCTACCATTTATTTTTCTTTTATAATTTTGTATTTTCTTAGGCTAAAGTACAATCTAATCCCTCAAAATTTACACTTCACACAAGTTGTCAATTTGGCCCCTCACGTTTGCAAGTATGATCAATCAAGTCATTGTGCTAGCTGTCAGTACACTTTTATTGTTAAACATATAAAACGGTACCATTCTCGACCTAAATCTGATTTTCAACTAGTTTTTTTTTTTTTTTTAAATAAAAGCCACATAATGAGAAATAGAGAATGAAGCAAATGGGTCAATGAGGAAGTTCCATTTCTTTATCATTACCTAGGGGTGGAGAAAAACGAAGAGGATGATGGCGTAGAGAACAAAAGAGATGATGTGGATTGCGGACCTGGTGATTTTGAGACTAGACCAATCTTTGTTGGTGTCATGGAGAAGGGGATCGTATGTGGGTAGTGATTGGTCGGAATTTGGGGAAGAAGTTGCGACAAAGGTGATGAGAAGAACTTCTTGGAGACCCTCAAAGTGCTTGGCAGCATGTGCATCTTCTCTTCCTCTTGGCTTGTAAGAGAGAGAGAGAGAGTCACTTAGAAAGTGTTTTTCTTTGTGCTCTTCCTAGGTCGAAGCAGTATTCCCAACAGTTTTGTTGAAATTTCAAACACATAGCCCCACTCAAAATCACCCAAGCCACCACCCACACAACTTAATCTCCTCCATAATTCTGGCCAAACTAGCCCATATTGAAATCCAGAGCCAACCACTATACACAACCACCATCAACAAGCACCAAGCCGCCTCATAGTTGCCAACTTTGCACAAATCCATTTCACCGCCAGTCCTGAGGAGCCAAGAAGGGGACAAGGAGAGAATTATTGTTTCTGATTTCTTTTTATTAAGATTGAAGGGGAAACCGAGTCGTTTTATGTTGCACATGATCCTTTTCCTATTAAGCCTGAAAAAAAAAAAAATCATAATTTTTTATAGTCAAAATTTATATAATAAAAAAAAGGGTGCCGTGGCAGCTAATTCACCACATTTGCAAACATGAGAGACCTAATTGACAGAATTGAAGGTCCAAATCAACAGCTCATGTAAACTTCAAGGGACCAAATTAGTAAATTGTATTTTAACCTTTTTTCTATGTGAAATATACTAATTGGTGCTTTGTTGAACAATTTGGTGATATGCTGCAGTAACTACTATTTTGGGCATAATCACTGCTATCAATGAACATATCATTGATACAGCTCCTGCGCAAATGCACAGGGGCTCCGTGGAGCCTCATTCATTTCCTTATCCATTATGCATATCTGCGCTGAAGGACTTGGAAACATTAATTGAAGTTGTGGCACAACATTACTATGGCGATGATAAGAAATGGAATTTCATTGCTGTTACAGAGGCTTCCAAGTAAGCAGCTTCCAACCCCCCCCCCCCCCCCCCCACACACACACACACACAGAAAAAGAGCTCTGTATTCAGTATGCTACTCTTTTATCATCTCCAGTTAGGCATTTATTGTATGTTAGCATTTCTCTATTTGACTTTTCATTGGGTATTCGATGTATCTCAGGGTGCTAGTTAGGTTAGCTTTGTTTCGGAACAGTGGATATAAGATGCTTCTGCATGGAGGAGAGACACCAAACAATGAAAAGCAGTCAGATGCTTCAACTTCTCAGCATAAAATTGGTGGTTTCACAAAGCCTGAAGGGCCTCATGAGTCAGGTTACTTAATGAACAATCATGCACAGAACCCATGGAATCTAGAAGGAAGAGCACTATCTGCATTAAACAGGTTTGGAGAAAATGCTAGGATGGTTTCAGACCCAGCATGGTTGCGCAGGGTTCAACACCAACATGCTATTATGCAGCCTCCAAGTAATTATTCATATAAAATTAAATTAAGAGATTGGTTAAGATAATATGTTACATTCATAGAATATGCTACGAAAATCTAATATTCTGTTGATACAGCATCAGTGGTTCAGAGGCCAACCATTTCCACTATATTGTCCGAAAAGGGTCTTCATGGGGCTTTATTTCTAGCAGGGGAAGTTCTATTTATCACAAGACCACTAATTTATGTTTTGTTTATCCGGAAGTATGGGATTCGGTCATGGATTCCTTGGTTTCTTTCTCTGACTGTGGACTTCGTTGGGATGGGCATTCTTTCAAAAGTTACAGAGTCAGGGTGTCTTAGAAAAGAGCAACAGTTTCATCTTTCCAACTCTGAAAAGGATGAGGTTTGCCTCTCTCCCCCTATCTGAATCTTGCCATGTAGAGTTTGTAGACGTTTTGGGTGCATCCTGCTCATCAGGCTTCTGCATGAATCTAGCAATATGTATTCTTTGGTAGCAACTTTTTGGTTGCATTGGTTAATTCTTCATGAATAGAGTCAAATGCTGAAGTGCTTTTGATATTATGAATTTGATATAGGTTAAAAGAAGGAAGCTGTTATTGGCACTTTACATTATGAGAGATCCTTTCTTTAGCAAGTATACCAGGTACCAATCTATTTCAGTATTTCATTCTTAATCTATGTAGTATTTTTTTGTTTATGCTTTTTCTAAAGAGGAAAGAAATAACAAGAAACAATACTACGGTTGTCATATATATATGGTTTTGATATTTCAGGGAAAGACTTGAAAGCACCAAGAATGTTTTGGAACCTGTACCTATCATCGGATTTCTTACCGGTATGTTTGATATAGTTTTTCAATTTCAAATGTTTTTCTACTTTTCCAAGTGTGCTAATGATATAGTATGCTCACATCTTGCTCCTTTCGTTACGAATCTCTTCCCGTGCAGACAAAATAGTAGATCTTATTATTGGAGCTCAGACACGTTACACTTACATGTCAGGTTCATAAGATGGAAGCACCAACTAGGTTGCCCTTCTTACAGTTCTATATTTTTAGAAAGAACAATTTTTGGATGAAGTAATAATCCTCCAATTAGTATTTAATATGAGAGCACCTGGGTGAGCTTTGGTGTCTCCCACTCTAGCTTTGGTTCACAATTTTGTCCCTTCTGATTCTGTAAATTTGCGTAGTTACTAGTTGGCCACTGGTAATAGCATTTCCACAGTTCCACATTTTTATTATTATTACACTTTCCTAAAAACATCTGTTAGGCCAAAACATAAGTTGGATTTATTTTTTGATAAAGTTTTCTTGGTCCACGGTCAATTTGGATTGAGTCTGGAATAACCAATAAGTGTGGATGAGGAGGTCCATGAGTTTTTGGATGTTCTAATTCAACATCATATTATTCTTTACTTTTTCTCACTTCTCAACAATACAATTGGTTTTCGAATTTTCAATTTTTTTAAAAAAAATTTTTTTTTTTTTAAGAATCTACAAAATATCATATATTCTGTTTGACTGACTTATTAATAAGATTTTTTTTTTCCTAATCATTTTGTATCTGTGTAACTCTTTGGTCCACGGTCATGTTGTAACTTTTTGTCTTGCACAAAAGCATTGCTTCTCGTTTTTGCTATTCTTGACATGTGATGTACAATTGTCGGATTGAGATCTTGAGTTTTTTTTTTTTTTTTTTTCGCTAAATTGATCTTGAGTTTTGCATGTGCTGCAATACTTTTGAATGGATAAGATTAAAAGTTAGTCTCAATCTTTAGATAAAAAAAGTTTAACAAAAAAAAAAATTGTGAGGGGATGAGGGGTATTGCAGCGTACGAGTATTTCATAGATTTCAATCCCAATTTGTTAACTCTATACCCTTAGAAACTGTGGCCTGTGGGGGCAATTTTCATGTTTTGATAAGGATTTGTGAACTCTATTGCCTTGTAAGTCATGCCTCTTCATTATGTCCTTTTGATTGTGGCATAGAGGGGCCTAGTGTCTCGTTGAGCAAAATATGTATAGAAATTCAAGATTCTATATTCTACTATTTCGTTTTTTTTTTTTTTTTTTTGTCGGGGGTGGGTTATTTTTTTTGGGTGCCAAATCCTTTACTAACCTATTTATTAGAATAATTATCTTATGCATTTGTTATATGTGTCTTCCATCTCACTGTGTTTGGTCTTATAATCGTATGAGCATGAGATCCATACATTGTGAGAGATATATATATATATATATATATATATATACAAATGCATGAGATATTTTCTTTGTCTATTGGTTGGTTCGGTTCTCAATGAGAGCATTCTCAATGGGTTGTCTAAAATTTAAACCAAATTTTATCTTTGGGAACTACTTTTTCCATTTTGCCTAATCACTTTTTAAAACCTCCAACCGATTCTTTATTTTCAACTCTATTTTATTATAATATTATTTCTTTACTTATTCTTTATTATATCATTCAAAACTTTCAAACACACAACCCAATAAAAGAGAGAGAGAGCAAAGGAGAGAACTAATTAAAAATAAAAGATATAATAAAATGCCCAAGCATTATAGTTTAAAGTTATTTTATCTAACATACTACCAGTCTAATGGAAGCGGTTTTAGAGTTCATAAGCTTATATTTTGGCTTAAATACTATTTTGCCTAACCGGTTAAGAATACTCTGATACTTGACTTTTTAGTACCATAAATCATATGGCATCCTAAAATAGGAATGTGATAAAAGTAGTAGAAACTAGAAACAAACCTGAAGGTATATTGGACACAAATTATGTGCAAATAAGACTACTAACTCCACCAGACACAAACATGAAGTATATTGGACACCTGAATTATCAAAAAAAAAATGGAAGATAATGAAAACTGTGGTGGGCAATAACAATTTTATTGAGTATAAGCTTTAGCTAGATATAGACCATGATTGTGTGTATGTTTGGATGAGTTTATTTTCATCAACTTGTTTTGTTTTTCGTATAAATAAATGTATAATTATATCTAAAAAAATATTATGTTTTAAAGAATTGTATATTCTCTTTTAAGGTAAAAATAAGCTCATCCAAACAAAACCTTAAGCTTGGGTTTTTCTAAAAAGGTTCAACTTCCAAAAAGCTTATGATACAAGTATACAACCCCACTATTCATGTGATAATCTAATAGTCTGCAGCTTTTCATCAATCTTATGAAGTTGCTTGAACTATTTTACATAATTTTTCATAAACAAACCACCTTGTGGTTCAAAACAACTACAGCTTTTGGCTTGGATTTGGTTTCGATGTAGTGTACTAGAACATCAGAGGAGGGCTCACCCAAAAGTTCAAAGACCTCCCACTCCCAAACTAATAATAAGGGGATGATTAATTTTCAATTAAATCTGGTCACATGGCTCCCATCAGAAAGTCAAATAAAAGTGATATATTTTATATTACTTGAAAAAATAAAAATAAAAAATACATACGTGCCACATTGGTATTTGTGAGTGTGGTGGAGAAGTTAGTGCAGGAGTAAAAAATGTGGTGGGGTCCTATATACCATATTACTAATATGGAGGGCCCAGGTAATAAGGGGTCCCCATCCAGAAACTACCACGGACCACTTGTGCAAGTGGGTCTTGGCCATACCTATAGTGGCCTACTGGAATGGTGGGACACCACACCCCATTGATATGGCTATGGCTTTTGAGCTTCCGGACCGGCAATAATGGTGGGATTCCACCCAATTCATTGGTCCACACTTGTAGTGCATGTATGGCCCACTATTGGAGAATCTAGATCCTCCATTCCATTACAACGGGGCACACCAGAGACACTTGAGCCGTCAGATTAATAAACAGAATTGGACCCCACCAGTTATTGTTGCTGTACACAACAAGCTGCGTGTGTAGGTGCAGCCTCACAACGGAGTGCCTAAGATGAAGTGGGCCTCACACTCTTAACTCATAGACAGCAAAAAGTGTAGTGGCTGGTTCACAAACACATCACAGCCAATAGATGAAAATAACTTGGCACCAAAAATATAAAGACAAAACTGAAACATGTATAGAAATGTTATTTTCCGTGCAAGTAATTTCTGGTTTCACATTACCTTTAATCATAAGAGAAAGTCCAGGATTACAACCAAAAACTACAACTTTTGACATAACTGTTGAGCTGTATGCTATGTTGATTTGAGGAAAATCAAGGAAGTTCTAGTGGTAGTCCGGTGTTTTTTATTGTTAGCCACTCACATATTGCTACAACATCAAATTATGAAAAAGTTGTGGCTTTTATTTTTATTTATTCATTTATTTTGGTATCTCTAAATTCTAAACAGATTTTAATCAACTTTTTAATTTCATTATGTCCTCATTCTTTTTCAATCTTATATATTCACGTATAAATAAAATAATTGTATTCATTGATGTGAATGTCTAATGTCTAATGTGAATGTCTTTGTTCTATTTGGGTATTCGGCCCAGTGGTAATTCCCCTCCCCAAAAAGTCTTACCCCTCTATGAGGGCATGGGTTCAATCCCCGAGATCTTCAAAATATACGTGTGTGTGAGTTTAAATTAGAATTTATATCATATATCAAAAAAATGTGAATGTCTTTGTATTCTAATAAAAATATATAAATAATTGTATCCCTAATGTTGTCGTTACAAATTTATTATGAAATACTATACCTCATTAGGTTAAATAATTTTTACAACATATTTATACCTTGGTAACCCCACTGCTTTGTGATTTATTTCTCCATTATATAATGATTAAATTGCTAATTCTAATTAGCAGTATGGTAGCCCTATCTATATAAAAGAGTCTTGCTATTGCTACTATTGAGATGTTTACCTAGAATGTCTCTTTAGATGTACACATAGAAGGTGAAAATGATTGATGGGAACATTTATAAAGGGGATATTTATATATTATTTTGTGGGTAAAAGGAACGTTGCTTTTGTGGAGCTTTTTACTCTATGCTATTTAGTGTTGATTATGGACTATAAAGTGTATATGGTTGGGAAATGGGAAATGATATTTCTGCACTTATTTTTTATATTTCCGCATTATTGGTACAGAAATAACAAAGATTATAGAGAAAATTTACTCCAATCTTTGTTATTTATCAACATGGGGTGTGGAAATATCACCACCATAGGTTATTGTATCGTAAAAGTGATGTGCTAGTGTGTTGGTTGAAATATATCTAGAATATTCTCCTATGGTGGCATCAAATGTCTTACAAACAAAATTTTAGTTCCGCAATTCACAAAAAAAATAATATAAATTTTCACATTTTGTTTCAATGCGTCCAAATGGATAATATCTTATTAATCTTATGATTATAAATTTATTTACATATTATCAATGTTTTCCATTTGGATACAATTAAATGATATATAAAATGTATATTATTTATTGTGAACTTCACAACTTCTTACGTTATTGTAAATTATTGAATAAAGATTAGGATTAAGGTCGCCTAGACGATCTCAATCCCCAACATCATGTCATTTCTATCTTTTTTTATAACAAATGTGAAAGAGAGATTCAAACCTAGCTTCAATTATATAGAAAAAAACTAGACATTACCATTGATTTTATAATATTTAATACAAAGTTTATGGATATGAATATATGATTGCGTTAATATACTGGTTTATACATCAATTTCTAACATTTTCAATTTTAGGAATTTTGTCATTATATATATGCATGTTATATTTTTATCAAGGAATGTATTAATTGTAAGCAAATAAACTTTAGAATATGATCATGTTACTCTTTTATGTAAAACTTTTATATGTGTTGCACTGGTTAACTACTAATTACATTAAATTCATTCATATATGACACTAACCGGAGAAAGAAACTCATTCATATGAAGTCACAATAATTTTAGCAAACTGAACATAGTCAAATCTGACTTGTCGAGGACATAATTAAGGTTTGAAATCTCTGCCCTAGACTCAACTAAGTAATCTTATTTTTTAATGCACTCATTAAAAACATGGGGGCACAGTGGTTTAACCAATTAAAAGCCAACTGCACCTTTATTCTAGGATTTTATAACTTAAATCCTCTAGGTATCGAGACATTTAGCATGGTTCTTGACATTGTATAAAATGAGTACAACCATAACGAAAGGTTTTAGGGGCACGCCTAGGCCTAGTTAGTAAAATACACGTACCATACCGTATATTACACGTACGTTCATATTTTTCAAAAAAACTCTCGTTTACCGTACTAAACAAAAAGACTCTAAAAAATACACGTTCTCTATAATTAAACGTATAAAACACGTATTAAACGTTTTTCGTATTGTACTTATGCAAAAATACTTCAATTTGACTGAACTTCCATACTTTTATCGATGATATAATTGTTTATTTTGTTTCATTTTATCATGATATATGACAATAAAATTATCAAAATCAATTTTTTTAGCTCCATGTTTTACTATTTATATTGAACATCAACATTTTAATATTTTTATTATAATCTTTTTTTTTATCCATTATAATTTTTCTATAATTTGAGTGATTAGATCTTATTCCATATACAATATGTATGTATGTTAGATTTTAAATAAACAAAAATATAATCATTTTAAATTATAATAAGATGAGATAATAAATACTTTTTGTTATTTTGACATTTTTTCGCTAAGTAAGTGAATGAAGGGATATATAAATATCATTTCATTCATTTACTTATTATATATGTTGCTTGAAAACACAAGTAAAAATTGAAAAAAATTAAATGCTTAATTAGTTGGTTTTTTTTATTATAAAATAATATTAAGATAACATAGATATGCTACTAAATTGGAATATATTAAATGAAATAACTTGATATATATAGCCATTTTTTTAGTCCTGATTTTTTAGTTCAAATTCGTAATATACCCGTATGTCCGACTATTTATGTTTTTTTCATTTCCGGTTTTTATGCCGTATTTTTACAACATCTTTTTACATCCTAAACCGTATGAAACGTGTATGTATTACGTATCGTATATATTCCGTCCCATATATTATTAACTATGCGCCTAGGTAGGCATTGATGGGCAGTTCATACACACATCATGCGAAGTATAAAATTAATAAGATCTATAAGCTTGTTTTACCCTAATAATATATAAATGTAAGATTGAAATCATGTTCAAAGGTAAATATGTTTGTTCCAAATAGCTATTAATATAGTTGGATTTCTTTTAGTGGGAGTTTAATATTAGGCATAAATTTTGAAACTTAGCCCACCCTTGCAGGGTTGTCATGAATCAGGTGATAGTGGGCAATATGAAAGGACAGACTTACATTTATAAACAGAGTGTACGGAATCTAATATATATGTTGGGATTTAGATCAAGTGCCATGCAACAACTTTTGGACGGTCAAGATTGATAGTTTTTTTAAAACTTTTCATTTTAAATGTTTGGTGAAGATATATTTAAAAAGTTATTTTTTGATCATACGATTCAGATGAAAAGTTAAAATATATATATATATTCAATTTCGGCTGTCCAAAAAGATATTACACGAGATCTCAATCCATGTGTTAGCTCTTTGTTCTTGTGAAATGTGATACTTGGAAATGTAATTATGATCGTGTTTAGTTTTATTTGAAATTTGTTTGATTTACCATAATATGGGATCTCCATATAATTGACATATGAGATGATTTATAAGCATATGAGATTTCCATTTAAGAATTCAATGTAATCAAACCCCATTATGATGCTAATGTAATATCTTATAAGCATTTAGGATGCACAATTTTTGAGTAATTATTCGGTACTTCTGGAATAAAATAAATACATACTCTCTCTTTTCACATGAATAGTGAGACCCCACCATCAAGCTAATGAATGAATGAGAGCTAAACTTAACCTAAAGCATAATATGGTTATTAAGCTTGAAGAATCCCATTAAAACTATTTTTTGTGATGCATTTCTCTAGAATGCATTCATATAATACTTGTAAGTGGAGGTGTTTGAGATAGGACAGAACCACAGCAAGGACTTCAACTGAGCTAAAAGTGACCATCTGACTACTCGGTGCTTTTGTCCAAACATGTAAAATGCAGATATGACATATTTTCTAGATCGGGGACCAACTTTTGAAGGTTGGTCCCAAATCCTTTAAAGATCAAGTTTGACATGGAAAGTTGGTTAAAAATGTAGTAAATAACAATTATAGACAATTAGCATAAAAATAAATAATAATAAAACACAATAACAGCCATGGTGTCCTCCTTACCCTTGTAAATTCGAGGGTATTTACATAGTGGTTGGTGGACCATGGGGATGGTTTCTTGCGAAACAGAGGGAGATGTCCTGACACATTTCGTGTCTCCTTGAATTGGCGAAGAGAAGGTATTGGGGGACAAGTAGTGTGATCGAATTGGAACTACTCAGCCAAGGTTGGTTCTTCAAACATTGGCTATTTGGCTTGGCTACCAATTGGGGGTCCGAGCATAAAACCTTCTTGACCCCTCCACTACTATACTAGCACCCTCAAATTTATATATATATATATATATAATTTTTTTATTAAACTATTGTTTTCGTCTCTAAATTTTGCATAAAATTTATTTTTCGTCCTTAAACTTTAAAAAGTACGTTTTTCGTCCTTGAATTTTGAAAAAAATTGTTTTTACACGTGAATTTCATCCCTAAACCTTTAAAAAAAAAAAAAATTCATGTGTAAAAATAAACTTTTGAAAGTTCATGGATGAAAAACGAACTTTTCAAAATTCAGGGACGAAAATTGAATTTCATACAAAGTTTAGAGACGAAAACAATAGTTTATCCTAATTTTTTTTTTGTAATCCAAAACGGAGATTGTTAAACGAAGAAGTTGTGTGTATCAATGAATTTCGTTTTTCGTCCTTAAACTTTGAAAAGTTCGTTTTTCGTCCTTAAACTTTGAAAAAGTTTGTTTTTACACGTGAATTTCGTCCCTAAACCTTTAAAAAAAAAAAATTCATGTGTAAAAATAAACTTTTTGAAAGTTCAGGGATGAAAAACGAACTTTTCAAAGTTCAGGAATGAAAATTGAATTTCATACAAAGTTTAGAAATGAAAACAATAGTTTATCCTAAATTTTTTTGTAATCCAAAACGGAGATTGTTAAACGTAGAAGTTGTGTGTATTAATGAATTTATATTATGATATTCGTCTAAGTTATATATATATATATATATATATATATATATATATATATATATATATATATAAATATATATATATATATATATATAAACCTTCATTTAATATTATTGTAACATTGATTCTTTGATTCCTGGTTTGGAATGTCAAGACCTGTTATGGTGAAAAAGTTTGGCAATATATTTTATAATTTTACTAAAAATGTAATTATTATGTGAATACTTATCCAGTAAATTACTAACATAATCTGGAACCAATATATATTATACCCTCAAAATCCTAATACAGACATAGCTATGTATATAATGTCAGTATGAAGTGAGACTCTTTTTTTCTTTTTTTTAAGGTATTTATTTCATATTTGGAAAGCTATTACAATAGTCAGCCATGAAAGCATTTTGAAAGCTATGACTATAGATGGAAGGGCTAAACAAAACTGGAAAAGAAAGTCTGAATGCGGTAATGCCCCATTGAGCCAGCTGAGCTCTATGGCTGCATAATTAAACTAGCCTATTCACTCAAATAAAGGCATTGAAGTGAGGCTCATTCATATGTATGACATCCCTTTTATAAACTCACACACAAATTTTTTATTTTAAAAAAAAAAAAAAACACAGAGAATTTTTTACTATATAGGCATATATCTCTTTGGAGTCATCACCACCACCTTTGACCCAAAAGTGAACAGATAAATCCAGTGAAAGTGGGAGCCACCACGTGTCGTCATCAAGTGGGTCAAACCAGTTTTGTGATGGCTTGACAACCGTAGATTAAGCCCCATGGAAAAACTAGGCCTCTATCTACTTCATTACCAGTTTTCCATGTTATATAATACGGGGTGCTATGATATCTCATTCCAACGTGTTAGCGCGACTAGAAAAATAAATAAAAAGCCTCCGCCTCTCTCATTCCCAGTTCGACTCTCTTTCTTTCTCGAAGAGAAACAGAGATAATAGTATAACTTCCCTTAACTTTCCCGAGAAAGTTCGCAAAATCTTTTTTCCTAACAAAACATTCGATTTTTCTCGGACTCCAACGTGTAATTCTTTCTCGGGTTCTCTTTCTTCTTTTACGGGGTTTAATACTTTTGGGTCATCTCTCTAAAAGTCCAAAGATGGCTGCGATTCAGAAACAAGAGCTTGAACAAGACAGAGCCGCCAGAACCGTTGAAGCGGAACCGAGTAACATGAAAGAGGGTCCCACATCACCGCCTAAGGTCGCGTTTGAGCCGAAGGAGGAGCCAGACACGGAGGACATGTCACGTGCAAAACAGGTGATGCCGGTGGCTATGCACGTGCCTTCAAGTATTCCTATGCAGATAGAGAGCAAAGCGGCGGCGAAGAGAGCTTCAACGAAGGACCGTCACACCAAAGTGGAGGGTCGCGGTCGGAGGATCCGAATGCCCGCCACGTGTGCCGCCCGGATCTTTCAATTGACACGGGAACTCGGCCACAAGTCAGACGGAGAGACCATCCGTTGGCTCCTCGAACACGCCGAGCCAGCCATCATCGCCGCCACCGGAACCGGTACCGTCCCCGCCATAGCCATGTCCGTAAATGGGACCCTCAAAATCCCCACCACATCCGCTCCAACCACCGACCCGACACCCAATGACCCACCCGTTAAGAAGAAACGCAAAAGACCCGCCAACAGTGAATACATAGACATAAACGACGGCGTTTCCGTCTCCTCTGGACTCGCTCCAATAACAACAACCACCCAACAACAACAACAACAGCAGCAAATACAAGCGTTGGTTCCCATGTGGGCTATACCATCAAACGCCGTCGTTCCAGGCGCGTTCATCATGGTCCCTCCCATTCCCGGAGCTTCGAACCCATCTCACTTATTCACATTCCCAGCCACAGCCACCCCTTTATTTAACATTTCAGCGAGACCCATATCTTCCTTCGTGTCCACCATGGCCAATATATCCGCACCTATTCAAATCCAAGCCAGCTCAGCAGCGTTCTCTTCGAGCTCCGCAACAACTCTTACAACAAGTCCACCAGCTACTACTACTATTACAACAACAACTACAACCACTCAGAAACTAAGAGACTTTTCGCTTGAGATTTACGATAAACAAGAGCTTCAGTTCATGTCTCAATCTTCCAAGCACTGAGAAAACAAAACCCCCCTCTTTTCTGTTCACGAAGAAGAAGATGAGAGCACGTGCGCACGTGAGGGAAGTGATTTTAAAAAGTGGAGGCACGTGTGTCGGCTTGGAGCAAAAGCGAAGAGTGGAGAGTGGGAGGGTTTCCATTCATGTTGTGGGCGCGGGCCCAAATAGAGGAGGGGGGATAGGTGGGCCATCCGGGACCGTTCTCGCACGCTTCTCTATGCCTGTGGGTGTTGGGTGGTCCGATCAAGTCGAGTGGAGTCAAGTTTTTTGTTTGCAAACTTGGACACGTGTCGCTATCTTCGCAGCAGGTGGGTGGGGCTCACTCTGGAGCACGTGGGGTCCTTTTGTGTTTTGGGTGTGGGAGCCCAAACCCTAGTAATGTGCACTTTTGAATTTTGATTGCGTTGCGAAACTGAAGGTTATAATGATGATGGGTATCAGATGCGGTTGATGTTCAATTTGCTTCTGGTTTTGCATGTTTTTTTTTTTTTTTTTTTTTATAAATAACAAGATTTTATTCTGGTTTTGCATGTTGCGTATAATAAAGATTGTCAAATGTATTGCGTACCATGCTAGCCATTCCCTCAAAGAATCCATCTTATTTTAGTTCATCTTATCTTCCAATTAATTTCTCATTTTTGTTCATCATATCTTGCGATTTATCACGTTGGGAGCACAGCGTCTTTCCAACGTTCAATGCTTTTATTTATTATTATTATTTATTTAATTCCATATTTAGAAAACTAGAAATTTTAATTTGATATTTCCTTTGGATGTGCAGGTGCAAATACATGTTAATTAGAGAAAGTTACGTTTTAAAAGCTTAAGATTAATTATTTAAGGGATAACAAATTATATCTTGAGATATTAAAAAGTAATAATTATATGATTTTTAAAATAAAAAATTAAATCCTAAGATTTAAAAAAGTAATAAATTAAATATCAAATCATTTAAGTTGAATGACATGGGGTTTAAGGTGTTATTTTTGATACTATAAAATCTAATGTTACTATTTAAAATTTTAGTGTTTAATTTGTTACTTTTTAAAATTACAACATTTAATTTCTTACGTGAAGATGTAATTTTTCTTTTAACTATATATCATCATCGTATATTGTTTTGTATAGTGTCTTGCTGGTTTAAAAGATCTTATTATTGTTAGTTTATCTGACTTAAATAATAAATTATACAAAAGCATAATTGTATCTAAAAAAATATATATTATACATAAGCTGAATAAACTAAAAATTATGTATAATTATTTTTTAAAATTCAATAATCATGGGAGAGGATTTGAATCCAATATTTCTTTGTTGGAAATACCAAAAACAAAACTATTAGTTGAGTTACATGATTTTTGGTAATAACTCTTTTAGTATGAACACATAAATTATGATTATAGAACTATAATATATTATACGGTTACATTTGAATCCTGGGTCATTCTACAATACCCAAACTCTTTTTGTGGGTATGGAACCCACTCAATTGGTACCATCAAATGTGATATAAGTATCTTCATATGTGATGTTGGTATTATCCAATATGATGTCGGTACTATCTGTTTTTTTATATATATTAAATTTAAATAATAAATAAAATTTTAGAGTACCAAACAATGTGATAATAGGTACCATCACATGCAAAGTAAGTTCCATCATGTGTGACATTAGTACTATCAATATGAGATTTTATCTATTAGAAGTACCATACCCATATGGTTATTGTAGAATTACCCTTGAATCCTAGATGTATGTGTTTGAGTTACAAAACTCTTGACAATAACTCTTTCATTATTAATATATGAATTATGATTATAGAACTATGATATATTATAAGATTATGCTTGCACGCCCGGAAGGAAATAAATTTTCCTATTATAGGATTTTATTGTTCAAATATAAATTGTATTCTTAATTTTAATGGACTTTATTAATCCAAATATGTACGACATTCCAATTTTATAAAGAGAGGTTTGATGTATTTGTGGATAAGAACCTCAACCACTTACTAAAACTTGGGATAAACATTCAACATAATAATGTACCAAAAAAAATCGACCACGTAATTTGCTTATGGAATAAAAAGGAATATATATGTTGGTGAATAAGAATATTCGAAATGTTCTCATACTTTCCTACATATGGTTTTTTTACTAATTAATGTCTATCGTTTAGAATGTCAAGGATTTTAGGATAGTAGCTTGACAATTTATAAAAGAATAATGAACAATTGCAAAAGGAAAAAAACAAAATGGTCAAGTCTTTTGTATTTTACTAAATTGAATCATATGAATGTTAAACAACATGGTTTAGTTATAAACCAATTTGTAATTATTTTGTTACAATTGAATGCCTCTTCTCTTAACCCGATATGCCTTTACCAGTCTCCCACCAACGGTTTGTAAATTGCAATGCAGGAGAAACCAATTGCGGAGTTGTGTTTTTTTAGTGACCCGACCTGTTTGGCTTGGGAGTTCAGAAATCAGAGTTGCTCATTTGAGCCACCAACATTGGCGGGGCCACTGGTACACGTGGCTCGCAATAAGCATTAATGTAAAATCAAAAACAAAAGCAAAGATCAACTATGAAGGTGAAAATGTGAAATGGTTCAAGGTGGTGGGGGGGTCCAGACTTCAGACTTGAGAGCAGTGAGATGCTTCGTGTGTATGTGTATCAAACTATCAATAACTTGTGGGTTAACTTGTGGCCAACGACCCCAGCCAAAAAATGGGTCCACCACGCCACACCTAGCTAGACAGTCTGGATCCATACAATAGGTGGTCCACGTGTACAGTTCATGTTGAGAATTGGTTCTTGTTGTGAATGTGATTGTCAACCCCACCTGCAAAATTTTCTTAGGCAATGGTAAGGATTGATATTGTCTAGAGTTTTTAGGGTACTTCACACGGTAGAGTTTTTTAAATATTTATCTTCAATTTAAAATAAAGGGTTAAAAGAATGCCATATCATCAATCTACTAGTAAAAACCTAAATAAGTATTTTAAATGCTTTAAAACACTTTGATAATTACTAACGTTTATCAAACGTCATTTTCTTTGTTTTCTTTTTTTTTTTTATTCTTTTTCTTTTTTGTCTAGAGCAGTCATCACTCATCAACCCAACAAGAATCGGTTGAAAATTTATGTTTAAAATTTATAAACCAATTTCAAACTATGAATCTCACAAATTATGCATCTATCTCAAAAACTAACTAAAATTAATGTCAATTCAGAAACAATTTGCATTACAATTTCATCTTAATCTTTGCGTCAAATACTCAAAACCAAATAGATTTCTTTTGAATCACAAAGAACAACACAAATTTTTTTTTGAGTTAAAATAACTACAAGCTAATCTCAAACATTCATGGACGATTGGCCTTCATGAACAATTTGAAGAGATTGTCCCTCAATCATATGTGAGTTAAAAAGATTGAAAATTTTAAGAAATAGGAAGAGTTGTTGGGTCAAGAAGACGTAGTTTGATAAACGTGAGTAGTTTTTGGAGTGTTTTAAGACTTTTGAAATACTTATAAACGTGAGTAGTTATTGGAGTGTTTTAAGGCATTTGAAATACTTATTTAGGTTTTCATTAGTGGATTGATAATGTGACATTCTCTTGACCATTTATTTTAAATTAAAAGTAGGGATTTAAAGAACTCTACCTTGTAAAGTACCCTAGGAACTCTAGAAGATCTTAATCCCTTCAATGGGTAAACTAATACAATAACAATGGCTACAAAAGAAGGCATTGCCGCGTGGTGCGTGTTGGAGTTGGATTGTGAATCTTACTAAGAGCCAGGCAAATGAAAACAGGTAAAACTGCTTCTTCTTTTCTTTTTCTTTTTTGATAATGCAATAAAGCTTCTCTTTAGTGTTTTAATGAATTGGAGATGATATTGGACTGAGGCGTGACCAATTTAAAATATTATTGTGTTTGTGTCTTTCCAATATATTAGAGCATTGGAGATAAGCCAAATCCAAATAAACCTGTCAATCCAAATGATTTTTTTTTTTTAACTATTGATGAGATTGAATTTGTTTTAGCTTTAGGCTAGGCTTGATGACTAGCTACCATATATATTTTTTCTTGTGATATAAAAGAGGCCATTGATAATTCATAAACACTATGTTTAGCAAAATGGAGGGGGAGGAAAGAGAAAAGAAAGGGTAAGAGAGGAAAAAAAACAAGGAAAGGAAAATTAGAGCACGTTGTTTTGTTTGCATGAGAGAAAAATGGAATGGGAATGAAAATGGTGGGTCCCATGCACAACTTTTTCTTCTCTATTGTTTCCTTCCAAATGAGGAAGAGAACCATTCTCTCCATCTTTTCCTCTCTTAATTTCTCGCCAACCAAACTTTACTTTTCCCTCTTTATCTCTCATTTCGTTCTAACCAAACATAGTGTAAAAGAGTTTTTGTTATGTCCGTAGACTTTTTCAAGAAAAAAGAAGAAAAAAACATTATGGTCTACTACAACTTAAAATAAGATTGTTGTAAAAATATCGTGAGGATTCGTTATGCCTATAAACTTTCTCTTTTGTTAAAGAATTTAATTGTATATAATTGCAGTTGACAACCTACAATTTCTAAGTACATATATTGTATGACAGAATGAAATATTTTGGATTTTGTTGATTATAAGACATGATCTATAATTCATAAATTAATTTTTTCAAGGACTGAGATTAATTGGTAATCACATGGCATTCATGCCATGATGCCATTGAAAAGCCCGTTAACAAGTCATGGAATTGCAATATGATGCCTATGATAAGGATACCATAAGATTTTTGTTTTTGATAATTCAATAGTTACAATAATAAGAAATGCTAATTTGAACACCGATTCTTCTCATAAATAAGAACAAACAATGTCACTCAGTTACAAGCCTCTTGGTCGAGATGTCCATATTTGAAAATTTATCAAAAGATGCCCTAATTTTTTTAATACTCTTTTTTTGAATTAGTTTTAATTTATAAACATCTTTAAAAATAGGCATCCAAAGCTTTTTATTAAATAATTATTATATGCACATGCTGCCATAAATGTGTATTAAAATATTATTTAAATATGTCATATGATTAAAAATACATGTGGATAGTCTTTCGACAAATATACATAATTTTTTTTTTTTTTTAAGGAAATATAGAGTCAATAAACATGAATTTGAAGAGCATATATTTCACGTCTTCTGTTCCTATTTTGATATTACCATATGAAGTAAAGTTTTAATAGTATAACTTTTGCAATATAGAACTTTGATTAAAATATCCTTTAGCGTTTTAAGTGTTTAACAAATTATAATTTTTACTCTTAAAATTGTTTTTAGATAGCTAGACCTCGTAATTTTCCATGTAAAGTGTATAACAATTTGGAAAATGTTTGACAATTTCTACTTAAGGTGTAATTTTCCATGTAAAGTCTATAACAAATTTGGAAAATGTTTGACAATTTCTACTTAAGGTGTAATTTTCCTTGTAAAGTCTATAACAAAATTGGAAAATGCTTGACAATTTCTACTTAAGGTGTAATTTTCCATGTGAACCGTACAAATAAAGGTCCTTTTGTAGCATCATGCGAGTGTGGATCGCACCCATTGTGGCGCGTGGACGTAACCCTATTTCTTTCACGTATGTTGAGATGCTTATCACCATTCACTATATCAATGGGATCGTAGGGCCCAGCCCACCACCAGTGTGGAACCCCATCTATTTGTAGGCCATGCCTATACAGTGATGGACCAGTCAAGCCCTTAGAAAAGGTTGAAGATAATGGACGGTCCAGATGATCTGAACCAGTATTCAATGATATTTTAGTGCGGCCGCTTTTTCAGCTTTTTGTTGGGTGGGGCTTGTGGGGTCCATTTCTGTTGGCCCTGTTTGAGAGATGAGGCCCAAACGTGGTGGGTGAATTGGGGACCTGGGTCCACTTAAAAGTTGGTGAGAATTTGGAATAGGCATGGGGCCACATTATAACAGCATATGCATCTCATCCAATTGATTGCACGAACCAATTGTTAAAATAATAGTTTCTCTTTTTACTGTTTTAGACTTTTAGGTCAAGCTCAAAAATATATTAAAAAAAAAAAACCGATTTCTTTATAAATTATTATTTTTATTGGATAAGCAAGAGAGATTTCATTAAAAAAACAAAAACAAAAGCCAAAAAAAAATTATACTTTAACTTCGGCCTAAGATTCAAGTTATAGTTCAATGATATTGGTATCTTCTCGGAATCAATCCCAGATCTCTTACTTACTAATTATCTAACAAAAAAAAAAAAACCCTTCACTTACATCTTCAATAAAAAAAAAGTCTGTATCTTGTGCACAAGAATTATGCTTTTATGGGCCTATAATTGAATATATATATATAATTTTGGGGAAATAGACCAGGGGCTAGGGCCATAACACAACTAGGCAATTAGATAAAGATATCAACATAAAAGTTCAAGAGCATTTGCAGCCGTTGATTCTCCTAATTCATCTTCACACTCTCAATGATTTCATTTTACAGTGAACACTCTTAACAATTTTCAATTATACAACAAACCAGCTTTCATTGTGATTGTGACTCATTCAAGGGGTGTTATTCTAATCACTATCTATTTAGTGCTGGTTGCAAAGGCTACACAAAAACATCCAAATTCTCTCAACGAAAAAGGCATTTTGAAGAATAAGCGGTCATGATCTATTGAAGTTCATGGTTTGCTTTTGGTGTTTGTACAAATTAGACCCCCAAACATGATCTTAAATTTCTCTCCTTTGTAAAAAGATTTTAATTGATCGTTTGAAAATAATTATAGGAGCTCTGTTTAATACACTAAAGAATTGAACTGGGCCTTAGTAGAAGCTTAACGTGTCGACTTTGAGTTTAGAGCTGTATATAGTTGGGTTGGGGCTGAGCTGGCCTTGACTGAGATCAAATTGATCAACCAGCCCAAAATTTTTTGTGGAAACAATATTTGAAGTTCTGGTTCTCACTTCTAATGCCATTCTTTACGGCTTCCTTGTGCAATCAATTGCCTCGAGTTCATAAACAACTATATGCTCTAAACTTGGAAGAGACTTGGGGTACCCCAAGGCAATGCTAAATGGGCTTGTCCTCCTAACATGGTGATTAAATTAAATGTTGATGCAGTTGTCCTTAAGGACCATAGGAGGTTAGCAATCATTGCTCGAGATGAATATGGAAAAATGATCAAAGCATGGGCAAAAGATCACGTTTTGTGTGATTCTATTATGGCAAAGGATTATGCGATTCTATGGAGTGTTGAGTTGGTAAGAATTGAGATGATCCAAAATGTTATATTTGAAGGGGATACAAAAGTCTGTTTTGATGTCTTAAATGATGCATACGGATTTGTCAACTAGACACTTGCTAGCATAATTAGTAATATTTCTTTATCCAGTTATTTCATTTCTTGTTCTTTTAATTGGGTGAGAAGTGAGGCAAATGAGGTTGCACTCTTATTGGCTAAATATGTCCCCTCTCCTTTATCTGATATTTTTTTTGTTGTAATTACTCCTCTCTTCTAGAGTGATTTGGGACACTTGTTTGTTTAAATTAATGAAAGTTGGGCTTAGCAAAAAAAAAAAATCGTGTATCGAATACCTAGATGGCCTCCAAATCCAATAAAATAAATAAATTTAAATACAATTTAAATTTTCAAATTGAATAATTTTGATTTTGATCCCCCAAAGTTTCAAATTTTGATATGCTTCTCCCAAATTTGATTCCATTATTCTATCACTTGATTCATGTATGCCAATTGGACCAAACATAACTAGTATTTAACAACTACATCAGCATGGATAGGGATGAGCAAATATCTGCACAACTCGACCCACCCACCCAAATCGATCACCAGCATGCGAGAACATATATGGACGGATACAGATTCGAATTTTTATTTTATTCGGATTTCGAATGAGCCATGGATTTTATATTTTTGGTCTGGTACCTGCTCGACCAAATAATTATAATTATTTTTTTAAAAAACCCAGCCTATACCCAGTTACCCACCTCATCCCTTAATTTCTCTCTTAGCTTACCTCACTCCCTCCCTCTCCCTCATTTGTGTCGCTTTGCCTCATTGCCACACTCCACCACACCGCCTCACTCTCAAACCGCCCTCTCTAGCTCGACCCACGAAGCTCACTCCCTCTCCCTCATACTCACGATCTCGTCTAACTCCCCCTCTCTCTCATTTCTGTCCCTCTCCCTCAGACTCACAAAACTTAGAGGAAGGAATCAAAATTTTGAAACTTTGAAAGACAAAATCAAAAAGAAAAATTATATTTTAAACCCTATAATTTAAATGATAGAGAATTTACCCCTGATGCACAAATACTGGAACAAATAAATTAACTACTTAAATGTCATTTTATGTGGAATACGAATACCTTCGTTTGCCAAAAATGAATACTCCTCAAGCAGTAATTACGTCCGGGAAAAAAAAATAATAATAATAATAAAAGGCAGAGCCCTAAAAGATGAAAACTTTCAATACCCAATTTCGATTCACCATTAATAGATCAAATGTAAAGTCCAAATTTTCAAAACGAATCAAATGTAAAGTCTAAATTCCCAAAACGACGCCGTTTTGGAAATTAATTAATTTGTTCAAAAAGGAAAATATTTATTGTGCATTTTAAAACTGGGCATTCAAAGTCATGAAGGAAAGTATTTATTCTACATTCCAAAACCGTCCAATTTTTTTTTTTTTAAATAAGATGGCTTTTAAAGTCACGGTTGAAAAGCCAAAAAAATCCTAAAATAAAAACAAAATCAAATTAAATTAAAGATAATTAATTTGCACGTCTCACCATTAATAGATCAAATTTAAGTCAATCTTTCCAAAATGACGCCGTTGTCATTAATGTGTTAAAAAAATGAAATTATTTTGCAGTCCACCATTAATAGATCAAATTTAAGGTGAACCACGTCATCCATCCACCATTCCAATAATTAAGAGACACTAGTGATAATTAATACAGTCAGCTTTTAACCATTGGTAATTAATACAGTCAGCATTAAACCCATACTTTTAAAATGACCAATGATAAATTTTAAATAAATGTTAAAAGATGATGTAGGAATTTAAAATAAATACTGACTGTATTAATTATCAATAGGTATGATTTTTTATCACGTGTCATTTAATTATTGGAATCAAAAGGTTTTTATACTCAAATTGGATTTGCAACAAAGGAACACATACATGTAACCATAGACGTTCAAATCAAATTCAAATACCACACTTATGACTCCAAATCAAATATGTTCACTAAAATAGACTTCCAGGTGTTTCCCATGACTCTTATTTTTAGCGTTGGTAATAATTTCTAATAATATTTCTATCATAATTATTAATCGTCAATAGATTGTTGTGTGACATGATAGATACGTAATCACCACAAAAAGTGTTGTCCTAAACTTAATATATTTTCCATCTATATACTTCTTCAATACAAATATAACAGAATTCATAAATTACAATTAGACTTTATTTTATGTAGTTTTCTATAGAATATATATATATAAAAAAAAAAGTGACTCAATTTCTACCAATATTGATGTAAGTCGTTTCCATAACTCATATTTCTGAAACTTTTTAAAACAATGTATCTTTAAAAAACTTGGAATTTCCTTTTTGGAATAGGAACCTATCCATTTGGAAATCTCTCAATTTGTCCATTTTATGGTCTAGATTAAATATTACAGATCTAATAGTTTAAACCTATTCAGAGTGATAAAAATCATTTTCATGATGACAACGACATCAAACAAGAAAACAATTACCGAGATCAAATCAATTACATGGGAATCAAATAGTGAGGTGATAAAATTCCTTTCAATTTTAGTAAAAAAAAAGAAAAGAAAAAGAAAAGAGAATTAAAAAGGATAAATTATTTAAACTTAATTTTATGTTGAAATACAGGAACTTGAATTCACATGTGCTGCAAGAGTTGAAAAGGTTGATGGCTCATTTGGATGGCAGTATCCTTCATGTTTTTTATGTAACAAAAAAGTATGGCCCAAAGATGGATCATTTTGGTGTCCAAAATGTGAATTAGAACGAAAATACCCTATACCAAAGTGAGTAACAATGATATTGTGAATTACGTTGTTTGGGAAAAAGATATATGAAAACTAAAGCGATTAAAGATATTAGATGATTATTAAAATTATTGTTATGCAGGTATAAACTACAAGTTCAAGTCTCAGACGAAACAAGAACTACAACTTTCGTTCTATTTGACAATGAAGCAAAGAAAATTGTGCATAAAACTACAAAAAAGATTGCTGAAACATATGCAGAGGTAGATTAAATTTATTATAAATAAATTTTCAAAAAAAGGAAAAAAAAAAAAGTGTCAAATTATTTATAATTATTTCTAAAAAAATGAAGTCAATAATGATGCAGGAATCAGATGACAAAGAGCTCCCACAAGAATTAAAGAAGCTGGAAGGGAGAAATTATGTCTTCGAAATACGCCTTAATGAATATAATAGCCACAATGGGCTTCAAAATTACACAGCCACAAAGGTCTATGAATCAGAAGAAGAAATAAATAATAAAAATAGGTACAATACCAAACTAATTGTGCATATATATCGGGTAAACAGAATTAATAACAATTGTAAAGTCCAAAGAAAAAAAATTAACATAATACTAAAATGATGCAGGAAGACAACCATGTGTTACAAATTGAGTATACTGAAAATGATTATACTACACCACAAAAAAAACAAAGGCAACAAAGGCTATACTACCCATAAAGATTCATCAGGACATATCCGGCAAAAAAATGGAGGAGATACCAGAACAGAAAGGACAAAACGTCAAAAGAACATGCTTAAGCTCTACAATTAAGGGCAAGCAATAATTTCATATGTTTAGCAAAAATAAATTGTTAGGAAAGACTATCACCTATTAATACAATGGGGTTTAAATTAATTAGTAATTTACATTATTATAATAAAAATATGCATTACCAATAAAAATATTATATATGGTACAAAACATGTCATTCCTTCCAATTTCATGTTAAAAAAAAAAGGTTTTAAATTGCGATTTTAAGAAAATAAAATTAAAAAATAATTAGTAGAAAAAAATACAAATTCATAGAAACAATTAATTATAAATAAATAAATTTAATATTTTAGAAGATTCACATCGCACAGGTTATTGTGTAGTTTAGTAAAAAAACTACATGTAATCCCTATAATGTGAACAATTGGCCTAATAATAAAACTACATGTAATTAAAAAAAACATGTCAGCAAGTGAGTTGTCAAACCTAAAACAAAGATTTTATTGTTCCCTGTGATCAAACAAAGCCCAAACCTCCATCACCAGCCAAACAACCCCATTCTGCCGGCGTCCTCAGCTCCAAAGATGGCCGCCGCCTCACCTTTTTTTTTCCTTCTTTCTCACCGATGAAGATCACGGCGTAATCCACTTCGAGTACTTCGACGAAGATCACGGCGCTATTGGTGCTGTAGAAGTCCAGGCGTCAAGGAGTTCAACGTCTTCGTTGCTCGCACCGCCGCCAAGCGAACCCCACCATCCCAGCGCCAATCCGTCCAGCATAAAGGTTTCCCCTCCCCTATTTCCCGATCTATTCGTATCAAATTTGTTTATTTTATCTTTTACTTTGTAAAGTACAGGGATAGCCAGAATGCTTGGTTGAATGAAAGATTGTGAATTTGTGCAAATTTGGACTTGGTTGTAATCTAGAAAACCATTTTATCTCTTTCTGTTGTAGTATAGAATCTTAGAATAATGGTTAAATGATTATAATTTATAATCACCATTTCCTAATATCTTAAAGCTTTTGGTAATTTATCATACAAAATCAAATTATCTCTTTCCTTCTTGTTTTTTCTCATGAAAAGTTGGTTATGTGGTTTGGTGTCCATTTGTTGGAAAATTTTCTCCACAACATTTTCAGGAACACAACTGAACATTGGAAAACTAGCTGAAAATTTTCCGACAGAAAACATTTTACGCCGAATAATTGAAGCTTGGTAGCTAAGTTTGCATTGCTGGGTTAGTTGGAAGCTCATTGAAGAGATTGTTATGAGTTTTTGCTGGTGTGATTTGAGAGAGAGAGAGAGATCACTTTTTTTATGTTTTAATAAAAGATAAAAATCGAATTAAATAATTTTTTTTTAATTATTGAGATGGCATGCCATATGGTCTCTCCATTTAAATTGTTTAGGGACCAAATTATAAATTATAAATTTCAGCAATGAAATTTGAATGTGTGCTAAGGGCCATCTTGTGTCTTAAGGACCATCTCTCTACATGTTATCAACAACCACCATTGAAGTGTATGTGAGTCTTTGTGAAAGCTTACTGACTTGTAGCTACAGAATTTTTTTGATGATTTTGTGTTTGTTCATTCCATATTTTTTGATGACTTTGTGTCTGCTCAGTGGTTTTGATTGTTTGGCACCTTTTTTTCTGCAGGACAAATCATTGCATTCACCACTAAAAGACTTTGTTTTAGTAATTTTTTGCCGAAGTAATTAATGGATGATGCATCATTGGTCGAGTTTTCTATTCCACAAGATGTCCTCCAACCATTGTTCAGCGCTTCACACTCATCTTCCTTGGAAGAAACCTTAGAAAATCTTATAGAAGTTTCTAGGGCTAATGTTGGCCGCTCGGACCTTGCTTCCAAGAACATCCTTCCCGTAGTTCTTCAGCTCAGTCAGTCTCTCCCTTACCCTCCTGGTCGTCACCTTCTCTTATTATCTCTGAAGCTCCTCAGAAATCTGTGTGCTGGAGAAGTTGCAAATCAAGATGCTTTTGTTGAAAGAAATGGAGTAGGTGTTGTTTCAACTATTTTGAGGTCTGCCGGGCTCTTGTCTGATCCAGATTATGGGACTGTTCGTATGGGGTTGCAGGTTTTGGCAAATGTTTCTTTGGCTGGAGAAGAACATCAACGTGCTATTTGGCGTCGATTCTTTCCGGATGAGTTTGTTGCTCTTGCAAGAGTCCGGAGTCGGGAGACTTGTGATCCATTGTGTATGGTTATTTATGCTTGTTATGATGGATGCCCTGGATTGGGTGCAGAGCTTTGTGGTGACTCTGGGTTGCCAATTGTGGAAGAAATTGTACGGACTGCTTGTGTAGGTAATTTTGGATGCCTTTTTGCTTGTAAATTTTTGTTTTGATTTAATGCGATCTGTATTTGTTTGAACTACATATCTGTGTGTTCTATCTTTATGGTGTTTTAACAGTTGGCTTTGGAGAGGATTGGTTGAAGTTGATTCTTTCAACAATCTGCTTAGAAGAACCTCACTTTCCTCGGTTGTTTACGAAATTATGCCTTTTTGATGTCTTTTCAAATGGTGAAGATATTGAAGGTGGAAATGATCTTTTTTCTTCAGAACAAGTGTTTCTTTTGAAGATCATATCAGAGATCTTGAATGAGCGACTAAATGATATTACTATTCTTAATGAATTTGCATCTTGTGTTTTTGGGATATTCAAGAGATCTGTTGGAGTTTCTAATTCTGTTTTGAGATGCAAGTCTGGTCTTCCAACAGGCTCGAATGCGGTAGATATTCTTGGATACTCGCTCACCATTTTGAGAGATATCTGTGCCTGCTATAGTCTGGGAGGCTCAAAGGATGATTCAATGGATGTTGTTGATATGCTACTATCTTCTGGACTCATAGAAATGCTTTTATGCTTGCTTGGCGAGCTTGAGCCCCCAGCCATAATAAGGAAAGCCCTCAAACAGGGTGAGAACCAAGACAGAACAAGTTCTTATTCATCAAAGCCTTGTCCTTACAAAGGATTTAGGAGAGACATTGTTGCAGTCATTGGCAATTGTGCATACAGAAGGAAGCATGTACAAGATGAGATTAGACAGAAGAATGGGATTCTTCTGCTCTTGCAACAGTGTGTTACTGAGGAAGATAATCTGTTCTTGAGGGAATGGGGCATTTGGACTGTGAGAAATTTATTGGAAGGGAATGCAGAAAACCAACGTGCAGTAGCAGAATTGGAGCTTCAAGGATCTGTTGATGTGCCTGAATTAGCTGGACTTGGTCTCCGAGTGGAGGTGGATCCAAAAACTCAACGTGCAAAGCTTGTCAATGTCTCGTGAAAAAGTTCCAAGCTGCAAAAAGAGCTTTGCTTGGCTAGATCTGATAATTGTTTGTGATGAACTTTCATCCTCATGCATGATTTTGGTGTCAGACTGTCAGGTTTTCATTCACTAGTTTGTAACATAGCTCAAGAATCATTCTTATATCTGATTTTGGTCCCATGTTTTGTGTAGAATGGGAATATGGAGGATGAAGATAATACGTATATAATTTTGGTAGATAAAATTGATAAATGCATTAGGGAAAGTGGTAGCTTGAGTTGAGATACATCTTTAATATGTAATGCCATATCTAGTTTTGTCTACTGTCTCAATTGTAAGAGCCTGATGCATCTCTTCTTCAGCTTTCATGTTAACAGAAGGCAAGCTTATTGCAGAACTTGGTCCTCTCTCTCTCTCTCTCTCTCTCTCTCTCTCTCTCTAAATCTTTGCAGTGTTGACTAGGTATATGTACTTGTACGGAGGGTATCATTTGCTAGGTAATATTTGTTTCTGGGTAGTTTGCATATCTAGGCTTCTGAAATATTAACTCTTAGAGCATAAAGAAGAAGAAGAAAAAAAAAGTGCTACCAACAGCACAAATACAATACTCCCAGGATGAGGGTTGTCATAGATAAAGACTTTCCTAATTTATGGGACAAAAAAGGAATGAGCCATGTATAGGAATTTCCTAATATTGTGATCTTTCTCCTTCTCTTCTTATCACGACCTGAATGCTCCAAGAAACAGAGTTTTTAGAAAGATGCATTTAAAGATAAGCTGCATCTAAAACATTATCAAGCTGTAAATTTTCAGAGTGAATTGTAATCTGTAACTTTTTTGTTCTTTTTCAACACAAAAAACTGTGATTGGATAAAACTCTTCCCTCTTAACACAAACTTTTTATTGCAGAGTTGTAAAGAATGTATACTTTCAAACACTTCAAGTTGACTTTGGACATATAAAAAAACCTGACTAATTCTTTTTTTTGGGTATTTTATCATCTGATAGGATTACACTGAAAAATACAATAATCTACAAACAAAAAAACTATGCTACTAAAACAAGAGGAAAAAGAAAAACAACTGTACAACATCATGGGTTTTGGACACGACATATACATATCAAAACTTGCTCCTACTCTGTAATTTCACTCTCATCTAAATTTGTTAGCTAGTAGAAGCTGGAAGCAATCTGCTCAGATTGTTAGATTCTCCTGAATGCCAAGAAATGAACCCACTATATTTCCACCTACATCAGGGAAAGTTTCATATCCAGGAAGGGGCCTCACCTTGCCCTTTCGATCAACATCAACCGGGTACTTTAATAGGTGGCCCGTCATCTCTGTGACCTCATCAGCTGCAAATTGTTTCCAGTTCATCTCTCCCAGAGATCTTACTCTTCTCACACATTCGAGAGACTCTGGTTGTTTGAAGGAGTCTTCAGTAAATCCAAGATGCTCTGCCCATAGTGACATCCTATAACCATATATCTATGAAATACAAATTCACATGAAACAGCAAGTCAGTTACTGCAATTCTAGTTAACAACCAGTAAGAGTGATAAAATAGTAGGCATTTAGCACAGCAGAAAACAAATTATGTTCTTTCATACCCCTTAAAAGCTTTACTACACAGAGATAAGTTTTTGGGATCTCTAATGTTGTTATAAATTTCATTATTTTTTTGTGGCAGTACCACCTTTCTTGGCAATAACACTACTTTTGTTTTGTAATCAGTACAATCTAGAATTTTTTTTTTTATCGATAATACAATCTAGAAAATTTTAAGTAACTTACTGAAAAAAATAATTCATTTCCTGGTACACAGCTTTGGAGAAAATTTTTGGCTGGGAATAATCTTATTAAAAGAGGTATTATTTTGGTGGACTGGTGGGGTATGTGCAAATGTATTGTTGGAGAAGCTGGTCTGGTAAAGCATAGAAGTTCTTTTGCTTGCAATACAGCTCCCCTTTGTTTGATATGGACTATATGGAGGGAGAGGAATAATTGAACATTCAAAGGTGTGGAGCTATTTGTTATTGAGTCGAAGTTGGTGTAGAGATTGTTGTTTACGCGGTCCTGCATGCTTGACATGTATGGGTAAAACTTAGGTACAGTTTCTTAGGTTAGGTACATTAGGGTCCCCAATTGAATTCAAACACATGGTTGCATTAACCATTAAAACACAAACAATGTTATCTTTTCCAAGAATATTTAAATTCAATGTATTTGAATTCAACTAAGAACCTAATGTACTTAACTTAAAGAATTGTATCTAAGTTTTACCCGACATGCATTATGTTGTAGATTTTATTGACTCTCTCTCTTTTCAATCACAATTCTTTGATTATATATATTTTAGGAGAATCTAGTGTACATGAGGCATCTAACTTATTATAATGAAATCTTATTACTTATCCCAAAAAAGGGGCTTTCCCTGGAACATCAAACTGCTACAGTAATACTTCAAGAAAATGAATGAATGCATTTTCTATAGGACATAGTATTCACTCCATCATTGTGATTTAACGAGTTTGGTGCATTTTGATTGAAACCACAGTGTCACAGCTGAAACTTTTCAATGTGTGCAAGTGTAGATTCTCTAAAAGACATTTTTTTTTAGAAATGTCTATAGTTAAATAAACTGTTGACTATATATATTCATATTCCTAAACTTTCCATGGCAATCAGGAAATAAATTATTTGCTTTTCCATGAATTTGTTTCAAGTGAAATGATCTTTCTTTTCTTCTTCCTTCTTTGAGAAAACACATAATACTTTTTTAATTTCTCATTTTTTGTTTTTGTTTTGTTTTTTAATTTTATTTTATTAATAGTCCCTTTTTCTGTGTATAAATGACAACTATTGAGTTTCTGCATTTGAATGCTAAGCCAAAAAAAAAAATTGTTTCTATGATCAAAGAGCACCTTAAGAGGTTACCTGTCCGTGTGGATTAGAAAGTTTTCTTGCCCAGGTATTATGAGGTTGATATGATCCCATTGCAATCTCAGTGTCTCTTGTGCCCTCCATGGAGCGCTGGTTGATATTTGCAGAACCCACGATAATGTATTCATCATCAACTATCATGCCCTTTGAATGAACATAAATCATAAATCGTCGGTTTTTTCGACTCAGTGCCTGGGAACACCAATACACAACACATATATAACTTATAAGTACATTTACTGCATAAAGAACACATCTGAGGAACCATAAGAACTATAGTTAGGAATATTTTCAAGGTTCAAAGAAGTATCTGGATAAAGAACACCTGCTTCCTGACAAAAGCTCAACGATTATATTTACATATATAATATCCGTATGAAACATCACAACAGAATCTGAAAGATTCTCTACTTCTACACTAGAAGGTGTTTCCTTTGTATAAGAACAAGTGGTACCAAAACTAATTGCTAAAATACTAATCACTTTTAGAGGTAAAGAGAGATACCTGAGGAGCATTAGCTGCGGTAGGACTTCCAGGCACTGTAGTGTCATATCCATCTATGGCTTCACGGTTGCCGAGACAGAAGAAGTTCAGATAATCTTGTGGTGAGAATGCCCCCTCAAGCCCAACCTCCACCAAAGCCTTGTAGATGGTCTCATACATCATTTGCATTGTTTTATTCTGTAATAATCAATAATAACTCCAGATCAAGAAATGCAGTAATCAGCCACTGAAAAAGTGCTATAAATTTTTAGTAGATTATGGGGCCATTTGATGTCCATGCCGCGTTCTTTATCCAACCCTCACCCTCAAGACCATGCCACGTCCTTAGTAATATCTTACATGACCAAATTATATATTTTCTCATACCAAAAGCTTCATATTGCTGGGTAAGAACAAAAACTTCTTTCACCTTGAAAAGTCACTCAAATTAGCTTTTACAGAATTTCTGCATATGGTGGAGCTTCTGGAAAAGCTTTTTACTACAAGGCACTGCTCTGATAAAAGATGTGATGATGAAAGAGAGAGAAAAAATGAAAAAGGGTTTACCAGTAGGTCTATGTGACTATGTCATACAGAATGCTGAAGTAAAATACCACAATAAAGCATTTCCTGACTGAACATGGGTTTCAACTCCCAGTCACTAATTGGAACCTACCTGCCAATATAGAATCCTCTGAGTAGCAGCACCAGTTGGAACACCTTCTGGCCACATTGGGATCACAATATATACAGCAAATCTCTCATTTGCTCTAATTTTAGCAGCTATCTTAAGGGCAATTTCCATTGGAATCAAATTATTAGCACCTGCAGAAGACAGTGTGAGAAAATGAAACCATGGGACACCTTATTATCCTGTAAGTGATTTCTCAAGAAGACAATAGCACAAAAATGCAGTTGTTTAAAGTGGTGCGGCAGATTGAAAGTATTTTGTCAAAAAACAGTACATTTAACACCTAATATAATCAATTCTAATGGTCCCATCTCTGTCATTTTGATTTGTTATATATCGACACTATCATGACTTCAATAGAGGTAAAGCTCTTCTTTTGACTTTGTCACCATTCATTATTCTTCCTCTTTCTTTAATACCCGTGTACATGCCTTCATCAATGAAAGGCAATTTTTAAATTTCAACTGATTAATATCTATTACAAGGTATCCCTCAAGTATATGCATCGGTTAAACTTGACAAAACAATGGAGATGGTAGGTAACTTTTGATTTGAACCTCTTATATGCACATCCAACTTTCAGATGCTAACTGTGGACTCAATGTTCAGTGAGAATAAATCTGATTCCATTCACTTTAACCCATACAAATGCAAAGCTAGAGTGGATTCATGTTGGTTGTAAAAATTATGAGGATACTATCAGACAGCAACCAGTTCTAATTTTTTCATTTTTTTATTTATTGGTAAAATAATTTAATAAAGCTATTATTATTATTATTATTATTATTTTTTAAGCTTTAACTATTAAGAAGAAAAAAAATATTTTAGTTCCTCTCCTCCACATATCATGGCTATCAGCATGATCACTTCATGTTAAAATTAAAGTTTTCTCACCTATGTCTTTATGTGAACTCCAATTGTATGAAGATCCAATGAAATACTGATTCTCTATATAAATGAAATGCTGGGCAGCACGAATGGCCTTTACATATGCCGTATGTATGCTCATGTCAATCAGCACGTTCTTCCCACACACCAGGTTCTGTTACAAAAAAGTAATTAATTAACTGCCAGGCACATAAGAGAGAAAGAGAGAGTGGGGGAGAACTGAAATCAGAAAAAATTCATGAAAGTAATCACTAAGTTTCACTTCACCTTGCTTGTGGCATCTTTTGGATCCTTAGGGAAATCTTTAACAGAATTTGAATCAATAGAACGAAAAATCTGCATTTGCAAAACCACAGAAAATTAATAAGATATAATACACACTTTGGAAACTAATTGTGAATCAACACTTCTTTTCGACCTGAGCCAAGGCCCTAGGGCAATTGAGACCATCTTACTTGAACATGCCAAGCTTCAGGATCATTCTCACTAGTGCAAGCAGCATCTGACAGTCCAATAATGTCTGGAATTCTTTCAAGCCTGAGCAAGGCATCATCATATGACATTTTCAGTTTTTTAATCCCGTGGGGTTTTGCAGCCTTTAACCAGCGGTCCTGAAAGTTGGTTAGGACGTCATATGCCGCTGGACCTTCAATTCTAGAGTGCAAGTCATGCCATGGCTCTCGTGGACAACCAGCAACGTTACCCTGTTGAGGTAATAAACCACCGTTTTTGTTTTTTTATAAGTAGTAATAACTCACCATATAAAAATGCAGTCGATTACTTTAAAAGAAAACTATAAATTAAATTCAGGAAGTATTACAATATTAGTTGCATATATTTTCAATTTTATTGGAAGACAATTTTATATTAAAATAGTAGTTCCCTGACCATTTACCTAAACATTCCACCTAGATTCAATTTCTAGATTCCAAAAGTTAAATTCAGGAATATTACAATATTTGTTGCAAATACTTGCAAATTTATTGGAAAAAAAACTATAGATAGCTGTTCCTTGGCCATTTATCAGAACATTCCACCAAGATTTTCAGTTGCTTGACTCCAAAAAAAAAAATTCAGGAATTTAGGATATTTGTTGCATACACTTGCATGTTGTTGGTATAACTGCAGGCACATTTGTTCAAGCTGTGTTTCTTTGCACATTCCAATGACTAAATGGGGACCAGGATAGCAGAAAAGTTTATGCCACAATATTTTCACATGTTAATTGCTATAAATTTTCCCTGGTTTCAATTTCTTAGCACTTGAAATGAGACTAATTTTCCCCTTATATTATTTCATAAGTAGGATCTCAATCTCATGATATGATATATGGTTTGATTGTCAAGTCATTAGTTCTGGTACTAGTAAACACATCTCAACTCTTAACGACGTTCCATGCATTAATAATAAAAATTCTTTTCAAATTTGAAGTGATATCAGTTAATGTTTTGCTAAAATTATGATATTTATGATACCTGCATAAAAGTTGGTTACAACTTACAAGTAAATTTTTCTGCTTCGATAGTATCAGTGAGAGAAGGAGAAAAAAGTTGTGCCAAACATGCAATATGCTGAACTATACAGCTATTGACAGTTCAGCCAGAATGAGGATAAGGGTTAAGAGATTACTGTGTAAGTAGGATTGTGATAGTCATCCTTATGGACTGTTTGGAGCGTCCTAAATATATGGTGCTGTGGAGTATCATATCGCCCATCACATAAATCAAGTCCTCCAACAAAAGCTGTGATTTTTCTTCTAGAATTTCCAGCATCGGCATCCACAATTACAGTTTTCTGATGGTGTGTATAGATTGTTTCGACTTCCTGATAACACGAAGTGAGAAGATATTCAAACTTCCACACCAAATTCCATAGAAAACCAATTACAGTTATAGATTTCAAGCTCTCAAATTATAAAAAAGTACAATGTTATGTTTTGAAAATCAATGCAAGCCCTACATTACCAGATAATGGTATTGACAGTTTAAACAGTAAGTAAATTGTATAATGCATTTGGCCCTCACTTGTAGCTTAGTGGCAATGCAACTAGGATGCTCCCTTTATTAAGGTACCAATGTCTGAAAGATTTACTTTGAACATAAACCTTACAAGCTAAATTCTTATTTAGTTCTTAAAGCCACCAGGTTAAATATCTCATAGTCGCCCATTTTAGACTCCAAAACTCGGTTAGGGTCAGTGACCAGAAGGTGGATCCAAATTTAGTGATCAAATTTTACTATCAAGAATGTAACAATCTAGGAGTTCTAGATAATGATATTGAGTAAGTTCAAAACTGATACAGAAAATGAAGAGCAATAGTATTGTGTAGCATGAAAAAGAGCCTACAAATTTTTATTTTCCCCTTTTAAAATCTAACCTTCTGCTTGACCCAGCTATGTCGCTTTCCAGCAATGCGGGGACAAAGTAGCACATGCACAGAAGACTGTTTGAAGAAACGGCGAGTTTCCTCATCATGGGTTTGCATGATTCCATCCTGCATATAAATAGGTTTACTAGCAAAATATATCTAACAAAAGCTTTCTGATTAGAAACAAAAAGGGAAATTAATATGAAAAATGGTTTGAGAAGCACATTTTTTTTTTTTTGATAGGTAACAGAGAAATTTTATTAAAGAGATACGCCTCTGTGTGCATAAAGTATGAACACAAGAGGGTCAAAGTAAGTTACTCACTGTTTGGTAACCCAAAATGTTTCTCGATGTAGGGTCATCCCAAATAAGAAGCAGCACTCTCACTCCTTCCTGGGACTTGGACCTCAGAAGATCTCCTAGGGTGCAGTCTGGAGCGTAACCAGCATCCCGAACCAATCTAACTTTGTGCCACACTGACCACCCTGTAATGTAAATCAAACGACGGGCCTGACGTATGGCATCAAAGATGTCATGCCAACACTTGCCATGCACATAATTCATCCCTCGATCAAGCTTCACGTTTGGAAGGGACCCATCTGGTACATGGGCGTCTTGATAAAGAGTTACTGTTCCACCTTTCCTAAGAGGAAAGTATGTTCCAGGAACCCCATGGTAATCAGGACCCGCCCCCACTCCATCATGATAAATGCTCAATTTCTCAATTGGGGTGTACTGAATTGAAAGAGTCAAGGCAGCTCCAGGCTTACAAGGCTTCCCGTTATTAGTATTCAGGATTGGGTAGGTTCCTTTAACCATTGCCCCTGAGTATATCTGTTCCACTGGAATTGCCACAACTCCTATAAGCTGTGACCCCACAATATCACTATCTTTAACCACAAAATGCACTTCGGCAGCATTATGTGCAACAGGAACATTGAAATGTTGCGTCCAAACAGGGTTTTCGCTATTGCTAATCACAAAAGTTCTCCCAATTACAGCATTTGATACTGAGATTGAAACATAAGGATCACTAGTGATCTTATGATTCATGTGGCCTTCAATTTTGTTGCTCATGTTCCCTGGTAATCTTGCAAACACATCCCCCAAAGTTTTATGGAACATGTCCATATTCGGAAGGTTACGAGCATCATAAACCCAAATATCCAAATTCCCATGTAAGAGCAACACCTTCAATGACCCTTTATTCTGCAGTGGCACAATTTGCATGGACTGACCATGCTGCGACCCATTGGATGAGCTCGAGTGACCATAACTAGATTGATTAGACAAATCAGTCTGAACTGTATGAGATGACCCCCAACTGCTTGAATTAAACGAGTTAGGACGGCCATAAAGTTCCCCCGGTTTATCATACCTTGCACTAGGAGGGGCACTTGTCAATGGTGACACCGAAGGTGCTGGGAGTGATGCAGGGGCAGTAGAGTGATTATCAGACAAATGAAGATCATCCAGAGATGGATAAGCAGAAGGGCGAGAAGGCGTGGAATCGGAGATACTATTAACATTTGCAGATGATCCAGTTCCTATGGAACTGGAACTGTCCTGTCGGTGATGATTGGAGAAGCTATTGGCACGGGGAGGGACTTGAGGCGGGCTTTCAGGAGACGGGTATAGGCTGGATTGTTGATAAGGGTATTGAGAACCATATTGGAAACTACCATTGTGTCCAAGGGATGGTTGAGGAGCACTATAGGGAACTGGAGCAACAAGATATGGTGGCGGATAGGGATGGGGGTGATACTCTAAAGGGCCAGAATGGGAGGTTGAAGATGGTGAAAGTGGTGGATAGGGATGGGGATTGGGATGGGGGTGATACTCTAAAGGGCCAGAATGGGAGGTTGAAGATGGTGATAGTGGTGGATAGGGATGGGGATTGGAATGGGGGTGATACTCTAAAGGGCCAGAATGGGAGGTTGAAGATGGTGATAGTGGTGGTGGTGGGTATGCATAAGGGTAAGGCTGTGAGGAATTGTATGGGTAGGTGGTATAAGCAGGAGGATGGTGTGGATCTGGATTTGGTGGTGGGTATGGTGGAGGAGGGTATGCATAGGGATTGTGGTATGGATATGAAGAAGATGAACCATAATTATCCATAAAAAAATAAATAAAAAAACAACTAAATTTTGTTTCTTTAATATGCCAATTAAAGGAATGATTGTTCTTGTTCTTGAATATTAGTAACACAATTAACTATATAAGATATCAATTGGGTTTGTTCCAAGGATCAATTCAAACGTATATAATGAACTTGAATTGAAATATATGCAAGAAACCAAAAAAGTAGACAAAAAGATTGATAGAAAGAGAAAAAGGTATCAAGTTTTTGGGGATTATGATAAGAAAAAGAGCTTATATTATTAAAAAGACCAAATTTACAGGTAGGATCAAAATGGGGTTTGATTCTCAGTGACAAAGAATCAACAAAAAAAAAATTAAATCTCAAAAGAGAGAGAGTTTTAAGGTTGAGAAATGGAGGGAAAGAGAGAGACAATGATACTTATTACCTTACGAGGTTCAATTCTCGAGAAAGATTGAAAGGAAATTCCTTGGTGTACTTTCGAAGAAGAAGAAGAAGAAGAAAGAGTTTCAGAGCCAAAAAACCAGAACTATCTGTCACCTGCGGGAAATCTTCTTCGTATTGACAACGTGTGCAACACGGAGAACCGGTATATTTAGGTTTTTTAGATTTTTACCTGTCTTTCTTTTTTCTCTGGAAAGTACATCTAAATTTACAAGTTCACCCGGTTGCCATTTACTTTTTACTCCCACGTGGCATAAATTCATTGGAGCAGCTTGAGTCTAGGAAGCACCTATTAAGTGTCAACTGTGACATAGACTCATCATAGGATTTGATTTCATTTTTCTTTTTGCTCTTGTGTTTTTTTTCAACTTACACTCAAGCACGTTAAGAATGGAAGATTTGATATAAATTTGAAAAAATAAAAAATAAAAAAAATTATAAATAAAGATGATTTGGTCAACCCTAAGACATAAGATCAAAACCTTTATTGGGTGTATGTATGTTCCACATTGCTGGTAAACGTTATTTTCACTTAATATAAAGGCAAAAGGTCATATTCAAGAAAAAAAAAAACGTAAAAGGTCTAAAATGTTCTAGAAGTTTGAAATGAAATATAACCAGGGAAATTTACCAAAAATAAATTATAGCAGGGGAATCTAAAAGCTGATTTGCATAGGTAAACAACTTGTATATGCATCCAAATTTGGTGGCAGTTTAATCGGTTGATTTAGTGCCTGTTGGGAAGCAAAATAAATTAAACTTAACCAACAATCAGTCTCTTCAATAATTGAGAATTATTATTATTATTTTATTATTTTTAGGTCAAAGGGGTTGAGGAGAGATGTCAGTTGGTTTAAACGCAATTATCCCAAGTTTTCAACTTCTTTCTTTTTTCTTTTCTTTTTTTTATACTATGAAAAAAAAAAAAAAAAAACTATAGTTTTTGGTTTGTGAGTACCACTTTTCTGATATGGTAAAACCTATATGAGATTCTTTCTATGAAAGAGGATATGTAAAAGGAAAAAAAGAAGAAGTGGGAATTGGAATAGAGCTGCCCTTAATTTAGTAAAAATTATGAGAATATATGACTTAGTACACCCTAATCGCCAGCATGCTTTATAAGCTGCAACTCTTGAAATAGTCCATCCATGTCTATTTTAAATTCAACAAGAAGTGATTCAGCAATTCCTTGCTGGAACATTGAATCATTTTTCATTTAAATGGAAATTCCTATGCACTAAGTACATATGGCATATATGGACTTTGAATTTCAATACATAAAAGCTTGTCGTGAGCTTCACACAAACACTTGTAGCTCTTTTTCAAATACTCCCAAGTCCCAATTTAAAAACTTGTACTAACTTCAACATTATTGCCACGTTATTGCTATGAGGACTTCTAACAGTATAAAATTCAGATATCCAAATTAAAGACCCAAAAGAGAAATTAGTCGAAAACTTCGGTCCTCCCAATGCATTAAACCTCACATTGTAACTCAATTTCTCACCCAAGTTCTCAAACTTTAAACTCTTAGGCTCAACAGTCACCGATACTCCATTAGGTTCATCCACTTGCACCACATAAGTACTCATCCGGGTCCCAACATTTGTCACTGTCCTCTTGTATGTCACACTAGTGCTTGAGCCATTTTTATCCAAAAGCACAGCAAAAGAAGGGTAGTTTAAGTCACCAGGCTGAAGAAATGCATTATTAGGACAAGTGAAATTCCCCCTTGATAATAAAGCTATCTGAGAAGAGGTATACTTTAGGCTGCACAAATAATTAAGGTAGTCCTCAGATGTGATATCATAGATTAGACCTGGATCAGAAGCACTTTGTGGGTCAACATGGCCTGAACCAAATGCAAAAGGTGTGGCAGCCCCAGAGCTATTAGAACTAACATCAGCTATTGGAGCCCTTTTGCTGTCTAGTACATAAGCAGTGGTCATTAATGCAGATTTGATAGCTGCAGGTGACCAATCTTTGTGTATAGATTTAAGAAGTGCAGCTAAGCCACTAACATGAGGACAAGACATTGAGGTGCCTGAAATTATATTGAACAATACACTTCTTTTATCATTCTTGAGTAGGGATGGACTACTCTTGGGTGGCCAAGCAGCCAATATGTTCACACCTGGTGCAGTCACATCCGGCTTGATCACATCTCTTCCAACCAAACTTGGTCCTCTAGATGAAAATGCTGCCATTACTGGTGCAACCTTGCCATAAACTGTCCCTTTGAACAGAATTGAAGCTGTTGGAGTTTTTTTCAAGCGCACATAGTTCTTGATGGCTTTACCTGCAGAAGCTCCTAAAGAAGTGGCTGGAAAAATGTGAGGGTCAGCAAGCAGCTCCTCACCATCAATTTCAGCATTAAGCAATAGCATTCCAGCCCCTCCTGCCTTTTTTACTTGCTCTCCCTTTTCCATCCAGGCTATTTAATCCTTTCTCGCAAACTACAATTGCTCCATTCACAAGCTTTGGCAATAGGGAACCATCTATACAAAATTGGGCTCCTTGGCCCCCTGCAGTCCTCGCATATACAAGTGGTAGTTGCTTAGTCCGCTTGCCAGTATATAAAGATGACCCTTCAAAAGTTTTCCCATTTCCAAGCTTCACTGTTGTTGGAAAGCTTCTGTCAATGTAGCTTGCAGCAACGGTCATGATCCATGGTGCAGCGTTGCTAACAGTTGAACTATCAGGGCCTGAATTGCCTGCAGAGCAAGAAACAAAAATCCCATTTTGGATTGCCCCAAATGAGGCTATTGCAATATTATCACTATAATATGGCCTGGAGATACCTCCTAAAGAGAGTGACAACACATCAACTCCATCACCAACAGCACTGTCAATGGCTTTCAATATATCTGCATTAGTACAGCCTAATCGCCAGCATGCTTTATAAACTGCAACTCTTGAAGTGTAGCTCATACCACTAGCCAAGCCCTTTGCCATGCCAAAAAAACTTGCATCATGCACAAGATTTCCAGCAGCAGTTGAAGCAGTGTGTGTCCCATGCCCTTGGAGATCTCTAGGGGATCTATACTCCACTGTTTCGTTGATTCTTCCAACAATGGACTCGTACCCTTTGTAAAAGGCCCTTGCACCAATTAATTTCTGGTTACAATTTGAAAGTGAGAAATTTGTGCCTTCCTCACATGTGCCTTTCCAACGAGAGGGCACTTGGGAAATGCTTGAGTCCTTGAAACTAACATGTTCTGGCCAGATTCCTGTATCCACAATGCCTATTATCACATCAGAAGCCAATTTGGGAGCATGCCAAAGTCCTTTGCCATGTTGTAGGCCAAGAAACTGAGGGGTGTGAGTGATATGAAGACTTAACATTTCATCAGGAGTGGCAGAGAGAAAGCCATTGAGTTTTTTCAAGGATTGGACTTGTTTTGTGGAAAGTTGGGCAGCAAAACCAGAAATGGTGGTGTTATAGATATAAAGAAGCTCAAGAGGTGATATCTCTTCATCTTGAGATAAGATTTCATACATGGAATCAATCATCAATTCATACCATGGTTTGGTGTTGCCTTGAATATGATTAGATGCTGTGATTTTGGTCTTGTCCATGTGAATTATGTATGTCTGTTTGTCCATTGAAGCAATTGAAATTGTAGCCATGAACGCCAGGAAGAGCAAGGGTGTCCAAAGCATCATGACTACTGTAAAAGAGCAAAAGAACATAGATGTGTAAGAGCATGTATATTGGTGAATTATTTATTTACTAAAGAACAAGTACAATTCATGTGGTTGAATATATATTCAAGGAAGATGATTATTAGCAGTACAGTAAATAAATGATATTCAATGACACACTTTTATATATAATGTTTAAGCACACAAACAGACTTGAATTAACCAATGCAAGCCCGCAAGTGAAATGAACTGCATGTAAAGGAAAAAACTCCATCTATAATATGGATCGAATAAAAATACTAATGATACTATCAATTATACTATAAAAGACTAATAAATTGATAAGAAAATTAATGTGATTGATGTCACATTAACAACATATAAATAAGAGTTTTAATTATTTTTTTGTTTTGTACTTAAAAGTTAATACATCAATTTGTAGGATTTATTTAATAAAATTTCTAATGTCCTTAATATTACTCTAGACAGAAAATAACAAAATACACTGACCAATTTCATAGTGGCACCTGTCAATGAGGTATTTTTTTTTGTAAAAAGAAAAATAAAAAGAAACAAATGATGTTATTAAATATATAGATTTGACTTGTGTCAAGTGTTCCAGTGCACTGGATGCGACACAGACATGATTTGTATCCAAAAAGAGTCACATGTATCGATCATGTCAGGGCTAATGCATTAGACCAAACCTTAACCCTAAATATATCTCTCTAGTAGTCAATTAACAGTACACTTCATAATATCTCAAAAATAAATAAATAAATAAATAAAATAAACAAACAAACATTACACTTCGTAATTCAGATGCCTTATTGCCAAGTTGCAATTAGCGGACTTGGATTTGTACGTTGAAAGCCCGAAAACAATACCTGGACAAATAAATGGGCTTGCTTTGTATGTCCAACGAAAATAATTTTGACAGAGCCCATTATGTTATGTGGGGAGCATTGAGAGAAGAAACCAGACCCACCCCCAACAAATAATAAATTATGCCCCAAAGAAGAAAAAACGGAGAGCAAGCCCAACAAAATAAAAGGAAAATTACGGTTTAAATTTTATAACTAGTTTTAAAAATAACAAATTAAGTCCTAAATTTTTTTAAAATAAAAAATTAACTCATATAGTTTTAAAACTAATAAATTAAACGAGATTTAAAAAAATAAAAAAATAAATCCTCATTCTATTTAAATGAGCTAAGGATTAAATTGTAACCTTTTTAAAACCTCACGTTTAATTTGTTACTTTGGATTATATAAAATTTAATTTATTACTTTTTGAAATTTTACAATTTAATTTTTCACATTTGAAACTATATGTGTTATAACCCTAAACTAAAGAACAAAATCATAAAGAGAGCAGAGAGAGAGAGAGAGATACACCACCTTCCTTGCCGAACCCAACACCAAGAGAATGAGAATAAAAATGCAAGATGAGAAATGGAAAGAGGATCTTTTATAGGTGAAGAGAAAAGGGGGTACTAAACAACTCAAGCTCACTCATCATACGAATAGAAAGTATCTTTCCCATTCAAGCAAAAAAGGCCAAATTGCATAATCACCCCCTGGGGTTTGGCTCAGTTGCAAACAGACCCCTTGGAGTTTTGATTTTGCAATATAACCACCTGGGGTTTTTAAATTGATGAAATTGACCCCTCTAAGTATATTTTTTGTCAATTTTGCTAACAAAATTTGTCATATGCATTGTATGTGACCACTTTATAATAAAAAATTCATTATTATAAACCCAAGTGCAATGTATATGACAAATTTTGTTAACAAAATTGACAAAAAATATACTTAGAGGGGTTAATTTCACCAATTCAAAAACCTCAGGTGGTTATATTGCAAAATCAAAACCCCAGGGGGCCTGTTTGCAACTGAGCCAAACCCCAGGGGGTGATTATGCATTTTAGCCAGCAAAAAAAGAAAGAATTTGAAAAAGTGCACGCTTTCAATTGTCTAAGCTAAGAAGCGTAATCAGCAATCCTAGATGTCAAGAGTCATGGCCAAGGAAGGTGTTGAATTGGATCATATTGATGATAAGGATTTTTTTTTTTTTTTTTTTTTTTTAAATATGGGTATTCACAAATTTTCTTCTGACTAATTCTATAAATACGTGCAGTCCTCATATCCTACATGCTCCAGATAATTACTAAATCTAATGGGCCAATGACCTTGTGGGTAGCTCCAAAGAAATTTAAAGTCATACAATATCGTACTCGCAACTTACACTTCTTTAAGTACATATTACGGCTCATCTCACCACTAATTGAGATTATGATTAGGAAGTTAATATAATGTAAAATATTTAAATAGTTCAATCAATATATTGGACCATATATTTGTGTAAATACTACTTTCAATATTGGAGCAACTTAGAGCTCGTCTAGTTGTAAGTATGGATCAACTACTTCCTCTCTTTCTCCTATGGTTTGGCAAGATTTTTTTTTTTTTTTTTTTTTTGTTGAAAGTTTGGCAAGCTTGGAAGAGAAATATTTTGGCTGGTTCTTAACAAAAGTTTGTTTTCCTAGTGAAAGAAAATATTGAGAGGAATGTTTTCAAGGGAATGAAATGGAATGAGTATTCACTCATTGTCATTTCATGGGGATGAATAAAATTGTTAGGGAGATAACATATTTAGAAGACTTCAATTAAGGCATAAGTATAATATGGGTCCGATTAAGGAAGCATTTAATGTATTTTATATTTCATTTTTATAGATTATAGGGTCGCTTTTTCTGACATACCACTATACATCTATCATATTTATTTTTTCTCTATTTCCCATAAAAATATGGGTATTTGAGTCAATTGGTCAAACCTTAAAGCATCAGTTAACAAAACAAGCCATAGTAAAACCACTTAACCCAAAAATTTAAATTTATGATATGTTATATTAAATCTTTAATATTTTTACATTTTCTTCATTTGAGACTTCCACTCACTAGTATTTTTTTTTAAAAAAAAATCATTTTTAATCTATTTCATTTCTTTCATTTCCCCCTCTCCCAAATGGATTGGAAACTATTCACTCTAATTTATTGAAGGTTTAAAATGCTATACAGTTCTTTAGGTAAAGTGCACAAATTTCTATTATTAAAACCTTACATCAAAAACTCTACTCAAAAGTCAAAACTATACCAAACAAACACTTTCTAAATTTGAACATACTAAAAGAGAAAGGGCTAGAAGCCTAGAACAATAATAAACCACCCCACCAACTGCAATTCTTTGGGAGCCATGATTGTAGGCGTACGTGTAACGTGGGTTGGCTAAGGCTTGGCAGAGAGCAAATAATCAATAATCAACCTTTTCACTTTTTTTAGCCACGATCCATCAACCTTTCGTGTTTCATGCGCATCTGTATACTTTAATTCCAAGGGTAATTAACTATGCACGCTGGTGGACAAATCGAATCACCATTTTGATGGGGTTTTACTGACTGAGCATATGGTCCTATCATCACTTTTAAAGTCCATTTCAACTTTCAAGTATGCCACTTCCCAAGCCCTGCAAGTAGCCACGAGAGAGAGAGAGAGAGAGAGAGTGAAATTACATATATTATTCTTTCTCCATTCTTCACTCGCTTTTTCTATTAATTTATTTATGGCGGTGGGCTTGGACCATTTTTTTTTAAATAACAAGAACTTGACTAGCACTTTAGGCCGAACAATATATTCTAAATATTAATTTTGATGGATATTATTTAATCTGAAAAAATGCTATCAAATGCAAACAAACGCTACATTTATAACAGTTTGTCATCTTTGGAGTACATTAAAGCCGAGTTTATAAATTGCGAAATATGCCTAACGATTTTTAATGTTTTGCATTTAAATCACGATGTAAACTATAGTCTACACAAATAGACATTACCTAGCTATTTAACCTCTCTTTTTTCTTTTTCTTTTTTTCTCTCTCTCTTTGGTGGTCCAACTCCAGCTTTTATTTTTCTTTCCTTCGAATTCTGGTCTTTTCCCAAGCTGTCAGTGACAATGAATGTTATGGGGGTGCAGATTCTTGTCCATAAAGCAACTAACTAGTGGTCCTGCTCTTGGGGCCGAACCATAGGTGCTCCTAGTCTGGCTCACAAATGAAATAATCATCTTATGCAAGACGCCCCCTTCTGGCTCACACCGATAGGCCAACCCCATTTAAAACCCAAGTCTATGTAAAAATCTAACAGGCTAAACATATGCACAAATTTTTTCTAGTTACTCCCTACAATGGGAGTGGATGGGAATGGATGTTTAATTAATTTTGTTGGATTTATGAATAATCTCTGTATATTGAAGTGAATAATACAATACAAATGCCTTTATATAGGAGGCTGAAAATCAAGGAAAGGGAGTTACAAGTAATGTGCTGTACAAGGAAAGGGAGTATGCAAAGTAAGTCTGTACAAGCAAAACGGGCTGAGCCCAAAGCCCAATACTACTAATTATAACATTAACAGCCCCCCTCAAACTCAAGTAGGATGAGAAACATGGAGTTTGGAGACCAGATCACAGAAACGTCCAGTGGGATGTGACTTGGTAAAGATTCGGCTATTCGTGAGAGGAAACAGAGATCAACTTAAAGGTATGCCGAAAAAAATGTGGCTGTCTCTCGTGGAAGAAACCCACATTAGCAAGTAGATAGGAGTAGCAGAAGAAGTGGACCACCTAAATCCTGTAGTAACCAGTAACCAGAGGAGTGGGCAGCAAGGGCACGATTGGCCCACAACAGACTGTTTCTTGCTTCGCCATGAGGAGCCAAGGAGAAAGCAATATTGGATCAGTTTCCCCTGCCCAAAGAGTAGGCCCAAAGTAAGTGGAGACAGCAGAGAAGTGGAAAGAGTGCAGGAGAAGGATGCATTGCCGAGGAGCAAATAAACTGTATAGAACGGCATTCTAAAACTTCCCATGTAAAGAGTAGGATCTGTGAGGAAGGAGTCCCAGGGGCAATGCCAAGACAGAAGATTAGAGTGAGGTAGAAACCAACAGAGGAGGTAATCAGACCCAAAAAGTAGAGGTGGCCAAGGTCCAAATTAAGACCTTGAGTTCAAAATAGTTAATCATATCATCAACATAAAGCAGGACCTTTGCCGGTGCGACGGAGGAAGAGGGCAGAATAGCAGAAACAAATTTAAACTTAGAAACCAAGCTAGGTGCCTGTTTCATAAAGGGCACGACGTGACATAGGAAAAAATGGAGGTACTTCTTCACTCAAGTGGTTTCATCCATCTGTGTTTGACGAGAGGCTGCAACAGTTGCGGACAGATAAAGGCGAGCAACTAGAAAGGTTTCCTCATAATCAATGTTTTGAACCTTAACAAGACGAGCTTTTCTTCACAAAACACCCACTTACAACCAACCACAGAAAACATAAAATCTCACTGAACTATCAAACTCTTAGCGGTAATAATAGTTAAGGTGTTGCTATAATGAAACGAACATGGTAATTAAAATGGAGTCACGATGCAATTGGAGATTAGGGGCACTAAGCCATCACAATGCTATCAAATGGGTGGCAGATTCATACATATTGCCTACTCCATAACTTTCATTAAATTGACCTTCAAAATTTACTTGTTTGAAGCTCATCCCCCAAGAATTATTTCATTCATATGTTTGTTAGTACTTCTTTAGCCTCATGAACATAAAAAATTAGAGCCTCACTCTTGTCTCTGTTGCTTCCTTTGCTATGGTGAAACTCAAAAAGGTTACCGACATTATGATCCTATTGCTCATTGTTTTCGAATCTCCTGCCATGTTGTCTTCTGGGAGCATCGTCTCTTCACTAAGGTATCTCAATTTCGTTCCTCATTTTCTGTCTCCTATGTCTTAGACATTTATATGGAGCATAATAAGATATTAGTCCAAAATCTTGTTTTGCAATGATACTTGCAAACTATTCCTATCAAATAAGTTTTTGTTTTGAGGCTGAAGAACTTGTATTTAATGTGTTCATATGTCCAGGTGTCAATCCCTATTCAATTTCTTAAATTTTGTTCAAAGGTTATTCATAAACAAATTGAGATGAGATGTACATGCAAACAAGATATTTTGAGGTAATTTCCGTAATAAAATAACGTACATGTAATATAAGAATAGATTTAAACTATATTCAAGGAAAATTCTGGAAATTAGGAACATTTTTTATTTTCCGTATGCTCACATTTTCTCGTATGTGACACTAAGTTTCAACCAAACTTGATCCTCTAGATGAAAATGCTGCCATTACTGTTGTAACCTTTGTTGGAAATATGATATCAATTAAATCAAACAGATCTATTCTAAAGAATGGAGATTAAGAGAGAAGGAAAAACTTATCGAATATTGAGAGTCGAGGCGTGGAAATCAACCCACTGTCCTAAGAAGTGATTTCACACCACTGGATGTGATTTATCCTTGATGCAATCTGGCTCCGGCGATCACCCTCAGGATCCAACGACAAGCTTTGGTTGTGTGCACTCACAAACCAAAACTTTGAACTCGTGTAGTCATGTTAGACTTGTTAGTGTCCAGAAAATATAACAGAGATACAATAGAAACAATGAAAATAAAATAGAGAAAATTTGATTCATTTTTCGTGTGTTTTGAGTGAGCCATTGCCTCTGTTTCTATAGGCTCACATAACTGCCTTTTTGATGAAAGAGTTAACAAAAATTCAGCACATCTCAAATAATTTTCGGTGAAAATAGTTGATCATGTTTTTCCCTTTTATTGTCTTCAACGGCTAATTGTGTTGGAGGGAGTTTGTTCTTTATTTTTGGGAGATTTAAGACTGATAAGGAAGGAGTATAAATTCAATACTTTATCTCCAAATATAGTTGCATTAATATATGAAATGTCTTCAACATATAATTAATTAAGCAAATAAAACTGAATAACTTAATTGATCTAGAGAAATTAAGCAAGTGAAGCTTAGAACATAGTCAAGAATTGCTATCTTACATAAGCACACAACTATGTATACATGCAGAGACTGGTAAAGAGCACACTAGAGCATCTCCACCTTTTATTGTTCAGATTCTAGCTCTTTCATTCTTTCTTGTAATTCAAACTATTTAGTAGAGTATCAACCTTGTGTACTATAATTAATGACAATAGGACTCCTTACAATGTGACGAGAACTTTTCCATACAAGTGAACCTGCCACCATTTGTGTACCACTTGACATTGGTTTTGCCTTCACAACAACCTTGAAGCTACACTTCTGCAAGACGCGAGAGAAGGATAGACTCATGGGCTTAACAGTGATTTCGACTCCTTTGGGAGCTTTAATGGTGGCATTGTAGATGGATACGGCTTGACCGACATTGGTGACTGTTCTTAGGAAAACACCTGTTGTTGGCTCTTGGTTGTTTTTCAGGCTAAGCTGCATTGTGGGATAATTGAGAGCATCATAGCCAAGTCCAGGAAGCAATGTGGAACAGTTTATGGATTTTGAACCAACTAGGACTGCCAAAGAGGATCCATTGTATCCCTCATTGCATAAGAATTGAATGTAATTCATTTCATCCATGTCATAGACTAAGCCAGGGCTGGCAGCTCTAGATGGGTTCACTTGACCAGCACCAAAGGAAAATTCTGCATCAGTGTTCTCCCTCCGGCTCATTTGGTTTGCTTCGCCAAGATTGAATGGAAGAGTCAGCCATGAAGAAGGTAATTAAGCATTGAGGAAAGTAATTAAAGAGTAATTACAGAAGAATTCTATAAGGTTGTATAGAAGTCAAATAGTCAATCTTCTTAAAACTAAGAGTGATGTTAGGATATTACAAACTAATTAATGTATTAACTTTTAATCATAGCACCACAAAAATTAAAAAATTTACTTATCATATAGTTGATTTGATATCAATTGTCATATTAATTTGAAATTTTCTTATAATAAGGTGAAGTTTCGGTCTAGTGTTCCAATGCACTAGACCGGACACGATCGTGATACGTGGTCTTTTTTGGACACGTGTTGTGTCCGCATCCAGTGCATTAAACATAAGCCAAATCCTTTATATATAATAAACCTTGGAGTATGCTTAAAACAAAAGGATTGTAACTAGTGTCCAAGATATCTTGTGAGGGCAATCTATTCTTTTTATTTACCTGTAGTCAAGATGGCAGATTTGATTGCAGCTGGAGTCCAATCTGGGTGGAATGACTTTACATAGGCAGCTACTCCGGAAATGTGAGGGCATGCCATGGAAGTCCCAGACATGATCGTAAATTCTGAAAATTGAGTGTCACCTTTCAACCCAGTGAGCGAGTTCAAAGGAGTATAACTTGCCAAGATGTCAACACCCGGTGCTGCAATGTCAGGCTGTATCAAGGCACATAGGAAACAGGTACATTCTTTTTAGTGCTAGGTTTTATATGTCAAAAGCCAAGTAGAAAGGATAAAGGGTGTTTAGTATTAGAATACAAAGTAATGATTGTCTCACACAACTTTACACACTATATATATTCACAAATTATGAACATTTGTGGATGTTGATATTAATATAAACAATAAAATCTATACCTTGAGAAGGCGTTCTGATCCTGGATTTGGACCACGAGATGAAAATGAAGCGACAAATGGAGCAGGTGTTTTCTTTATTTCATGGGTCTTGTATATCACTGCTGATGCTGATCTACAATGAACAAGTCAATTACTTAACTATTACTCTGTCAAATAACCAAACATATAATGAATTTCATCAGGGATTATCTCCCAGCTGTTCAATGATATATAGGAGATCACATTAACAGAAAGTTCGAAGTGTAACAAAACTTTCACCTATGGTTTTTTCCCTTTTCAGGTATGTTGAATTAGTAATCAGCAACATATTGTAAAGGCACTCTTTAAAAAACAACCAAGAATTTATTAATTACCTTGTGGACTGTATGTATCCATTGATGACTTCGCCAATGGCGCCATTCACCAAGGTTCCGGGTGCCATGAAAATTTGGGCATTATCAAGATATTGATCACTTTCAACTATAGTGCCAACCCCACCAAATCCTTTAATAATAGAATCACTACCCCATAATGATAATTTGCAGTAAACAAGCTTTCCCTTCACCTTGGTAGGGTCTAACGAGTCTTCCATACAGTACCTGTTACAATACCAAAAGGTTCTAAAGTATAATTCATTTTTTGTGAAATTTGCCTTAACTAACAAATGAAAAGTACCTACTTTGCATCGTCCTTGCTTGCAGAGTTAAGGGCCACTTCAGCCCCACTAACAAGTGGGTATAATTCCTTATTTGGATTGAATGTGCTGACCCCAACCCCCTGCATAAAGTTGGATGATAAATTCGCATAATCATAAATTTTACTTCCTTGACAAAGAAGCAAAACATGCTATCTGAGGAATAAATATGGTCCTTTAGAATTAAATGAGATAAATATATTTTTCTCAAAGGGAACATGTTTAAATGATTTTTTATTTATAATTCAATAATTGGAAGAGAAATGGATTTGAAACTAAATGTCTCCCTTGGAAACATCGAAAGCAGTGTTATTAAACCTGGATTGGACCGGTGAGTCGACTCAGTAACCCGGTGAACCAACACCTAAGTCGATCCGGGTTCTTAATTAAACCAGTTATATTAATAATCCCGAAAAACCCACTAAAACCCTGTAAGTTTTGTGCAAACCTATAACTTAGTTAGATTTGCAATTTTTATAAAAATTACTCTTTTGGGTCTACTTTTCTATTTTTTTATTATTCAAAATTGGATTATTTGGTAATTACCAATGAATTAAAAACCATAAAGGACTCAAAATTACTCTTTTGGGTCTACTTTTCTATTTTTATAATTTATTTGGACGTTGCAATTTAATATTTTATTATTCATTTTAGTATTACAAATTATCAATGTAATATAATTTTAACAGTATTATTAAATTATGAGTTTGAGATATGCTTTTGTTTCTAGAATTTTAAGAAATTTATTTATTTTAATTATTTTAGGTGTACTTATTTTCAATTTAATTATTTATTTTATGATTTCTCAAACTTAGTTTTATATTTTTATATATATTTTAATTTTGTGTTTAAACCTGCGATTTAACCAATGACCAGGTTAATGTCTGGTTCAAGTTTAATAACTATGCTCAAAAGTGTTATAATAAGAGGTAACTACAGTCTACAAGACTCTTTGTCATGTTTAAATAAATGATCTAGTAATTTGAAAACAAATATATTTTCACTAATCTCACACTCTAAAAGCAAATCATTTCACTTGTAGCAATTCCCTTGATTTATCTTATGTCCTAATGTCACAATTATGGAAAAAATCTAATGTTAACTGCGTTCATGATAAAATATAATTAATTACTTACTGTGATGTTCTTTCCATTTCCCAAATGAACTGTGCTTCTAAACTCCCTATCAATGCCGCTAGCTGCCACGGTTACGATCCAAGGTGCATTATTCGCCACAGAACCTAGACTTGGTCCATCATTCCCAGCCGATGCCACAGTGATAATACCCTTCTTCATGGCATGGAATGCACCGACTGATATACAGTCAGACGTGAAACTTGCAGACCCTCCACCAATAGAAATTGATATAACATCCACACCATCATGAATAGCAGCATCATAAGCAGCAAGTATATCCATATCCGCGCACCCAAAGCTGTACCAACACACCTTGTACATGGCCACCCTAGCTGAAGGCACTGCACCACGTGCTGTACCTGTGGCCAGCCCATAGAGGCTTGCATTTCTAACTAGGTTTCCGGCTAAGGTTGACGATGTATGTGTCCCATGACCATCGACATCCACCGGAGATAAGATGTCAGCTGGATCGGGGTTGCCATCGAGCTTGAAGTATTTGGCACCTATGAGCTTGCTTCAAGTACCCAAAAGAGGGTGCCACAGAGAAGGAACACATTAAGTTTGTGGTAAAAGTCTAAGAATTATAGATTAAAAAAAAAAAGTTTAAGAATTATAAAACAGTGTAACCAACATTTAAATTCTAACAGAAATACCTCAAATTACAACTTATTACACTTTACTTTTTTTGACACAATTTATGGCACATTCATAATAAAGATGATTTATCAATATTCAAGAAGGCCCAATTTGGAAATATTTTCAAGAATCATTTTTCATCTTGAACATATGGGAAAAAAAAGTTGTTGTTTGGATATTCACTTTCAAAGTGGTCATTATTATTATTATTATTTTATTGAAAATGACATGCTTTCAGGAAATGTGATGATGTTTTCCATGTTTCAAAAATACATGGACATTAACAATTGAGAAATAACCCAAATGGCAAGATTAATGTTTCCTCTGGTTTTCTTGTTTGTTTTAGCCAAAAAAAACAACGTGTTCTGTTTTTGTTTTTTGTTTTTTGTTTTTTTTTTTTTTTTTTTTTTAGAGATACAAGAAAGTGTTTTTGTTGATCCAAATTCATTTTAGAAATCCTAGCTGTAGGCCAGAGAGAGAGAGATAAGAATAAAATCACTTCTGAAACGATTTTAATAGAGCTACTTGTTAAATGCTACCACAATATGTATACAGTATATTGGGAATACAAAATGTTGATGCTAAAAGTAATTTTTAAGAGCCGATGCAGTAGTGAGAAAAATACACCCTTCACTTGATACGCATAAAAACGATATTGATTCATAAAACGTGTCTCATAGGATGTTTTCACAATTTATTCTCAATTACTTCCTCAAAAGAGTATGCCATCAAAAATTTAAATGTAGTTTTCCTTGCAATTCAAGAAACAGGTTTACTTGAAAAGGAGTTTTAAACTTTGGATGTCACTAGGCCATAAGTTCACTTGCATTCCGCAATCAATTATTGACATTTATGTTTCTATTTTCTAAGGTTCTTATTCCTTTTTCTTTAAAAAAAAAATAAAAGAACTAATTTTTAGGAAAAAAATTGAAGAGAGTGAGCTTCATATTGCTAGGTGCATTAAAAAGAATAAGGACACGATTTTACTTGTTGCATCCTGAGAAATTAGCAAAGTGGCCACAAGTTCCTTTCCATTTTGTGGGTGGAGGACCAAACCCATCATCCTTAAAGCTTTCAGATTGTGGAGTAATCCCTGGTAGAAGAGTTGCATCAGTTTTTTTTTTTTTTTTTTTAAATAAAACTATACCAATAAATTAAAAATAGAAAAACAAAATCCAAGAACCTGTATCAAGTAGACCAACAATTATGTTGCTCTCTGTTCTCAATTTTCTTCTTGCAGTTAGAGGTAACCCTACAAAGTCCCATGATCTTGTAGTATGCAGCTTGTGATACCGATTCGGGATCACAGATAGAACATCGTCCATGCCTATATAATTCACATAGATCAGTAAATCACATGTATAATTGAATCCAAATAAGTGGGGAACATATTACAATACTTTCACGTACGTGACAACTTTTTGGCTTCATCTTCAGATAGCTTTGCGGCAAATGCATTGAAGCTGTTTATGTAGCTGTAGACCATGGACTCCTTAGCATCAAAATAGCTGTTCCAAATAAGTTCATTAAGTCAAAAAACCTTCTGGTTGTTCAAATTGCATATATATATATATATATGCATCCTCCTTTTCACATTGTGCGAATTTTACAGACTGTGAAATTCAAATTGTAATAGAGGGAGAATGTATAATTCAGATACATAAGATAATGTGCGAGACTAAGGACTCAGCCTACCTTCCTTTCACGGAAGTTAGGAGATCGATGTGTGTTTGAACTGCAGAATCTTTGTCCAATGCATCTCCCAAGTAAACAATGTAAAATTTCTGTACAACTTACTCGATTATTGCCATGAAAAAAAGAAAGACAAAACTAGAATTAAGGGATAATGTGAAGCTACACAAAGAATACACACCTTTTGCTCATCTCCAATCACACCAACAAGACCTATGAAGAATAAGAGAAGAGGAAGAGTGCGGAAAACTTTTTCTCTCAACATGCTTACAGTAATAGCAATTTGTATCTAGCTGTATCTCATGCAGGGTGCAGTGTATTAATAGTACTTATATACACACAAAAGCAGCTCGAGGATACGAGCAAGAGACTTGAATTTAACTTCTTCAGCTCTGATTGCTCAGGGTTTTGGTTAGGAAATCTTAAAAGGAAGATAACAGAATTTCTAGTCCTCTTGTGCTACAGTCAATGTCATGATATATATGAGCTAGGCTTGCTTCTTTTGGAGAAACTTTGCTGAACATATATAGCACTTTTGTTTTTGTCAGTTTCATAAATTTTTTATGAGGAATGATGCATGACCATGTAAGGATTTATGGTTGGTCTATCATATGTGGGCCATGCCTTTTTTAAGTCTACCATTTCTGAAAATTATTCATATTAATTAACCAATGATATATTACAATTTGATATGAGCAGGTTGTGGTGGCTCATAAACCACTCATTGGGATTTTTTAGACAATTCATAAATATATTGTACCATTCCCCAAGTTTTTGCCTTGCAAATTTTATTTCTTAAATAAATATACTCAAATTGAAATTGAAATGATCTTTAGGTTCTTTTGAATGGAACCCACCAATTTGTGATCTGTGAGATGATTGGCATTGGTAATGGTATGGTGAACATTTTACCTCATTTTCCTTTGATTGTGGCTTAATGTGAACTTATAAAATTTTATAGATCTATACTTTTAAACAACCTCAAAAGATCAGTGCCAAAATTAAAGGAGCATTTGCTTGAGAACAAAGAAGAACCCACAACATAAGGAACCTTTTTTTCTTGAACTCCAAAGCAAGTCAACCTAGCTATCAGTATCCAATAGCAAAAATAAGGTAGCTTAAAAGCTTCTTAAGAAGATTAGTTGAGTTCAAATGACTTTGCTTATTTTAAAATTTTTCACCCAGCCTAGGAAAATAAGTGAATGTCTGAAATCTAAAACAACAATTTGGACTCAAAACAACGAAAATAAACAGAGGTAAAAGGTGGGTGTGGGGTTAGCGGATATAGACTATAAGTATCTACAAGCATTCTCTTTAAGTCTTATTAATTACCTTCCTCCTATGGGAAAAATGGTCTTTTAATAAGTGCAGGTAGCTAACTTTTAGCCAAAATAAAAGTGGGATTCACACGTCCTTTGAGTAAGGTTGTGTTCTGTGGCTCTCCCATAAAGAGAATGACGACATGTGGTCACTTACTCTAAACCATTAAGAAATGAATGAGAAATTAACTTTTAAAGTGCCTACTTGAATATGGGTAAAAGTAATGTAAAATCCTTGAGTCTCACCGTCTTAGGTAGAAAAGAAAAAAGACTATTGAGGATTGATATACAATTGTCTTGGAGATGGATTGGGCCCCAAGAGGCACCACAGTTTTGTGGAAAGGGGAGGACTTACCTTTGGGCCTTTACCACACACAAGCACCCACCCCATAATTAATTATTATTATTTTTAAAATAAGAGTCTCTCATTTTGTTTTTAGTCACTTTTTTTCATAAACATTTTTGCATACATAATTAGAGAGAGAGAGGAACACAATTATGTTCGTTGTGCCTATAATACTTGTGCTTCTTTTGCATGCATGCAGTGATTATTTTATCTTGGGAGGCAGACTTCCAAGAGACTCAAAACATTGTTGTAATGGATGAAATCTATCTTAATGAGATAATGTCAAATAATAAAATTGATCAATTTTATTCTGCATTCATAATGAGTTTTTTTTTTTTTTTTTTTTTTTCATTGTTTACAACATTAACAATTTGTTTCAATGTAATGTGCTAATTTACAGAATCAAATGCTATATTCTCTAACACCTCCCACCAAACATAAACCAAGAATAAGATGAAGGGGTCAAAATCAGAGTTTAACCTATTTGCTATCTTTCCATTGACAGCTTATTAATGTTGCAGTGCACAAAATGATCCCACCCTACTTCAGTTGCTGAATTTGGAATCCAAGCCAATTTTCTGTAATTCAGGCCCTGACTATAAAAAGCCCAAAAGTCTCCAAAATTATTGAATTTAAAACGGCCATTTCAAAGCCCAATGTCACAACAAAGACTCAAAACTCAAAAGTCAAAAATATTAAGCAGTGTAAAGTTTGAGCAAAACCCTGTTAAAGCCCTGAAAAAATGTCCCTAATCCGCCTCTCCCGCCAAAAACCACCCCCACTCTCATTCTCTGTCACGCTCCTCACGCGCCTCCTCTCCTCTTCCTCTTCGAAACTTCATGACCACTACTCCTTCAAACCTCCACCTTCCCTCTCCCCGAAACCCCAAAACCCTAACGCTAAGCCTAACCCTATCCCCAAGAAAAAGCAGAAACCCCAGTACCGGCCGCCTTCGTCGCTCGATCGGACGGGGCTAAAGCCGATACAATCCGAATTACCATTCGATTTCCGGTACAGTTACACGGAGAGCAGCCCGACGGTGAGGCCCATTGGGCTCCGGGAGCCAAAGTACTCGCCTTTCGGGCCGGGACGCCTCAACCGCGAATGGACCGGCGTGTGCGCCCCGGCTGTGGACCCCAAGGCCCGGTCCCTGGAGGCAGCGGAGGACCCGAAGTTGGAGGAGAAGAGTAAGGAAATGCGAGAGAGAGTTCAAGGAGAGCCACTCACTGAAGCTGAGAGGAAGCTTCTCGTTGACAAGTGCCAGCGGCACAAAACCAAGAGGCAAATCAATCTGGGTACCAACAAGTTTGTGTTTTTTTTTTTTAGAGCTCTCTAGAGTGTTATTGATTTGATCAATTTGGGTTTTGGGTATTTTTTTTTTTTTTTTTTTTTTTTTAGTTTATGTGATTATGTGGGTATTTGTATTTTGTTTCCATTAATCTGGGTTTGTGATTTTTTATCTGTTTGAGTGTGCCTATTCCTAATATTGTGTGCCAATTAGATGACTTTTTAGATATTAAGGGTAGGATTGTGCATAAGCTTATAGAAGATTATCCTTTCCAAATTGAAAGTGCCGGTTCATAAAGAGGAAACCAAAATAACTAGTTATTTGAATAAAGGTTTAGGACAATTATATTTTATGTCAAAGTGCATGAATGAGTATTCTTCATTTCAATGACAAGGATTGTCCTTACAAAAAAATTGCTTTTGAAAGTTTTTATTTTTATTTTCTATTCCACAATGTGCTCTTTCTGATTTATCAGACCACATTATTGTTTCTTTTTATTTGTTAGCAATATTCTTAATGAGTGCAACATATGTTCTAACAGTTTACTTTTCTTTATTTCAATAGAATTTTATTTGTGTCTCTTCTTATGTTGTGAGAAGTACATCTATCAAAGAGTAGGCATCTATCAAGATGTTATATGAACTTTTAAGACCTTGATAGAAGATTATAAGAAGAAGACCAAAAACATAATTTATTTGAGGCTAATTACCTTCATATTTATCAAAGGACAAGGATGGAGTTGTGGCTAGTTTTTCTTTCCCTATTCTTTTGGTGTTCTTTGTCATTGATAGGGCAGTGTCTTACGGGAGCCACTAGGTAAGGAATGGATCTTCAGGGGAATCATTTAGTGCATTGAAACACAGCTTCTCTAATGAGTACCTACCATCTAATATAAAAAAACGTTATTGATTGTTGGTCATTTTTTAATTTGAAATACTAGGAAGACAGGTCAAAGAGATAGTCATTTTACCAAAATTATTAAAACTGTACATCTGTTCGTGAAATTTTTGGTTGAAAGACTTCCTTGCAGATGCCTCTATCTTCTAACACCAAGTCAGACTTCTTCTAGATTTACTTTGCCTTGGCATGTTTTTCTTGGAGTACCTGCATTAGATGTCAAGAATGAAATGCACTTGTGGCATGAATGGATAACAAAGTCTTCTAATCTGGACCATCTAACTAAACAAAAGAAACAGTTTCTTTCCCCAATATTCCGTTTCTTATCCACTGCTTTTGACTTGGTGTCTGTGTGTCTCTTTTAGGGAGAGATGGTTTAACCCACAACATGCTGAATGATATCCATAATAATTGGAAACATGCTGAAGCAGTGAGGATAAAATGTTTAGGTGTTCCTACTGTGGACATGAAAAATGTGTGCGCTCAGCTCGAGGTATTGGGTTTCCTTCTAATCTAGCAACTCTTCCTTTTCTTCAGCTGGAGGTATCTTGCCTTAAAAAGAACAATTTGTTGTTTCATGTAGCTACTGACATGGAAGTTTAACATTTCATGAATCTGTTGCACTATAGCTGGCTCCACCTCACGTAGGTGGAGTACCTTTTACGTTGGCATATCTCCTTGCATTTCTTTGCATTACACAATGAATTTTTATACATGCGAATGGCCCTGAATTTTTATTTTTTTCTTGGTAGAAATGTTATATTCAAGTTAATGTGTTTATTTCAGGATAAAACATTTGGAAAGATCATCCACAGACACGGTGGTCTACTTATATTATATAGAGGCAGGAACTATCATCCAAAGAAAAGGCCTGTGATTCCACTGATGCTGTGGAGACCCCACGAGCCTGTGTATCCTAGGCTGATCAAGACTACAATTGATGGCCTAAGCATTGAGGAAACAAAGGAAATGAGAAAGAAAGGACTAGCTGTCCCCCCTTTAACAAAACTTGGTATATGCTACTTAAGGTTTTTTTTTTTTTTTTAGTTTACAACAATTGGTGTATGTTTGTTGTTCACTAACTCAGAAGTTGCAACTGCAGCCAAGAATGGTTATTATGGTAGTCTGGTGCCCATGGTCAGAGATGCTTTCCTCTCCAGTGAGCTGATTCGGATAGACTGCCAGGGTCTTGAGAAGAGTGATTACAAGAAAATAGGCTGCAAACTCAGGGTAAAAGACTTAAGGTCAAATTGCATTGTCTGCATGAGGTTTCCTATATTTACTAATACAGCAAATACATTTATTTGATCTTATATATATATATAGGTAAATAAGAATTTATTAGATGCACAGGAATACAATACATACAAACCGTATGTAGAGCATTCCTCTATAGAATTATGATGTAAATGATAAATAATCAACAAAATCTTAAAAATGAAGTGGAGTGCACACTGCCTTAGCCAGTGATACAATGATCTCAAGAAAACCAATTTCAACTCAATAACAGCTGTCTCCACACTGTTGAATGTGTGATTATTCCTATGTTTTATTAGTAACTTTGTTATTCATTTGTTACCTACCAAAAAGCTAATCTGTTTGTTGCAAGAAAATAAAGATCTTTTTTTTTTTTTAATTTGGATTAATGTTGAATTTATTACTGAAGATTTAGCTCAAATTGTCTGTTAAATGTACATTCTCTGTAAAACTAATACTAGTGAGCAATATCATGTATTTATTAATTGTGATGAAACATATGCTGAATTTTCTCCATAATATCCTTTTTGTATATGGAACTTGCTGTTGGACATCCACCTTAGTTGGTAGTTATTAAGGAAAACAACTTGGGCACTTTTTGCTCCCTACTGTTTCTCTTCTTGCTGCAATTACTTTCACAATGTCTTATGATGGTTACACAGTAGCTGAAAAATCTGGGCAAGATGGGACTCTCTCTTTTGTGCGTGTGTGTCTTCACTTTTTAAGTGTTTTAAATCGTATTCTCTGAGGTATTTAGGTAGTTATTTCCCAATGTTGATGCAGGACATGGTGCCTTGTATCCTGGTAACATTTGACAAGGAGCAGATTGTGGTTTGGAGAGGGAAGGACTACAAGCCTGTAGAAGATGGATACTTCCTTCCCGACCGTGAATCATTTGATGATCCAGATGATAATTTGGTTTGTGGTGCAGAGGGACATGACAGTGTGGATGGCACCAATGGCCGACAGGGCTTCTACTCTAGTGATGAGTAGTTCCTTTAGCCACCAATTGGATGTTGTTTGTCACAGTTATGCTTGTGTTCTCTATTCTTCCAAGATTTAAGTACAAGCAAAAGCTATAGGTATTTGCAGGATCATACCAAAAAGGGTAATGAGCCTTTTCATGCCTACTTTTTGGTGCTCTCCCCACTTTTCCAATCCCAATTCAGGAAAAGAACCAGAGAATGTGCATTGAATCAGATAATCATATCAGGCTATTTATTGCATTGATCCTTTAGATGGGATTCACACAATTTTGACCACAGAATACCTAGTGCTGCACATGCACTATCACTTATAGCGTGGATGTGGATCTAATGGTCTTTTTTTATTTCCCCCCTTGAAATTACAAAGTCTATTGGTTTGCTGCCACCTGCCAGTTTTGGGTAAGAATATTTTGTAATTTGTATAGCTGTAATGTATTTTATTTTATTCCCTTCGGTGGAGAAAGGTAGGAGGGGTTGTTACCGGTCAGTAAGGGCCTAAACCATTTGTTGAAGATGTTGAACCTATATATGTCATTAACAAAGACCCTAAATAAACATGTGTACAAAAATTCGTTTGGTATTAATTAATTATCATTAAGCATTGCTTTCACTTGACTGAGCTCCTGGCAAATAGTGGTTTTTTCTTTTCGTTTTTTTAATGTAGTCCACTTTCTAAATTCTTTTTGGTGGGGTGTGGAGTCTGAAAGCACTAATGCTTTGTCAGTCTGACACTTGATCATAACATCAAGCAATGAGCGTGAGGGCACGAGGCTGAACTTTGAAGCTGAATGTACGGTTAAAATGGTCGGGAACATGCACCAACTGTGCAATAAATACGCGCGTCTCAGGAGAGAGAAATTCCTCTTGCTTGCGGTATGAATTAGATGCCATGAATAAAGTACCAAAGCGCAAACCAACAAAATTCCTTTAGTAGTAGGGCCTCCTTCAGTCCTTTGTTTTTTGTTTTTCAATCTTTTTTCATAGATAGTCCTACTCTTTTATCACCACCAGGCACCAACACCAAGACAAGAAACTTGTGGGCAGAAAAAGAGCCAAGTGGAGCTTCCGAATTCCGAAGGGACCAAGGAAGACGCTTCCCGCAACCTGTGGCTGCTTCATCCAAGAGTCCGCAGGCAATATCTAGCCAACCAATTTTAGGATTACTTTCTTTCTTTTTTTTCTTTTTCACAATTTATTAGGTTGATGAGTTGTGACTTATGAGTGGAAAAATTATTTTGTAGCTTAGGATTACAAATAAATACATAATTTCTTTCTCACATAAATGTTGAGTTTTATTATGAATTTAATTAGTGGGACCTATATTTATGTGGTGGGAATCTATCATTCATGTAAGAGGAGGATAATACATTTATTTGTAGTCTTGGAACTATTGAATAATTACTGTTGGTGTAATAAAATCACACGTTCATTTATGTCCATTATTAATATCATTTTTTTATTATGTACTAATTATAATAGATATTATTAACAATGATAAAAAAATATTGCATCCTAGACTTATTTAATCTAGATAGCTACCTTGCTGATTTTCAGGCAAGTATTTTTGAAAAATAGAGAATTAATAAATAATTAACTTAACTGCATTTGGATTCTACCATCTAGTTATCCATCCAATTATTTTTCCTTTAGAATTTTAATACATTATTCTTATTGATAAGTTAGTTAAATTGTTTATCTAATAATCTATATCCATTTGTATAGAAAATTACTTATTTATCTATATCTATGCGCCGTCCAGATTGTCTGTTTAGGATAGTATTTTCTACTTCTTTATAATTCTTGAAAATAAAAAAGTATATCTTTTATATGATGATGATCACCACAATTTATTATTGAGAAACAAAAAGAACTTAAAATATCATGATATTTGATAAGTCGAAGTAACTTCTATTTTTTAAGTGGATATTTTGGTCTTTTTATAGCTAAGTAGATTCAAGATGTCGATCACAAAGAGCTCTTTATTTTTTTTTTTGCTAAACACAAAGAGCTCTTTATGCTTTTAAACATTATTGAATTTATTCCCTTATGGAGCACATTTAAGCTTTAGGGTTCAAGGCTTCAAGCCAAGCCTCGTTTAACTTTAGCATCTTACCGTATTATTGTTGTGGGGAAATGGACCTTTTACACGTTTAGAATCTTATTCCATTTTATGATAGATCTTTGGAGGAAGAGACTGAAACTTAGAAAAAGGAAGAAAGATAGATTTCCTTTGCATTTAATCGTAAGTGAGTGGAATGGAAAATAGGACCGCAATAAGGATTCCGATGAATACAAAGATCAGATGTCTAAGTACTTACTAATTTAGGGCTCTTTAAAGGGAAAACATGTGAAAGACTAATTTTCTTTTTTCTTTTTTTGATAGACTAATTAGTGGGGTTAGCCAAAGGCACTTTAATGGTTAGGTGGTTAGGTCAATTAAGGAGTTCACATGGTAACTTCATAGTAGAATGACTGAGTATTGGGATTAAATAGTACATACCTCTCTCTTTGGTTGAGTGGGATTTTTATAGGGTTCCCTTAATGGTGGTTGGTGGGAGCTTCCATATGCAATCAAGCAGGGAACTTGGCAACACGCCATCCTCTATGATAGTTGACAAGATGCGGCCTGAGAGCACTTTCCCCACAGCTACAAGGGAAGGCTCATATCGCATTGTATTAAATGCAAACAAAGGGAGGTGAGCCATAATAAATTTTGTGAAGGGAGGTGGTCCACCGTAAATGCTTCTTTTTAGGCAAGAAAAATCGATTACCAACCTATACATGGGTTTCTTGATTTGGTTTGGCTCGATGCTAACTTCCTTTGTTTGGTGGCTTGACCAATTTACTATGTTGTTTTCCTAAAATTAGTAGTTCCAAACGAGATATTGAGCTCAAATTTCATTCAATTAGGCTAAACGATCTTAGGCATCATCTTTGAGGATATGCTAGTAGGGTCAAGTCCACTCAAATTGGACTAATTGGGCTAGTCAGATCTCTCCCTCTAATCTTTGTCCCTATCAAAATTAAGAGGGGATTTTTTTTTTTTTTTAATTAGATAGTTTGAGAAGAGATGATTTAAATCTTGGATATTTTAATTGTCATTAGAAATACCAGGAAGTGTCAATTGAGTTACAAGATTTCTGACAAGAGGAGTTATTAAATCTTTTCATTTATGTATATACATGTGATTATTAAAAAAAAAAAAAAAAAAACTTATTCAATATCGAAAAGAGTTATTATTATTTTTTTTATAACTAAAATCTCTTAGTTGCCATCATTTTTTCTTACAATCTAACTCCGATCTATTTTATTGTTTGATATATAAACTTTTTCTAACAAGATCAAAATGACAATCTAAGATTAATACATATTAATATTCTCCGACACATGGGTTCTCCAGTCTCCACGTACCAATTTCCTTAAGAAACACAACATAATACACGTTGCACAGTCCAGCCATGTGCTACTTTATCTAGGTCTAATTCCTCATATTTTATAATCTAAGAATAAACAAATACAATTCAGAAGAGAGAACTGCACACTCCATTCTCCAACCATGTGCTACTTATCTGGTTTTAATGCTTGATCTCTATAATCACATTATAAGCAAATACATTTGAAAACAATAAAATCCAACAAATTTTACAACAATTAAGGTGACAGATTGTAAAAGTGATGTTACACTAATTACAATTTGTCACCAAAACAATTATGAAATTTGTTGTATTTGCAACATTGATGTTCAAAAAAGGTACTCCTTTGTATACAATAAGATATCAAACCAACATTAAAAAATGATATCGCATGCTATACAGATACTACATCACCATCATTTTTTTTTTCTATGATAAGATTTTAATTATATTTTATGATGATTAAAATTTACGATTAGGACAAGATACCAATGACTTTATTTATTATTTATTTAATTTGATCTTAAGTTCTATATTCAACAATAAGAAACTTTACCAATTGAGTCAAGTGATATATATGTCTTTAGCCATTGAAAAAAAAAAAAAAAATCTTATACAAGCACAAAAAATTCCCACAAGGCAACTTACCACAACTCAAAAATAAAGTAAATTAAGATCAATAAGTTTAGAGACAAAATTTCACAATTACTAATGTTTCAAATTGTAAATATTAAATAATAAAATAATATCAAAGGTGAGTCAAATAAGAACTAATAAAAAATTGTCAATCAACTATTATGAAAAATATTGTAACTGTAATATTACTCTACAATGAGATTCACCAGAACTCATAATAAATTTGTTGTGAAAATATTATAAAGAGTCGTTGTGTTCATAGATTTTCCCTAGAAAAAAAAAAATTAAAATTATTTTACGAATATAATAAATTTCATAATATTTTTACAACAAATTAAAGTACCACCCCACCATAACTCAAAATAAAATAAAACATTACAGCGGACACAACACAAGTCACAACCAAGTATCTGAATTTGTTATGATGTTGTGTGTCTACGCACTACTGTGAGTCTGTGACTGTCTACACTTTCTGATTTAGCAGATTGAGAAAATCCCGGAGAAAAGGAAGGGCGAGAAAATGAGTATTTCTCCTCCCCCATCTAAAGCACGTGGCATGAATAGAAAACTACACAAGTTTCTAGATAACAAAAAATAAAATAAAAATTGAAGCACCACACACAACAAAGCAGGAAAGCCCAAAATAAAAACAAATCATCTTTACCTTCCTTTCCCATTTACCGTTGTTTGTCCCTTTCCCTTCCCCTCGGAGTCGGAGTCGGAGTCTGTCTCAGACTCTCAGACTCCAAACCCTATGGCGGACTCTGATCTCTCCTCCCCTCTTCTCCCCTCCGATCCTCCTCCTCCTCCTCCTCATCTAATCCTCACCGTCCATGACGACACTCGTAATCGTAATAATATCAGCAAAAACCCATATGAGTTTCTGGGCTCCAAGGGTGTGGAGGTGGGTGGGCCTCCTACGGTGGACCCGTTCTTGAACAAGACTGCGAGGATCCAAGGGTTGTACGAGTGGGTCAAGGTGCTACTTTGTTTGCCTATTGCGGTGGTCAGGCTCCTGTTCTTTGGCTTTTGTTTGGTTGTGGGCTTTGTGGCTACCAAGGTTGCGCTTCAGGGTTGGAAGGATAGACAGAGTCCCATGCCTTCCTGGAGGTCTAAGATCATGTGGATCACCAGGCTTTCCGCCAGGTGTATTCTCTTCTCTTTTGGGTATGTATCTTTCTCTACACCTCAACTTCACCTACCTTAACGTTTCAAACACGTGCAATTGGTAAAAAAACGTGCACTATTAGTTCCTAGGATGATTTTTAGTTCATAAAGTTTAAAAAGTGAGCGCTATTGGTGAGATTTAGGGACAAATAACGCACATTTTTTGTCACTAAAGTACCAATTGCACGCATTTCTAACATTAGAGACCAAACCTATAACATATGTAAACATTAGGGACTAACAATGTATTCAGGCCTTTCGACGAGACTGAAGGAAAATACAGCAAAGTTATTGTCCTTTTTTTTTTCTTTTTTTTTTTAATTTTAATTTATTTGGTTTGATTTTATTTGGGTTCTCAAGAAGTGGGAATTTTTATCTGTATGTTTGTGAAGCTATCATTGGATACGAAGGAAAGGAAAACCTGCTCCCAGGGAGACTGCTCCAATAGTTGTATCTAATCATGTATCATACATTGAGCCTATCTTCTATTTCTATGAATTGTTCCCTACCATTGTGGCAGCTGATTCCCATGATTCTATACCTTTTGTTGGGACCATTATCAGAGCAATGCAGGTAATTTCATTTCCACAATCACTGAAATATATAAACCCGTAACAATCAATTTAGTTCCAATGAGTTGGATTTTATGTTCTCAGGTGATATATGTTAATAGGTTCTCACCATCATCAAGGAAGCATGCAGTTAGTGAGATAAAGGTAGAAAGCTTCTATAATTTTTACTGTCTTACACTTATCTTTATTCGATTTATATGTCATTAATGATTGTCAGTGTCGAGATTTTATGTGTTGATTTTTATTTCCCAATTTTGTTCAGTCTCTCTCTAAGATCACATTTACTATTTAACTAAATAACCACTAAGATATATTTGATTATGGACAGAATTTTCTTCAACCCACTATTTAATGAGACATCTAAACAATATACAAGTGGATGGTCATTTGAACTGCCACGTAATGGGTTGGAGGATCCTTCAACCTAGTTTGGAGGATAGCTTTGTCCTTTGATTATACCCTCTCTCTCTCTCTCTCTCTCTCTCTCTCTCTCTCTCTCATATTTTGGAAAACCTATGTGGAACTAGACCTTTATCCCTATTCATATTTTTCAACGCATCATAAAATTTCTTTTGCCTTAATTAGTGTCTTGAGTTGAAGCTTCTTTTTAAAACACTTTGCAGATGAACGCAAATAATTGCTTTTAATTTCTCTACTTCACTTGACTTCTTGGAATTGTTGGGTTTTAGTAGTTAGCTTTTCTCTATTTTCTTTAGTTTTGTGTTTTCTCTTGTATACTTCCCATTTACTAGGGTTGCACTCTTCACTTGTATCATTTTCATTCTAGTTTTGCTTAACTCTAAATATATTATTAAAAAAACCATTATAAACTCTGCAAAAGAAGCGGTTGCATACCAATTCTGATTTCATAATCTTTTAGGTTTACTTTAGAAACTCAAAATCAAATTATTTTTATCAATTTATAAGCTATTTGATACAGAAATGTGCTTTCGAGGATCTGAATACAGAGAAAGGCTTCTTGCGATAGATTTCCTCGAGTTCTATTATTTCCTGAGGGAACTACAACAAATGGAAGGACCCTTATTTCATTCCAACTTGGTGCATTCATCCCTGGTTATCCAATCCAACCTGTAATTGTCCGTTATCCTCATGTACACTTTGACCAATCATGGTACACTTTTCTTGTGTGGAAATTCATTTTGGTGCTGTCTTTAAACTCTAATGGTACCTTACTAGTCTTGTGTAATGTGGTATGCCACTTTGCATAGGGGGAATATCTCTTTGGCAAAGCTCATGTTTAGAATGTTCACGCAGTTTCACAATTTTATGGAGGTATGTTGTCCTGCTGGTTTTGAACTCTGGGTTACTAACTTACTACACTGCCTGGTTTTGCAAACTCTTGTATTGATTTGAATTAATCCGAGACATTTATCTTGAACTGAACAGGTAGAATACCTTCCTGTTGTTTCACCCCTCACTAATCAAAAAGAAAGTGCTGTCCATTTTGCTAAGAGGGTGAGTATCTGCTGGTAATTAATTTATATCTGCCGTATTTTTTAACCTTCAAATATACTTGGTAGTTTCTTAGTTGCAAGCTCATAATGAATTTATTGTGCAGTCTTATTGAAAATTTTACGTGGTTGAACTTCTGTGCAAGCGTGTCCTGTTAGTTGACTTTTATGTGTTAATTTTTTTATAGCTCAAAGAAGGGCATCCCATTGACTCCTTTAGGATAATTGGTTGCAGATGTCTGTCTTAGTGGGCTTGCAGTGTTTCAAAGCATGTTAAATGTTGTGAGGGTTAACAATTTTTAATTTTTTTTTACTCAATTCTTGTTCATATTAGTTCCTTTACCTTAACTTGCCAATTCATTTTGTCAGTTTGATTGCTGCGAACCTTATCAGGAGAAGGATATCTTAACTCATTCACTTTCTTTTTTTTTTCTTTTTTATGGTTTGTGCTTTCACATTGGAATTGAAGATACTAGAGTTAGACATCCCTTCTACATTTTTTGATTATTTTTCGTTAGCTTTGAGCTATTTACGTAGCCAAAGACATAATGTATGTAAAGTACGATGGATGGCTTAAATTTAGGAGGTCAAAATGAATCCTGCAAATGAATGTGTGTAACTTTTCTAAGAACACTGTCAATTATTGTATGTTTTTCTTTTTACATCAGGCCATTAATTGTGGATTATTATTATTAACAATACACATTATGGTCGTATGCAGACTAGACATGCTATAGCTTCTGCACTTAATGTTGTACAAACCTCTCATGCCTATGGAGACTTAATGCTTCTTACGAAAGCAGTGGAATCGAGACAGGTTTGCATTTTTTGCCTAATATTTATGCCCTTTTTAATCTATCTTGTGTATAGGTACTTTTTATGACCTTTATATTCGTTCTTTACCCAACAATGTTGGAGAGTGGTTGATTTCAGATTAAATATTAAAATACTATTGCAAATGAGCTTTAAATTTGAAATGTAAGGTTAACTCTAAAATAATTGGCTTATTTGTTTGGAGGTTTAGAAATGAAGTGCTAGGCTGGAGCCTTTAGTTGGAATGAAAATGGAGAGAATAAAACCATACATAATGACAATCATATACGTGTTGATAGAAGAATTTAAATATTTCAAGATGTAAGTAATGTGTAGAAAAATTTAGACTCTGTTATCTGGAAATAGTCAATAATGCATGACATGTGTTTACTGTTGAGTATGCTTTACTTCATGTTTGATAGCTACATTAAGCCCCCCCGTGATTTATTGCACTTGTTTTAGAGTTGCAGTGGCTCATGTGGAGGCATGCTCCCTAAGCTGATGAGATTGCAGCCATGTAAGTCAAACTAAGGGGATTAAGAAGACAAAAGAGTTGCTAACACAGTAAAATCCTGAGCAACAAGAAAACATGATAATTTGTAATAGGTAGCGTCAAAATGTTTCAATGAAAGAATTAATAATTACAATATTTTTTCTAAAGGTTTATCGTACATTGGCATACAAGTAATGTAAAAAACTTTAATTGACTCATGAATCTTCAATCCTACTCCCTGGGGTTTGTGTGTCCAAATCCTTCTTTCATTCTGCTCTACTAGAGCCATGTCCTCTAAATCATTGACAATCATGTTGTTCACTGCTGTGACACTCATTCCTTTTGGCCTTTCCTTTGTCCTTGTGACGCTTCTTGAATCTATACTATAATGTAAAACTGAAGCTTTTAGACTTTTAGTTGGCCTCATCATGTTGCGCCACATAAACTTTTGAAATCTCACAATTTTACACCTCATTATTTTAATATATATTTTCTAATTGAATTTCAATTTTATTCTATTATTAAACCTTCTATTAGAATTTTGACACATCATATTTTCTTTAATATAAAAATATATTATTCTATATATAAAACACAATCATAATTAATGTCTAATACTAAAATATATTCCATATATAAACACAATATAAATATCTTTTAATAATAATCATAATTATCAATTTTCATTAAGATTTTTAGAGTTCTTTTTCTTTTTCTTATGTATTTCATTTAATTTTATTGCTGGAAATGGAGAAAGATGAATGGATTTGTTATAATGAAACCATGTGAGCTTGAAATGAGTTATGAAAATTATTTAGGTTTGATCATATAATCATGTTCTTATGTATTTATTTGTCCTTCTTCTTATTTTAAGTATCCTTTATTTTATTTTTTGATGAAAACATGATCCATATGATAAATATAAACATGAATCATGTTTTATAAAAATTGGACTATATTCAACTTATGCCAAAAGAAAAATAACATTATATTAAATTTTAATTATCTTATGGTAAATACTTTCTTAATTATTTTTTTAAACCAAAAAGTAGGATCTATCCTAAATCCGATTTGTAAAGTCTCTTTATCGATCTTGCCTACAACATTTTGAACTACAAAAAAGAAATATATATATATATATATTCAACAAAAGAAGTCAAAGGAATCAAAATTAATTTAGATTTTATTTTCAATAATTTTCCTGTACATCGCACAGGTTTGCAACTAGTTACTCCTTATTTGTGCATATAATGGTCCTCACTACAACGTTGTGAAATGAAGTTTGGGTAGGTAGAGGGCCAATGTAAAACATGTATTGAAACTTTACACTGATATTGGACGGATCAATGAAGGGAAAACAAGAAAGAACAGGATAAATCCTATGCTTCACCACCTAGAATTTGCCTGAAACCCTAGGTTTCACCACCTAAGGGTACTTGGAATCACCACAAAGCTTAGAGAAACATCTCTAATCAGAATTTTTTTATCAAATTGCATCGTTTCAAACCATTCCTAGAGCCTCTTTTTAATAGGTTTTAGGGATTACATTAAGGCACAATTACATCCCATAAAATCCTCAACAAAATGAAAACCAAATTCTAAAATGAAATTTGGACAAAATTTTAAAATAGTAATTCTGAAATAATTTTGGTTGTGCTTCTTGCATCATAGTCGCATCTGTTTGTTGACATGGTTGTTGAATGGTTCCGCATTGCATATTAATTTTTTAATGGGTTTCACTTTCACTTCTCCTAGTTTTATGATTATTCTGATTGAATTTTAAGCTTCACTTGTTATTTGTGTAACTCAACAATACTAGTATTTGGCACTGATACGTCACTATCATACCATTTGCAGGAGAACCCCTCAAATTATATGGTTGAAATGGCTAAGGTGGAATCAGTAAGTCCTTACACTGAATTGCCTCACTTTGAATAATTTCCTCCGTTATAAATTTTAGTATTCTATATCTGTGTTCATCTACGTTGCATCCTCGTAAATGGACGGTTTGTTCTTTAAAAAGGTTTCCCTTCTGTCTACTTGGTCCAAAAATGTTTTCTTTTCCTCCTTTTCTCTTCCCCATAATTAATTTCATGAAGACTACTTTTTTTGTTTCTTGAAACTCTCATGATTGTGGCTGATAGTACATAGCTCTGATTGTTTTTTTTCCTAAAAGTTTCTCTTTTGTATACTTGGTCAACAAATGTTCTGCCCCCCCTCTTCTCTCTCTCTCTTCCCCATAATTAATCTCATGAAACCTGTTACCTAAAAGAAGCATCTTTTTTTTTGGGTAACACGTGGGTGTCTAGAGCTCTTTGAGCACCTAACCATTACCTTGGGTATGTGTAGTCCCCCCATCCCACACACACCAAGTAATCATAGGGATGAATCCCTAGGGGGTGGCCCCTAGATACCTAAAAGAAGTATCTTTTTTTTTTTTTTTTTGGGTAACACGTGGGTGTCTAGAGTTCTATGAGCACCTGACCATTACCCTGGGTATGTGTAGTCCTCCCGGCCCATATACACCAAGTAATTATAGGGATGAATCCCTAGGGGGTGGCCCCAAGATACCTAAAAGAAGTATCTTTTTTTTTTTTCATTAAGTGTTGTAGACAATTGCATCATCATTATTTACTTCTAGTATCTGCATGCTTTGAAGGAAATTTAAAGTATATTCCTCTATTGTTTTGCAGTTGTTCCATATAAGTAGCTTGGAAGCTGTGGACTTCCTGGATAAATTTCTGTCAATGAATCCAGACCGAAGGTATTGTTGAAGCAGTTTTTTTTTTTTTTTTTATATAGAAATAACAGGAAAGTTGTTGCCTAGTTTTTCTTTTTGGGTAAATGATACTTATAAATCGTTGCTTTTGGTTTTATGCTATTATGGTGATTTCTTTGCACGCCTATGAAACATGAAATTTAGCCCTCAGTAAATCCTTATAATAAGTGGGAACAAAACTGTTCTGTTTCCAAATCCAGGAATAGAACTATTCTGCTACCTCTTTCATGAAGTTTTGAGCCCCATTCAGGGCCAACTTAAAGTTAAATTTCGTGTTTCAAGCAACATGTACACGTCACCAGGGAGAATTTGTTAATTGGGGTAGAAAATATGACAATTTCAGTTTACTCCAAACAACAGGTAGGTTTGGTAACGATTTTCAAAAGCAAGAGAGGTTGTGATTAGTGATTACCCCTATTGCTTTTCTTTTATTTGCTGATTCAAGATATTCAAGATTTTCTATCAAATTTGATATTTTATGTTCCTGTGAAATAGTGTCCTCCCCCCCACCCCCCAACAAAGAAAAGTCTGAGAAAGAGTGCAGTTATCCTTTTTGTCATGTTCTTGTTAAAATGCAATTTATCACTCTTACTAGACAATCCTTGATTTTTTTTTTTTTTTAAATCTTAATCGGACCATTTCTTAACTTTATTCAAGGACATCTTGACAAATCTTTTCTTCTAGATAGAGTGACTCGCAAATTACATCTGCATTGCTTACCTTGGTGGGCTACATAGTAATTCTTTAGTAGGCATGTATGTTAACTTTTATGAAATTTTACAACTCAGAGAATGCATACTTTTGTGTTGTAATAAGTGCCAATCAAGGCATTTTCAAATGCAAGAAAATCATCGGGTTCAGGATTTTCTATTTTCAAATAACCCATTAGATTCTCATTATTTTCTCCTTTTTGCAGTGGTCGTGTCAAATTCCATGACTTCTTAAGAGTTCTAAGACTCAAGGCTTGTACCCTTTCTGAAGAGGTTAGTTACCCAAATGATTTTCACATTTTTTTACATAGTAAAGTTTAGATCTAGACTAATGTCTTTTCATTATTATTCTCACTTTCTTGCTGTTGGAACTCTGGAATGAAAGATGTTCAAAAGCAGACTTCTAAATATGAATATGATTTTGATATAATATTTTGGCAGACTTTATGTGGATTGATGCATTTAGTTCACATTGTACTACAAATTTCTCTTCTTTATATCTTATGATTTGGTTTCTAGTACTGGTCATTCTTTCCAAAGGAGTTACTTTAGTATAGCATTGGTTGGAATTTTTCTTCTTTAGATTAAACCCATTGGTATAAATGAAATGTACGGTAGAGCAGGTGTCAGTTTTTGGCAAGGATAGAAGGTGTTTACTTTGGGGAAAAAATTAAAAAAAATAACAAAAGATTGCTATTTGGATTCAGTTTTATTGCTTGTTACATAGGTAATGTTGACCTTACTGAACAAAAAATTGGCTATTTGAACAACACTGATTTTAAAATGTGTCGTTATCTCAACTCAACGCTAACCTTTATAACAGCCAATTGGGGTCAGCTAGAATAACACTTTTCCACAAATGTATCCTCATATTAAATTTTTTATTTTTTATTTTTAACTTTTTTCCATCTCCCTTGTATTACTAAAATTGTTTTGGATTACAGATATTTGCATTCATTAATGTGGAGAAGAGTAGAACAATCACATTCAAGCAGGTAATCCATTTGTTCAGGCATATATGCACACAAAAATATAAATCATCCTATTTTCAGGGCTAGATTTCAAAAAATTCAAATTTATTACTGAGTTCATTATTATGCTACTAGTGCATATATAATAATCTACTACAGCTTTCCCAGAGGCTAAAGTGAACTGTATTTTTTGCCCTAGTTTCTGGGCTCAAAATCTCTTGTATCGCAAACTTTGGTCCACATATGCTTCCTGTCATGGTATTCAACTCAACTGTATGTGATTCTATTATCTGTTCCCTGCAGTTCTTATTTGGATCAGCACATGTCATGAAGCTCCCATTATTCAGGCAAGCCTGTGAATTAGCATTTGCTGAATCAAAGGCTGAAGGAAATGATTACATATTAGAACATGAAGTATATTGCTCTTTCCCTCTTTTTGCCTTTTTATTTTCCCTCTCATGCATATGCTTATTAGTTGAATTCTGATTTGCACAATCTCAATTTCTAATTGCTTTCGGTTAGTTGGAAGATTCAATCAGACCTGCAATCCCAGACTTGAATGCAGATGAGGTGAGTAGTACACCCATCTTTTCATATAATTAGCAGTCATGTAAATATCTTGAAGAGAAATTTGTTTTCATTGTCTACATGAAATTGTTATGGCTGCGTCTCATCATTACCATTGTTATGGTGAATTTAATTATTTAACCATTATTCTAACACTCCCCTTGATGTGTGGGTTCAAACTCCCCTTTAATGAATGGGGCCCAACACATGGGAATTTAACTTGTTAAATGGGAGGTAGAGTGGAGATAGGATTTGAACCTCAAGATCTCCTACTATGATACCATGATAAATTATCAGTTGTCCTAAAAGCTTAAGTTGTTAGGAAATGGTGAATTTAATCATTTAACCATTATTCTAATTGTGTCATTCATAAATTGTAACATGATCCAAACTTGGTCATGCTGGTTCCTTGCAGGTCCATGGGCTGTTCAATTTATTTGATTCCGATAGTGATGGGAAGATCAGCAAGGATGATTTTAATACTTGCCTAAGAAAGAATCCTCTTCTGATAGCACTTTTCTTACATTGTTGGCTGCACAAGGGCTTGCCAGAAGCTGGTGATAGGATGCTGGTGGAGACGGTGTGATAAATGGGCTTTCCATGCTTTTCTATGCTTAGAATGTTTTACCCCCTGATTCTTGGGTTTTGTTTTTGAGGGGAAGAGAGGGGAAAAAAAGAGGGGGGGGGGGTTGGGTTACCATGAGTATAGTGGGGCTTTAATATTTTTAACCTTGCCCCTTGTAAAATTCTCATGAGACAGTGACATTCGATTTGGGTATTAATCTGTATTTATTTTTCCTGTTATCTACAAGCTGATATTATTACATGAATAGTTTGAGAAACCTACAGATTGTGTTTTAAAGTGAAATATTAAACCTACAATTAAGTCAAATTGATATGTTGAAAAAGAACCAAGAACATATTGACACTAGGTTATCGAGGCCTGCATTGTATTCCAATGTGATTACCTTATTACATAGAAAAAATAGGTAGAATTGATGAAATGCCCCTTGTATATGCATGGTCTTTTGATTATTAGTTTGAAACTGGCACTTATTTGTGGGAGTGAGAGAGGGATGATGGTACAAAAGTGGAAAGAAAAAGAGGATTGGAGCTATCTTCAAATCACTAAAATTGTTCAAATGGTCAAATTATTAATAATAATCTTATATGTATAAAAATTTCTAGTGGTTTCGCAGAGCTGTTGGAGAGATTTCTTTTATTGATCATTTGTAGTATTGCCATAAAGCTCCATTTAAAAGCTATGTGGTATTGTACTGGATGCTCCTTTTTCTTTTTTCTCTTTTACCAGTTTATAGTTTCCAAGTGATTAGAGATCTTCGGATCCAAGGACGGATCCACAATAGGGCCAAATGGGGCTATGACCCATCCCCACATTCTTAGACTTTTTAAAATATATATGGTTAATAAAGGATCTTGACCTCTTGCCAAATACGAATACACCACCATGAGCTTTGACAATGTTAAATTAATTGTTGACTTTAACACCTGCATCAACTTTGCATTTATGGTGTGTGTGGGTGGGTGCATATGCAGTATTAGTCTTTGATTATTATTTTTTGTTTCTTTTTACTTGGTAATACTAATTGATTTTTTAGTTAAAAAAATATTGAACTTATAATAAATATGACTTTTATTACCTCAAAAAAATAAATTTTACTTTTATTTGATTTCTAGATTATGAAAAAATTAACTAAAATATATATTAGATTTATTTTTTTATGTATTAATTAAGCATTAAACTTAATATATTTATGATTCTTGAATGATAATTTTCATGAATTAGTTTAGTATTAAAAATTAATATATTAATGATTCTTGAATGGTAAATGATTTTGTTACTAGGGCCAGTACCTTAAGTAATTAATTATAAAATTCTCGGGCTTTGTGTAAATCTCTTACTGACGTATTTCTCCACATTTCCCTTCATTTGTAAATCTACCACGATCCATATGATAAAAGAGTGGCAAGCAGGACTCAGTGTACAAAATGAGTCATTTTTGCTTAATAATACTATAAATAAATAAAATGTTAAATTACAAATTACACCATCTAAGTTTGGATAAAGTTTAATTTAGTCCTCTAAGTTTTGATTGTTTCAATTTAGTCTTCTAAGTTTGGTCAAAGTTTAATTTGAGTTTTGACCGTTTCAATTTCGTTTTCTAAATTTGGTCAAAGCTCAATTTGATCCTCTAAACTTTGACTATTTCAATTTAGCCTTCTAAATTTGTTTTCATCTTTAAAGAGAGGAGATTGAAAGAAAGAAAAGAGGCTATATCTCTATATACCTTTAAAGCATTCTTAATTAACAAAATAATTTTTTTTAAAGTATTATTAGAAAGAAAAGAAAATGTCCGTACAAAATGAGATTATTCTTGCCCCTATTCTAGAAACTAGGCTGTCCTAAATTAATAGCCCATCTGGTTATAAATATGAGCCACCCGATGTGGAAAAGGTTGTAGCCACTCTATCCACATGTTAAGGATGGAAAATGAAATATATACATTTGCAATAAATAAATGGAAAATGAAATATATCTTATAATTATTCCCAATTATCTAATTATCAAATAAATAAATAAAGCTTTAGTATTCACGTGGTGAAAGTGAAAAAGGTACATACATTAAGTTTGTAATATGAAAATAACCTTATCATATTTTCATGTAAACAACCGGTGGTGTTTGTAATTCAAAGTTTCAAACCATACGGTTGTAGAGGATCAGTCTGTATTTCAAATTATAACATGTAAACAACTAGTTGTGTTTGTAATTCAAACCACACGGTTGTATAGGATTAGTCTTGATAAGTCTATCCTACCTTGTAGCTATCCTATGAGTGTAAGACTTTATATATGTCAACACTGTTAATAAAACATTATCAAAGCTTTCTAGTACAATTGTTATTGCTTTATTTTTATTTTATATTTTTTATGATATCAGAGCTATCAAACTCACACAAGTAAACTATCCAAAAATGACAACTTTTTATTCCTTTAAATATGCTTATCCTGCATCAAAGTAAAGCTTGGGTTCAGTGCACAGGAACACTAGATCCGTTTAGATTAAAATACCCATGTCCTACATTATTAAATGTAGCTAAGGTGCACCAAAGTCCAATAAACAATATATGATCACATTAAACTTAATGGGCTTTACCGGTCAACTCTCTGTCATACGGGGCATCCTATCAATTCGGTTTTGACACAAAAGAATGTTGCTCATAAAATAAATCTTACAAATTTTGCTAACAAAATTTGTCACATGTATTATACTTGGGTTTGGGTTATGTATTGTACTTGGTTTTTTTTTTTTAATTATTATCAAAAACAGTATCAATGCTACGAGCTGAAGATCAAATGACATTTAAATGATATCATCGGGTTATGTGCCAGTTCATGTACGCATTTAACTCAGCCGCGAAATAATATTTATTTCAGGGATGTAATGCAAAGATTAATATGAGATGATGAAGGTCTTTGATTATTAGCAACAAAAAAATAAATAAATAATTGATGAAGGTCTTTGATAAACCTAACAACTGGTTCCCTTGGTTTTAGATCAATATGAGATGCAAATGCACTTAATTTTGAAATGCTAGTTTATGCAATTAAAATTTCTCTTGATTTTATGTATTATAACACGTTTTTAACTTCTTAAAAAAAAAAAAAAAAATTTAACATACCTGCAGACAGGGGCGGTGCCAAGGGGGGCAGGGGGAGCCCCCAAAAATTTTGAAAATTTTCTTTTACTTTGTTAATAAATATATAAATTAAAAGATAATTTTCTTATTGGCTCCCTTTGGAATTTTTTTTAATAGGAAACTATTCACAATTGATGCATATTTTAAGGAAAAAAAATGTTCAAAATTGGAATAATACATATTTTAAGAGAAAAATGTGCAAGATTGGGAGGCTAATGTTTAATCCTCTATCCCAAATGCTGAAACGTTAAATGTTAAAACTCTTAAAAAATATCAAAGATGTCAACCTAAAAAAATATATATTACTTGTTTAGAACGTTTAGTATGTTATTTCACTAGTAAACCAACATGACATGTAAATCCATTTGATTTTTGCTTAGAAATTAGAGAAAATATATATATATTTTTTGTTATATTTAGTTGCGCTCCCTTTGGAAAAAATTTCTGGTTTAGTCACTGCCTGTAAATATCTAAATACGTCCTTAAACTATAATGTGTGTGTATATCAAAAAAAAGAAAAAACTATAATGTGTGTGACAGTGTGAGACTACACATATATAATATTTAATTAAATTCAATTTAGATGTAATGAAAAGATTTACCTAAGAATGATTGTCACAACCCTTATTAATACTAGGATAAAATATGGATTTGCATATAATACAACAAGTGATGCAAAGAAGAAGCGCCTAATTTTTTTTATTTTTTATTTTTCATTCTAGTGGTAACTAGAAACAAATATAAGCCACTTAGGTATTCGGCCCAATAGTAATCTCCTTCCTTAAAAAGTCTTACCCTTCTATAAAGGGTGTTCGATCCCCGGGATTTTCAAAATATACATGTGTGTGAGTTTAGATTAGAATTTCTATCATATAAAAAAAAAAAAAAAGATATGAGACAATAACATATTGGTGAAGACAAACAAAGAGACAATATTTACAACATTGAAGGCATATAATTACGAAACATATATAATTATAGCAAAATCGATTATTGATTCTTAAGAGACTGCACTCCTTATACATTAAAGAACGAGAAAATAATGTGTCTAGTAGAAGAGTCTTTTTCCCCTCTCACATAATAATGTTATCTGAGTACCTCAATCATGTCAAAGAGAGTTGGATTTGCCAGCCCCAACAACAAACTTTAATTTCACATAATATGAATGTTTTTAATGGAGTTGGAGCCGTTACGATGCAGACACGTGACTGAAATTAGACATGTGTCGCGATCGCAATGACTCCAATACCGACGTAGCGGAATAGCAAGGAGAGACAATATTTACAACATTGAAGGCATATAATTATGAAACATATATAATTATAGAAAAATCAATTATTGATTCTTAAGAGACTGCACTCCTTATACATTGAAGAACGAGAAAATAATGTGTCTACTAGAATTATCCTTTTCCCCTCTCACATAATAATGTTATCTGAGTGCCATCAATCATGTCAAAGAGAGTTGGATTTGCCAGCCCCAACAACAAACTTTAATTTCACATAATATGAATGTTTTTAATTGAGTTGGAGCCGTTACGATGCGGACACGTGACTGAAATTAGACATGTGTCGCGATCGCAATAGCTCCAATACTGACGCAACGAAATAACAAGGAGAAGAACACGTTGTTCTCCTTAGAGTGATAAAACTTTTGAATCCACTAAAGGTTCCTTGAATCCACAAGGAAGAGAGAAAAATTGAGGAAAACCTCTTTTTCTGAAATATTATTAATGAAAAAAAAAAAAAAACTGATTTGCCTCGACGACTACAAGCAATATAAATACTAAAAGATTCCTAGGGCTGCTAGGCAACCCATAGGAAGACTCTAGAAACCCTAATTCGTGATAAACACGAAATTAGGTTAGAAATAGGAAAAATTACCAAAACGGAAAATTGAGTTAATTGCTAAATCAACTCCTACTAGTCCTAAGAAATGTTTCAAAACTGGCGAAACCTTATTTTGACTTTTAAATTAAAAATTACAATTAAAAGAAAAAATAAATTTCACTAATTAAAAGCCTAGATGAAAAAATTCACCCAAAATCTAATGATGCTCATGACTGGGATTGTCTTCTTGTTCCAGAAAAACATGTGCTATCTATTCTACATCAAATACACAGGAGCACTCAGCCTATCCGAATCCTTGAATATTAACCATACATACCTCATAGGTATAGTATTTGATTTTGACATGGCATTGGGCATTATATCTTTTCTGGTTGTGACTGTGATAGCCTGCTTCATCATTAAAGGATGACTGTATGTTTAACATATACGACAATGTGAACTCCGTACGTGTAGCCTAATGCAAACCACAAGGGTCAATTCAGGTTGCCCCACATGAACAGCCCATAACTGGAATATCATTCAAAGAAGGAACAAAAGCAATAACATTTTTTGATAAACAACAAAGGCAATAACATAGTACTGTGTCAGTGTTCAAGTGGCAACACTTTATTTTGTCGTGGCAATTCCCACCTGACCTATTTGTTTATGAACATTGTGATTGGTGAGGCAGTTGATATTTATTGCTCTAAGTTATGAGGTAATTGATTTTTATTACTTTACTTTTTGACTAAAAAGAGGAGGTGGTTGATTAATATATTACACCCCCTAGGAAGCAATAACATCAAAAGATTTATACAACAGAGTCAAGTCTATGAAATTTTAGGCAGGTACGTAGTAATAATCAAATATAGCTGTCCGTGACAACTTATGAATGCATGTTTGTATTTAATATTCAAGATTAGTGGGTCAAAGTCTTTTAACATTTGGCTTACTATTCTTTGTTGGGAAAGTTATAGAACGTGCGAATCAGCCTTTGTTTGTTGGCTGAAGTCTCTAAAAATGGAAAAGGCTGTTTCCTTCTAATTTTTTAAACCTCTTTAGTCGGATATATCATCATAATAGAATGGAATATTTTTTAGTATCATGGATTATGGTCCTACCTAGCAATAAAAAAAATAAAAAAAACCCTACCCATGCAGAAAATTGAATTCCCCCCCTTGATATTAGCTCTGTAGTCACAATGCACATGATGTACATAAGCTGACATCGTAAAGGCAACCTAATCGAGAGAACACTTAGGTCCTGTTATGAGATTTATGTTGATTTTGATAAAATATGTGTGTTTTGTGGTAAATGTTGTGTCTATATTGATAAATGTGTGTTTATTGTTGTAAAAATAAAATATGTGAATTCTTGTAGAATTTGTGATATTTGTGATAAAGTTAACTTTATTACAAACTACACACATTTTACAACACTTGACACATAATTTATCAAAACACACAAATATTATAATTTTTAATACCTTTAATAGGATGGTCCTCTACAATAGACTTAAGAATTTCCCACATAATCGATACCTCGTTTAATGTGTACTGTTATGTATGACTTTATGAGCCCTGTAGAAGAGGTGGTTGGTTCGCAAAGAGAAAATCAATGCTACAAATTATGGCAATAATAGGTTCACAACAATGATGAAAATGGGGTGCAATTCTTTGAAAATTATTACCGTATATAATAGGGAGCGGAAGCAGGTTATAGGGAGCCCCAAAATGTTTTTAAACTTTTTTATAGGAAATTTTCAATTGATTTTTTAAATATTATATGCCAAAAATTAGACTTAACTCCCCAAAAATAAGTATTAGCCCTTACAAAAATATTTAAATCTTTTTTAGGTGAGAATTAAAGTCACCTAACCCCATTAACTAAACAAAAAAAGAAATCTCACTATTGCAAAGATTTTTAAATGTTTTTTTAGAGTGTTTTAGAAACCCTTGGAATTAAAAATGTATGCAATAGTTGGGTATGAAATTTGGTTTAGAAACCTTATCATTTAAAAAATTCTGGCAACGCCCTCGTAGATGGCCAAAATTGAAAATTGTTTTTTAAACTTTTCATTTTGACTTCCCAAACAAAAAGTAATTTTTAATTTTTTATATTTTTTAATAAATTTGTTTAGACGATCGAGATGAAAAGTTGAAAAAACAAGACCATCTAAAACTATTGCATCAAATATCAATCCAAGTTCACACCATCTTTACACTACTTTTCCACACCATTAATAATATATATATATATATATATATATATTATATATATTATATATATTATACAATGACATTATTATGTACATGTTCATAATTTGTAGACATTGATATCCACATTTATGTGATGTAATAATAGGTTATATGAACTAATATTTGCCGAAAAGCTATAACTTTGTTTATAAAACCCTTTAGTTAATTAAACAAATATCCTACGTCTTGCTTCATTTGTCACCGTTTATTTTCAGTTTATTTGGTTCGTATACAAGTTTTACTTTTTACAACTATTCTTTTATTGAGTTTATTTTTATTTTTTAAACCCAATAAACCAATGAAGATAAACTCTCTTAAATTGAGTAATTATTTATTTATTTTTTATGGCTCTGGGTGTTCGGGCCAGCTTGCGCACACCTCGACCAATTCCAATGGAACACTTAACACCCTACTAGCCACATGTACTGCGACAGTCGTAAGGTTTTGCCTTAGGAAGGTAGTCGTGGGAGGACTCGAACTAGTAATCATTAGGGAGCACACTCAAGGCTAAACCAGTTGAGCTACCCTTCAGGGTTTTGAGTAATTATTTAGTACTCAGGAGTACATGACGTATTACCCCCCTCCTTTTATATAATTATAGATCACACTAATTATATTTATTGTTGAATCCACCAATTATGTGAAAGGAATGAGTACCAGTTAATCGTGCTCCTAAGTACTTAATAATTTTCCCTTAAATAAGCACTTAGCTTGAGTCGAATTTTTTATTTATTTTTACTAAACACTTAAAAGAACATTTCATTAAAAAAAAAAAAAAAAGGTCCAACATCTTTTTCAGATGGTTTCTACATCCTTAGAGGAAAAAACATTGCTAAGACCAAACCTTTAACATTATAGTTATAAGAGCATTCTCAATCAATTAGGTAAACCGGCTTTTTAGTCAAAATAGTTACTATTGTAGCAAAAAATTACACTAAAAAGCCTCTCATCCGATACTCTATTTTTGCTAAAAAAAGAAATACAAGATGCTACAATACTAGGTATTGTTACCGAGTACTATTCATCATGCAAAATGTTTTTTACTTTTTTTTATTCATTATCTCTTTCCTCTCTTTATCTCAAAAACTCTCTCTCTCTCACATCTCTCTCCTCTCTCATCAGAAGTTTCTCTCTATTGCGCACTATAAGCAATTGAAAATTGAGTTTAGATTTGGGTTTGGATTTTGTGGCTGTGGATTTGTGGTTGCCGACGTAGGGTTTGTGGTTGTGGTTTTGGATTTTATGGCGGCTTTGAGATTGGTGTTGAAGGTTTTAGAGCTTCCTCATGTCTGTATAGAGGTGGTGGTGGTGGGGTGCAAACCGTAACAGATTGTGCATTTGATCCCAAACATTAACTTCATTTATGGGTTAAATTTGAGTAAGTTAATTTGAAGGTTTCACCAGCTCTATGCTTTCTGGTTAGACTATTTAAATTGGCCATATTTGGTATATTAGAATGGTACTGATGTTCCACATTTATGTCTCTTGGTTGTTGCTGTGGGGTGTGATGGGTGTTGGGGGAGTGTGAAAATTTATAATATTTCAATAGGAATGTATTATAAAATAAAAAATGAAAATGTAAGATGTAAGATGTTTTTTAAAAGTTGATAACTAAAGTAGAAACATGGTCAATTCAATATAGTTTGAGACACTGAGCAAAAAAAAAATATAGTTTGAGACCTTTTCCTAATAGGGAGTCTGAAGCAATGGACTAGTCTAAGAGCTGACCCTTTTTTGGAAAAATTGGGGTTTTTAATTGGTGAAATAGAGAATTATTTCATTAAGACTGGGGATGCTCTAGGATACCCATTTAGCTATCAACGAGCCACCCTAATTTTGTCCTATCAACCCAAACAAAGCTGACATGTGTCTGTTTTAAATTATTGTTTTTGTTATCTTTTGTTGGTTTCATAGTTCACATCCTGCTGCTGACGCCATATCTAGGAGGTGAAAAATATGCATGGAACTGAATTTAATGTCGGCAGAAATACATTTTTGGTCCCTATATTTAAGGGGTGTTTTCAATTTGGTCCTTATGTTTTAAAAGCATTCAATTGGGTCATTGTGTTTTTAACCCATTTTCAATTTTACCCTTGGCGTCATCTCCGTTAGAAATCTGCCTACGTAGCAAACGGAAATTACTGACATAATTTACTGTATCATTTAAAAATAATAAAAAATAAATTAGTCAAGCCACATGTGTTGACACGTATTTATTCTTATTATTTTTTTTCTTTTTCTATTTTTCCTTTCTCTTTTATTTTCTCTCTCCTCTGTTCTTATTTCCCCAGATTTCTTTTCTTTCTATTCCCTTTTCTCTAAATCTCTCTCTCCACCACTAAACATAGATCGAAGACGATCGACGAGGGCAGATCGAAGACGAAGCAGCGGAGCTGAGTCGAAGACGAAATGGCAGAGCTGAGATCGAAGACGAAGCGACGGAGCTGAGATCGAAGACGAAGCGGCAGAGTTGAGATCGAAGAAGTTCTGTGAGGTGAGATCGAGACCATAGCTCTCCGGGACCTCGTGGGTGAGTGCGTTAACGGTCTTAGAGACGAGTTGGAAACAAGCGAGACATCGCTAAAGTTGTTGAGTTGAGTCAAGATTTTGACGATTAGGAGATCGAGGTTGAGATTGAGATGATTGGGTTAATTTTTTGTTGTCTTTTTTGTTTAGGGTTTTGGGTTTGAGTTTTGGGTTTCACGGTGGTGAAATGGGTAACAGCTGACCCACAATGTGTTTGATTTAGGAATGGATGGGTCTTGGGTTTGGCAATAACCATGGGGCTGCTGGGTATGTGCTTGCGGCTTGGCTAGGGGTCAATTGGCTGAGTTGTGTAGGGAGTAGGTTCTTCAAACCTCAAAACCCAGTGTTCTTAGTTCTTTAAACCTCAAAAGCCAATGTTCTTGGCAATGCATTTTTGTTTCAATTCTTGGAAGTAATTATTTTTGTGATTGAACTTTTTCATGGTTTTGTTTTTGTTTTGTTACACTTTGAAATGGAGTTAGTCATTAGACTTGGATTTTATTCATATTGTTGTTGCAATTACAATTTGTGTTTAACATTTTGGTGTTTGGCTGCCAAGAAAAGGAAAGAGAAAATTGAAAGTTTAAATATTATTGTTATTTTATTTTTTGTTAATTTAGAAATTAAGATTTAGTTTTATTTATTTATTTATTATTTGTTTGTTGCTAACGTGGCCAAATAATGGTGGACTCAGCAATTTCCGTCTGCCATGTAGGCATTCCGTTTACCACGTAGACATATTTCTAACGAAGATGACGCCAAGGGTAAAATTGAAAACGGGTTAAAAACACAAGGACCCAATTGAATGTTTTTAAAACATAAGGACCAAATTGAAAACACCCCCTAAATATAGGGGCCAAAAGTGTATTTCTGCCTTTAATGTTTTGGTTGAGGAGTAAATGATCATTCTAGCATGAATTGATCAACCATCAAACATGAGAACAACTAGCAGTGTGTAAAAAAAATAATAATAATAATAATTCCTTATTCTCAATTCATTAACACCCTTTATATAATCTATATAATATATAAACGAAAGATGGTTAACTTTTTGTTAACTCATTCACAATTTTACACATTTTCATTTATTTTTTATTAAAGTTTATCAAATTTTTATTTTTTATTTTTATTAAAAATCTTAACACGCCATATTTTCTTTAAAATGTAGAATATATATTCTATATACAAACACAATTCATAATAAATCTAATACTAGAATATATAATTTCATATACAAACACATAATAATAATAATATTGTTTATTAATAATTACTATAATCATCAAATTTTATATTTTGACAAAAAAAAAAAAATCATATTATGTTAAACTTTTAAGTGTATTGTACGGATTACCGATTAGTATAATATATTAACAATCATATAGCTTTTGTAATACAATGCACAAGGACCTTGTTATTGGTTGGATGGAGCATATAAATTTATTGTCGAAAGTCTATTGAATTATCTTCCCGATAAAAATTAAACGCCAAATATCTCTCCGGTGAACCAATTGTTTTCTTTTTAATAAAATAAATATTTTTATTCAAACTATAACAGAAGTAAATTTACAATAATTTCAGCAAAAAAAAAAGAAGAAGAATGAAGGTAAAATTACAATAAGTGTAAGCAATTGTTAAATGGGCCCGTGCAGAAATGGATGACCCACAGTCATCTGGACCATCCAGTACTGGAGAGGAGGACTAATGCCAAAGAAAGAATAATGGGTCCAGATTTTCCAATAACTGTTAAACTGACCTTAACTATTAATTAATTAATTTAGTTATTTATTTTTTATGGAAAACCTTAACTATTAATTTATTACTATATAAACAATTGGAGAACCTCATGATACAAATAGTAGTTATGATCAAAGTTAGTGATTCCGTTCCGTTCCGTTCTGGCCGGAACGGGCGGAATATCTTGTATCGGTATGCAAACGGGTACGAGATAATCCCTCATTTCACCTCAGATAAAATTTCGGATCGTTTCGGGCATTTCGGACAATATCGGGCGAAATGGCCATTTCGGCCAATACACTTTTTAGTTTTAGTTTTTTTTTTTTTTTGTCTAAAGTTTAGACAAAAAATTTCGGGTCATTTTAATTTTAATTTTTTATTTGTATTATTTGATGTTATTTGTTTTGAGTTGTTATGTGATACTAAGACTTAATAATTTGTATTATTTAATGTTATTTATTTAGAGTTGCTAATTTTATTGGTATTAAAAATGTGTTATATATATTTCTGGTAAACCCGAAACGAAAGTGAAAGTGTATTTATGATACACTGGATTGTAGCCATAGAAAATCAGTTATTCAATTTAGTGAGTTGCGCAATTATAGGGTCACGTGCATGCTAGCTTATGTATGAAAGTATAAAAAATCAGGTTTTTTTTTGGGTAAACGCGTCCGTACAATGGTCCCCACAGCCCTATCCTAAATTAGCCTCCCCCAGCTAAAACCAAACACAGCAATTGTATACAGACAAAGAGAAAGAGAAAGACAGTCCAAGCCTAGGCAGCTCAGGCCACGCGCCAAGAAAATAAATTAGTAAATTAAAATTGTCCGTTAAAGAATAAAAGAGAGTATTTAAAAAGGAAAAGAAAAAGAAAAGAAGAAGTCTGACACTGACGCGCCACACAAAAGGTACAAAGTGAATAAGGGAAAGAAACAGTCCCCCACACCTTAATTGTCTGACAACGAAACTTAAATCATCACAAACCAATGCGTTTACGCCTCCTCATTGGTCCGCTGCGTACAATATCGTACGCATGATGTTGACGTCTTTCTAATATTGTACCATCTTACCATTATTTTATTTTTTTTCCTTTACAAATGTTTCTATTATCTTTCAAAAATTAATCGATAAATTATACTATTAGTCTTTAATGTTTACCTAAATTACATGTTTGATCTCTAACGTTAAAATAAGTAAAAATGATCCTTAATATTTCAAAACGATGCACCATTGGTTCTTTTATTAGTTTCTGTTAACTTGATGTATACGTAACTAACGGAATTATGACGTAGATAATTTTTAATTGATATATACTTTTTTTTAATGACTACTAGGATATAACATGACATACCTATTTAAAAATAATCTAACCCAAAAAAAATTAACCCAATCCAAATAAAAAAAGCCACCCAAATTAAAATTAACCCACCTCAACCAAATCAAATTAACCCTAAAATTATATTACAAAATAGTGTTTTCTTCCTCCCTTGTTCTTCATTACAGTATTGAACATCTTAGCTTGTGATATTAGCTATGCTTCTGAGATGCTTGAACTGAGTTTGTAATATTGCTCAAACACACCACCCTCACATACTTCTTGCAGTAGTAGCATTCGAAGGCTGATCGTATGTTCAAATGTATTTCTAACACCATTGCTCGTCCAGTGCTTAGATGGAATAGAATAAGAGAATAATGCCCCTGCCTCTGGTCGTGTCATGTCTGGTCTTTATGTTGCGTGCATGAGTGTGCAGGTTTAGCCACTTTTGACACCTGTCGTGCTGACATGATATGCCTCCCATTCGACGCAGTACTGTAACTACCGAATAGACTATTGGGGGAACCCTGTTGAAACTTGGTAGTTTTTTTTGGTAAGAAACATGAAAATTATTTTAGGCTCATGGTCAAATTGTTGTGAAATAAAACGTAAAAATTGATTTCACTTTCAGGGGCAGAGGGCAAATGATTTCACTTTTAACATGAATTTCAGCTAATATCCCAAGCTAAGATGTTCAGTGCTGCAGTGAAGAACAGGGAGGAAAAAAGCATTCATTTGTAATATAATTTTAGGATTAATTTGATTTGAGTGAGATGGGTTAATTTTAATTTGGGTAGGCTTTTTTTTATTTGGATTGGGTTAATTTTTTTTGGATTAGGTTATTTTTAAATGGGTATGCCATGTCATATCCTAGTTGTTATTAAAAAAAAAAAAGTACATGTCAATTAAAAATTGTCCACGTCATAATTCCGTTAGCCACGTATACACTAAGTTAACGCAAACTAACAGAAGGACTAATGGTGCATCGTTTTGAAACGTTAAGAACCATTTTTGCCCATTTTAAATGTTAGGGATCAAACGTGCAACTTGGGTAAATGTTAGGGACCAATAATGTAGTTTACCCAAAATTAATTTTACCATTTTTTCAATAAACTTTTATTATTATTATTATTAAGACATATATACTCATTTTCACGTCTAATTCTATAATTTTATAAAACGATATATTATGGTTGGTTCAACCTTACATCAACATGAAGATCTTTCTATTCTATAATTTTATTCCACCAGTTATAATTTATAACTTTGACAAGTTATGATTTACTATGATTATGACAAATACACTCATTTATGTGTTTAATTTTATAATTTATTAAAATGATAAGTTGTGATTGGTTAACCGCCACATTAACGTTGAAAATCTATGTATTCTATGATTATATTCCACTAATTTTAACTTATAATTTCAATAAACTATAAAATTAGGTGTGAAAATAAGTGACGTAATATACTTCCTATTATTTGCATAAGTTTATTGTTGTCTCAAAAAGTTGTGGCTAATACCTATTGTCTTTTTTGTTTTATTTTATTTCAACAACAATACTATAAATAGGGAAATGATATTTCTACACTTTAAAATGTTATTTTCATATTAATATAAAAAAACGTATTATTAAAAGACTAAATTATCCTTATACTCAATAAATATTTAATCTTTAATCACTTGCATTAAGGATATTTTGGTCTTTTCAATTTATTTTAGTGTAAAGTTATCACACTTGAGTGTAATCTGGCACAGTCTCTTTCTCACTCATGACTTTTTCATCCAGTTTCTCTCATTCTTTTATCTCATTCTATATAAAAATAGATAAATAAATTTCGTACAATATCGTACGGATGATGTTGACGTCTTCCTAATATTGTACCATCTTACCATTATTTTATTTTTTTCCTTTACAAATGTTTCTATTATCTTTCAAAAATTAATTTTACCTTTTTTTTTTCAATAAACTTTTATTATTATTATTATTAAGACATATATACTCATTTTCACGTCTAATTCTATAATTTGATAAAACTATATATTATGGTTGGTTCAACCTTACATCAACATGAAGATCTTTCTATTCTATAATTTTATTCCACCAGTTATAATTTGTAACTTTAACAAGTTATGATTTACTATGATTGTGACAAATACACTTATTTATGTGTTTGATTTTATAATTTGTTAAAATGATAAGTTATGATTGGTTTAACGCCACATCAACACTGAAAATCTATGTATTCTATAATTATATTCCATCAATTATAACTTATAATTTCAACAAACTATAAAATTAGTTGTGAAAATAAATGACATAATAGACTTTTCCTATTATTTGCATAAGTTTATTGTTGTCTCAAAAAGTTGTGGCCAATACCTATTGTCCTTTTTGTTTTATTTTATTTCAACAACAATATTATAATTAGGGAAATAATATTTTCACACTTTAAATTGTTATTTTTATACTAATATAAAAAAGTGTATTATTAAAAGACTAAATTACCTTGTACTCAACAAAAACAAATGTTTAATCTTTACTCACTTGTATTAAGGATTTTTTAGTCTTTTCAATTTATTTTAGTGTAAAGTTATCACACTGAGTGTAATCTGGCACAGTCTCTTTCTCACTCATGACTTTTTCATCCAGTTTCTCTCATTCTTTTATCTCATTCTATATAAAATAAATAAATAAATTTCTTTTTCGGGTCTGTATTCTGAATTTTACCAAAACTAGCAAAAGATGAGGTTCTCTGTTGACAACCTTTGAATTTTACAATACTATTATTACTAAAGGTAGGTGTGTGTCTGTGTTTCCGGTTTCCCCTCTTTGGTGGTGGTGACTAAGAAGACAGGACTACTAAGAGTCAATCAAATCACAAAACAACACCTATACCCCTCTTAATATCTCTCTGGCTCTTCTGGGTTTTTTTCCAATTTTTATTTTTTATAATTTGTTGGGTTCTTACAATCCAGATATTATTACTTCTCATCCTATTTTAGGTCTCTTCTTTCCTCTTCTTGCGTAAAGCTTTCTGGGTTTTTTTTTCCTATTTGGTAAGATTTCCTTATTCCCACTTTAGAACTCTCTTATTTTTTTTTTTCCTTTTAAGTACACTTTCTTGGATTGTTGAGAACTACTTGAGTTGAAGAAGAAGTAATCTTTATTTTATCTTATGATAATCGAATCAATCAGTTACAAACTCCAAGTCTTTTAGGTTCTTTGCTCAAAAAACCTCACTGTTGCTTTGTTCTTTTTTTCCTTTCTTGGCCACTTCCTTTATCTATCTTGCATCAAAAGCTTTATGGGTTTTTTCCTATTTTGTTCTTCTTCACCTTGACACCCTTTTTTTTTGTGATCTTTTGAATTCTAGCTCTGGAATATTTTTCCTTGTCTTCTTGATTGTGGACGCAAACCTCAAATATTGTTTGTTTCTTCCTTTTCTTTCTCATCAAGGGGTTTCTGGGCCTTGGCCTATTTGGTAAGAATTTCTCATTTCAGGTCTATCTTTCATACTCTTTACAAGCTTGTCTGTTTTTTTTTTTAAACATTATAAAAGACTACTAATCCTATATGTATTAGAGATTTGTTTGTGTTTTTGGGTCATAGAGATTATCAGTGATCTTCATTTTGTTCTCAATAGGGTGCAGAGATGGTGAGAGGAAAGACTCAAATGAGGCGCATAGAGAATGCTACAAGCAGACAAGTGACCTTCTCCAAGCGGCGAAATGGGCTGCTAAAGAAGGCGTTTGAGCTGTCAGTTCTTTGTGATGCCGAGGTTGCAATTATAATTTTCTCTCCTAGGGGAAAGCTCTATGAATTTGCAAGTTTCAGGTATTACATTAATTATTCCTGTGAAATTCATGTCTTCTATATATGAATTTTAACATTCCTTATTATATCAAGAGAATTCCTTCGCTATTAATGTGTTCATTTAATTAGCAATAAGTTTCATGCATATGTTGGTATCGGCTTTCACACTTTAGGGTTGTATATCTCAATTCTCAAGTAAACTTTCTCTCTATACAAAACAGAATCCTTGAAAACTCTCTCTCACACGCATGCACAGATACAAATCTTAATCAATTTTTATTTCAGAAATGATCCATGAGATGTCTTTTCCTTCTCATCTCTTTCCCAGACTCCCTTGTGGTCTTTCAGTTTCTTGTCTATTTTCACATAAAGAGAGATAAACAGAAAAGTTCAGAAGCAACTAAGCCCAAGTAATGGAAACCTTATTGTAAAGTGATCGAGTTAATTATTCAATCGTTTGTACAACTTCATTAGTCAAATAGAATATGTGATTGTTGATAGTTAATTGCAAGTCTATAGTTTTTATGACTATAATTTCTCATCTTCTTAGTTATTTTTTATTATTAATAAAGTAGATAAAGAGATTGTACTTTCTTTGGTTGAGTAGTAAATCATAATTGATAAGTTACTTGTACAGTGGGTTGGAGTGTACTAGGTCTTGGAATCACCAAGGGAGAGGGTTGGAGTTTACTAGGTCTTGGAATCACCAAGGGGGAGAGAGAGGGAGAGAGAATGATTGTTGAGCTGAAATGCGTGCTTTTGTGAAAATCATCAGAGTTGCCTGTGACAATTTTTTTTTTATATGGGAAATGCACCCATTCAACTTAAGGTTGTGTTTGGATATATATATATGGAAGGAATATAAAGAAAAAGAGAGGGGAAAGAGGTTTACAGACTTGCCTCTTTATTTTTATTTTTCTTTTTTTGAAGTGATTTTAAATGGATACCATACCCCAAAACCTCATTTTTTTTCAATCACCAATTTTAAAGGACACCCTTATTGTTAATTTATGTAATATTTTATCATTATTTCTCCATTCTACTTCACATGTAAATAAGGGGAGGAATATCTATTCCCTAATATTACCTCCTTTTAAATATCAAAACATTCCAACAAAGGAAGAGTTTTATGTTTTGGCTAGAAGAAAGAAAAAGATTACTATTCCCTTTATTCTCCCATTTTCTCTTCTCAAAATTTTCAAACATTAGGATACCTCAAAATGTCTAAACTTGTGAGAAAGTACAGTGAGATATTCCTTGAAGTGATGTGAATACTGTAAGTATCAATTGTAATAGGGTCATGTCCTAATAATCTCCACCCAAACCCTAATATTTCTCTCTTGAAAGTTGAAATCTCTTCCATATCTATATTATTAAAGGACAATAAAAAGTTTTGGAATTGGATTGATTTAAACCTTAGTGCTAATACTTTTTCTGATTTATATCTTATCAACATTTTAAGCTATCATTATTCTATGAGCATGATCGATGTTTTAACATTTAGTTATAAAATTTAATTAAAAAAAATTCCTGATACCTTTTTGATTTTGGTAGGATGTGAAATCTCAAATGTTATACTCTAGATATTTGAGGCAGGTAAAAAATCAATAGATTTGTTAGTGAAACAAGACAAGGATAATAGCTAGCAACCTCAACAGATATAATGCTTCACCCCCCCTCCTTTTTAATTAATTAATTTAGTTGTTGTCACAGATTATAGTGACTCCATCAGTTTGTATCATTATCATCAGGGTTGATTTTGATAATTAGGCCTTAAGCCTTCCCTGAATCCTGTACGCGTGAAGCTTGTTTAAGATCTATATTTACAGTTCTAAATGTTAACTGCCACCCTTTTTCCCATGTATGGTAATCTCTCCGAGGACTATGTTATTGCATAATTAAGACAGGCTATCAAATGTTTAACACTTTGAGTTTAAATTATTCCAAGCTTGAGCTAATGAGAAAGTTGGCTATAACATATGGTAGCCTTTCCCTTCCTCTCCTCCTATATATAAGTTGAATTTAAAATTTTGGTTATTGAAAAAAAAAATGTACCAGTTTACTAGAAGGGCCAGTTGGAATTAATTCTTATTGATCAATGATGATTGAGGTCTTGATTTTTTTATATTACTTTTATTAGCACCCTTGTATTCACAAGGTTTGATATTGTGAACATCTTATTTTGTATTTCATAACTAATCTTATATATAGTTTTTTTTAAGTAGGAATGACAACTGATTGAGATTGAGACGAAAAGAACCTTCTCAAATCCAAACCAATTAAATATTTTATATTGCAAAACGGATGCAAACCTTATTAAATTTTAAGAATTCATTTTAAAATGATCCTATTTATATTAGAAAAACCCAAATTTATTCCAAACGTACCATTTCATCTTACTATGAGTCGGGTCCAATGAGTTGGGTTAAACTAAAATAATTTTTAAAATAAATTTAACTAAATTCAAGTATTAATAAGAGCTTTTAAACTAAATTAAACAATATTTATAGTATAATTTAAATACATTCAATTATTGAAAATTCAATATATAAAAATTTATATTTTTTTACTGTCATGTACTATTAAATTTTCTAATAACACATCACTTCCACTTTTTCAAATCTTTTCAATCAACGGTTGTACATGTTTAGTACGTATAGCGTATATATACTTACCAATTGTAGATGAGAGATGAGAAACAATGGTATAGAAAACCTTAGTTTCTTATACATTTTTAAGAGAGGAAGATTCACACTTTCTATTGGTATAAAAACCCCAATTCTTTTTAATAAAAATAATAATAAGAAGGGTATTTAAATACATAATCGGATTGAGTTGGCATACTCAAGGTGTGAAACTCAAACCATTCCCAAACCTTAGCGGGTTCAAAAATTTCAACATTCCCAAACCTTAGCGGATTGTTTATGTCACTATGAATCGGGTTGATTGGGTCGGGTCGAGTTACCCTAAATTTGAACATTTGAAATAATATTTAATTAAATTTTAGCATTATTATTTACATTTACACTACATTAAACATTATTCATAGTATAATTCAAATATAATGAAGCACTATAATTACTCAATTGTCATGATAATTCATAATTCATAATTTTCATTTTACATCACATAGCTTTAAGTTCTAATTATCCAAAATAAATTTGAAAATCAAAATATCATCAAAATTGTTATAGAAGCTCTAGTTTTCGTGTAAATAGAGATAATAATATGAGTAATTTAGTAATTTAAATGCATACTCGGGTATGGTTTGGAACCTAAAGTGCAAAATTGCCCATACCCCAAATTAGCAATTCAAAACTTTAAATTTGAACCATATCCAAAACCAATTGGAAAATCACAAACCCTAATTATTAGGGTTGGAAAACCCACTAAACCGACCAATTGCCAACCCTACTCATATATTCCCTTGTTTTGAGATTTCACTTGTTAAATTTGCTGTATCCTTTTATGGACTAGGGTTGGTGCTTCCAAATTGTGAAACTCTACTGGTCAAACACTTCAATCTGGCTATGGGGCTTAGTATATAAAATTTTTAGTTCCAACTTGCCATTGGTATTAATGTCTCCTGAACTTAGAATTCTCCTTAGCCGTGTATATTTGGGTCCACCAGGTCCTTAAATGAATACTTAATACCATGTTGTATATATATGATAATATGACATATGTATTCATTAGGTGTATTATATATAAGTTATAACTTGTTTGGCTACATGTGCACTCATACTTTCGCATGTATAAATAAAAGCTATCCTGTTGGGGTTAAGGACCATCTCTCCTTATGTTTTTTGGCTACAATAGTATATATTGTTATCTTTCCATGCTTATCTTAGTTCTTTGTGCACAACCTGTATTCATTTAAAGTGATAGTCTCGATTCAAAAGGGTCCGGAGCTGTTTGATGTAACCCATAAAACGGCTATCTACCACTTTGAATGGAATGTACAGTTTATATGAATTTCAAGAACCATATCCCTAATTTACTACCAAGATGATAAAAATGTATTTTAATGTGGGAAATTGAAGAGATCTAATTAATATAATTTTTATATGAGATTGATTTAAAGTATATATCTATAATAACTAGTTATATATCCCTGCACAAAATAAATAAAAAAAAGAGATAAAAAAATTGAAATTTCCCACAAAATAAATAATAAAAAACAAATGTAAGTAATGTAAATTATAATAATAGAACGTGTTGACATACAAGTAAAATGACACCATTTTAATAATTTTTAAAAAATAAGACTTTTTTTTTTTTTTTTTGGTGACATTGGAAAAACAACATTATTTTGATTATATTATGAGGAAAAAAAATCCATGTTTGGTGTTGTAACACATGATGTGCTCTCTGCGTTCTAGGGTTCAGTTTTCATTATATTTAATTAGATTAGATGATTAATTTTATATAAGAAGGATCGAAGGGATAGGTGCAGAATGCTAAACATTTCTAATGTTTCCATTGGATGTAAGTATGAACTACTTCAATGGTCTATATATTGGTAGCAGACTTGTAGTATGAGATTAAGTTTTAATTTTACTAGAGAATCTAGTGTTCAAAAGCTGGAAGGACTATTTTTTTTGTTAAATTGTATAATGATTATAATAATAATAGGATAGGCATTCCCTTGATGATACTGTACGGTTGCATCTAATTTTCCCATTATTTGCTTATGAATTTTCGATCATAAAACATTGTGGCCTTAACTTTAGTATATTTTACATAAGTCATTTACATCGCATGTGCTTTGTTAATTTATTTCTTGATTACATCATGTAATTCTTGATGTCGTTCAATAATAAGTGGTAGCTTGTAGTACGTGTAATGGGTTGTCGATCCTCAGGAAGTTGTGTTTTCAAAAGACAATGTAATTCAATATTTAAAAGGGTAAAATGGATTTGGTTTATAGAAATTTTGTAAGAAATATATGAGTAAAAGATACTAGAGTTTCGGGGTATTTCTCTATACCGGTATGATTCTCTTATGATCCTGGTTAAAAACTTTGTTCTAATAACAGTATACAGTTGATTATTTTCCTTTTAAAAAGCTTTTGACATGGTTGAACTAAGAAAGCTTAAGAACACTATATAACTGGAGAAAATAAAGTGGCTAAAGTAATATTTAGAAAAACCTTTCAATTTATAAAACACGAGATTTAATTAAAACCATGCAATATTCCCTCTAATTATAAGAAAAACATGATTGAACTTATAGAAAGTACGGAATAAAACATATATCAATTAAGAATCAATAAATTAACAATTAATTGTATTTAACCAATAAAAAGTAATGGGATTACAGAGTATCCATACCGTTACAAAGGAAAATAGCCCCTAGCCCTAACAAAGGGCTTAGGCGGCTATGGAAGTGAAAACCTAAACTTGGGAAGACAAAAAGAGTAAGTCTGTCTGCTTATAAGCCGTCTAATCTAAATTTTATATAAAGCCTAATCCTCTTTTCTAATTCGGACTTCAGAGCCTAAACAAATTGGGTCCAATGGGCCTTGAGTTCGAAGCGCTTTAAACACAAATGAGCCTTCTTTAAAACTGAATTCACGCGAATCCAGTCGCTTGGATCTAATCCAGTTGCCTGGATTCTCAGAATCTGGAGTTTCTACCTGATTTGGATTAATTAATCCAGTCGCCTAGATTCTCGAGGTTTGAAGTTTCTGCCTGATTCTGAACAATTAATCCAGTCACTTGGATCCAATCCAGTCGACTAGATCCTTCTTGATTTGAATTTTGGAGTTCCCGCCTAAAGGTGCAGTCACTTGGAGCCTCATCCAGTCGCATAGAAGTCCCAATCCAGTCGCCTGAATTGTGCTTTATCACTTCCTTTCTCCTCTTCTGCTCCTTCCACCTTGTGCTATCTAACTCCAATCTGATCTAGCTTGTATCTGCAATTAAGCATAGCCCAAATTAACATCTAAGAGATTAAATTAATACACTTAAATGCACAAGTCATGTAATTCAATGAATTGAATAACTAACATCCATTTAAGTGTAATTAGACATGTAATGCAACACAATCCCAGTAGAATCTCTTTAAAATGCATGTAAATAAGTCATATTTCATGATTTATCATACCCCAACCTGAATTTTGCTTGTCCTTAACAAACTAAAAATAATGAAAACAACAAAATACAAATGAAAACAAACTAATTAAAGCCACTTTCACTGGCACTCTCGATTGCATTTAGCTTATGCAATAAGCCTTTAAACCTCTAGGTGTCTCTAGTGAACGAGTTATAGTCTCATGAGGGTTTACCAGAAGTGATACTCACGAACACTATCAAATGCTCAGTCTTGATTCACAGTAAACACATACAACATCATGCTATCAAATGAGAATAAAGTATCACCTAAACAATGGTTTTCAATCATTAGCAAGCTTTAAACAAATCAACCTCGATTTCAAATCTCTAGAAATTCTAACTAGGCCACAATCATTTGAAATTAAGCATTAAAAGCTATACAAGTTCCTTGATGTGTGAAGTGAACTAACTTAGAATTATGGGGCTTCAATATCTTTCCAATATAATCATGTAGGACAATGGAATTCTCATTAGAAGAACCAACCAAGACATAAAAACTTTTTTCTTTTCTTTTTTTCTTTTTGTGTGAGGACTGTGCAATGTCTAACTCCATTAAACTTTCTAATTGACCCATGTATCAAGTGTTAGACCAATGAATCCTGAACCAGTTGGCTCAAGGGGCACTAGATGTAGAGACACCCTTAAGAGTTAACTTACTCGAGTAAAAAAGGCTACGAAGCTAGACTAGTCACTCATATCTCAACCATGTGAATTGTTTGCCTTTTTTGACATAAGTTCTCATGGTTAGTTATTTTATTTTATTTTTTTTTTCTTTATGCCAAGGTTAATCAACTAACAAGTCAACCATTTTTAATTTAGTAACAATTGGATGCATATTTCATTTCCCATAGATTACATGTTAGTGTGCTAGTGCTTAGTTTAAGGTGTACAAGTGTAACATTTAATACTAAAAAACAAGCAATGGATGACCAAGTTCAAATATCTCAATCAAATAATCATGTGTTCATATGCTTAAGCTCACTCATGATTTCAAACCAAAGTCCAGAGTTCGACCAAATTCTCAAAAATAACAAAGATGCTTGTGAATATAGCATAAATCAAAGACATCATTGCAAACCAAACAATTTTGTCTTTTTCTTATTTTTCTGATTTATTTTTTTATTTATTTTTTAAAGAAAGCAAATGGTTTCTAAACTATCAACAAGAAACAACACAAAGTTCACCAAACAATCAAAACAAACAATCAATACTCCCCCCAACTTAAAGTTGACATTGTCCTCAATGTTCAAACAAATGCATATAAGAACCAAAGACAAGTCTCTAAATTAATGTACAAGGGAAAAGGAAAGAAGCACTTGATATGATGACAAACTCCTCAAGCTATTTCCTGCAAAATGGTTAGATATCCAAAACAAAAACAAAAACAAATATATACAACAGATGTGAAATTTTAGAGAGGATCTAACTAGCCTCTCCATAAGTAGGGAGCTCAAGAGACATGGTCTCTTCTGTTGGAACAACTTCTCCTAGGTATGACCTTAGTCTTTGGCCATTCACTTTCAAAATTCTATCATCCCTAGGATCCTAAATCACTACAGCCCCATAGTCAAACATTTCTTTAACAATGTAAGGGTCATCCCATCTTGTCCTTAACTTCCTAGAAAATGTGTGGAGTTTTGAATTGTAAAGAAGGACAGTTTGGTTTGGTTCAAAAGTTTTCCTCTCAATTTTCTTATCATGAATGAGCTTCATCCTCTCTTTATAATGGCGAGTGCTTATGTAAGCCTCGTTTTTCAATTCTTCAAGCTCACTCATTTTGAACTTTCTCAATTTACCAACCCCTTTGAGGTCAAAATTAAAGGCCTTGATGGCCTAATAAGCTCTATGTTCCATCTCTACAGGCAAATAACAAGGTTTTCCATGCACAAGGCGATAGGGAGACATTCCTAGAGGTCCTTTATAAGCAGTCTGGTAAGCCCATAATACATCTGTTAGTCTCAAAGACCAATCCTTATGGTTAGGGCTAACTGTCTTTTCCAAAATTTGCTTAATCTCCCTATTGGTAAGTTCAACTTGCCCACAAGTTTGGGGATGGTAGGAGGTGGACAACCGGTGTATCACTCCATACTTTTTCACAAGGACTTTGAAAGGTCAGTTGTAAAAATGCTTCCCATTATCACTAATGATGGCCTTGGGGATCCCAAAGCGAGAGAAAATGTGTTCTCTAAAAAATTTTAGCACAACCTTATGATCATTCAATTGTACATGCAATGGCCTCAACCCATTTAGAGACATAATCTACTGCCAAAAGGATATATAGATTGCCAAAAGATTGGGGAAAAGGTCCCATGAAGTCGATTTCCCAACAATCAAAAACTTCTATCTCAAGGATAGGGGACATCGGCATCATGTTTCTACGTGTAACTCTCCCAATTTTTGACATTCTAAACACCCTTTACAGAAGCTGTAAGTGTCCTTAAACATAATAGGCCAATAAAATCCACACTGCAAATTTTTTGCAGTGGTTTTCTTAACAGAAGAATGGCCATCACAAGCTTCTGTATGACAGAATTTTATGACACTAAGGGTCTCATTATCTGGGATACATTTCCTCAAGATTTGATTAGGGCAGTATTTAAACAAATAAGGATCATCCCAATAGAAATTTCTTACCTCAACAAAGAATTTGCGCCTATCCTGCGTTGTCCAAGTCTCAGGAATGGAACCTGCGACAAGATAATTCACTATGTGTGCATACCATGGAAGTTTTGTAACAGCAAAAAGTTGCTCATCTGGAAAAGCATCTCGAATGGGGATCTCTTCTTTTACTTCGTCAAATGTGAACCTGGATAAATGATCCGCCACTACGTTCTCCACTCCTTTCTTGTCTTTAATCTCAATATTGAATTCCTGCAAAAGCAAAATCCAACATATTAAACGCGTTTTAGCATCTTTCTTTGAGAGAAGGTACCTAGGGGCAGCATAATCTGTAAAAAAAATAATAGAAGTACCAATCAAGTAAGAACGGAATTTATCCAAAGCAAATACTACAGCTAACAACTCTCTCTGTGGTAGTGTAATTCATTTGAGCGCTATTTTGAGTTCCACTAGCATAGTATATGACATGTGGCTTTTTATCTTTTCTTTGGCCTAGGACAGCCCCCATAGCATAATCACTAGCATCACACATGATCTTAAATGGGAGAGACCAATCTGGGGCTTGCATGATAGGGGCAGATGTAAGCAATTGAACTAGCTATTTGAAAGCTACCTCACATGACTTTGTCCACTTGAAGGTGGACTCCTTGAGTAGGAGATTACAAAGGGGTCTAGATATGGAACTAAAGTCCTTTATAAATCTCCTATGGAAACTAGCATGCCCTAAAAAGGATCTGACATCTCTTACTGTCTTAGGGGTAGGTAGATTAAGGATCAAGTCAACTTTGGCTTTGTCTACCTTTATGCCTTTAGAGGACACTACATGTCCTAGCATAATTTCAGAAGTGACCATGAAATGACACTGTTCCAATTAAGCACTAAGCCTTTTTCAATACACATGGCTAAAACCAATTTCAAATGATTAAGACAATCATCAAAAGAATCACCAAAAACAGACAAATCTTCTATAAACACCTCCATAAATCTTTCAACCATATCACTAAAGATACTCATCATACATCTCTGGAAGGTGGCAAGTGCATTACACAACCCAAATGACATTCTACATCGGAATGCAAAGGTACCAAATACCAAATGGCAAGTGTAAATGTGGTCTTTCCTTGGTTGGTCTTCTAATGCAATCTCTATTTGGTAATAGCTTGAGTACCCATCTAGGAAAAAATAGTACTCATGACCAACTACCCTCTCCAATATTTGATCAATGAAGGGTAGGGGAAAGTGGTCTTTCCTAGTAGTACAGAATTAAGCTTCCTATAGTAGTCTATGCACATTCTCCCAACCTGTAACTAAACGGGTTGGAATCAACTCATCATTTGCATTCTTAATTACAGTAATTCTTGACTTCTTAGGAACAACCTGAGTTAGGCTAACCCACTTACTATCAGAGATGGGGTATATGATACCCGCATCTAGTAGCTTAATCACCTCATTCTTTATAACATCTTTCATGATTGGGTTAAGCCTACGTTGAGGTTCTCTAGACGTTTTACAATCATCCTCTAGGTATATCCTGTGTGTGCAAATCAATGGGCTTATGCCCTTAATGTCAGCTATGGTCCAACTTATGGCTAATTTGTGGTCTCTCAAAACACATAACAACTTACCTTCCTATTCTTCATTCAATGCAGCAGAAATAACTACAGGAAAGGTCTCACCTGCTTAAATAGGTATATTTAAAATCATTTGGAAGTGGTTTGAGCTCTAGTTGTAGGATATCTTCACTTGAAGGCATTGGTTTCCTCTCAGTCTTTAGAAGTTCCTCAAAGTGAGGTCTCCATGGTTCATTGATTACCATCATTTGCTCCTCCTCCAAAACCTATGAAGAATCCAATAAGGAACAAATTTCAGTTAAATAAGCATCATCTGCAACATCATAAGAATCAACTGAGTTAGTAAGAAGAGTTTCTAAAGGGTCAGAAAAACAATTTCGGTTGAACTCTTCTTGCACCACTGTGTCAATGAGGTTCACATAGTGGCACTCATCATCCTCCAGTTGTTGTTGCATCACATTGAATATGTTGAGCTCGGCTGTCATGGATCCAAATGTGATCTTCATTCTTCCATTCCTACAATGAATTAAAGCATTAGCTGTGGCAAGGAAATGTCTACCTAGGATGATAGGAATACTATTATCAGGATGCAATGTAGGTTTAGTATCCAGAATGATGAAATCCACAGGGTAGTAGAAATTCTCTATCTTGATAAGCACATCCTCAACCATCCCTCTTGGTGTCCTTACTGAACGGTCAGCTAACTGCAAGGTGATTGAAGTGGGTTTCAAATCACCAAGTCCCATTTGTTGATAGATAGTGAATGAGAGTAAGTTAATGCTAGCTCCAAGGTCGAGCAAAGCAAGCTCAACCAAGTACTCACCAATGGTACAAGATATTGTGGGGGAACCTGGATCTTTGTACTTTGGTGGGACCTTGTGTTGGATGATGACACTCATTTTTTTAGTCAAAAATGCAATTTTCTTCAAGTGATGCTTCTTCTTTACAGTGCACAAGTTCTTGATTACCTTAGCATAGGCAAACATCTGCTTTATGATGTGCAATAAGGGCAAGTTAACCTTAGCTTGATGCAGATGCTCCAAAATCTCAACTGTCACATCCAAATTCTTAGGTAATCTCAAGGCCTGTGGGAAAGGAGTGGGAATTGAACACTTTTCAACTTCCTTGACTTTAGGTGTCCTACTCTCATCCTTTTCAGCTTGAGTTTCCTTGGATTTCTCTTTTGCCCTAGGAATACCTTTCTCAATCTCCTCACCAATTACCTTACCACTTTTCAAAATGGTAACAGCCTTGCACTCTTCATGATTATCCTTGGAAACTATCTTCAAACTCTGTTGTTCGGATTGGGTTGAGTTTGGGAAGGGAGTTTCCCTTTCTCGGTTCCATTCAAAGCATTGGTAAGTTTAGGCCAAATGGTTCTGTCTCTCTAACCTCTTCATCCATCCTAGTGAACAGTCTCAAATCTCTGATTTTGTTCACTCTGCTTTTGCATGAAAGTGGCAAGAACATCCTCCAAGGGAGGTCTAGATGATGATGATGAAGATACAAAATTGTTCCTTGGAGGTGGAGGATTCAGCACATTGTCACTCTTATAACTCAAATATGGATGGTTTCTCATATTTGGGTTATAATTGTTCGAATATGAAGAATTATTTGGCCGGTATTGGTTGAATGCACACACCTGTTCTTCGAGCACATTTAGGAATTGAGATAGAGACTTACAGTCACTTGTGGTATGGTCTATCTTTTGGCAAATCTGGTGTGCCTTCATAGGTTCCTCTCTTAGCATTGACTCCCCTACTACCCTTCAGCTTGAGTGCCTCTATCTCCTTAGTCAACAAACTGATCTTGGCACTCAGATTATCCTTTTCCCTTAATTTGAAAATACTACCACCAGATGTAGTAGCACTACTTCTATTTCGGTCTGTGGAATCCAAAGGACTTGGTCCATTCCAGGTGTTGGAATTCTCAGTTATCTCATCCAAGCAGTCCATAGCATCTTCAGGCTCCTTCTGTAAGAATTCACCTCCACATGCAACTTGAACAAACTGACGATATCTAGGTTGCAATCCCTCATAGAAATAATTTACCAACCTCCAAGTGTCATATCTATGTGTTGGCCAGAAGTTGTAGGTATCCTTGAATCTTTCCCATGCCATGAATGTCTCATCATTTCCTTGGACGAAACTAGAGATCTTCTTCTTTACTTGTTGGACTTTGCGGAGAGGAAAAAATTTCTTGTAGAACTCTTGGGTCATCTCCTCCCAATCTCCTATGGACTTAGGTTTCACTGTGTATAACCAACCCTTAGTCTTATCCTTGAGTGAGAATAGGAAAAACCTCAACTTGGCCGTCTCAATAACATTCTATGCATAGAAACTGCCAATCACTTCTTCAAACGCTTTCACATGCACATAGGGGTTCTTATTCTTTAATATCCTAAAATCAGGAAGTATGGCCATCAGCCCTGATTTGATCTTACATGAGGTGCATTTGGAGGAAACATGATGCATGAAGGAATAGAGCTCTGAGTAGGTTGTAACAGCTGATACATGGTCATCCTAGGTGCCTCAGGTTGAACTACTCTTTCTTCAGGCATGATAAAAGATGTGGGTGAGCTCGTAGGTGTATCAAATAGACTTCCAAAGAATGTCTCAGAAGTTTCAAATCTGCCTTTACTGTTTCTAACACAAACGCTCATGCACAGTAAAACAAAATAGATTAAAGCAACAAAATAAACAAATAAAAGAAAATAAATAAAAGAAAAACAGAATTAAGAGAGAATGGAACGAAGTTACCAATTGAGTGATCCACCGGTAACCTTGTCCCAGAGAATTGTCTCTTGAATAAGTTGAAACTCCCCGGCTACGGCGCCAAAAATTGATGTCGCTCAATAATAAGCGGTACCTTATAGTACGTGTAAGGGGTTGTCGATCCTCAGGAAGTTGTGTTTTCAAAAGACAATGTAATTCAATATTTAAAAGGGTAAAATGGATTTGGTTTATAGAAATTTTGTAAGAAATATATGAGTAAAAGGCACTAGGGTTTCGGGGTGTTTCTTTATACCGGTATGATTTTCTTATAATCCCGGTTAAAAACCTTGTTCTAATAACAGTATACAGTTGATTATTTTCCTTTTAAAAAGCTTTTGACATTGTTGAACTAAAAAAACTCAGGAACACTATAACCGGAGAAAATAAAGTGGCTACAGTAATATTTAGAAAAACCTTTCAATTTATAAAACACGAGATCTAATTAAAACAATGCAATATTCCCCCTTAATCATAAGAAAAACATGATTGAACTTATAGAAAGTATGAAATAAAACATACATCAATTAAGAATCAATAAATTAATAATCAACTGTATTTAATCAATAAAAAGCAATGGGATTACAAAGTATCCATACCGTTACAAAAGAAACATTGCCCCTAGCCCTAGCAAGGGGCTTAAGCGGCCATGGGAGTGAAAACCTAAGCTTGGGAGAGAGAGAGAGAGAGAGAGAGAGAGAGTAAGTCTGTCTGTTTGCCCCTAAGCCGTCTAATCTAAATCCTAATCCTCTTCTCTAATTTGGACTTCAGAGCCTAAACAAATTGGGTCTAATGGGCCTTGAGTTTGGAGCGCTTTAAACACAAATGGGCCTTATTTAAAATTGAATTCGCGCGAATCCAGTCGCCTGGATTCTTGAAATCTGAAGTTTCTGCTTGATTTGGATTAATAAATCCAGTCGGCTTGAATTCAATTCAGTCGCCTGGATTCTTGAGGTTTGGAGTTTCTGCCTGATTCTCTTCTTACAACTATATCTTTACTATTCTCTTCTTACATTTCTCTATTTTGATCAAGAGAAATAATAAGATTAAATTAATACACTTAAATGTAAGTTGTACTTCGAGGGAAACATACACCTCTAAGTTAAATTAGCTAACAATTTGTAATTCTTGAGACTGTGGTTCCTACATCATGTTGGACTATCTTTGGTTCATAAAGAGAGGTGACTTATAAATTGCATGTCATAATTTATACATGAACACTTTAGGGTAAATTACAATGAGATTTAGAAAAACTTCAACTCTCTAAAATTTATCAACAAAACAAATCATAACTCATCCTAATCCAAACTAATTTAACTCATCCTAACTGTAGAAGTGGAATTTAAAGCAAGCTAATTACTATTTGAATCAATTCAATTCATAGTATCCCTATTATTATTTAAATACCAATCAAAATAAATCAGAGTCATAATAGTGTGACTTCAGTTTAAGGAAATCATGCAGTTGCTGATGTCTTTTAGATTTTTACAGTACAGAATGGAGTAAATTGATCTGGGCAACTCCTTCAGCAATGCTGTGGTCAAAACAATATTATCCTTATTCACACGTTTAATTGTTACGCATAGATAGGGATTATGTTTTGCAAATGGTGAGAAAGAGATGTCTGCTGGGCGACTTGTAATAACTATGGGTTGAATCCTATGACCATGCAGTTCAAAACTGATAGTTACAGGGAATGTTTATATGCCTTTCATGAGAAGTTAAGACTATGAACAACTAGATAGAAACCTAGTCCTAGCCGAGTGTGAAAGAGCACGAAAAAGTACTTAGCATTAACGATAAATGCCTTTATAGCCAAGAGCTACTAGGAAAATCATATAGAGGGATTGCAGACAGGAATTTATTCTTTTAAAGAGCTATTAAATACAGGAAATAGAGAATTCCTATAATGATTTTTTTTTTTCTTGAGATCCTTGGTGACTTTTATTATAATTAAAAAAGAATTACTTTTTATATACATATTAGAGTTTTCTGTGTGTTATAGGTGTAATTTGGAAAGGCATCAGTGTTAATAGTTGATGTGAGAAAAATAGAAAGTAGAAGTAGAATTAATGTGGTTTGACTAGATGATTTACATCCAGAGCAAAAACCTTTTATTGTGATTTAGGGTTAATGGAAATGAATTCACACCAATAGGAAATAGAAGCATTCACAAAAGATGAAAATATTATACATGGTTCAGTTAACTTCAAGCCTACATTCACAAGAAACACCATACAAAATTCAATATCTAACGATATGATTACAACTTTACAACCACTCTCAATTAAACCTCACAGAACCAAACTCACGGTTCTTTAAAAAAAAAAACAAAACAAAAAACCTGAAACACAAACTCAATTCCAAACCCCCAACAACTCTCTCACACTCACACACGCAAGGTACCTTTTGATCCCATTACACTACCACGACACTCCTCCACACTAGAGGACTATTTGGGTAGAGCCCCTACCTAAGACGAAAGCTAGAAAATCATTTGCAATAATGCTCATTAATAAGACTTTAATTCTATTTCTTGATGGATAAGAAATACCCAATTATTTCAAGGAATACCCAATTACTTATTCAATAGGGAAAACTTTTCATTCCAATAAAAAAACAAAAAAACATTTTTCCCACATCAAAGAAACAATTTCCAAATAGGAATTTGAGGCAATTTTCAACAAATCACCACCTAGACTCAAATTTCATTAAGCAGTCTTCTCTTCTTTTTCTATTGTAATAGTTCCACCTTAATCAAAGCAAGCTTTCATTGAAAAAGACGACCATCGTTTCTATGACCAAATCCAAATTTGCATGTGCATCTCAAATCAATTTCCTACTTACTTCATACATCACCTTCATACGAAGATCAATCTTAAGCTTTGATACAAGTTTGTTGTGATTTGGAAGAAGTGAAAGCGCATCCACACAAATAAGAAATAAAAACATTCACATAAGATAACAACAATTAATGTTCTTTTTTTTTTGCCAACTCCAAGTCTATATCTATAGACTACAGGTAATGCCAACAGATATCCACTATCAACGATATGGATTAAAACTACATCTAAACTTTCACAAATATAAACTAACTCACACGCACAAACTCAAGATCTGAAAGCCTTAATATATTCAATTACTCTTTCACACACAAACTTATTAACTCACATATGCGGGTAGCTTTCAACGCCAAAAACACTAGCAAACTACTACTCTTCACAAAAGAGGACTACTTTGGCCATAGCCTCCACCTAGACTTAAAGCCACCAAATCCTTTGCAACAATGCCTCTTTATGAGGTTCCAATTTTATTCCTTACTGAACAAGTAGTACCCAATTACTTATTTAATAAAGAAATTTTTTTCCTTTCATACCAAGAAAAATCATTTCCCTCCACACTAAGAAAACCTAATAAGGAAACCAAAATCAAATAAGAAATTGAGGTTGTGTTACAATGAACCCATTGGGTGTATCTTTATTGTATTTAATTGTGTATTACAATGAACCCATTGAGGGTATATATAAGGAGACTAAACCTTAGGCTAACCCTAGATTAACCCTAGGGTTACTTTACTTACACTATAAGTATGATTACTGCAAGTAGAATTAGTAGTACTTTTCTTGCACTACAACTAGGTCCTAGTACAATAAACCTGGACTTAGGCCTTGATATCTTTAACACCCTCAAACTCAAGGAATAAGCTTAAAGCCACCTTGAGTTTGGAATGGAAGACTATTAAGGAAAATATAGCTAAGTTGGACCAGATTGGATTTGCAAGAGACCATGCTCGACGTGGAATGAAATTACATGCGAAACAAATGTCGATGACATCATATATGGCTACAGTTGGCGTTGAAAGGTGGCCGGAGGACAACTGTCATGGCTGAATTATGGCTGCACTAGTGGTCAGAATGATGTATCTTTTGATGAAACCGTTACGAGTGGCTAATGACGGCGACACCGATAGTTGAAATATTGACATTAGTTATGGACAACGTCTTCATTGGCTGGTTGGCAGTTAGTACGAGGGGTGCATGAGCGATGTTCTGTGAGGGTAGGTGTGGCGTGTGAAAGGTGATTTTGTAGTGGTTCTTTTGGCATCTTATAAATCGACTGTCAAGAGATTGGATTGTATAGTTGGTCAATAAAATCAATGTTTGGAACAGATAGATCTTATAGTGACAATAAAATAGCCGAAAAAGAGGCTCCATTGAAAGGAAACGCCTAAAAAGAAATGAGAAACACTCTTAAAACCTATTTCTGATATGTGTTAGAAGTGATGAGACATATTTAATACCATGTTAGAATTGATGTTGCAATTAAGAGAGAGAGAGAGAGAGAGAGAGAATTAACGTGGTTCAGCTTGATTTCTTATATCTATAGTAGAAAGACAAAACCGTAGGGTTACTTTATTTGCACTACAAGTAAGGTTATTAAAAGTAAGAAAAAAGATTATTTATCTGTACTATAAATCAGTTCTAGTACAATGAACGTAGCTAGACTACGATAATGGACTTGAGCCTTGATTAGGATTGAATCTTGATATCTTTAACATTATAAATTTGTATAGTCAAAAGCCAAAATATGGAAGTTAAACGTGTTCCAACCTGTAAGGCTCTCTTTAGCCTAGACAGAAATGAGTTTTAAACCTTTAAGCACCATTCCACGTTTTTAACTCCAACTATTTTTTATGGATAGCTAAAGGTCAGAGCTAGGGGAGAACAATACATGTTGCCTGAAGAATTTTGTATAAAATCTGCAATTTGTACTTCCTGTTTCAATGTAATGACAGTTTTCAGCTGATAACACTCATGTGGATTGAAGAGGAAGAATAAGTGAGTGTGGCCAGAATAAACGAGAAACCTGAAGATCATCACTGAAATCAGATTTTACACTCTTTGGGAAGTTGAAAATATTGCCTGCCCTAATAAGTCAGATGAAAAGATCTGGATATAACCATAGAAAAATAAGAGAACTTAGACACCAAATATCTAAGCTTTGAAAGAAAATTTTATTTATTTGTTCTGATTCTCTTCTCATTTACCTCTTGAGTTATCTCAGATAATACTATTTCTTTGGGTTTAGTTTCACTAAAGTGTTGATTAAAGAGGCATTTTTAATTTATATCAAGAGTTCCAAATTGTTTGGTCCTCTTAGTTATGAGATTAGGCTCCCTTGTTCCCAGAAGCTGTTAGAAACAATAAGCAACAAAATAATATTAATTTATGGTTAACGTTATTAACATTAAACATTACATATATAATGTTTGTTTGATTAATATTTTTCTATTGATAATTCATAATTTCTAATGTCTGAATTTTTTTTTTATTCAATAAATTACTTGCTTGTTTGGACTTGGCTAGCAGTGTTTCAGATAGACTGATGGTATGGTCCTATAAAAAATATTAGGTGTTTGGGGTCTCTTTTGTTATAGGAGAAGCTGATTTGATTACATGGTTATCTGTTGGGGTCCTAAGGTTGTATGATTGAATTTCTATGCAATTGTTTGATAATCCTGATTTTAAGTATTTGGCAAAAGATGCACTGATCACAGTCATATTGGGCTTAATTCTCAGCATGCAGGAGACAATAGAACGCTACCGTAGGCATACAAAAGACACTCAAACCAACAGCAAATCGGATGAACAAAACATGCAGGTTGTGCCCCCCTTTTCTTTGATTGTACTAATACTTTCTTAAATTATCTGGGAAGGAATGAAATACTGAACAGCATCTCTGCCACCAAATTTATTTGACCTGGCCATGTCCTTATGTTTTATCTTGCTTTTAAGATGATATTGTAGCCCTAAATAGACCACTTCAAGATCTCTGTTGCACCATAAAAGCAGAAAGTCTATAATTGTCACATGTGACATGCTATAAGCTACAATCTCCTGATGTGGTACTTCACATCCATCTATGCAAAGCCATTTGATACAGAAATTCTTCGACAAAAACTAAAAAAGTAATATGAAAAAGTTAAAGTCTTTTATAAGGTGGCTTGCATTTATTAGTGTAGAGTACCATGACAACTGTACTCCAAGTGTAGTTAATAATTACTTTTTGTGGGAATACAAAATGGAGAGGATTCTTGCCCCTCCTTATCTATAGTGATGTTAGTTGTCTATTTATATAGGTGAAATTATTTGGTACATCAACCCAGGTGGGTTGGCCGAGTGGTTGGGCTCTTGGTCTCAAAGTGCTTGTCCCAGGCTCAATTGGGTGTGCTCCCCAATTCGAGTCCGGGTACCTGCACTTTGAAAAAACTCCTTGGGCCAGCGATTTACCCCACTAGGGCCCACCTGTCGCGAACAGTGAATAGTCTTTGGTTGAAAGCTTTGAGGATACATTATGGGAAACCACATAAAAGTGGATCCCACATGTGGATCCTGCACATGGAACCACATTTATGTGAGAGGGACAGTGAATAGTCTCTAGTTGAAAGCTTTGAGGATACATTGTGAGAAACCACATAAAAGTGGATCCATCACATTTATGTGAGAGGGACAGTGAATAGTCTCTAGTTGAAAGCTTTGAGGATACACTGTGGATCCCACATGTGGATCTTGCACATGGAATCACATTTATGTGAGAGGGAGATGTAGTGCATCGGGCGTATAATAATTTCTCTTTTGATAAAGAACTAGCATTTGAGAGTTGACCATGTGTATGAACATGTTTCTTACTTATGGATTGATACATAATATTTGATCGTCAATTTTTCACCAGAAGACTCCAAAATTTATTTTCTTTTTGTGTTCACTGCTCTTAATGCTTGTCACACTTCTTTTCTTGATCTTTTGACTAATATTGATTTACAATGGCAGAATTTAAAGCAAGAAGCAGCAAACATGATGAAGAAGATTGAGCTTCTTGAAGTTTCAAAACGGTTGCAGGCCTAGTTTAATACTTATTACATATTGTTTGAATTCATTGTATTAAGACATTTACATTGAAAGCATTTTATGAACCTTATTAAATTTGGAATACTTCAGGAGACTCTTGGGAGAATGTTTGGGAACATGCTCCATCGAAGAATTGCAACAGATAGAAGAACAGTTAGAGAGGAGCGTAAGCAGCATTAGAGCAAGAAAGGTTAATTATAGAAGCCCTCAAAATTGACTTTTCATAATATTTTATTAAATAAAAGTTTAACATGCATGCTTTATCTTGGTCTATATATACTTTCAGACTCAGGTCTTCAATGAACAAATTGAGCAACTAAAAGAAAAGGTAAAACTGTATATTAAATTCATTTTTTATGTAGGCCCAAATAAAAATTTGTTCTTTTTCAATGTTGAGAAATTGTAGGAAAACATATGTTTCAGTACATGCTGACTTGTATGGTCATTCTTTCCAAAGGAGTTACTTTAGTATAGCATTGGTTGGAATTTTTCTTCTTTAGATTAAACCCATTGGTATAAATGAAATGTACGGTAGAGCAGGTGTCAGTTTTTGGCAAGGATAGAAGGTGTTTACTTGGGGGAAAAAATTAAAAAAAATAACAAAAGATTGCTATTTGGATTCAGTTTTATTGCTTGTTACATAGGTAATGTTGACCTTACTGAACAAAAAATTGGCTATTTGAACAACACTGATTTTAAAATGTGTCGTTATCTCAACTCAACGCTAACCTTTATAACAGCCAATTGGGGTCAGCTAGAATAACACTTTTCCACAAATGTATCCTCATATTAAATTTTTTATTTGTTATTTTTAACTTTTTTCCATCTCCCTTGTATTACTAAAATTGTTTTGGATTACAGATATTTGCATTCATTAATGTGGAGTAGAGTGGAACAATCACATTCAAGCAGGTAATCCATTTGTTCAGACATATATGCACAGAAAAATATAAATCATCCTATTTTCAGGGCTAGATTTCAAAAAATTCAAATTTATTACTGAGTTACTTATTATGCTACTAGTGCATATATAATAATCTACTACAGCTTTCCCAGAGGCTAAAGTGAACTGTATTTTTTGCCCTAGTTTCTGGGCTCAAAATCTCTTGTATCGCAAACTTTGGTCCACATATGCTTCCTGTCATGGTATTCAATTCAACTGTATGTGATTCTATTATCTGTTCCCTGCAGTTCTTATTTGGATCAGCACATGTCATGAAGCTCCCATTATTCAGGCAAGCCTGTGAATTAGCATTTGCTGAATCGAAGGCTGAAGGAAATAACATGAAGTATATTGCTCTTTCCCTCTTTTTGCCTTTTTATTTTCCCTCATGCATATGCTTATTAGTTGAATTCTGATTTGCACAATCTCAATTTCTAATTGCTTTCGGTTAGTTGGAAGATTCAATCAGAACTGCAATCCCAGACTTGAATGCAGATGAGGTGAGTAGTACATCCATCTTTTCATATAATTAGCAGTCATGTAAATATCTTGAAGAGAAATTTGTTTTCATTGTCTACATAAAATTGTTATGGCTGCGTCTCATAATTACCATTGTTATGGTGAATTTAATTATTTAACCATTATTCTAACACTCCCCTTGGCGTGTGGGTTCAAACTCCCCTTTAATGAATGGGACCCAACATGTGGGAATTTAACTTGTTAAATGGGTGGTAGAGTGGAGATAGGATTTGAACTCAAGATCTCCTACTATGATACCATGATAAATTATCAGTTGTCCTAAAAGCTTAAGCTGTTAGGAAATTGTGAATTTAATCATTTAACCATTATTCTAATAGTGTCATTCATAAATTGTAACATGATCCAAACTTGGTCATGCTGGTTCCTTGCAGGTCCATGGGCTGTTCAATTTATTTGATTCCGATAGTGATGGGAAGATCAGCAAGGATGATTTTAATACTTGCCTAAGAAAGAATCCTCTTCTGATAGCACTTTTCTTACATTGTTGGCTGCACAAGGGCTTGCCAGAAGCTGGTGATAGGATGCTGGTGGAGACGGTGTGATAAATGGGCTTTCCATGTTTTTTCTATGCTTAGAATGTTTTACCCCCTGATTCTTGGGTTTTGTTTTTGAGGGGAAGAGAGGGGAAAAAAAGAGGGGTTGGGGGGGTTACCATGAGTATAGTGGGGCTTTAATATTTTTAACCTTGCCCCTTGTAAAATGCTCATCAGACAGCGACATTCAATTTGGGAATTAATCTGTATTTATTTTTCCTGTTTTCTACAAGCTGATATTATTACATGAATAGTTTGAGAAACCTACAGATTGTGTTTTAAACTGAAATATTAAACCTACAATTAAGTCAAATTGATATGTTGAAAAAGAACCAAGAACATATTGACACTAGGTTATCGAGGCCTGCATTGTATTCCAATGTGATTACCTTATTACATAGAAAAAATAGGTAGAATTGATGAAATGCCCCTCTTGTATATGCATGGTCTTTTGATTATTAGTTTGAAACTGGCACTTATTTGTGGGAGTGAGAGAGGGATGATGGTACAAAAGTGGAAAGAAAAAGAGGATTGGAGCTATCTTCAAATCACTAAAATTGTTCAAATGGTCAAATTATTAATAATAATCTTATATGTATAAAAATTTCTAGTGGTTTCGCAGAGCTGTTGGAGAGATTTCTTTTATTGATCATTTGTAGTATTGCCATAAAGCTCCATTTAAAAGCTATGTGGTATTGTACTGGATGCTCCTTTTTCTTTTTTCTCTTTTACCAGTTTATAGTTTCCAAGTGATTAGAGATCTTCGGATCCAAGGACGGATCCACAATAGGGCCAAATGGGGCTATGACCCATCCCCAAATTCTTAGACTTTTTAAATTATATATGGTTTTACGTTATTAAAGTTTGGGCCCAAAAAAATTATACCTGACTTCCTCAAGAATTCAATTGGTCAAAGCCTCTTAAGGCCGAAAAGGCTTTCCCTTTTGAGAATTGAAGACACTGACTTGGATGGAGGTATTGCTTTTTCCTTTATTATTCCATTTCGGGATTCAAATATTGTTAATTTACATTGAGCATTCGCAATTATTTACTATTTATCTGACTTTCATTCTCATATGATTTTTAGTGCTAGAGTTAATATGATAACAGCAATACTGATCAGTATCTTCACCATTTGAGTTTGTTTTAAAAACCATTGTTTTAAGGATTTTGTTAACATAGCATAATTTATACCATTTATTTTAAAATAAATATTTGAAGGAACTCTATGTGATAGAGGATCTTGACCTCCTGCCAAATACGAATACACCTCCATGAGCTTTGACAATGTTAAATTAATTGTTGACTTTAACACCTGCATCAACTTTTCATTTATGGTGTGTGTGGGTGCATATGCAGTATTAGTCTTTGATTATTATTTTTTGTTTCTTTTTACTTGGTAATACTAATTGATTTTTTAGTTAAAAAAATATTGAACTTATAATAAATATGACTTTTATTACCTCAAAAAAATAAATTTTACTTTTATTTGATTTCTAGATTATGAAAAAATTAACTACAATATATATTAGATTTATTTTTTTATGTATTAATTAAGCATTAAACTTAATATATTTATGATTCTTGAATGATAATTTTCATGAATTGGTTTAGTATTAAAAATTAATATATTAATGATTCTTGAATGGTAAATGATTTTGTTACTAGGGCCAGTACCTTAAGTAATTAATTATGAAATTCTCGGGCTTTATGTAAATCTCTTACTGACGTATTTCTCCACATTTCCCTTCATTTGTAAATCTACCACAATCCATATGATAAAAGAGTGGCAAGCAGGACTCAGTGTACAAAATGAGTCATTTTTGCTTAATAATACTATAAATAAATAAAATGCTAAATTACAAATTACACCAGTTAAGTTTGGATAAAGTTTAATTTAGTCCTCTAAGTTTTGATCGTTTCAATTTAGTCTTCTAAGTTTGGTCAAAGTTCAATTTGAGTTTTGACCGTTTCAATTTCGTTTTCTAAATTTGGTCAAAGTTCAATTTGATCCTCTAAATTTTGACTATTTTTATTTAGTCTTCTAATTTGTTTTCATCTTTAAAGAGAGGAGATTGAAAGAAAGAAAAGAGGTTATATCTCTATATACCTTTAAAGCATTCTTAATTAACAAAATAATTTTTTTTATTAAGTATTATTAGAAAGAAAAGAAAATGTCCGTACAAAATGAGATTATTCTTGCCCCTATTCTAGAAACTAGGCTGTCCTAAATTAATAGCCCATCTGGTTATAAATATGAGCCACCCGATGTGGAAAAGGTTGTAGCCACTCTATCCACATGTTAAGGATGGAAAATGAAATATATACATTTGCAATACAGTATCTTATAATTATTCCCAATTATCTAATTATCAAATAAATAAATAAAGCTTTAGTATTCACGTGGTGAAAGTGAAAAAGGTACATACATCATTAAGTTTGTAATATGAAAATAACCTTATCATATTTTCATGTAAACAACCGGTGGTGTTTGTAATTCAAAGTTTCAAACCATACGGTTGTAGAGGATCAGTCTGTATTTCAAATTATAACATGTAAACAACTAGTTGTGTTTGTAATTCAAACCACACGGTTGTATAGGATTAGTCTTGATAAGTCTATCCTACCTTGTAGCTATCCTATGAGTGTAAGACTTTATATATGTCAACACTGTTAATAAAACATTATCAAAGCTTTCTAGTACAATTGTTATTGCTTTATTTTTATTTTATATTATTTATGATATAGAGCTATCAAACTCACACAAGTAAACCATCCAAAAATGACAACGTTTTCTTCCTTTAAATATGCTTATCCTGCATCACAGTAAGGCTTGGGTCCAGTGCACAGGAATACTGGACCCATTTAGATTTTGACACATGTCCAGTTTTGTCCAGATTTTTATATATATGCCAAAATCTTAACGGGTCCAATGCTCCTGTACACTGTACCCAAGCCACTCCCCAACACCAGATGGTAGAAAAAGAAAGAACATGATATAATTATCAGTTTGAAGTTTGGTTGCCAGTTCCATCATTATCTAGTGTACTATTAGCACAGCACAGATAATGGTAATGATGGAGACAATCCTATGCAGTTGGGTAAAAAAGATATATATATTAGCACATTATCATCAAGATCACAGCCTCATTTCATCTTAATTTTATAATTTTAGCTATGAGCCAAATATTACTTTTTTTTTTTGGGCTAACGGATAGCCTGTCCAAAGCCAAATATCACAGCAAGATGAGTGCCATTATTTCTGGTAGAAAGACTTCTCTCACTCTACATGTTTTGCTCCATGCAAGCCATTACAAAGAAGTGCATCTTTTTGATAAAACAACAGTTTAGTTATAGTTCTAAAATTTTGGAGTCTGACTACATTCAGGTTAAGCTGGCCCCAATACTTTGTCTCACAGTTTAGCTATGTCGCCGAGCATAATTTTTGCTTTCATGGGTCGTACATAGAATGCTCTAAATCATGGAGTCATATTGTCATGACAATGGTGAAGGCAGCATATGCCTCTTTTATCATTGCTGGGTAGCTAATTATGCTCCAATTGGAAAAACAAAAGGTAACGAATTCCAGCTATCCTAAATGCAGAATATGAGGACAGACCTTTAAGGTGTCAAGGCAATACAAATTAATTAAGGAGTCTATAAAAGTAACAACAACAACCTTATTAATTCAACAAAAAATAATAATAACAATAAGTTTTAGTCCTAAAATTTTTTAAGTCGGTTATGGATCCCCAACATTGTCCTAACAAATCAAGGATGTCCGTGCATCGATTTGAGTCAGCAACCACTTAGATCGAAAGATCAAATAATGAGCAACCCAACTTTGTTGGAATCATCAAGAAAAGCTTTTATGTGGCCCCTCACACACTTGCAAAAGATTATGCCTTTCCTGTCATGCGCCACCGTCTAATCTCACGTGCTCACACAAGCACCCACCACTCTGAGTAAGTAAAACCTCCCACATTTAATCACATCATTTTGTCATTATAATCACATCATTTTGTCACGTTAACCGTTGACTGCATTAATCGTTTACATCCCGCGTTGAAGAATGAGATAACACCAATCATCAGAGCATCAGCCACATTTTCACTCCATCCATAAGCATGTAATTTGGAAAATATGACACGCTATTGACATGTTTGCCTCCCACTCTGCTAGGTCTGATGGTGCCAAACAATATCAAATGATTGTCACATTCTACAAACTTAAACAGGAGTCGGGGAGCATATCACTGAGTTTCATTCTTCTATGTGTTTTCTCTGGGGTCAACTTGCCACAATTGAGCTAAGTGCTAACATAAGGATCATCGTTTGGAGACTAAATTATTTTATGAGTACTGAGAGGAACCACAACTTCAACAATTTCTAATGAGACTAATTAATGACTTTGAGCCTGTTAGCAACTAGTTGCTTCACTGCTGTCCCCTGCCTACAGTAGATCAAGCTCCCAATTTCGAGAAGAAACTTGCATGCACACCCATCGCTCCTAACCGAGCCACACTGTGTTGGCCACTCCATCTCCAGCTGCCTCCATTACACCTGATCACTCATTCGATTTTCCTCGCATGAGTGGCCACTCCAATCAATTGGTCCTAAGCGATCTAATTCAAAGAATGATTGCTTCTATTGCACATTCCATTGATCAATGTCGCACCCATGCCCGCCGTCTTCAAATTTCTGCAACAGCTAGTGGCTAATTTTGACAGAAAACCACCGCCATCTCTGGCTACTTCTATCAATATCAACACCATCAAAGCTTCCTCTTCCACCACACCTGCATTCTTTGTAACTGATCACTTGGTCAAACATTCTTCTTAATCAAATTTTGTCTCAATCCCAAGGTGTATCCTATTCTACCTTCTCAATCATACAATTAGACATTCAGTCTTTACAATTTAACCAAGATATGGCTAATTTTATTAAGGAGAAAAGAATTTGGTTCCACAATTTTCCAAGAGATTTAATGAAGATTATTATGAGGATTTTGATGTCTGGTGTACTTTGAGGGTGTATCCGTCTTTATCTTGAGTAATGTTAAGTACACAATATTTTTCACAATTGTAAACAAGACTTGTTATAATTGAAGAACTCTCACTTATACTTAAATCACTATTGACATCACTTTTATTATAGGCTAAATTGCATAATCACCCCCTAGGGTTTGGGTCATTTGCAAACTGACCCCCAAAGGTTTTAATTTTGCAATATAACCACCTGAGGTTTTTGAATTGGTGAAATTGATTCCTCTAAGTATATTTTTTGTCAATTTTGTAAAACTTATCCTCTAATCGAGTACATGATCATAGCATGAGCATATAAGCAACAATATTATATCAGATGTGATTAGGAGAACATACCTGAATCCATTGATGAAATTAATAGAAGTAATAGGGCATCTTCTACTCTCTTACTCTCTTGAGTTTAAGTCTAATGGGAAGACTTCAAATTGACGGTAGGTTAGAGTGAGAGCAGGGACCCCTATAACCCTATATTTATATTATAAATATAAGGCCTTAATGTAAACCCTAAACCCATAAAGGATTTACTCAACTTAGGCCCACACATTAAAATACCCATGTCCTACATTATTAAATGTAGCTAAGGTGCACCAAAGCCCAATAAACAATATATGATCACATTAAACTTAATGGGCTTTACCGGTCAACTCTCTATCATACGGGGCATCCTATCAATTCGGTTTTGACATAAAAGAATGCTGCTCATAAAATAAATCTTACAAATTTTGCTAACAAAATTTGTCATATGTATTGCACTTGGGTTTAAAATAATGAATTTTTTATTATAAAGTGGTCATATGTAATGCACATGACAAATTTCTACTAACAAAATCGACAAAAAATGTACTTAGAGAGTCAATTTCACAAATTTAAAAATCTCAGATGGTTAATCAAAATCACAGGGAATCTGTTTGTAACTGACCCAAACCTCATGGAGTGATTATATAATTTAACATTTATTATATGCCAATCACAACCAACTATATTAGCAATTATAAAAAAATAAATATAAAATATAAAATAAAAAAAAATGTGAGAAATATTATGTCCCTAAAGGGCCTAAACCTATTGTTTTATTTTTTTCTCTAAAAAAAAAAAATGACACTCTCATTGCTGTTATTTAGGTAAACAGAATAGAAAACACATCGTTTATGATGTAATTGTAAGCTAAACACACGACCAACGTCATCCTTAAATTGGAGTACCTGTGATTTACATTAAAAAAATGATCAAAAGACTACGAATTCAATGGAAAAGTGTACCGACGGAGAAAGACTAGCTATGTATAAGTTGTATACTACCCAAGTATCAAAAAAAAAAATTTGTATACCCTTTAGAATTTAATGATTATTTTTCTTTTTATTTATTTTTTTGCAAGTTTAAATAACAGCCTTTCTTTACATGAAAACCCACTGGCTGGGATAGATGTTTTTATTCTAAAACGTTATGCTCTACTGTTCTTTTCCCTTTTCTTTTTCCTCGCGTGAAACTCTCTCTCTATATTTATTTATGGATTCATTTTTTTATATATAATAAAAAAAACCCCTCTTTTCTGCTGGACCGACCGACCGAGGTATAAATAATGAATGCACCATTTATTTTTAATTGAATGCACCATTTCATTATCATTATCAAAAAAAATAATTGAATGCACCATTTAAATGCATCGGGTTATGTGCAATGTAATGTTTCTATAACAGTATCAATGCTACGAGCGTTGATTTTAGTGTTTTTTTTTTATTTTTTTATTATTATCAAAAACAGTATCAATGCTACGAGCTGAAGATCAAATGACATTTAAATGATATCATAGGGTTATGTGCCAGTTCATGTACGCATTTAACTCAGCCGCGCAATAATATTTATTTCAGGGATGTAATGCAAAGATTAATATGAGATGATGAAGGTCTTTGATTATTAGCAACAAAAAAATAAAAATAAATAATTGATGAAGGTCTTTGATAAACCTAACAACTGGTTCCCTTGGTTTTAGATCAATATGAGATGCAAATGCACTTAATTTTGAAATGCTAGTTTATGCAATTAAAATTACTCTTGATTTTATGTATTATAACACGTTTTTAACTTCTTAAAAAAAAAAAAAAAAAAAATTTAACATACCTGCAGACAGGGGCGGTGCCAAGGGGGGCAGGGGGAGCCCCCAAAAATTTTGAAAATTTTCTTTTACTTTGTTAATAAATATATAAATTAAAAGATAATTTTCTTATTGGCTCCCTTTGGAATTTTTTTTAATAGGAAACTATTCACAATTGATGCATATTTTAAGGAAAAAAAATGTTCAAAATTGGAATAATACATATTTTAAGAGAAAAATGTGCAAGATTGGGAGGCTAATGTTTAATCCTCTATCCCAAATGCTGAAACGTTAAATGTTAAAACTCTTAAAAAATATCAAAGATGTCAACCTAAAAAAATATATATTACTTGTTTAGAACGTTTAGTATGTTATTTCACTAGTAAACCAACATGACATGTAAATCCATTTGATTTTTGCTTAGAAATTAGAGAAAATATATATATTTTTTGTTATATTTAGTTGCGCCCCCCTTGGAAAAAATTTCTGGTTTAGTCACTGCCTGCAAATGTCTAAATACGTCCTTAAACTATAATGTGTGTGTATATCAAAAAAAAGAAAAAACTATAATGTGTGTGACAGTGTGAGACTACACATATATAATATTTAATTAAATTCAATTTAGATGTAATGAAAAGATTTACCTAAGAATGATTGTCACAACCCTTATTAATATACTAGGATAAAATATGGATTTGCATATAATACAACAAGTGATGCAAAGAAGAAGCGCCTAATTTTTTTATTTTTTATTTTTCATTCTAGTGGTAACTAGAAACAAATATAAGCCACTTAGGTATTCGGCCCAATAGTAATCTCCTTCCTCAAAAAGTCTTACCCTTCTATAAAGGTGTGAGTTCGATCCCCGGGATTTTCAAAATATACATGTGTGTGAGTTTTAGATTAGAATTTCTATCATATACAAAAAAAAAAAAAAAAGATATGAGACAATAACATATTGGTGAAGACAAACAAAGAGACAATATTTACAACATTGAAGGCATATAATTACGAAACATATATAATTATAGCAAAATCGATTATTGATTCTTAAGAGACTGCACTCCTTATACATTAAAGAACGAGAAAATAATGTGTCTAGTAGAAGAGTCTTTTTCCCCTCTCACATAATAATGTTATCTGAGTACCTCAATCATGTCAAAGAGAGTTGGATTTGCCAGCCCCAACAACAAACTTTAATTTCACATAATATGAATGTTTTTAATGGAGTTGGAGCCGTTACGATGCAGACACGTGACTGAAATTAGACATGTGTCGCGATCGCAATGACTCCAATACTGACGTAGCGGAATAGCAAGGAGAGACAATATTTACAACATTGAAGGCATATAATTATGAAACATATATAATTATAGAAAAATCAATTATTGATTCTTAAGAGACTGCACTCCTTATACATTGAAGAACGAGAAAATAATGTGTCTACTAGAATTATCCTTTTCCCCTCTCACATAATAATGTTATCTGAGTGCCATCAATCATGTCAAAGAGAGTTGGATTTGCCAGCCCCAACAACAAACTTTAATTTCACATAATATGAATGTTTTTAATTGAGTTGGAGCCGTTACGATGCGGACACGTGACTGAAATTAGACATGTGTCGCGATCGCAATAGCTCCAATACTGACGCAACGAAATAACAAGGAGAAGAACACGTTGTTCTCCTTAGAGTGATAAAACTTTTGAATCCACTAAAGGTTCCTTGAATCCACAAGGAAGAGAGAAAAATTGAGGAAAACCTCTTTTTCTGAAATATTATTAATGAAAAAAAAAAAAAAACTGATTTGCCTCGACGACTACAAGCAATATAAATACTAAAAGATTCCTAGGGCTGCTAGGCAACCCATAGGAAGACTCTAGAAACCCTAATTCGTGATAAACACGAAATTAGGTTAGAAATAGGAAAAATTACCAAAACGGAAAATTGAGTTAATTGCTAAATCAACTCCTACTAGTCCTAAGAAATGTTTCAAAACTGGCGAAACCTTATTTTGACTTTTAAATTAAAAATTACAATTAAAAGAAAAAATAAATTTCACTAATTAAAAGCCTAGATGAAAAAATTCACCCAAAATCTAATGATGCTCATGACTGGGATTGTCTTCTTGTTCCAGAAAAACATGTGCTATCTATTCTACATCAAATACACAGGAGCACTCAGCCTATCCGAATCCTTGAATATTAACCATACATACCTCATAGGTATAGTATTTGATTTTGACATGGCATTGGGCATTATATCTTTTCTGGTTGTGACTGTGATAGCCTGCTTCATCATTAAAGGATGACTGTATGTTTAACATATACGACAATGTGAACTCCGTACGTGTAGCCTAATGCAAACCACAAGGGTCAATTCAGGTTGCCCCACATGAACAGCCCATAACTGGAATATCATTCAAAGAAGGAACAAAAGCAATAACATTTTTTGATAAACAACAAAGGCAATAACATAGTACTGTGTCAGTGTTCAAGTGGCAACACTTTATTTTGTCGTGGCAATTCCCACCTGACCTATTTGTTTATGAACATTGTGATTGGTGAGGCAGTTGATATTTATTGCTTTAACTTATGAGGTAATTGATTTTTATTACTTTACTTTATGACTAAAAAGAGGAGGTGGTTGATTAATATATTACACCCCCTAGGAAGCAATAACATCAAAAGATTTATACAACAGAGTTAAGTCTATGAAATTTTAGGTAGGTACGTAGTAATTATCAAATATAGCTGTCCGTGACAGCTTATGAATTGACATAGAGTGAATGTTAGGTCATGCATCATTAATTGTATTTAAAATTCAAAAAGTTAAGGGTAAAAAGATAAAAGACTAAAAAGTGAAAAAGTTAAGTTTAAGTCTTTTTTATTCAAAAGTTGAGATTAAAAATGAATCTTTTACCTTTTAATCTCAACCATTGAAAACAATTACATGGGTGCAATTGACCTACCAATTGCACCCGATGTCAATCCGTTTGTATTTAATATTCAAGATTAGTGGGTCAAAGTCTTTTAACATTTGGCTTACTATTCTTTGTTGGGAAAGTTATAGAACGTGCGAATCAGCCTTTGTTTGTTGGCTGAAGTCTCTAAAAATGGAAAATGCTGTTTCCTTCTAATTTTTTTTACCTCTTTAGTCGGATATATCATCATAATAGAATGGAATATTTTTTAGTATCATGGATTATGGTCCTACCTAGCAATAAAAAAAATAAAAAAAACCCTACCCATGCAGAAAATTGAATTCCCCCCCTTGATATTAGCTCTGTAGTCACAATGCACATGATGTACATAAGCTGACATCGTAAAGGCAACCTAATCGAGAGAACACTTAGGTCCTGTTATGAGATTTATGTTGATTTTGATAAAATATGTGTGTTTTATGGTAAATGTTGTGTCTATATTGATAAATGTGTTTATTATTGTAAAAATAAAATATGTGAATTCTTGTAGAATTAGTGATATTTGTGATAAAGTTAACTTTATTACAAACTACACACATTTTACAACACTTGACAACATTTTATCAAAATATATACAATATTTTATCAAAATACACACAAATATTATAATTTTTAATACCTTTAATAGGATGGTCCTCTACAATAGAACTTAAGAATTTCCCACATAATCGATACCTCGTTTAATGTGTACTGTTATGTATGACTTTATGAGCCCTGTAGAAGAGGTGGTTGGTTCGCAAAGAGAAAATCAATGCTACAAATTATGGCAATAATAGGTTCACAACAATGATGAAAATGGGGTGCAATTCTTTGAAAATTATTACCGTATATAATAGGGAGCGGAAGCAGGTTATAGGGAGCCCCAAAATGTTTTTAAACTTTTTTATAGGAAATTTTCAATTGATTTTTTAAATATTATATGCCAAAAATTAGACTTAACTCCCCAAAAATAAGTATTAGCCCTTACAAAAATATTTAAATCTTTTTTAGGTGAGAATTAAAGTCACCTAACCCCATTAACTAAACAAAAAAAGAAATCTCACTATTGCAAAGATTTTTAAATGTTTTTTTAGAGTGTTTTAGAAACCCTTGGAATTAAAAATGAGTATGCAAATAGTTGGGTATGAAATTTTTTAAACTTTTCATTCCCCCCCCAAAGTAAAAAATTCGACTTAGATGGCCAAAATTGAAAATTGTTTTTTAAACTTTTCATTTTGACTTCCCACAAAAAGTAATTTTTAATTTTTTATATTTTTTAATAAATTTGTTTAGACGATCGAGATGAAAAGTTGAAAAAACAAGACCATCTAAAACTATTGCATCAAATATCAATTCAAGTTCACACCATCTTTACACTACTTTTCCACACCATTTAAAATATATATATATCAATGACATTATTATGTACATGTTCATAATTTGTAGACATTGATATCCACATTTATGTGATGTAATAATAGGTTATATGAACTAATATTTGCCGAAAAGCTATAACTTTGTTTATAAAACCCTTTAGTTAATTAAACAAATATCCTACGTCTTGCTTCATTTGTCACCGTTTATTTTCAGTTTATTTGGTTCATATACAAGTTTTACTTTTTACAACTATTCTTTTATTGAGTTTATTTTTATTTTTTAAACCCAATAAACCAATGAAGATAAACTCTCTTAAATTGAGTAATTATTTATTTATTTTTTATGGCTCTGGGTGTTCGGGCCAGCTTGCGCACACCTCGACTAATCCCAATGGGATACTTAACACCCTACTAACCACATGTATCGCGACAGTCGTAAGGTTTTACCTTAGAAAGGTAGCCGTGGGAGGACTCGAACTAGTGATCATTGGGAAGCACACTCAAGGCCAAACCAGTTGAGCTACCCCTCAGGGTTTTGAGTAATTATTTAGTACTCAGGAGTACATGACGTATTACCCCCCTCCTTTTATATAATTATAGATCACGCTAATTATATTTATTGTTGGATCCACCAATTATGTGAAAGGAATGAGTACCAGTTAATTGTGCTCCTAAGTACTTAATAATTTTCCCTTAAATAAGCACTTAGCTTGAGTCGAATTTTTTATTTATTTTTACTAAACACTTAAAAGAACATTTCATTAAAAAAAAAAAAAAAAAAAAGGTCAAACATCTTTTTCAGATGGTTTCTACATCCTTAGAGGAAAAAACATTGCAAAGACCAAACCTTTAACATTATAGTTATAAGAGCATTCTCAATCAATTAGGTAAACCGGCTTTTTAATCAAAATAGTTACTACTGTAGCAAAAAATTACACTAATAAGCCTCTCATCCGGTACTCTATTTTTGCTAAAAAAAAAGAAATACAAGATGCTACAATACTTGGTATTGTTACCGAGTACTATTCATCATGCAAAATGCTTTTTACTTTTTTTTATTCATTATCTCTTTCCTCTCTTTATCTCGGAAACTCTCTCTCTCTCTCTCTCACATCTCTCTCCTCTCTCATCAGAAGTTTCTCTCTGTTGCGCACTATAAGCAGTTGAAAATTGAGTTTAGGTTTGGGTTTGGGTTATGGGTTTGGGTTATGGGTTTGGATTTTGTGGCTGTGGGTTTGTGGTTGCCGGCGTGGGGTCTGTGGTTGTGGTTTTGGATTTTGTGGTGGCTTTGAGATTGGTGTTGAAGGTTTTAGAGCTTCCTCATGTCTGTATAGAGGTGGTGGTGGTGGGGTGCAAACCGTAACAGATTGTGCATTTGATCCCAAACATTAACTTCATTTATGGGTTAAATTTGAGTAAGTTAATTTGAAGGTTTCACCAGCTCTATGCTTGCTGGTTAGACTATTTAAATTGGCCATATTTGGTATATTAGAATGGTACTGATGTTCCACATTTATGTCTCTTGGTTGTTGCTGTGGGGTGTGATGGGTGTTGGGGGAGTGTGAAAAAAAAATAATAATAAATAAAATTTATAATATTTCAATAGGATGTATTGTAAAATAAAAAATGAAAATGTAAAATGTTTTTCAAAAGTTGATAACTAAAGTAGAAACATGGTCAATTCAATATAGTTTGAGACCTTTTACTAATAGGGAGTCTCAAGCAATGGACTAGTCTAAGAGCTGACCCTTATTTGGAAAAATTGGGGTTTTTAAGAGGTAAAATAGAGAATTATTCCATTAAGACTGGGGATGCTCTAGGATACCCATTTAGCTATCAACGAGCCACCCTAATTTTGTCCTATCAACCCAAACAAAGCTGACATGTGTCTGTTTTAAATTATTGTTTTTGTTATCTTTTGTTGGTTTCATAGTTCACATCCTGCTGCTGACGCCATATCTAGGAGGTGAAAAATATGCATGGAACTGAATTTAATGTTTTGGTTGAGGAGTAAATGATCATTCTGGCATGAATTGATCAACCATCAAACATGAGAACAACTAGCAGTGTGTAAAAAAAATAATAATAATAATAATTCCTTATTCTCAATTCATTAACACCCTTTATATAATCTATATAATATATAAACGAAAGATGGTTAACTTTTTGTTAACTCATTCACAATTTTACACATTTTCATTTATTTTTTATTAAAGTTTATCAAATTTTTATTTTTTATTTTTATTAAAAATCTTAACACGCCATATTTTCTTTAAAATGTAGAATATATATTCTATATACAAACACAAACACGATTATAATAAATTTCTAATACTATAATATATAATTTCATATACAAACACAATAATAATAATAATATGTTTATTAATAATTATATAATCATCAAATTTTATATTTTGACAAAAAAAAAAATCATATTATGTTAAACTTTTAAGTATATTGTAAGGATTACCGATTAGTATAATATATTAACAATCATATAGCTTTTGTAATACAATGCACAAGGACCTTGTTATTGGTTGGATGGAGCATATTAATTTATTGTCGAAAGTCTATTGAATTATCTTCCCGATAAAAATTAAACGCCAAATATCTCTCCAGTGAACCAATTGTTTTCTTTTAATAAAATAAATATTTTTATTCAAACTATAACAGAAGTAGGGGTGGCAAAAAAAACCCAAACCCATTAGCCCACCCAAACCCACCCACTAATTGCCCACCCAAACCCACTTATTTAATAAATGGGCAAATGGGTGCTTTAATTGGGTTGCTTATTGGGCAAAGACCCAAAAGCCCAAACCCAAAAAAAAAAAAAAAAAAAAAAGCCCAATTGAATTGGAAGCCCAAAAATAAACAAAAAGCCCAAACACGGAAAAATAAAAAATTAAATAAAAAGCAATTCTAAGTTTTGGTCATTTTGGAGGTTCAATATTTCAGTAATTTTTCTAAGTTTTATTGTTTTTTCATCATTTTATAGGCTTAGATAATTGGGTTGGGTTGGGTTTGGGTAATATCCTTTATTAAATGGGTTTAAATGGGTGGGTTGGGTTTTAGCTAGAAATTGGAATGGGTTTAAATGGGCAATAAGTGTAAGCCCAACCCATTTAATGCCCACCCAAACCCACCCATTTGACACCCCTAAACTAAATTTACAATAATTTCAGGAAGAAGAATGAAGGTAAAATTACAATAAGTGTAAGCATTGTTAAATGGGCCCGTGCAGAAATATGACCCACAGTCATCTGGACCATCCAGAGGAGGAGGACTAATGCCAAAGAAAGAATAATGGGTCCAGATTTTCCAATAACTGTTAAACTGACCTTAACTATTAATTAATTAATTTAGTTATTTATTTTTTATGGAAAACCTTAACTATTAATTTATTACTATATAAACAATTGGAGAACCTCATGATACAAATAGTAGTTATGATCAAAGTTAGTGATTCCGTTCCGTTCCGGCCGGAACGGGCGGAATATCTCGTACCGGTATGCAAACCAGTACGAGGTAACCCCTCATTCCACCTCGGATAAAATTTCGGGTCATTTCGGGCATTTCGGACAATATCGGGCGAAATGGCTATTTTGGCCGGTACACTTTTTAGTTTTAGTTTTTTTTGTCTAAAGTTTAGACAAAAAATTTCGGGTCATTTTAATTTTAATTTTTTATTTGTATTATTTGATGTTATTTGTTTTGAGTTGTTATGTGATATTAAGACTTAAGAATTTGTATTATTTGATTTATTTGTAATTTTATTGGTATTAAAAATGTGTTTATCGAAATATTCCATTCCAATGGTAAACGGTATCACCAACTTTGGTTATGATGGGGCATCCCTGTCTAATGGCCAAACCGCATGCCGAAACGGTATCACCAACTTTGGTTATGATGGGGCATCCCTGTCTAGCCATATACATGTTCTTATTTTAATTACTCCAGAATTTTGAGTACATTCAAACGCACCATATCATCACTTTTTTTTTTGATAACCTTGGATGTCCGGGTCAGCGTTCCGTAGATACTCGCACCTCGACTAATCCCAAGAGGACACGCAACACCCTACTAGCACGTGTACCACGATAGGCGCAAGGCTTTGCCTTGGGTAGGTGGCCCTGTGAAGACTCGAACTAGTGATCATTAGGGAGCACACCCAAGACCGGACCAATTGAGCTACCTCTCAGGGTTGCACCATATCATCACTTAAAAAAAAAAAAAAAAATTAAAATGATACTGTGTATATTGTTTCATGTCCATATATTTTGCGATAAATTCCACAAGCACGATTTTTTATTTTATTTTTGATAATCCCCAAGCACGAATTAATATGTTTGTATATTTAATTTTGAGGTAGGATTTTACTCAAAATTTTAATTGGGAATCTTTGATGTTGATTTTCATTGCTTAATTTAACAAGAGAATTATTTAAAAATTTCTTTTTAATTTTATCCAAACATACACCAGAAAAGGTTTTGCCGTTTGGCAAGAATACGAGCATCAGACTCAATGGATTCCTACCGGAATTAGATCTTGAACCGATCCTATTCCTAAAGATCAAGTCAGAAGAAAATATGAAGATTTAGTGAAAGATATGACTACAATAAAAAATCTTAATTTGTCATACGATTTTATCTTTATTAGCAGAAACATAGAAATTTTACGTCATCTTGAGGATAGTTAAAATCCTATCTTAAGAGGTTTGAAAAGGATTTTCTGTTGTTATATACCAGCAGTATTTAAAAAACTAAACCATTTAAGGAATAGAAAATTATAGAAGTTTAAGGTTTTGAGGTCGGACTAAGGTTTGACTAAAGATCGAACTAGGGTTTGGCTAAAAGTACGATTGTGATGACATCATAATCTATATTTATATATACTAGAAAATGAAATTCTTTGAAATTTTGTTGATTTCTTGTAATTTTACCACGTTAACTTTTGAAAATCCACATTTTTCTTTGTCACTATTCTAATAATTTTTTTTTTTTTTTTTTTTTTTAATTTGATTTTTAAAGTTACAAATAGTGTTAAACGGTTTTAGTTCAAGATAATTAGAACTCACAGTCTTTTTGGATAAAGTAACCCATCACTAAACAAATTTTGATTAAATTAGGCTTGATTAATGTTTCTTTAAACAAATTCTAATTAGATTAACTAATCATTTATTCATAATTATTAAATAAATTTAATAACATACATAAATATCTTTTGTTGTACTTTCACGTGGATTGCACATGTTACTGATTAGTTAATTTAATAATTAAATAAAATACAAATAAATATAAAATTTTTATGTTTAAAAATTAGAAACATTAATTAATTTCTTTTTGACTAATTGTTTTCAAACGTATTTTCAAAACTTATATAAGAAGAATTTTAAAAAAGTATTAGCAAAAAATAATCCTATTTAATTCTTCAAGTACAAAACATAATTTCATAAAAAAAAAAAAACTAATAATCTCAAATTTTCACATTTAATCATGGTAAGTAAATAGAATCACAATTAGTGGTGGTGCTATACTTTTTTTTAGGGGAGCCAAGATCTAAAAAATAACCTATCATATATATAATTTCTATATTACTAATTCTTTGCAAAATTCGTAATTGTTCTTTATTCTAAAAAATAAAATAAAAAATAGTGTTTATATTACTAATTCTCTAAATAAAATAATAATAATAATAATAATAATTTTTTTTTAAATAAATAAAACTTCGATTAAAGAGATTTACTTATCTATAGCAACATATATCTTAAAACAAAATGTTTTGATTTGATAAGAAATGAAAAAAGAATGCATTAATCATTTATTTAAAGTTGTCTATTTTTTAGAAAATATACTTTGAATATATTTTGATTTTATGATTTAAATATAAATGATGTGTTAGCCTGTGTTTGGATTCTCTACTTAAAAGTGATTTCACGGATTTTTATGTATAGAATGCATTCTGCAAAAAATCTGAGGGGTTTGGTTGAGATTTTGGAAAATGTAAAATGTATTCTAGGCAAAATCCTTTTGCAAATTCTCATTTCTATAGCAGAAGTCAGAATCCAAAATATTTTAAATTCTGATTCTAGCTTTTACTTTTAATTTTTGCTAAAGTAAATAAAACCCACTTACAACAGTTTATTACTCGAACAACTCTTTTTTCCCTCGCTTAATTTTTCTCTTTCTTTCTTTTATTTTCTTTCTCTCTCTTTTGTTCCCTACTTTTTCTCTTTGTATTGATGTGTTCCCTATTTTTTCTCTTTCTTTCTTTTATCTTTGTAAAAGTATTCTCATTTTCTCATTTTGTATCAAAAAACCAAGGAGATGTACACAAATCATGACCAACTCATTTCTCTATATTTTTTTATTACATTGTTCAAATTTTATAAAAATGTGTGTAAGGAGATGTGCACAAATCATGACCTATTTTTTTTTATTAGTAGACATTAATTTAAATCACAACGTAATACTTTATTTCTTTATTACATTGTTAATTTTGTATTGGTAGTAAATGTATTTTTAGCCTTGTATTGAGATTTAAAAAAAAAATGTTAATTACATAATGTATACTAATAATATATTATTTAATAGGAATAATGCATTCTTTAAAATACCAACCAAGCACAATTCTTTTCAGCATAATCACTTCTTATAAATAATTTCAATATTTTACCAAACGCATTATTTTTAGCAAAATGCATTATAGAGAATGTATTCCTGCTATAATGCATTCTCGAGAATGCATTCTTTATAATGCATTTTGCTGAAAATAGTACATTTGGTAAAATATTAAAATTATTTATAAGAAGTGATATGCTGAAAGGAATTGTGTTTGGTTGATATTTTTAAAGAATTCATTATTCCTATTAAATAATATATTATTAGTATACATTATGTAATTAACATTTTTTTTTTTAAATATCATAATACAAGGCTAAAAATACATTTACTATCAATACAAAATTAACAATGTAATAAAGAAATAAAGTATTACGTTGTGATTTAAATTAAAAGCTTAGAGCATTCTCATCCGAATAGGTAAACCGGTTGTTTAGCAAAAATAAAGAGCACTGTTCACCAAATGTGCTAAAATAACACCCGTATCCGGTTATTTATTATTGCTCAAATTTTTACAAGATGCTACAGTAGTCGGTAAAGATACCGACTACTGTTGGTTGTGTAAATTTATTTTCTCTCATTTTTTATTCGTTCTCTCTCCCTCACAACTCCTCTTCTCAGTCTCATTTCTCTCTCCCTCACAACTCCGGCAAGGCGGCAACTTGTGCTCCCGCAGTCAGCTTCATCGGCGTTTCTTCTTGTTCAAGTCTTGGTCGTCGCTCTCCTCCACCGTCTTCTCCAAGAAGTCCATGGGTTTGGGTTTGGGTTTTGTGGCGGCTGTCTTGGTTTTGAAGATGGGTTTGGGTTTGGGTTTTGTGGCGGCGGGGCGAAGGAGCTAGTGGTGGTGGTTTTATGGCGGCTGGGTGCTGGGGCGGCTGGGTTTTGGTGATGGTTTGTGGGTTTGGCCGTGGGTTTGTGGGTTTGTTCTGTGGGTTTGGCCGTGGGTTTGTGGGTTGTGGCCGTGGGTGATGGGTGGTTTGGGTCTGCAGTGGGTTTCGGGTTTGATGTTGGGTTTGGATTGTGGTGGTTTCAGTGGCGGTAGCTTTGATTTTGTGGTGTTTTTAGTGGAGGGTTTGATTTTGTCTGCGGTGGTTCAATTCACTGTATGTGGTTGGGATGTTGAGTTTTGTTTTGCCGCGTGAAATATGGTGGGAAAGTGGAAAAAAAAAACTAATTGTTTTATAATATTTTAATGGGATATAGTGTAAAATAAAGAGTGAGATGTAAGGTATGTTATAAATGTTGAGAAGTAAAATAAATAAAGTGGGTTTTGAAGAGGTAAAGTTTTTAAAAAATAAAAAACCGGATGTGAATGCTCTTATACAACTTACAAGTCACAAGTTACAACCGTTGCAACTTGATTTGATTCGCAAAAAGATTTTGATTCAACCATGATTTGAACGGTTCTCATAATCTATTTATATAACCCATTTTTGATGCTTAAAAAAATAGTAGCTAAGTCGATTTGCGGTAATCTAGTCAGATTGGAGAGTCCGATCCTCTTTTTTAAACGTTAAACCGGCACTTAATGGATAAAAGAAAAATCTAATTTCAATAACCAATGCCTGATTCTACCAACAAAAAAAATTAGCCAATGCCTATATATAGTACTAATATTCTGTTCTTCTTAATCAAAAAAAAAAAAAAAAAAAATATTCTGTTCTTCTTAATATAATACATTGTATAACAAAAGCTGGTCATGTGGGTGCTATACGGAAAGTGCAAAGATGACGTGTCTTTTATTACTTTACAAGCTCAGAAAATCCTTCAAGAATCAAAGATATAAGAGAAAAAAAGGAATAATAAAATAATAATTCATATACAAATCTTGAGGCATTGGGAAAAGCTGACGACAGCAGAGTTCGAGGAAATGACGTTAACAGTGACATGAGCTTCTGTAACCACAAATAGCGAGGTCAAATCAGGACCGTTTGATGATGTAGATCTTTCGAATATAAAATGAGAGAGAGTATTGCACGCCATGTGGTCCCCCACACAAGTAACCGAAACTCTTTAAACGTGTCGAATCTGAACCCAACAGGCTTGTAGTAAGAAACCTAAGCCAATGAACATAAACGGCATGAAACCCACACTCACTGACAAGTGTCGGCACCATTAGGGTCAAATAAAGATAGAGTGTGTTAAACAATTCAAATAAATTATGATATCCTTTTTTTTTTATAAGTAAAACTCAGTCCTAACTTATCCAACAAAAAAAAAAAAACTCAAAAGTCCTAACGCCATCCAATTATAATATCATACATAATCTCTCTGCCAAGTGCCACCAACCCACTTGTTACATTATATAAAAAGTTAAAATCTCTTTCTCACTTCTCCACTTCTCCTCTTGGTGTGTGTTTGTCACGCTCTTGAATTTAACCAATAATGAATCATTCCCGGTAAAAAGAAAAAATATAGGATTTTTTTCTTCTCTTTTTGGATGAAAGAAAAAAAAGGGGTTGTGGGTGTGTTCATACTTGATAGCCTCAACTCATTTAAATCTGAACTTACACCTAGCGTGCTTCACACATTAGTGAGGCATGTTAGGAGTTAAACTCGTAAGGTAAAAGGTTTGACTCGGCTTCTTACCACGAATGATAGGAAATTAAGAACAATCTTGCGAGATAAATTTATCTATAATGTTGTAAGTTTATTAATGTCTATCATTAAATCTTTCTACTCCAACTTTTATCATGAAAACAAAAAGATCATCTAAACTTATGTTTAAGTAACTTATTTTAATTTAAAGGGTTTATATAATGGTTCTTAAAGCCTCATAAAATCTATGAGATATTGGATTCAAAACCTCTAGTAAATATCTTGGGAATATCCCCAATAGATTCTTCCATGTAATTACTTGATGTGTGTGTGTGTGACAGACTACATACACTCTAGGAAATAGTTATACTCAAAGAGCTTTAGACACCCTCATTTGCCAAAACCCAAAAACTAACTTAAATTTATTAAATAGTAAGACAGTTACCTCACTAACAAGGCATTTAACCTTCTTATTAAGTTTGGTGTTAAACATAGGGAAAAATAAAAAAAACACCCATGAATATTTGAGTCAAAATCAAAGAGATCCCCTAATCTTCTAATTTAAAATTAGAAACCATTGAACTTTGAGAATTTCTCAAATTGATCCTTATGTGTAATGAATAAATGAATTAAAAATGACTTTTAATTAGATTTTAGTTCAAAAGTATTTGTCAAGAAAAAAAAAATTAAAAAATGAATTTTAATAAAAATGAAATAAGATAGGATGGAAATTTAGACAAAATGAGCAATTTGGTTATTTCTCATATTTTAGGGGCTTTTAATTTCAAATTTAATAATCAAGGTGTGTGTTTGATTTTGACCAAAAGTTCAGGGGGTGTTTTTAATATTTTCCCTTTAAACCTATGTCGGCTCCACCTAATATCAAATAAGTTTAGCTCGCTACTTTTCATACTGAAAAGAATAATGACTAAAAAAAAAAAAAAAAAAAAAAAACAATAATAATAATGGCTAAGTAGGAGTAAATTTAAGTTTTGACCTAAACCTCTATCTACACTAAATAGGATTTATAGCTAAACTTTTACATAGGCCACACAAAATGAGAGGCTCTATATGCTAGTGGGATGCATGCATTACCTTCAATGGCATGGGTTAAAGGGGAAACAAAAAGGTGTTCCAATAGGAAAATCTTAACCCAAGCTTTATTAAGAAATCAGAGCAATTAATTGTGGAATACTCCTACTATGTTCAGGGCTAGGGAATTGATCAAAAGGAAACAGTTGTAAAGCAAGTGAGATGGGAGAAGCCAAGCCAAAACTGGTTTAAACTCACTTCAGATAATCCGGGATTAGCCAGAATGAGGGAGGCCTCACTAAAGATTGCCATGGGATATGGTGAAAGGCTTTCATGTGCAGTGGGCTTGGCAGCTGATCGGTTTTGAGCTTTAAGAGGTGGACTCATCATGTGCATACAGTTACAGACTTACAATTACAAACAGTAGAAATTGAACTCGATGCAAAAATTGTTGTGTGTCTGATGACTAATAGAGTTGAAACTTGAAAATAATTGTGAAATTTCTTCACTTGTTGATGATTGCAAGGAGCTTCTAAACCAAATACTACTTACCAGGGTCAAGCATTGCTTCAGGGAAGCAAACATATATGCTGATGTTTTGGTATATAAGGATAGGGGTCAAGCTTCAGCAAGATTTTGTTATTTTTAATTCCCCTTGTATGATGTATTATGATAGACTCTATACTATGGTGACAATTGTTGTTTAACTAGCTAATGAATTTCGCTTTAACCTAAAAAAGTATGACATTTGAAATATGGCGCCAGGGGGAGTTTGTTTTATTTTTGTATAGTTTATTTTTATTTTTTATACAAATACCTTTTAATTTTTATCTAAAGATTATACTCTATGAATAGAAAGACGATGATCATATTTTTCACACATAAAACGATTGTTTTTTACACTATCCAACTGTTCCACTACATAGTGTAAATAAACCAATGGCTGATGTGCTTGGTATGGTTTATTCTTGATTTATTCTAACTTATATAATTTATGTACATTTTTAAAAAGTTTATATATATATTTTTCTAAATACAAATGCTTTTATTCAACTTATTTTAAAAATTATATAAACCAACGAAAATAAATTATAGCATAATAGTACTTACGCTTTTCAGCAAAAAAATAATAGTACTTACGCTCTGTTTGTTTCAATAGAAAATGACTTATTTTTTAGAAAATATATTTTTTGAAAAAAAGTTTTATTTTCTTGTGTTTGGTTGAGATATTGAAAATGAGTCAGAAAATAATTTATACTTTTTAGTTTCGCATATAACTTCATTTGAAAATCTTTCATGGAAAAACGAATCCAAATAATTGGTTTTATGATTATGTAATGTGCGGATTTTTATTTATTTAGTTTTATATTGTGTTTGTTTTCTGTTGTTTTATATTATGTAGTTTTAAATGTGAATCTTTTTGGAAATAATGGTTGATTTCTACATCGGTTGTATTTGTGAAATTGAAAGCTTCACCTTTTTAAGTTGTCACTCCCAAACTTGCATTCTTTGCGTTTGACTAAATGTGTACGAGAATTGTCGGCAATGTTTTGCTAGTGGGCATTTTGGCTTGCAACTACATTTTTGCATTTTTCTCTCTAAATTAATTATAGTTGGTTTACACATTATTGATTTAAGCGGATTTTATTTTTTTTGGTGAATTGATAATAAAATATACACCACAAGGTGTCACACATTATACTAATTTTTGTATAAGGATTATAGAGGATCAATTCCCACGTTACCTTTTAATTAAGATAAGGGAGATTACTTGTTTCATTTCACTAGACCATTCATTATGCATGATTTAATTCCATTATATAATATTCCCCTCTAATTTTTTTTGACTTTTTATAGAGTGATTATTTAGTAGTTCAAGATTATAAATAAATGTGTAATCTCTTCTTTCACATGTACGATAAGTCTCATTAATTAAATTTATGGTAGAAACCCATCACAATATGAAAAGAGACTACATATTTATTTATAATCTAAACTACTGAATAATTTTTCCTTTCTCACATGTATCAAACACAGGAAAAAAACAAAAAAAAAAAATCTCTGACTTATTTTCAAGATGGATATCAAACATAAAAAAATGAATCAAATTAACAAAAAAGGGTTTTTCTAAAAGAAGATATGAATATCATTTTCCATGTAAATATGCGGTTTGAGATGATCCGCTATCATTTTTTTTTCGGGGTAAACGCGTCCGTACAATGGTCCCCACAGCCCTATCCTAAATTAGCCTCCCCCAGCTAAAACCAAACACAGCAATTGTATACAGACAAAGAGAAAGAGAAAGAGAGAGAAAGACAGTCCAAGCCTAGGCAGCTCAGGCCACGCGCCAAGAAAATAAATTAGTAAATTAAAATTGTCCGTTAAAGAATAAAAGAGAGTATTTAAAAAGGAAAAGAAAAAGAAAAGAAGAAGTCTGACACTGACGCGCCACACAAAAGGTACAAAGTGAATAAGGGAAGGAAACAGTCCCCCACACCTTAATTGTCTGACAACGAAACTTAAATCATCACAAACCAATGCGTTTTCGCCTCCTCATTGGTCCGCTGCGTACAATATCGTACGGATGATGTTGACGTCTTTCTAATATTGTACCATCTTACCATTATTTTATTTTTTTCCTTTACAAATGTTTCTATTATCTTTCAAAAATTAATTTTACCATTTTTTTCAATAAACTTTTATTATTATTATTATTAAGACATATATACTCATTTTCACGTCTAATTCTATAATTTTATAAAACAAAAAACTAATAAAAATATTTTCCGATATATTAAGAAATGGTTGGTGAAGACAATCAACCTTATGGATCAAAACCCACAAACCAGAATCAATAAAAATTGGTTTTCATTATAGATCTGGGTCTTCTTTGTCTTCTTATTATTGTTCTTCCATCTTTCTGCATTATTTCTACCCATAACCCAAACTTCACCTTAACGAATCAACCCAAGACTCCAAATTGACGTGAACAGCAAGCCTACAGATTCAGGGGGACGATAATAATTACCAACAATCTCTTCATCCATGAAAACCAATCACCAGTAATTTCATCCCCAAAGTCCACAAGGCCAAATTATGCCGTTGCCCTCATTTACTATGATTATGACAAATCGTGGCCATGTGGCACTCATTTATGTGTTTAATTTTATAATTTATTAAAATGATAAGTTGTAATTGGTTAACCGCCATATTAACATTGAAAATCTATGTATTCTATGATTATATTCCACCAATTTTAACTTATAATTTCAATAAACTATAAAATTAGGTGTGAAAATAAGTGACGTAATATACTCTTTCTATTATTTGCATAAGTTTATTGTTGTCTCAAAAAGTTGTGGCTAATACCTATTGTCCTTTTTTGTTTTATTTTATTTCAACAACAATAGGAAATGATATTTCTACACTTTAAAATGTTATTTTCATATTAATATAAAAAAATGTGTTATTAAAAGACTAAATTATCCTTATACTCAACAAATGTTTAATCTTTAATCACTTGCATTAAGGATATTTTGGTCTTTTCAATTTATTTTAGTGTAAAGTTATCACACTTGAGTGTAATCTGGCACAGTCTCTTTCTCACTCATGACTTTTTCATCCAGTTTCTCTCATTCTTTTATCTCATTCTAATAAATAAATAAATAAATTTCTTTTTCGGGTCTGTATTCTGAATTTTACCAAAACTAGCAAAAGATGAGGTTCTCTGTTGACAACCTTTGAATTTTACAATACTATTATTACTAAAGGTAGGTGTGTGTCTGTGTTTCCGGTTTCCCCTCTTTGGTGGTGGTGACTAAGAAGACAGGACTACTAAGAGTCAATCAAATCACAAAACAACACCTATTCCCCTCTTAATATCTCTCTGGCTCTTCTGGGTTTTTTTCCAATTTTTATTTTTTATAATTTGTTGGGTTCTTACAATCCAGATATTATTACTTCTCATCCTATTTTAGGTCTCTTCTTTCCTCTTCTTGCGTAAAGCTTTCTGGGTTTTTTTTTCCTATTTGGTAAGATTTCCTTATTCCCACTTTAGAACTCTCTTATTTTTTTTTTTCCTTTTAAGTACACTTTCTTGGATTGTTGAGAACTACTTGAGTTGAAGAAGAAGTAATCTTTATTTTATCTTATGATAATCGAATCAATCAGTTACAAACTCCAAGTCTTTTAGGTTCTTTGCTCAAAAAACCTCACTGTTGCTTTGTTCTTTTTTTCCTTTCTTGGCCACTTCCTTTATCTATCTTGCATCAAAAGCTTTATGGGTTTTTTCCTATTTTGTTCTTCTTCACCTTGACACCCTTTTTTTTTGTGATCTTTTGAATTCTAGCTCTGGAATATTTTTCCTTGTCTTCTTGATTGTGGACGCAAACCTCAAATATTGTTTGTTTCTTCCTTTTCTTTCTCATCAAGGGGTTTCTGGGCCTTGGCCTATTTGGTAAGAATTTCTCATTTCAGGTCTATCTTTCATACTCTTTACAAGCTTGTCTGTTTTTTTTTTTAAACATTATAAAAGACTACTAATCCTATATGTATTAGAGATTTGTTTGTGTTTTTGGGTCATAGAGATTATCAGTGATCTTCATTTTGTTCTCAATAGGGTGCAGAGATGGTGAGAGGAAAGACTCAAATGAGGCGCATAGAGAATGCTACAAGCAGACAAGTGACCTTCTCCAAGCGGCGAAATGGGCTGCTAAAGAAGGCGTTTGAGCTGTCAGTTCTTTGTGATGCCGAGGTTGCAATTATAATTTTCTCTCCTAGGGGAAAGCTCTATGAATTTGCAAGTTTCAGGTATTACATTAATTATTCCTGTGAAATTCATGTCTTCTATATATGAATTTTAACATTCCTTATTATATCAAGAGAATTCCTTCGCTATTAATGTGTTCATTTAATTAGCAATAAGTTTCATGCATATGTTGGTATCGGCTTTCACACTTTAGGGTTGTATATCTCAATTCTCAAGTAAACTTTCTCTCTATACAAAACAGAATCCTTGAAAACTCTCTCTCACACGCATGCACAGATACAAATCTTAATCAATTTTTATTTCAGAAATGATCCATGAGATGTCTTTTCCTTCTCATCTCTTTCCCAGACTCCCTTGTGGTCTTTCAGTTTCTTGTCTATTTTCACATAAAGAGAGATAAACAGAAAAGTTCAGAAGCAACTAAGCCCAAGTAATGGAAACCTTATTGTAAAGTGATCGAGTTAATTATTCAATCGTTTGTACAACTTCATTAGTCAAATAGAATATGTGATTGTTGATAGTTAATTGCAAGTCTATAGTTTTTATGACTATAATTTCTCATCTTCTTAGTTATTTTTTATTATTAATAAAGTAGATAAAGAGATTGTACTTTCTTTGGTTGAGTAGTAAATCATAATTGATAATACACACTAAGTTACTTGTACAGTGGGTTGGAGTGTACTAGGTCTTGGAATCACCAAGGGAGAGGGTTGGAGTTTACTAGGTCTTGGAATCACCAAGGGGGAGAGAGAGGGAGAGAGAATGATTGTTGAGCTGAAATGCGTGCTTTTGTGAAAATCATCAGAGTTGCCTGTGACAATTTTTTTTTTTTTTATATGGGAAATGCACCCATTCAACTTAAGGTTGTGTTTGGATATATATATATGGAAGGAATATAAAGAAAAAGAGAGGGGAAAGAGGTTTACAGACTTGCCTCTTTATTTTTATTTTTCTTTTTTTGAAGTGATTTTAAATGGATACCATACCCCAAAACCTCATTTTTTTTCAATCACCAATTTTAAAGGACACCCTTATTGTTAATTTATGTAATATTTTATCATTATTTCTCCATTCTACTTCACATGTAAATAAGGGGAGGAATATCTATTCCCTAATATTACCTCCTTTTAAATATCAAAACATTCCAACAAAGGAAGAGTTTTATGTTTTGGCTAGAAGAAAGAAAAAGATTACTATTCCCTTTATTCTCCCATTTTCTCTTCTCAAAATTTTCAAAATTATGACATTAGGATTTTTTTTTTTACCTAGGATATGACAAAATTTAAAAACAACCCAACCCAAAAAAAATTAACCCAATCCAAATAAAAAAAATTAACCCAATTTTATTTCCCAAGTGTGTGTGAGCTAAATGTTAAAGACTTGTTACTTAACATGAGACCCTTTAAGTACTTCCCTTATAACCACTTTGTTATATCTTGAGATATTCCTTGAAGTTTTTAGAAAAGCTGTGAGCCTGGATACTGTTTGTGGGGAAATTCCGGGAAAATAAAAGCCCTCAATTGTATTTGGATAACTCATACTGGGCCCAGCTCATGTTGAAATCCTAATAATCTCCACCCAAACCCTAATATTTCTCTCTTGAAAGTTGAAATCTCTTCCATATCTATATTATTAAAGGACAATAAAAAGTTTTGGAATTGGATTGATTTAAACCTTAGTGCTAATACTTTTTCTGATTTATATCTTATCAACATTTTTAAGCTATCATTATTCTATGAGCATGATCGATGTTTTAACATTTAGTTATAAAATTTAATTAAAAAAAATTCCTGATACCTTTTTGATTTTGGTAGGATGTGAAATCTCAAATGTTATACTCTAGATATTTGAGGCAGGTAAAAAATCAATAGATTTGTCAGTGAAACAAGACAAGGATAATAGCTAGCAACCTCAACAGATATAATGCTTCACCCCCCCTCCTTTTTAATTAATTAATTTAGTTGTTGTCACAGATTATAGTGACTCCATCAGTTTGTATCATTATCATCAGGGTTGATTTTGATAATTAGGCCTTAAGCCTTCCCTTAATCCTGTACAGTTCTAGGGTCTAAAGCTTGTTTAAGATCTATATTTACAGTTCTAGGGTCTAAAGCTGGCCTCACCCAACCATGTTAACTGCCACCCTTTTTCCCATGTATGGTAATCTCTCCGAGGACTATGTTATTGCATAATTAAGACAGGCTATCAAATGTTTAACACTTTGAGTTTAAATTATTCCAAGCTTGAGCTAATGAGAAAGTTGGCTATAACATATGGTAGCCTTTCCCTTCCTCTCCTCCTATATATAAGTTGAATTTAAAATTTTGGTTATTGAAAAAAAAAATGTACCAGTTTACTAGAAGGGCCAGTTGGAATTAATTCTTATTGATCAATGATGATTGAGGTCTTGATTTTTTTATATTACTTTTATTAGCACCCTTGTATTCACAAGGTTTGATATTGTGAACATCTTATTTTGTATTTCATAACTAATCTTATATATAGTTTTTTTTAAGTAGGAATGACAACTGATTGAGACGAAAAGAACCTTCTCAAATCCAAACCAATTAAATATTTTATATTGCAAAACGGATGCAAACCTTATTAAATTTTAAGAATTCATTTTAAAATGATCCTATTTATATTAGAAAAACCCAAATTTATTCCAAACGTACCATTTCATCTTACTATGAGTCGGATCCAATGAGTTGGGTTAAACTAAAATAATTTTTAAAATAAATTTAACTAAATTCAAGTATTAATAAGAGCTTTTAAACTAAATTAAACAATATTTATAGTATAATTTAAATACATTCAATTATTGAAAATTCAATATATAAAAATTTATATTTTTTTACTGTCATGTACTATTAAATTTTCTAATAACACATCACTTCCACTTTTTCAAATCTTTTCAATCAACGGTTGTACATGTTTAGTACGTATAGCGTATATATACTTACCAATTGTAGATGAGAGATGAGAAACAATGGTATAGAAAACCTTAGTTTCTTATACATTTTTAAGAGAGGAAGATTCACACTTTCTATTGGTATAAAAACCCCAATTCTTTTTAATAAAAATAATAATAAGAAGGGTATTTAAATACATAATCGGATTGAGTTGGCATACTCAAGGTGTGAAACTCAAACCATTCCCAAACCTTAGCGGATTTCAACATTCCCAAACCTTAGTTTATGTCACTATGAATCGGGTTGATTGGGTCGGGTCGAGTTACCCTAAATTTGAACATTTGAAATAATATTTAATTAAATTTTAGCATTATTATTTACATTTACACTACATTAAACATTATTCATAGTATAATTCAAATATAATGAAGCACTATAATTACTCAATTGTCATGATAATTCATAATTCATAATTTTCATTTTACATCACATAGCTTTAAGTTCTAATTATCCAAAATAAATTTGAAAATCAAAATATCATCAAAATTGTTATAGAAGCTCTAGTTTTCGTGTAAATAGAGATAATAATATGAGTAATTTAGTAATTTAAATGCATAATTGGGTTGGGTTTGGAACCTAAAGTGCAAAATTGCCCATACCCCAAACTAGCAATTCAAAACTTTAAATTTGAACCATATCCAAAACCAATTGGAAAATCACAAACCCTAATTATTAGGGTTGGAAAACCCACTAAACCGACCAATTGCCAACCCTACTCATATATTCCCTTGTTTTGAGATTTCACTTGTTAAATTTGCTGTATCCTTTTATGGACTAGGGTTGGTGCTTCCAAATTGTGAAACTCTACTGGTCAAACACTTCAATCTGGCTATGGGGCTTAGTATATAAAATTTTTAGTTCCAACTTGCCATTGGTATTAATGTCTCCTTCTGAACTTAGAATTCTCCTTAGCCATGTATATTTGGGTCCACCAGGTCCTTAATGAATAATTAATACCATGTTGTATATATATGATAATATGACATATGTATTCATTAGGTGTATTATATATAAGTTATAACTTGTTTGGCTACATGTGCACTCATACTTTCGCATGTATAAATAAAAGCTATCCTGTTGGGGTTAAGGACCATCTCTCCTTATGTTTTTTGGCTACAATAGTATATATTGTTATCTTTCCATGCTTATCTTAGTTCTTTGTGCACAACCTGTATTCATTTAAAGTGATAGTCTCGATTCAAAAGGGTCCGGAGCTGTTTGATGTAACCCTTAAAACGGCTATCTACCGCTTTGAATGGAATGTACAGTTTATATGAATTTCAAGAACCATATCCCTAATTTCATGATAATATCCTCCTTTCCTTACATTAGTCATTTTAATGTGGGAAGGATTGAGGAGTCCATGTAGTGTTTTTTTCTTTTCTTTTTTTGTTGAAAGAGTCCATGTAATGTTGAACATTTTTAATTTTTATATGAGATTGAAAATTTAAAGTATATATCTATAATAACTAGTTATATATCCCTGCAATGTGCAGATTTATTGATAAAAATGTATTAAAAAAAGAGATCTAATTAATATAATTGAAATTTCCCACAAAATAAATAATAAAAAACAAATGTAAGTAATGTAAATTATAATAATAGAACGTGTTGACATACAAGTAAAATGACACCATTTTAATAATTTTTAAAAAATAAGACTTTTTTTTTTTTTTTTGGTGACATGGAAAAAGAACATTATTTTGATTATATTATGAGGAAAAAAATCCATGTTTGGTGTTGTAACACATGATGTGCTCTCTGCGTTCTAGGGTTCAGTTTTCATTATATTTAATTAGATTAGATGATTAATTTTATATTAGAAGGATCGAAGGGATAGGTGCAGAATGCTAAACATTTCTAATGTTTCCATTGGATGTAAGTATGAACTACTTCAATGGAACTACTTCAATGGTCTATATATTGGTAGCAGACTTGTAGTATGAGATTAAGTTTTAATTTTACTAGAGAATCTAGTGTTCAAAAGCTGGAAGGACTATTTTTTTTAAATTGTATAATGATAATAATAATAATAATAATAGGATAGGCATTCCCTTAATGATACTGTACGGTTGCATCTAATTTTCCCATTGTTTGCTTATGAATATTCGATCATAAAACATTGTGGCCTTAACTTTAGTATATTTTACATAAGTCATTTACATCGCATGTGCTTCGTTAATTTATTTCTTGATTACATCATGTAATCTTTGATGTCGTTCAATAATAAGCGGTACCTTGTAGTACGTGTAAGGGGTTGTCGATCCTCAAGGAGTAGTGTTTTCAAAAGACAATGTAATTCAATATTTAAAAGGGTAAAATGGATTTGGTTTATAGAAATTTTGTAAGAAATATATGAGTAAAAGGCACTAGGGTTTCGGGGTATTTCTCTATACCGGTATGATTCCCTTATGATCCCGGTTAAAAACCTTGTTCTAATAACAGTATACAGTTGATTATTTTCCTTTTAAAAAGCTTTTGACATGGTTGAACTAAGAAAGTTTAAGAACACTATATAACCAGAGAAAATAAAGTGGCTAGAGTAATTTTTAGAAAAACCTTTCAATTTATAAAACACGAGATCTAATTAAAACCATGCAATATTCCCCCTTAATCATAAGAAAAACATGATTGAACTTATAGAAAGTAAGAATCAATAAATTAACAATCAACTGTATTTAACCAATAAAAAGCAATGGGATTACAAAGTATCCATACCGTTACAAAGGAAATAGCCCCTAGCCCTAACAAGAGGCCTAGGTGGTCATGGGAGTGAAAACCTAAACTTGGGAGAGACAGAGAGAGTAAGTCTGTCTGCCTATAAGCCGTCTAATCTAAACCTTATATAAAGCCTAATCCTCTTTTCTAATTCGGACTTCAGAGCCTAAACAAATTGGGTCCAATGGGCCTTGAGTTCGGAGCGCTTTAAACACAAATGGGCCTTCTTTAAAACTAAATTCGCGCGAATCCAGTCGCCTGGATTCTCGGAATCTGGAGTTTCTACCTGATTTGGATTGATTAATCCAGTTGGCTAGATCCAATCTAGTCGTCTAGATTCTCGAGGTTTGGAGTTTCTACCTGATTCTGAACAATTAATCCAGTCACCTGGATCCAATCCAGTCGACTAGATCCTTCTTGATTTGAATTTTGGATTTCCCGCCTAAAGGTGCAGTCACTTGGAGCCTCATCCAGTCGCCTGGAAGTCCCAATCCAGTCGCCTGAATTGTGCTTTATCACTTTCTTTCTCCTCTTCTGCTCCTTCTACCTTGTGCTATCTAACTCCAATCTGATCTTAGCTTGTATCTGTAATCAAGCATAGCCCAAATTAACATCTAAGAGATTAAATTAATACACTTAAATGCACAAGTCATGTAATTCAATGAATTGAATAACTAACATCCATTTAAATGTAATTAGACATGTAATGCAACACAATCCCAGTAGAATCTCTCTAAAATGCATGTAAATAAGTCATATTTCATGACTTATCACACTCCCCAACCTGAATTTTGCTTGTCCTTAGCAAACTAAAAACAATGAAAACAACAAAACACAAGTGAAAACAAACTAATCAAAGCTACTTTCACTGGCACTCTCGATTGCATTTAGCATATGCAATAAGCCTTTAAACCTCTAGGTGTCCCTAGTGGACGAGTTATAGTCTCATGAGGGTTTACCAAAAGTAATACCCACAAACACAATCAAATGCTCAGTCTTGATTCACAGTAAACACATACAACATCATGCTATCAAATAAGAATAAAGTATCACCCAAACAATGGTTTTCAATCATTAGCAAGCTTTAAACAAATCAACCTCAATTTCAAATCTCTAGAAATTCTAACTAGGCCACAATCATTTGAAATTAAGCATTAAAAGCTATAGAAGTTCCTTGATGTGTGAAGTGAAATAACTTAGAATCATGGGACTTCAATATCTTTCCAATATAATCATGTAGGACAATGGAATTCTCATTAGAAGAACCAACCAAGACATAAAAGCTTTTTTTTTTTTTCTTTTTTTCTTTTTGTGTGAGGACTGTGCAATGTCTAACTCCATTAAACTTTCTAATTGACTAATGTATCAAGTGTTAGACCAATGACTCTTGAACCAGTTAGTTCAAGGGGCACTAGGTGTAGAGACACCCCTAAGAGTTTACTTACTCGAGTAAAAAAGGCTACGAAGCTAGACTAGTCACTCATATCTCAACCATGTGAATTGTTTGCCTCTTTTGACAGAGGTTCTCATGGTTGGTTATTTTTTTTTTCTTCTTTATGCCAAGGCTAATCAACTAACAAGTCAACCATTTTTAATTTAGTAACAATTGGATGCATATTTCATTTCCCATAGATTACATGTTAGTGTGCTAGTGCTTAGTTTAAGGTGTACAAGTGTAACACTTAATACTAAAAAACAAGCAATGGATGACCAAGTTCAAATATCTCAATCAAATAATCATGTGTTCATATGCTTAAGCTCACTTATGATTTCAAACCAAAGTCCAGAGTTCAACCAAATTCTCAAAGATAACAAAGATGCATGTGAATATAGCATAAATCAAAGACATCATTGCAAACCAAACAATTTTGTCTTTTTCTTATTTTTCTGATTTATTTATTTTTTAAAGAAAGCAAATGGTTTCTAAACTATCAACAAAAAAAACACAAAGTTCATCAAATAATCAAAACAAACAATCAATACTCCCCCCAACTTAAAGTTGACATTGTCCTCAATGTTCAAACAAATGCATATGAGAACCAAAGACAAGTCTCTGAAATTAATGTAACAAGGGAAAAAGGAAAGAAAGCACCTGATATGATGACAAACTCCTCAAGCTATTTCCTGCAAAATGGTTAGATATCCCAAAACAAAACAAAAGACAAATATATACAACAGATGTGAAATTTCAGAAGAGGATCTAACTAGCCTCTCCATAAGTAGGGAGCTCAAGAGGCATGGTCTTTTCTGCTGGAACAACTTCTTCTAGGTATGGCCTTAGTCTTTGGCCATTCACTTTCAAAATTCTATCATCCCTAGGATCCTCAATCACTATAGCCCCATAGTCAAACATTTCTTTAACAATGTAGGGGCCATCCCATCTTGTCCTTAACTTCCCAGAAAATGTGTGGAGTTTTGAATCATAAAGGACAGTTTGGTTTGATTCAAAAGTTTTCCTCACAATTTTCTTATCATGAAAGAGCTTCATCCTCTCTTTATAATGGCGGGTGCTTATGTAAGCCTCGTTTCTCAATTCTTCAAGCTCACTCATTTTGAACTCTCTCAATTTACCAGCCCCTTTGAGGTCAAAATTAAAGGCCTTGATGGCCTAATAAGCTCTATTTTCCGTCTCTACAGGCAAATAACAAGGTTTCCCATACACAAGGCGATAGGGAGACATTCCTAGAGGTCCTTTATAAGCAGTCCGGTAAGCCCATAATGTATCTGTTAGTCTCAAAGACCAATCCTTACGGTTAGGGCTAACTGTCTTTTCCAAAATTTGTTTAATCTCCCTATTGGCAAGTTCAACTTGCCCACAAGTTTGGGGATAGAAGGAGGTGGACAACTGGTGTATCACTCCATACTTTTTCACAAGGACCTTGAAAGGTCGGTTGTAAAAATGCTTCCCATTATCACTAATGATGGCCTTGGGCATCCCAAAGCGAGAGAAAATGTGTTCTCTAAAAAATTTTAGCACAACCTTATGATCATTTACCTTACATGCAATGGCCTCAACCCATTTAGAGACATAATCTACTGCCAAGAGGATATATAGATTGCCAAAAGATTGGGGAAAAGGTCCCATGAAGTCGATTCCCCAACAATCAAAAACTTCTATCTCAAGGATAGGGGACATTAGCATCATGTTTCTACGTGTAACTCTCCCTAATTTTTGACATTCTAAACACCCTTTACAGAAGTTGTAAGTGTCCTTAAACATAGTAGGCCAATAAAATCCACACAGCAAATTTTTTGCAATGGTTTTCTTAACAGAAAAATGGCCATCACAAACTTTTGTATGGCAGAATTTTATGACACTAAGGGTCTCATTATCTGGGATACATTTCCTCAAGATTTGATCAGGGCAGTATTTAAACAAATAAGGATCATCCTAATAGAAATTTCTTACCTCAACAAAGAATTTGCGCCTATCCTGCGTTGTCCAAGTCTCAGGAATGGAAACCTGCGACAAGGTAATTCACTATGTGTGCATACCATGGAAGTTTTGTAACAGCAAAAAGTTGCTCATCTGGAAAAGCATCTCGAATGGGGATCTCTTCTTTTACTTCTTCAAATGTGAGCCTGGATAGATGATCTGCCACTACGTTCTCCACTCCTTTCTTGTCTTTGATCTCAAGATTGAATTCCTGCAAAAGCAAAATCCAACGTATTAAACGTGTTTTAGCATCCTTCTTTGGAGAAGAAGGTACCTAAGGGCAGCATGATCTGTAAAAACAACAATAGAAGTACCCATCAAAGTAAGAACGGAATTTATCCAAAGGCAAATACTACAGCTAATAACTCTTTCTCTGTGGTAGTGTAATTCATTTGAGCACTATTAAGAGTTCCACTAGCATAGTATATGAACATGAGGCTTTTTATCTTTTCTTTGGCCTAGGACAGCCCCCACAGCATAATCACTAGCATCACACATGATCTTAAATGGGAGAGACCAATCTGGGGCTTGCATGATAGGGGCAGATGTAAGCAACTGAACTAGCTTTTTGAAAGCTACCTCACATGACTTTGTCCACTCGAAGGTGGACTCCTTGAGTAGGAGATTACAAAGGGGTCTAGATATGGAACTAAAGTCCTTTATAAATCTCCTATAGAAACCAGCATGCCCCAAAAAGGATCTGATATCTCTCACTGTCTTAGGGGTAGGTAGATTAAGGATTAAGTCAACTTTGGATTTGTCTACCTCTATGCCTTTAGAGGACACTACATGTCCTAGCACAATTCCAGAAGTGACCATGAAATGACACTTCTCCCAATTAAGCACTAAGCCTTTTTCAACACACATGGCTAAAACCAATTTCAAATGATTAAGACAATCATCAAAAGAATCACCAAAAACAGACAAATCATCTATAAACACCTCCATAAATCTTTCAACCATATCACTAAAGATACTCATCATACATCTCTGGAAGGTGGCAGGTGCATTACACAACCCAAATGGCATTCTACGGAATGCAAAGGTACCAAATGGGCAAGTAAATGTGGTCTTTCCTTGGTCTTCTAATGCAATCTCTATTTGGTAATAGCTTGAGTACCCATCTAGGAAACAATAGTACTTATGACCAGCTACCCTCTCCAATATTTGATCAATGAAGGGTAGGGGAAAGTGGTCTTTCCTAGTTGCAGAATTAAGCTTCCTATAGTCTATGCACATTCTCCAACCTGTAACTAAACGGGTTGGAATCAACTCATCATTTGCATTCTTAACTACAGTAATTCTTGACTTCTTAGGAACTAACCTGAGTTGGGCTAACCCACTTACTATCAGAGATGGGGTATATGATACCCGCATCTAGTAGCTTAATCACCTCATTCTTTACAACATCTTTCATGGTTGGGTTAAGCCTACGTTGAGGTTCTCTAGAAGTCTTACAATCATCCTCTAGGTATATCCTGTGTGTGCAAATCAATGGGCTTATGCCCTTGATGTCAGCTATGGTCCAACTTATGGCTAATTTGTGGTCTCTCAAAACACATAACAACTTACCTTTCTGTTCTTCATTCAATGCAGCAGAAATAACTACAGGAAAGGTCTCACCTGCTTAAATAGGTATATTTAAAACCATTTGGAAGTGGTTTGAGCTCTAGTTGTGGGATATCTTCACTTGAAGGCATTGGTTTCCTCTCAGTCTTTGGAAGTTCCTCAAAGTGAGGTCTCCATGGTTCATTGATTACCATCATTTGCTCCTCCTCCAAAACCTGTGAAGAATCCAATAAGGAACAAATTTCAGTTAAATGAGTATCATTTGCAATATCATAAGAATCAACTGAGTTAGTAAGAAGAGTTTCTAAAGGGTCAGAAAAACAATTTCGGTTGAACTCTTCTTGCACCACTGTGTCAATGAGGTTCACATAGTGGCACTCATCATCCTCCAGTTGTTGTTGCATCACATTGAATATGTTGAGCTCGGCTGTCATGGATCCAAATGTGATCTTCATTCTTCCATTCCTGCAATTAATTAAAGCATTAGCTGTGGCAAGGAAATGTCTACCTAGGATGATAGGAATACCGTTATCAGGATGC